>CM064491.1:24551433-25151433 GCA_032716605.1 Paralithodes platypus | reverse complement strand
CCGCCGCCAACACCGTGAACGACCGCAGCAGTGCAAGTACTGGTACTGAGCTGGATACACAGGCCTAGTTTGCCTTTTTCCAGAGGATCTACTGTAAGAAACTGTAATGCAGATAGGCTTCATTGACTGCCTGCGTACCTCGTGCAGATGGTACAAAAAGTTCTTTCTGCATATGGTGGACATGTCAGTTCCGAATGCCTACAACATATACAAGCTTCGGAATGTGAACACACCCATGAAGTTCAATAGCCTGCGGAGGTTCCAAAAGCAGGTGTTGACGGAGCTCCTGGAGAAGTATGCTACGCCACAGAGGGCAGTGGCACATCCTGGGCCCGCCGTTATTGACCGCTTGCAGTGTGCTCAATACTTGATTAGGCACAGGCTTGGTTCCCTGCCTCAGAATGAATCAGGAAGAACGCAGCAGAAGCGGTGCCATGTCTGCTACAACAGCAGGGTGAGGCCGAGGTCAGGTAAAAAGTCAACCATGGAGTGTGTGGAGTGCAAGGTGGCACTCTGTGCTTTAGAGTGCTTCTTTGATTACCACTCCAAGCTGGAGTTCTAATAATCATACTGAAAGTGCCAAATAAAATGACAATATGTACACTATATATATAGGCAAAAAGTGGAAGAAAACCAATTTAAAATGTTATACAAGTCATGTATTATGAGAAAATTGATACAAATACAATTACACCATAATAATATGTGAAAGTGACACATATGTAATATACCAAGTGACATTCATATGATTAGAACCTATAGAAACATATAAATCAGTGAAAAAAGACACAATAAATTGTATATAAAACATTTAAAAATCATATAACTAAGTGAAAGTGACACAAGACCTAATATTTGATGGCCAAAGTATAATAAACACCTGTGATTACGAATAATCAGTGCCTAATACAACAATAACCTACCTCAATTACTAATAAAATGTACGGTATCGAGTGAAAATTAGCATTATCAGTGACAGTGACACTCTCTAAAGCATATTTGTCAAAGTGAAAGTGACACAAGACCTAATATTTGATGGCCAAAGTATAATAAACACCTGTGATAACGAATAATCAGTGCCTAATACAACAATAACCTACCTCAATTACTAATAAAATGTACGGTATCGAGTGAAAATGAGCATTATCAGTGACAGTGACACTCTCTAAAGCATATTTGTCAAAGTGAAAGTGACACAAGACCTAATAATTGATGGCCAAAGTATAATAAACACCTGTGATAACGAATAATCAGTGCCTAATACAACAATAACCTACCTCATTTACTAATAAAATGTACGGTATCGAGTGAAAATGAGCATTATCAGTGACAGTGACACTCTCTAAAGCATATTTATCAAAGTGAAAGTGACACAAGACACAATACTTGATGGCCAAAGTATAATAAACCTGTAATAACGAATAATCAGTGCCTAGTATAACAATAACCTACCTCAATTACTAATAAAATGTACGGTATCGAGTGAAAATTAGCAATATCAGTGACAGTGATACCCTAATAAACATACTTTATATAATTGGCCTCAAAATAACTATAAAAATATCAAATAAACATCACATTCTCAATATCAAACACTAAAATCGTCTAAGGGAGATAAATACTTTGGCGCGACGAGCGGCTCGGTGCGTCGTAGCCATGGCCGAGGCGACGCGTCCGAACGCGGGAAGAATTTGCCACCGAAAAGCACTCGTCTTCCCGTGCTCACCATTATGCAACCAGATGGGCTAGAGACCTCTACTCAACGCCATTCGACAGAGGAAGGTTTGTGGAACATTATTCTTTTTTATTCATAACATTACATGCCATATTCATTGAATTACAGAGGAGTTAACATACCCCAAAGATCGTCAAAACACCCGGTACCACAGCACAGTCGCGAGCTATAGCCCCCGGGGCTGGAGGGTTAAATAGATAGATAAAAAAAAAAAAAAAAAAAAAATCTCAATTTCTCTGGTGACGCGGACTTTCCTCTTCTAATTCGGAATTTTCCCTCTCTTAAGTCGGACATAAGTCGGACTTCGGACATCTCGGACTGGGTCTCCCCCCAATTAGTCCGAGATAGCGAGGGTTTACTGTACCTACATTAATCAAACATACAGTATATAGAAATGGGCGCCTTACCTTGCCGCGCAGAATGGCGTTGAGTAGAGCTCTCTAGCTCAACTGGTTCCGGAGTGATGGTGGTGGAAATGGAGGTAACTTTGCCGCGTATTTACCTCAGCGCGTCCGAACACTCAACCGCGGCCCCGGCTACGATGCCCAGTTGCACTCGTCGCTCCACCCGCAATTATGCCGGGAAGCGATTTGATAGTGTTTTATAGTTTATTATGTTGTTGTTGTTGTTGTTGTTCCCCAAGCTGCCTGGCCGAACAGCCCCAAGGCCCCGAGCAAGGCCAAGGCCATAACTGAGCGCCCCCACAGAACCCTCTCTGCCTACCACAATAAAGCCTGGGTGACCGAAGCCACTCCATGGCGGGGAGCTGAGGAGGGTGCGGAAACGCCCGGGAAACCAAAGTCCCACCCAGGGCCCTGTGCCCCTCAGCAATTATGAAGAGAAAGTTGAGGGGCAAAGGAAAAATGTGACGCTTTGGCTTCCAATCTTGGTAGATTGGGAGGTCAATCCACGGAAAAGACGCCGTCACTTGAGATCTAGGAAATACATAAGTAAAAGGAACAGTCGGAGTAAGCTATGGGTATGGCAGAGATCACTCAGTTCTCACTCTGATAGACCAGCCCATCACCATATGACTAGAACCCAATCCTCTCAGCATCAGCTAGGAAAGGCCCTAGAAAGCCGCCTTTGGCGGGGGGGGATAGCTCCCCTATTTCAACCCCTTTCGGGGTTGGGCACCCGCCCAGTTTATTATGTAATTTATTATAGTTATTATGTTATTTTCACTCAATAAAGTTATTTACATAAAGTTATTTGTGTCTCTGTCACTTATTACTTAGTTATATTATTATTATTATGATTATAGTGTCACTTTCACTGGACTTTGATAATTGATAGTGTCATTTTCACTGTTATGTATTGTTAGTTAAGCTAATAACATATATAGTGTCACTGTCACTTGTTCATATTGTTATGAAGGCACTTATTATTACTTGTGTGTGTCTCTTTCACTTATACATAGTGTTATAATTATTATACTGTCACCTTTACTTGTTCATATTGTTATTGAAGGCACTTATTATTACTTATATGTGTCCTTTTCACTTATACTTAGTTATATTATTATTATTAGCCTAATAGTTGAGTGTCACTTTCACTGGTGTCACTTCCACTTCAAAAGTTTGTTAGAGTGTGGAAGTCGTTGAAGCAGGTGCCAGCACACAGGTCAACTTGACACTCGAGGCATTCCCAAGTGGTTTTTGTGGCTTTGCGGGGTCTGCGAGTTGTGTGGCTGCACACATGGCACCTCTTCTGCACTCTTGACTTAGTATGAGGACCCTGGAAAGGAAGGGCGTTGAGCTGGTGCTTCCTGAAAAAGTAAGCACACCCCGTTCTGTCCAGCTGGCCTGGTCCTTGTAGTGGCCTCCCTGGTGTACCCGCATGTTTAGCCAGGAGCTCAAGTAGCACCTGCTTGTGGAACTTCTGCAGGGACTTGTACTTCTTGGCTCCTGGAGTCCTCAGACGGTAGATGTTGTAGGCATTGAGGACCGACATATCTACCGTGTGCAGGATAAACTTCTTGTACCACCTGCAAGATGTTCGCAGGCAGTCGATGAAGCCCATATGCATGTCGGACTTGTCGACGAGGCGCATATTGATGTTGTAGTCCAGGACAGCAGCTGGTTTCTGGACGGGGTTCTTGGTTCTTCGGTCCACCTTCCCTGTGGCGACCATCTGGGCCTTGTGGCATGTGGTGAGGAGGTTGACCTTGCGCTGGTCATGCCAGTGGATGGAGAGGATGGGGCCACTCTTCTTGTGGAAGATGTCCGCCTTCTTCGTCTTGGTTGGGTAGCCTGGCATGCCCTTCCTCTTGACCTTGACTGTGCCGACAGTTCCGGTCTTGCAGTCATGGAGGTACTTGGTCAGGAGAGGCGACGTGTAGTAATTATCGGTGTAGAGGATGTGGTTTTTATTGAAGTGCCTCTCCATCATCTTCTTCACTACAGCGCCACCAAAACCAATGAGGGGGTCAGTCACAATTTCTCCACCCTTGCCGCTGTAGACCACAAAGTCCAGCACATACCCCGTCAAACAGTCGCAGAGGACGAAGAGCTTGATGCCGAAGCGGTGTCTCTTGGACGGGATATACTGTCGGAAGTGCAGCCTACCACGGAACAGGACCAGAGACTCGTCGAGGCACATCTTCTGGAAAGGAATCAGGTAGGTGGTGAACCGATGACGTATCATGTCATACAGCTTCCTGATTTTCCATAATGAGTCGGGAAGGTGGATGCCATGTTGTTTGTCAGGTGGAGATAGGAGAGGATGTCGAAGTACCTGTCCCTGGACATGTACTTGCCAAATGCTGGAGTCGTTATGATGTCGCCAGCGATCCAGTAGTCTGCCAGAGCGTGCTTCCTGATATGTGTCATCAGCATTGTGAGTGCCAAGAACACATATAGTTCTGCCACAGTGGCAGCTCTCCATGCCACCATCTTGGCACTGGTCTTCCTGCCAAGAAAGTTGGCACAGATCTCATGATGGTTGTTGGTCTCCTCGACGAGGTATTCCATGACTTCATCGTCATAGAAGCAACAGAAAATTTCACTGGGGGTAGCATCTGGGCCACAGGGAAATGTTGGTGACACCCCGGACCCCATCTGTACCTCGTCAAAGGCAGGACAATCTGGCTCAAAATCAGCCCCATCTGTACACACAAACAGGTCTGATGCTGATCCTCGTGCAGGTGCAGCAGGCACACGCCCTGGACGCCCTGGCACACGCCCTTGGCCACGCGGACGCCCATGCCCACGCCCACGCCCAGGGGCAGCGGCGTCGGCAGCCTGACCACGTCCACGACCTCGCCCTCTCACTCGTCTTGCCGGGACTTCTTCCTGTTCCTCTTCCTCTTCCTCTTCCTCCTCAGGCGACGTCAGGTCATCTGGGGCAATGTTGGGGTCGTCAGCATCCTCTTCAGGAGACAATTCTGGTTCCGAAGTGACCGGGCGTCGGCGGTGTGGGGCGCGGGAGCTTCAACACTGGGAGCCTCGGCCTCGGGAGTTGGGCTCCTTTTGCGGCGAGCCGAGGGCTTCTCCGCATGAAATAATGCTCTGCGGTGTGTTGAGGGCTGTGGCACATCCCCAATACCACTTGAAGAGGCCCTTTGGTCCTCCTGAAGGAGAGATGAAGCCGAGGGCTGTGGGTGACCCACGCGGCGTCCCGGGTCAAGGCGTCGTGACAATGGAATGCGGGTGGTTGCTAGTCCAGGGTCAGCGTCACTATCACTCTGTTGACCTTCCCTAGCCTTTTCTGCGGCTGCCCTGCGTGCTTTTTTAGCTGCACTTTTCACCAGCGACTGTTTATAAAAATATTTGCCCACTTTCAAGGGCGTACGGGCAGGCAAAGGGGAAGGTCCGGGGGTAGGGCTATGGCTAGGCCTAGCCCTAGGCTGACCTACGAAAGATGGCGAGGGGGTAGGCCTAGGTTCTAGGACACTTGGAAGTTCAATAGCACCTTCCTGAAACACTTCCACATCAGGATCATCACTACTGTCTCCCCCTCAAACAAATCCACATTATCGTCATCTCCAAAGCCAACGAAATCATCTTCTTCGCTTGCACTGATAAATGTTTCTTTGTCCACCAAGCTTTCGCCACTGCTCTCTTCAATATCAAAGAGTGCTCGCTGTATGGCGCTATCACTTAACAAACGCTTCACTTTCTGTTGTTGTGGTTTCTTCTCTGTTGCTAGTGGGGTAGCAGTGGGGCGCGCGGGAGGTTGCACCGAATCGGACGCGTCGGAATCCATTTTTCCTGTATTAATCGGTATGGCAGCCACGTACGAACTGATAACGGTAGTAGTTGAGGCTTGGTGGCGCTGCGATCGCCCCTGCAAAACAAAATTTGGCAGTGCGAATTTTGAAGCACGCTTTCAAGCGCAAGCCTTTTAACAGGACACCCGGGCATCTGCCCTTCTTTCGTGGTGTCATTCTGAAAGGACACCTGGGCTGGAAGGGTTAAACAGCCCCAGTAGCACTAAACACATTTTTTTTTTTTTTTTCCCCTATACCTCATATCACTCCTCCACATCCCCTCCTTCCTCCCTTTCCCCTCCCCCTTCAATTATCACCTATTTTCCCTGTTATTCCCTAATTCGTTGGTATATTTTTGTGCTAACATTAGCAAACTGTGTGGAGGATGTGCTTACGTGCCTAGCGGGTGTGTTACATAACCGAGTGTGTGTATGAGTAGGCTCAGTGTGGCTTGAGGCCTCGTGGAGGGAGGGGTTGCCTCAATTTTCTCCATAATTCATGAATGGGCTGGTCCATCTATATTCGCAATTTTGACCAGAAAAATTATATTTTCACTTGTTTTATTGTTGTTGTTGTTGTTGTTGTTCCCCAGGCTGCCTGGCCGAACAGCCCCAAGGTCCCGAGCAAGGCCAAGGCCATAGAGAGCCCCCACAAAACCCTCCCTGCTTACCACTAACAAAACCCAGGTGACCGAAGCCACTCTAAGGCAGGGAGCTGAGGAGGGCGCGGAAACGCCCGGGAAACCAAAGCCCCACCCAAGGCCCTGTGCCCCTCAGCAATTATGAAGGGAAAGTTGAGGGGCAAGGGAAAAATGTGACGCTTTGGCTCCCAATCTGCCAACTTTTAGGTTGGCAGTAGGGAGGTCGATCCACGGAAAAGACGCCGTCACTTGAGATCTAGAAGATATAAGTAAAAGGAACAGTCAGAGTAAGCTATGGGTATGGCAGAGATCGCTCAGCTCTCACTCTGATAGACCAGCCCATCACCACATGACTAGAACCCAATCCTCTCAGCATCAGCTAGGAAAGGCCCTAGAAAGCCGCCTTTGGCGGGAGGATAGCTCCCCTACTTCAACTCCTTTCGGAGTTGGGCACCCGCCCCTTGTTTTATTGTTGTTACTTACAGTTCCTTACAGTAGATCCTCTGGAAAAAGGCAAACTAGGCCTGTGTATCCAGCTCAGTACCAGTACTTGCACTGCTGCGGTCGTTCACGGTGTTAGCGGCGGCGGTAGCAGACGCAACATTTTTACTATTCTGTATTTTTGTTTTATAATCAAACTTCAAATCTTGTCTTCCCCATGCTTTATCAAGATTACTTTTAAACTCCCTTATTGATTCGGAATCGACTACATACTGGGGCAGTGCGTTCCACTCATTTACCACTCTATCACAAAATGAGTTCTTTGCCTTCTCAAGCCTATTTCTCTCTTTGTAAATTTTCTTAGAGTGTCCTCTCGTTCTTGTTCCCTCCCGCATCAAGAAGATACCTTCACACACATCCTCATCTCGCTACCGCCAGACGCTGCAGACGCTCTGTCAACGCTCTCACGATATCGATCATAATTTGAGTATTAACTACTCATCCTCTTCATTCTTGTGCATGAAAGGTGGTTAAGAGCACGTTTAACCATCCTGTAGTTTAGTAAGTAACACTGCACGATATTTCGCTGTGTATTGACTGATAAAGCTTGTGTTTATCACAAGACTCCTGCTCGGACAGGGCGCCACTAGCTCCATCTGTTGTTTTGTTTTGTTTGTAAACAAACGCTCTCTTCTTAGTTGATATAAAACCGTAGCCCCTAATTTTACCCATTACCTACTGTAGTAAGTATCAATTTAACTGCCTTGTATGTAAATAAAGCTTTGCATATTAATTTGCTAATAAACAATATTGTTTACTAACTAACCTGCCTACAGGAACGAACGCCGACGCCATTTTGTAAACAAACTTTTTTTGGGGATTATACATATTAAATTCCAGCCAATTTTGTAGTAAATTTAAGTGCATTCATTTATCTTTTCCCCCTAGATATATTCTTGACTTTTTCTCCTCAGAGTGATTTTACTTTAAGCTAAGGGTGGTATTTGTACAAACTAACCTAGCCTAACCTAACCTGCCAAGCTTTTAACCTAATCCAAACCTAGCCTAGCCTATAGCCAGCCAATCTGTTGTTCTTATTAACTCTAGTAGATATTGTATTTAGTATCCTACTGTAGCTATATATATCTGTAATTTTAGTTGTTGCTTGCACGATCTTGTAGTAACCTTTGACTGATACATTTTGTTTTGTTTTATCTAAAAAGAGTAGGCTACTGCTTTACTAGGATACAGTGACACCAGGGCCATCTGTTGATACAGTATATTAACCCCTTGTGTGCGGTCACACTTTATTTTTATATAATCTCTATTTGGTGAATTGTATATTTAGTTACATATTCTGTTATATATATATTTGTTTAAGGTTAGGTTATCACACCTGGTAGCCTATTTCTGCGTATTTCAATTTTATTATTTTCGGTTAGGCTATTCAACGCTGGTAGCCTATTGGTGCGCATTTAAATTTTTTAAAAACTTTTGGTTAGGCTATCGCCCCTGGAAGCCTAATTCTGCGTATCTCAATTTTTTTGTTATCGGTTAGGCTATCACCCCTGATAACCTATTGTTGTGTATTTCAACATTGTTTTCGTTTGAAGTGATTGAAGTGTTTCTAAAGTGAGTGAAGTGTTTTAAAGTGAGTTAAGTGTTTTAAAGTGAGTTAAGTGTTTTAAAGTGAGTTAAGTGTTTTAAGGGAGTGAAGTGATCTGAAGAAACTGACTGTTACCATGCCTCGCACTTGTACGAACTGCGCCAGTAGGTTTGGTGAGTCCATGTTTGTTACTGTCGATCTTCAAGTCTGCCGTCTCTGCCAGCAACAAGAGAATTTGACAGTGAAATTAGATGAAGCCTACAACAAGATCAACGTCCTCACCATGAAGCTGGAATCACTCCAAGAGTTTGTAACACTCAACGTTGGAGTACCACAAACTTCAATTGTCACCGCAACTCCAGCAGCCACCAACGCCCCAATGTCAACTGCCAACAATTCAACGCCTGCAGTAGCCATTTCATCTGATGGTTCCGATACTCAAGAAACAAATAGTAACTCTCTTCCCCCTCAAGACAACTTCCGTGTTGTGAGGAACAACGTTTGCCCCAAGACCAGGAAACCCATACCGATTACCGAGTGTCAAAACCGCTTCCAGATACTCGCAGACTCAGATGACGAAGCGGAAATAGAAGAAGTCCGGCTCGTGGGAGACTCGATGATACGTGGTCAGCTCAAAGAGTTTTGTGCCAGAGCACCTAAGACCAGGAAGCATTTTTGTATCCCTGGTGGTGGTGTGGACGACGTAGTTGCTGCAGTTGACGAAGTATCTAAGCTGGCCCCTGCTAATACAATGTACGTCATCCACGTTGGATCCAACGATGTACAGCGAACCCGGTCGGAAGATTTGCTTTTAAAGTACCAGCAGCTGATCAAGTCGTTTAAGGAGAAGTCATCAAGGATCATCGTCTCAGGAATCGTCCCCCGGCTTGGTGTAGAGAGCCGATTTTACAACATAGCCAGCAGCACAAATCGTTGTCTAGCAAACCTCTGCAGGAAGGAAAACGTGGGATTCGTCGACACCTGGGACAATTTCTACTACGATGACTATTTGTTTTCGGACGATGGAGTTCATCTGAACCAGGTGGGAGCAGCACGTTTTGGGCGTCTTCTCAACGATGCGGTGAAGGATTTTCGGAGAAGAAATCGACTCAGCACAGGACAACCAGGAAGGAGGACCGAAGACAGCGAGGGCGGCAACCTGCGAAGGAATTAAATGCTAATCTGTCAAGAACCGCGAATTTGGATAAAGCTCCACCAACACGACCCAAATTCAAAACCGCCAGGGATAACGACCGAGGACCGATGTCAGCCATGAATGTAAATGTAGATCCGATCAGAACCAAAAATTTGATTAAAGAACGTTCTGTGAGTTCTAAAACCGCAACTTTAACCCTCCAGCCCCGGCTATGTATTATATATATATTCCTCGAAACCCGGGTGTTTTGGCCGAAAAACGTCTAGGCTAGGCTACCGTATATTCGTTAATCAGACTGCTTCCCGCATTCCCGCGCATCCCCAAGCGTAGCTGTGTTATTTACCTGTAGAATGGCATTAAGTAGAGCTCTCTAAGTCAACTGGTTGAGCTGTGATGATGATTTCATTGGAGATAACTTTATGGCCAAAACAGCCACTTTACACCACTTTTCGATACTTAACAACAACATACAGGCACACGAACAAGCGACGCTCTCCTTCTTGTGGCCGGAGATGCGGGGTGACGGTCCAGCCGGCTGTTGTTTACATGCGTCGGACCGACGCCTCGCACACGAAGCTCACAGGCTTTCAACCACTGGGCGTTCAAGATACCATCCGGGTACCTGTTATATGCTTTTTTATGGGCGTTCAAGAGCCCTTCCGTGGTGAGAGGGTTAAAGGTTTTCTATGCAAACGCTCGTAGCATACGCAATAAATTTTCAGATTTAGAGGAACTAGTGTTTACTGAAAATTATGATGTGATTGGTATAACAGAATCTTGGCTCAATACAGTAGATAGATACTTTTTAGCAGAGTATTCACTTCCCGGTTATGTAATGTTTGAGAAAAGCCGAATAAATAAAAATGGAGGTGGCGTTTTATTTTATATCAAAGAAAGTCTTAACCCGACCCTCTTGTCAAAACCTCAAATTGTGAACGTCGACACATCTTTTGTGCTAATAAAGAATAATAAAGGTACAAAAATAATACTTGCATTAATATACAGACCTCCAGCTCAATCAGTGCAAACTGACCGAGAAATTTATGAACAAATTGCAGATGTAAGTAACTCACAAGATACCGTATTTTTTGGCGACTTTAATTTACCTGTGACCAAGTGGGGCGATACTCTTACTTCACACTCCGGACATGACTTGTATACGAACTTGCAAGAGAGTTCGCTTTATCAATTTGTTCGAACACCGACCCGTGGTAATAACGTTCTTGACATTGTACTTGCAACAAAAGAAGAATTAATAGAGAATTTGAATGTTGGTGATGAATTCAGTAACAGCGACCATCGTACGATAACTTTCACTTTAAACTTTACTAGTAACGAACCAAATAGTAGCATCGAAAAAGTCCCTAATTTCAAGAAAGCAAACTTTCATAAACTTAGAGCTATGTTTAAAGAAACTGACTGGAGCTTTTTAATTAACAATAACGACATAAATACATCTTGGAAGTTATTCGAAACCACTTACCTAAAAGCAGTGCAAGACTGCATACCATCGAAAATACGGCATCCAGGCCATAATACTAAGCCTAAATGGTGGAATAAAGATATTTCAAACTGCCTGCTTGCTCAAATATTTGCTAATGATAGATTAAAATCCTCACAAAATGACGAAGAACGGGTGAAATTTGTAGAGCTACGACGCAAAGCCAAAAAGTTAATTAAGCAAAGTAAAAAGACCCTAGAGTTACATATTGCGAATCAAAGTAAAACAAACCCGAAAGAATTCTATAGTTATATCAGAAAGAAAAAAGTAGTTACTTCAACTGTTGGACCGTTAGTCGATGAAAATGGAGAATACACCAAAGACGAAGTACAAATGAGTAATGCCCTCAATACCTTCTTTGCATCAGTTTTTACAACAGAAGACCTCAGTGATATCCCTACACCATCGCCGATTCAGATTGATAATTCAGATGTTCTAAGCAATATCACCGTTACAGAGAGAGAAGTATTGAATTGTTTAGATAAACTCAAGGTAAATAAAACGCCTGGACTTGATACAATCTCGCCTAGAGTTCTAAAGGAAGCTAAGGATGAGCTCTCCAAACCACTGACATTACTATTCAATAAATCCTTGCAGTCTGGAACTATGCCTGATCAGTGGAAGATAGCAAACGTAACACCGATATTCAAAAAAGGCAGCAAATCCCTACCCAGTAACTATCGTCCAATTAGCTTAACCTCAGTTGTATGTAAAATGCTAGAAACGGTCATAAGAGACAGACTCGTAAATCACTTAGAGGAAAATAACATACTTAAAGATACTCAACACGGCTTTCGTAAAAAACGTTCCTGTTTAACAAACCTCTTAGACTTCTTCCACGATATCCTCAACCTCTACGATGAGAGTAAAGCTGTAGATATTATATACCTTGATTTTCAAAAGGCCTTTGACAAAGTTCCCCACAAACGTTTACTGCTAAAACTAAGAGCGCATGGAATACAAGACGGTGTGTTGAAATGGATAGAAAATTGGCTCAGCGACAGAAAGCAAAGAGTAGTCATAAACGGTAAGGCATCTAAATGGACCAATGTAAGTAGCGGGGTACCCCAGGGATCGGTACTAGGACCAATTCTCTTTCTAATTTACATCAACGACATAGATGAGGGTCTCACCTGTACAATCTCAAAATTTGCTGACAATACAAAAATTGCAAATAGCGTACTCTCAAAAGATCAAGTTGACGATATGCAACACAATCTAGATAAATTGTCACATTGGGCCCAAATTTGGCAAATGAGTTTCAATGCAGATAAATGTAAAGTACTACATATCGGATACCTAAATGAGAAAGCAAACTATTCGATGAATGGCACTCAGCTTAAGAATGTAAACAGAGAAACCGATCTGGGAGTAACAATATCGAGTAACCTAAAACCGAGTCAACAATGTTCAGAAGTTGTTAAGAAGGCAAACAAAATAATTGGCTTTATAGGCAGATCATTTGAGCATAAATCCAAAGACGTAATCCTAACCCTTTACAATTCCTTAGTCCGCCCTCTTCTGGAATACTGCGTTCAATGCTGGTGCCCTTATTACCAAAAAGACATAAACAAGCTAGAACGAGTTCAACGTAGAGTTACCAAAATGATACCTAGCCTAAAGAAAAACCATACGAAGAGCGTCTTAGAGAATTAAATCTATTTCCTTTAACCCAGCGCAGATTAAGAGGTGACTTAATTCAAGTGTTCAAAATCATCAAAGGCATCGACAATATGAACTGTAGTAAGTACTTCACTATCGACCAATCTAATTACACGCGGGGAAACGGTTGCAAAATTATTGGTAAATCTTTTAACTCACACGAATCTAAGAATTTCTTCTTCAATCGAGTTGTCAACTTGTGGAATGGGCTTCCCCGAGACGTTATAGACTGCAGCACCGTTGATTCATTTAAATTCCGCTTAGACAAATATCTCGCATCAAACCCGCGACTGACTGCGTTTGTAAATGAATAACTTTATTTTATCATCCCCTCAGTTACTAACCCATATGTCCCCTACTAACTTCCTAGTCCTGCCACGTTAGTGGCAGGGCAGTAGTTCCCTTTCCAATGTTCCCTTACCCACTCTAAACCACTGTTTGGACACTTGATCCTCAGTGTTTTGGAGGACAAGCAGCCTAGAAGGGTCACTAGATCTGTTGTTGCTTGATTTCCTTTGTACTCCTTTATCCTCATCGTACTTTCCTGACACTATCTTAAAAAAGTCTCTATCATATCCCCTCTCTTTCTCCTATATGCCAGTGTCGGAAGCCCCAGTGTCCTCAACCTCTGCTCATAGCCCGCGTTCTTCAACGTTGGTACCAGCTTGCTAGCTCTCCTCTGCACTTTCTCCACTGCTTCTATATCCTTTACCATATATGGAGCCCACACCTGGTTCGCATATTCCAAGTGCGGCCTAACCAGCGCTGTATAGATTCCTGAAGATTTCTTCGTCAAGTGACAGGTTACTATCTTCATAGTGAAGGTAAAATAGGCTCATATGAATAAGTAATAACTATTTTTATCATAAAATGACGATTATAGGCCTGAATGGAGCCAATATGCTCGCCCATGGGCAGCTAGTTCAATACCCCCCCCCTCGCCGTTGCCGGGTTAATACCCATCCAGCAATGTTATCTGGGCTCATAGATTTTCTCACGTCCAATTCTTCCAACAATGATTTTTGTTCATCCTTGTTGAATTCTATCGACTCTAGTCCCTGTATCGCGTTCAATTCCACCATAGGTTCTACATAGTCATCCTCCTCCACAAACAGAGATGTTAATGTATCATTCATAATTTCACACATACCCACTGTGTCTTCATATAATTGACCCTCTACCCTAAGCTTTGTTATTTTGTCCTTTATTTTTGTTTTGCCGTTGATATAACTATAGAACAGTTTGGGTTCTTTATTACATTTGTTTACTATATCTTTTTCAAAGTTCTTTTTCTCCTCTCTTATAGTCTTGACATAGTTGTTTCTAGCATTCTTATACTCATTCCATTTTTCCTCAGTGTGTCTCCTTCTCACTTTATTCCATGCAGAGACCTTTTTGTTCTGGGCAATGTGACATCGCATGTTAAACCACTCTTTCTCCTTAGCCAGCTTTCTATCCTTAAATGTTGGTACATATTTATCTACCCCCTCCCTGTAAATATCTAGTAACATGGTGTATTTTACCTGAATATTCTGTTCTTGCTCAATAAATGACCAATCTATATTTGCAAAGTATCCTCGTAATGATTCATAATCCGCCTTACTATAATTTAGTCTATATTCCTTATGTTCCTCCTCTCTGCCTTCCAGAAATTCCACTGTCAATTCAAATTCAATCACAGCATGATCGCTTTTTCCCATGGGACTCAAATATGTTAGGTTCTTTATTTCTTGGGGGTCTTTGGTGAATATTAAGTCAAGTCTTGATGGTTCATCACCTCCTCTAAATCTTGTATTTTCCGTAACGTGTTGTGTTAGTAGATACCCCATTGTTAGTTCAAGAAATTTGCTACCCCAATTATTTTCATTTGAACCCGCATCCAAACATTCCCAATCCACCTCCCCGCAATTAAAGTCCCTTGCAAGAATAAGCCTATTTTTCCTTTTACAAATAATTTCTAACATTCGCAAGGTTTCCAAAATTAATTCATTATACTCATCGTTGCTCCAAGATTTAGTCTTAGGAGGTAAATACATTGATACAATGTCCAATTTTGACCTATCATTATCCTCAATTTCAACTGCTACCACTTCAGCAATGCTATCACCAAGTTTTAATTCTTTAGCAGTAATTTTATTATCTACCATGATCAACACTCCTCCTCCTGGCTTTCCTAACCTGTCTCTTCTCCATGTACTGTATCCCGCACAACTAATTATATTCGTGTCTACCTCCTGGTTAAGCTTAGTTTCAATCAAACATACTACCCCGGGCCTATCTCTCTTTACATATTCGTCAAACTCAATCTTTTTGGAAATTAACCCATCAATATTTGTATACATGAACTTAGCATTACCAGTATTTCCCTATTTTTCTCGTCCCTGCCCGTTCCTTTCTTTTTTGTACGTACCCCTCCCTATTTATTTCCTAGCTTGTCTCCTCTTCTCTTGTCTCCACCTGGACTGTTTCTCGCTCCGTTTCCACCTCCCCTCCCTTTGCCTCCACTTGGACTGTTTCTCTTTCTATTTCCACCTCCCCTTTCTCTGCCTTCTCCTCCGTCACCCTCACCATCTCCCTTTCCCTCCCTACTTCGTCCCTTCGCTTTATATACCATTTCTTGACTTTTCCCTCCCACACTCTCCAGTAAAACTTCTTTTCGTCTTCTTTCGTCCTTTCTCCATTCTTTTCATTTGCCTCGGTTTGCAATTCCTTTCTTATGTTTCGATCCTCAATACTCCATGTCTTTTCTAATTGTAATTTTCTTAAACTTGCTGGTCAAGTTAAGTCTCCATGTTACGTTCATTATTGCATCCACTGTTACCCTAGACCTAAACTGCACTCTCATTGGCCTTGTGTTTCCCTTGCTATATTTACCCATTCTCCTAACTTCTTCAATATCATCTCTCCAGTTGTTTCCTTCTTCATCGACATGCTTGATTAATGTTTTTACCTTGTTAATTTCTTCCTTATCCCTAGCTTTCCTCTCAATAATGTGCTCCTCTACATCCCCAAATACAATAATACACCTATTTCTATCTATTGTTTCACGCAGGACCTGTTCGTTTCTCCTCATAGCTTTTACTACCACTGATTCTAGATCTTTATTTTCCCTTTCTGATTGTTTCTTTTGTTCCTCCATGATTTCCTCCATTGCCACTTCTTTCACTCTTCCTCCTTCGTCATTAACCCATTTATTGTGTTTCTCCTTAATCTCCTCCACATGTGTTTTCATTTCCTTGGTTTGCCCTTTGTATTCTTCAAGTTGTAATCTTAAAGCTTCATTTTCGTCCCGGAGTAGCCCCATATGAGTTTGAATTTCTTTTAGGCTAGCCCGACTCAAATCTTGTCCAGGCTCGATGTCCGCAGCCTGAGCACCACATATTGAACATAGAGCCTCAATCTGCGAACTAACACTCACCTTCCACTCCTGCATATCCTCCTTCCACCTTTTAATCTCATTCAGCTCACGTACAATTTTCCCTAGAATGCCCCCGCTCTCACCGACTTCAAATCCATCAAAGTCAGCCATATTTGTTTACATCCACTCGCATTCACTATCGCTTGAATTATTCTTATCACTCGAAATATCCTCACTTGATTTTAATCTCAAATTATTTTAATACTGCATTATAATACAGGACAACACAAAATATCCCTATACTCAAGTTTAGGTGAGTTTATTTGACAAGCGCTGTAAACGGCTTGCTAGATCAGCTGATTTTCGGGAGCGTGGGTGTAGAGGTGTTGTCTCGTCGGTGGTTCGTGTGTGCGTGTGTGTGCGTATGTGTGTGTGTGTGCTTCCTTCTCAGTCCCAATATCCTTAAGTGTCCGTGCGCTGAGACTTGACCCATTTATTGTGTAACAACTGCCTTCCTACACCCTTCAACAACTTAAAAATGCCTAGGAAGAATAAACTGGTGAAGGCACTACTGCAATCGGGAAATCTATGGGTATATCCGGAGACGGGGACGGGGCCAGTAACAGTAACTCCGAGGCGTGTGCGCGCGGAGTAGGGAGGGGGGGTGGCGCGGAATACAAAAAACAGCATTTTTACACCACTCTTCAACTGTGATTCGTGTTTTGTGGGGTCAATACGTGTTTTAGGGATTTTGAGTAAGTACCAGTTTTACCCCTCGGCGCGGAATAGGGTAAACGCGGACTGAGGATACGTGTATTAGGGGGACTGACTGTACAAGGTCAAGAACGTTATTACCACGGGTCAGCGATCGAACAAATTGATAGAGTGAATTCTCTTGCAAGTTCGTATACAAGTCATGTCCGGAGTGTGAAGTAAGAGTATCGCCCCACTTGGTCACAGGTAAATTAAAGTCGCCAAAAAATACGGTATCTTGTGAATTACTTACATCTGCAATTTGTTCGTAAATTTCTCGGTCAGTTTGCACTGATTGAGCTGGAGGTCTGTATATTAATGCAAGTATTATTTTTGTACCTTTATTATTCTTTATTAGCACAAAAGATGTGTCGACGTTCACAATTTGAGGTTTTGACAAGAGGGTCGGGTTTAGACTTTCTTTGATATAAAATAAAACGCCACCTCCATTTTTATTTATTCGGCTGTTCTCAAACATTACATAACCGGGAAGTGAATACTCTGCTAAAAAGTCTCTATCTTCTGTATTGAGCCAAGATTCTGTTATGCCAATCACATCATAATTTTCTGTAAACACTAGTTCCTCTAAATCTGAAAATTTATTGTGTATGCTACGAGAGTTTGCATAGAAAACCTTTAAAGTTGCAGTTTTAGAACTCACAGAACGTTCTTAAATCAAATTTTTGGTTCTGGTCGGATCTACATTTACATTCATGGTTGTCCTCGGTCCTCGGACAGAGGTGCATGGGGCAGTTCGTTCGTGGCCACCCCTTCGGAGATCACGGCGTCAGGCAATAGATAGATAGATAGATAGATAGATAGATAGAATCCGGGAGACCTCATATTATGAAGTTTGCCTGTACATTAACCCTTGGGATCCGGGGGGGCTCATATGAATTTTGGTAAAATCAACTTCATAATTCAGTAGCTACTGATTGAGACCACCTAGAGCAGTCAATGTTTTTTGCAATTTGTAGAACTTTTTGTTGTCTGTAAAATGCCGTACAGATGACGTCGCTACAACGCGTGGTTGCCGAGTTCTGATGATTATAGCGGCGATTTTTTGCTGACCAATTTGCCTCATATGAGGCCTCCCGGATTCCGAGGGTTAAGGGCCCCGGACACAGCGATCGGGATCATATGAGGCCCCCCGGATTTCGTGGGTTAAACTATGCCGAACATATTAATGGAGTGGTAAAGAAATGCAACCTCATCAGAAATCTATAATCTGTGAGACAGTTTCTAGACAAATCATGTCTTCTGACATTGGTTCACACCATAATTTTCTCTCATTGATTATTGTAATGCACTATGGATTGGTCTTCCTAAATTTCTATTAAGGAAGGCTCAATCTGTGTTAAATAGGGCAGCAAGGCTTATAATTGCTCTTCCACCAAAAACTCCAACTACCCCATATTTAATTGAGTTGCACTGGCTGCCGGTTATGGCCGCCTCACACATTCACGACTTGGACGGCGACTTACAGCGTATTTTGTATCGTGATGAAGTCTTGTAGATAAACGCGACGTATCTCCCATGTCTGGCAGTCTTGGGCAGTCTGTGTGTGAGGTCTGCGTAATTTGAGTGTAGTCCTTAAAATTTCGCACTGAGACTTGACCTGACTTTTTGTCGTTACATGCCGATGTGATTACATTATGAGTTCTTTCAGTACTGGGTGGCGTCGTTGGAAGTCGCGCGACATCTCAACGAGAAAAGATGTTATGAGGTGTGAAAGACAACAACCAGAAGTCATCCCGTAGCGTCACATAGCCAGACTGAACGCAACGTAACCACACAGAAAATATCTCGCTATCCCCGACATTTTATCACCCACTGACGACATTTGACAGTGTTTCAAGAAATTTGGACGTACACACACAGTACATGTAACGTACACAGAACGTACATGGCGAAACCACCTAGACAAGTGAAGAAACCAATGAGCACGAGACGCGCCAGAAGCTACGAAGACGTGGCAACACTCCTTTTCATATTGGGCCGTAATCTTGTCCCGAAACCTGGACGTCATCTGCACGTACAGTACCTGGTCCGAAATGTACCGTACTGGGTACGTTGTAGGTACGTTGTGATGTCCTGGTGTTTCCTGTTGATTTTGTGTGATCCGAACTGTCATCGGCCAATTCTCTGGCTGGGGTAGTGATGCCTCGTATTGGGTACGTTCTGTTTCCGGTTAAATGTTGTATTTACCTAATTTACCTAATTGTAGTTTACAGGAGTTGAGCTAAGCTCGTGTTGTCCCCGTCTCTCAGTCTACTTTCATCCAATTTTTTCTTGAAAATATGGATGTTCCTTGCCCCTACCACCTCCTCCTCCAGCCTATTCCATTTGTTTGTAGTGGGTACGAGATGTCCTCGAGATGGTCTCTTCTTATAATTTGTTGTGTTCGATATCCCCTACTTTTTCGCAAAACTCCATACGCGCTAAGTCGCCGTCTAAGTCATGAATGTGTGAGGTGGTCATTAAGGGAGTTACATGGAGGGTAACAGACGAATGAGGAAGTAAGAGGGAGGAGTGGTGTGGAGGTAGATGTGCTGGAAAGTGTGAAAAGGAACACCTTGAGATGGTTCGGCTATATGGAACGTATGGGAAGCGAGAGAATGACTAAGAGGGTGTACGAGAGTGAGGTGGAAGGACAGAGAGTGAGGTGGAAGGACAGAGAGGGAGATGTAAACCGAAAGAGAGGTGAAGGATGGAGTGAAGTATATGGATGAAGGCGGTGCTGGTTGGGAGGAGGGACGTCGACTGACTGGGGACAGAGGTGCATGGGGTCGTTTCGTTCGTGGCCACCCCTTCGGGGATCACGGCGTCAGGCAATAGATAGATAGATAGATAGACTTTTAAAGTTCTCATGTCTGGTGAGCCTAGTTATCTTGCCGAATTGCTAAAGCGTCCGTCAGTGCATTCTGGGGTGTTGTTACGAAATGAGGATGATCATTTTCGTCCAGAAGAACAGAGGGCAGTACACCAGTCATCCTTCTCCGGCCGGTTGTTTTCGTACGTGGCTCCTAGGTTGTATAACAAACTGCCGCTGTCCATGAGACGGTTGACCTCTGTTGAATCTTTTAAGGCACAACTTAAGACCTCTCTCTTTTTGAAAAGCTATGATCTTGATAGGGGCACTGTGAGAGTAAACTACAGAGTTTAGTGACTAGTATTTTTGTTGATGGAGCTTGTATAAATGAGTTTGAGACCACTAGCGAATTCCTCAAGAGAGCTAGCGATTTTGACAAACAAAAAACAGATTATTATTATTATTTTATTATTAAGTACTAGGTCATCTGCATATAGCAGTTCCCAGGGGAGGCCAACTCTTAAATCACCAGATAGTGCCTCCAGAACCATAACAAAGAGGAGAGGGCTTAACACAGAGCCCTGGTGAACTCCGACGCGAACTGTAAGCTTCTCACTCAGTTCACCTTTCATCCTCACTGCCATTCGCGAGTCCTCGTAGATCTTCATTATCACACACACCAGCCACTCCTCTATGCCAAGTTTTCTCATAGCCCACTGCACAACTTCTCTGGGCACCCTATCAAAGGCCTTCTCCAGGTCTACAAACACAAGATATAGATCCCTATCTTTAAGTAGATATCTTTCCTGCAGCTGCCTGACTATGAAGATAGTGTCGATTGTGCCACGTCCTGGCATGAAACCGAACTGCATATCGTCGATAGAAATGCTTTCCCTTATCATACCTTCAAAGACTCTCTCACAGACCTTCATGACTTGGTTAAGTATTTTCAGGCCCCTATAATTTCCCCTATCCAATGAGTCCCCCTTGCCCTGCTTACAACAGCTGCCGTTATCAAGGGGAGGGGGGGGGGGGAGGGGGAGTATTGGCTTTTCGTTACTAAGCTGCTCTCTATTCCAATCAAATTCCACATTAAGTAATCATTCATAGTGTACCTTCCAAGTATCTCTAATTTCTTTGTCAGCATACACAATTGTCCCATTATCATTCCTGACACACTGTTCTCCTACAACATCTCTACTGTCTTAATTAACTCGCCTAGCTAAATTGAACATCTCATTGAAAGCTCTATTTAGAACGCGGGAATATAAGAGGACAGCCGAGTTCCACGGTGAAAGTTCGGTGTGGAGTATGTATAAGAGGACAACTGAATTACATACATACATACATACAAAGTAGAGAGGAAAGCCTTTCGTATCATTAACTCCCGTCCACTCACCGACTCTCTGCAATCTCTCTCTTTACCGCAATGTTGTATCTTTCTCGCTATTCTATGGCTACTACAATAATCGGTTATGGCCTTGGCCTTGCTCGGGGCCTTGGGGCTGTTCGGCCAGGCAGCTTGGGGAACAACAACAACAACAATAATCAGTGCTCCTCAGAGCTCTCAATTAAATTAAATTAAAAACCTTTATTGACATGAACATTTTACATAGTTTTACAATACTTTACAATAATTAACTCCAAACAGTCCATGGCAATTAGGACTGATACCTATTGGTATATATGCCCTATACTGTAATTCTTTACACATATACATTTATTGACGGTGCAGAAGGTTAGTGTGGTGCTAGTGAAAAAAATAAAAATAAATAAAACAAAATACCACCTCCTCTACGTAGGGAACGTAGTACCCGTCTTGCAACGCAATCCCACCCCTACTCTGTGCAACTCTCCAACTCAAAGAGTGAAACGATACTCCCAATCTTTCTTCTATTCAACAACTGAGCTCTGGAATTCTCTCACTGAATCCATCTTTCCCTCATCCTATGACTTAAATTGTTTCAAACTCTGTGTTCAGGCATTTAGGCTCGACTGTTCCTTGATTTTGGCCCTGTCACTCTTTCAACTCTGAGGGAGGCACTCGTCACAGGCAGTTTTGCCTTTTGTCCCTCATCCACATAGAAAAAATAAATAAATACAAAAATATACAAGTATAAAGGCCGCTTCATCCACAGAGAGCGTGGTTTTAGTCTCTTTACTGAAGTAAAATACAATAAAGACTTTCCACAACACAGCCCCATCATGTCATCACAGTGGCTGATTTTGGTATAGCGCTAACAGAGTCTCAGCAAGACTCTACAAAGTCCCCCTGAAGCACTTGCACCTGGGGAATTCGCACCACACCAGCCTTAGCTGTGCTACAATAAGGCAGTAACGAAAAATAACCGTAACTGCTACAGAGGCTGACTAAACCACCAATGCGGCGGACGGTGGGGTCGCTGCATCCCTACGCCAGAGAGAGAAAGGCCGACTTGTGCTAGTGGGTCGAGAGAGTAAGACACTAATGAACCATGGGGCACACCATTATGGCCGCATTGCCTTCACCACTCTGAGGAAAAAAAGATAGAAATAAAAATGAGGAAAAACGTAAAGTCAGAACTGGCTATGGGAAGTAGAGGACACCAACCCTTACGCTGACAGATCCAGCCCACCACTAGTCGGAAGGGTTAAAAGTGGGACGGCACGCGCAGTCTCCCTATTTATTAAACCTCTTTGGTTTCACCCAAGTAACCATGTCACTCAGCCAAAATAACACTTTCGAGCAGGTCATTCAACAAGTGCTCAGTGTTTCAATTCAGGAGGGCAGGAGGATTCTCTATATCTATCAGTTGAAAAGGCAGAACTTTCATGTTTTGCACATGTATGACTTTGTCACCTGATGGCCCCTCTCCATGCTGTACCGTCCCCTGAAGAACCCCTGTGAAGTTCTCCCTGCAACTCTTCCACAGGGCCAAGTTGTGAAAGGGGTTAAAGAACTTTAGACGTGTGTACTGTACTGAAAATTATAAAGCACTGACTTGTAAAATGTCTGGTGCCATGGTAGGTGGGAGAGTATGACAAGGGCTGTGTCCTGGTTGGGGGCGTGGCGGCAAAACCCGTACGTCCATTTGGAGTCCAGGCTCGTCAAGACAAACGAGAAGTGCTGCACCGTCGACCTGCAAGAAAAGTATTATTACAGTAGCTCACCTTGGCTAAATGCAGGAAAAGGGAACCTGTAAGACACCCTTATGTATTTAATGGTGAACTACAGGGATGAACGAAAAAACAAAGATTAATGCAGGGTCATACCTTGGCATGAATATACTGTAATATGTATATGGGCAATATCGATATAATTCCATTAAACTCCAGAAAAAAATACTAGTATATAATGTCGTTGGCAACTTGGCGATCAGCTGGACCAGTTCAACGGCTCGGGAGTGACGGCATTGTATGGAGAGCCTAGTTTGTAAACAAGACATGCAGTCCTGGACTGTCCAGTCTGTTTTTCGTAATTAATATCTTTCAATTCAATACTCAAGCTCTGCAAACGATCGAACAATGTCCTGAAGCTG
Source organism: Paralithodes platypus (assembly GCA_032716605.1). Lineage (NCBI taxonomy): Eukaryota > Metazoa > Arthropoda > Malacostraca > Decapoda > Lithodidae > Paralithodes > Paralithodes platypus. The sequence goes on along the minus strand of CM064491.1, from coordinate 25,128,041 downwards.
TGGTGCACATCAAGAAATAATCCCATCTCGCCAACAATAAACATATAGCCAGTGTTTGTGAGTGTTTTAGCCTGGTCCAGAGTTGAGGCAGGTCGGTTCTAAGGCCTATTTCGTAATGATAATATCGTTTTCTGTTCAATGTATATATCGCGGTCCCTTGACCAGACAGTGGTGAAGCCAAATGTTGAGCTGTAAACATGCATACAAATTATTAGAGTTTCTCACATAAAAAAACACACAGATTCACCCATTTCCCATGTCAAGAGTTCCCGCCATTGCACAAAGTGACAGTCACGGTAAACACGCCAGTTCGCGCCACATAAAATAACTTAGATAAGCTATATTTCTATGTTGTTATAACAAATTGATGAAAGTTCTTCAGTATCATGTACCTATAACCAAGCAGATCCCAATGGACATTGTAGTTTGAATAGGTTTCATCCCTGGAATTCACCTTTAAGTATCTACTGATCTCTACCTAACATTAAGTTGTGAGTGAAAATTATCATAGTACTGTATTGAATACACTACACATACTGTACACTGTCATAAACAGGTTTATTCACTCAGAGGCGCTTGAAAAGTGGAAAATGTGTGTGTGAAGAAGAGGCGAATTAACACGTTTTCTACTGTATATACAGTACAGTATAGTAGTAATGACAAGGTTTGAAACATAATTAACACGTTTTCTACTGTATATACAGTACAGTATAGTAGTAATGACAAGGTTTGAAACATAATTAACACGTTTTCTACTGTATATACAGTACAGTATAGTAGTAATGACAAGGTTTGAAACATAATTAACACGTTTTCTACTGTATATACAGTACAGTATAGTAGTAATGACAAGGTTTGAAACATAATTAACACGTTTTCTACTGTATATACAGTACAGTATAGTAGTAATGACAAGGTTTGAAACATAATTAACACGTTTTCTACTGTATATACAGTACAGTATAGTAGTAATGACAAGGTTTGAAACATAATTTTGGTTGAACAGCATTGTATTGTCTTTTCTCATTATTTACACAATACTGTATCCAGTATTTATTAGTGGTTATCTCCGTCAATTACCGGTACTTGAGCGCCTACAGTTAATATATGGCCTCTTCCAGGTCTCTAAAGACCTGGTTTAAGGGGAGGTCTCCACTTGAGGGATTTTTTTCATTACCCCTTTCTCCCTCATGGTTAGCCCCATTGCTTTTGAGATTTTAAGACGTTTGCCCCATTAGTTTGGTGATTTCAAGAATTCCGCGCCATTCTGTCAATTTTAAGACCTTTTGTGCAATTTAAGTGTCGATTTCATCCTGGCGAGCGATAGCGAGCCTGTAATTTAAGAGTAACCGGCCTTCGGCTGGGACATTTTTCTACCGAAAAATGTACAAATTTATCTTGAAAGGGGGTCAAGGGGGTGACATTTTAAGATTGCTGGAGGAGTAGGATCGGACTATATGTGCCGATCTCAAATTCAAAAACTTGACAAGTGAAGCAGCCCTTAACAGGGTTGCCTGGAACGCCGCCATTAGGAGAAGAGACTGAAACTGCACGTATGTGTGGAGCACTCAGTCTTATAATGTTATGTATGAATATACAGTTGCCAAGACACGCTATCTTGTGCTATTCTTCCTCTCTCGGCCAACACCGGACGCAACTGGATGTGTCCCCCCCTTGTCTTTCAACACTAGCGCGGCCCCTCCTGGTTCCTCTGCACGTCCATATCGTGAGTTAATATTGCATACTATAGGCTAGCCTATGGACTGTTAAACAGAATAGTATTAGCTCTTACCTATATAAACAAAGAGATGCTAGTGAAAATAATAAAAACATTCGTGTGACCAAGACTGGAGTATGCGGCAGTGGTGTGGGCACCTTAACTAAAATAGCATGTAAATAAGCAGGAAAAAGTTCAGAGCTGCAACTAGGAATTTCGATCTATCTATCTATTGCCTGATGCCGTGATCCCCGAAGGGGTGGCCACGAACGAACTGCCCCCATGCACCTCTGTCCCCAGTCAGTCGACGCCCCTCCCCCCAACCAGCACCGCCTTCATTCATGTACTTCCTCACTCCATCCTTCCACCTCTCATTCGGTCTACCTCTCCCTCTCTGTCCCTCCACCTCGCTCTTGTACACCCTCTTAGTCATTCTCTCGCTTTCCATACGTTCCATATGGCCGAACCATCTCAAGTTGTTTCTTTTCACACTTTCCAGCACATCTAACTCCACACCACACCTTCTTACTTCCTCATTAGTCTGTCTATCCCTCCATGTAACTCCGCACGCACTCCTTAAGTAATTCATTTCCACTGCTCTCACTCTTGGTCTGAGTCTCTCAACCAACGTCCATGCTTCGCTTCCGTAAGTCATTGTCGGGATTACCACACTGTCATGCAAGGACTTCTTCACTTCCATACTGACCACCCTATTTCTTGTTACTGCTTTTAGCGTTCCTACAACCCTCTTCCCCTGTTGTACCCTCTCCCGCACTTCTTCATCCATAGTCACATCTTTACTCAACACACTGCCCAGATACTTAAAAGAGTTGACGATCTCCATTGCCTGACCGTTCAGCTTCACCTCACACTCTGTGACTTCACCCCTTTCGAAGACCATAACCTTGCTCTTCCCCGCATTTACCTTCAAATTCCGTTTTTCGCACACTGTTCCAAACTCATTTACCAGACCCTGCAACTCCCATTCATTATCACTCATCAGAACTGTATCATCCGCAAAGAGCAGTATAGGTAGCTTCCATTCAATTCCCTCCCTTTTCAGCGATACACCAACATCCACTGCTCTTGATAGTATTTCTTTCATGACTCCATCCATATACAGTAAACTTCCGTTAATCCGAAGGGCAGCGGACCGGCTCTCGTTCGGATTAGTGGATTTTTCGGATTATCGGACTTTACCCCTATGAACCTGTGTATGACGAAAACATTGAGACATTAGGCCACCCAAATGACACAATGGTGCACACACACATATCATATGTTCATGAAATCCCTTCAAAAGTTTACCATTGTCATTGTAGCCTATTACCTACTTCAAAACATTCAGATTAATGGTCAAAGGAATCTGCTGATATAAACGTCTTCTTCTTCTTCCATCTACTAGCGAGTTTGTCTTGCTCTTGAAGATCAGATGTGGTTCGGGAAGTAATGCCTTAACAACGGCACTTCCCTGAGAGGTTCTTGTAATTTTCCTTTTGTGATTTTCCTTTTGTGACGTGCTCTGTTATATTATATTGTATTGAAAGCACCCTTGTCTTGTTGTCTTGAAAGCACCCTTGGGATGCTCCGATCACTGAACTATAAATAGTAGCGTATCGGAACATCCAAAGGTGCGTTTTCAAGCTCAAGACTAATACGTCCAAAGGTGCGTTTTCAAGCTCAAGACTGAATGCGCTTGCAGAAAATGCGGTGCAAGCCAGTAGCGCATCGGAGCGTCCCAAGGATGCGTTCAAGAGCAAAACAAACTCTCTAGCAGACGATGTGGAAGAAGACGAAGGTGTTTACGATTATATCAGTAGCTTCCTTTGACCATTAATCTGAATGTTTTGAAGTAGATAATAGGCTACAATGACAATGGTAAACTTTTAAAGTGAATTCATGAACATATGATATGTGTGTGCTCCATTATGTGTCATTTGAGTGGCCTAATGCCTCAAAAAGGGGACTTTGGGACTTCTTGAAATTCGGACCATCGGGTGAATTCGGATTTGGCCTCAAATTGAAAAATTCGGACTATTGGGAGATTCGAATCATCGGTCGTCGGATTAACGGACTTTTACTGTATACAGTAAACAACCACGGCCCTCAGGTCACTTGCTCACACAAAATTTGGACACAACAAAGAAACCACCACCACTGTATATAAACAATACATAAGATCAGTGATGGAATACGCAAGCCCAGCCTGGGCTTCTAACCTAGCTGAAACACATCATAAGACCTTACAGACTATTCAAAACAAAGCCCTGAAGATCATTACAGGCTGCACAGCTACTGCACCCACAGATCACCTACATCAAGAAACCAAAATCCTCAAAGTCAAAGACCATCTGGACATGAGAGGCACTCAATTCCTGGCAGCAGCCTCCACGAACCAGAACCACCCACTAAACTACATGGCAACACACCCACAGACACCAAGAAATATCAAAACAACACCCAGCACACGGTATCACACACAATTACTGTCCTCTCTCCCTCCCTGCCCACCCCGAACCAACTTCCAGAAGCACATCCATACTCATATCTCTCGCCGATCCATCCACTCACTCACAGACAACACGCAGCTGCAAGTCTATCCTTCCGAATCCTCCCTTCCTCGCGAGGACAGAGTCCACCTGGCCAGGCTGAGATGCGGACACCATCCAGCTCTCCTGAGCTATCAGAAGAGACTGGATGACTCCGTTGTCGACACCTGCCCGGGATGTAACATAGCAGCCCATACCATTAAACACATCATAGAAGACTGCATTTCACACAACCACTTACGCCAACAACACAATCTACACTCAATGAGAGCTCTGTGGGAAAGCCCGATCATGGCCATGGCCTTCCTCAGGGACTCGGGGCTGTTCGGCCAGGCAGCTTAGGGAACAGGAACAGGAACAACAACAACAACCACGGGGACATCACACACCCCTGTTTCAAACGAACATTCAGGTCAAAGAACTCGCTCTGCTCACTCTCCACACGTACTGCCGCCTTTGCACCCTCATACATGCTCTTCACTCCTTTCAGCAACTTGCCCTCTACTCCGTATATTCTAAGTACTTTCCACAAACCTTCTCTATCCACTCTGTCATAGGCCTTCTCCAAGTCCATAAAGGCAACATACACCTTTTGTTTCTTCTCCACAACACAATTCAGGGTAAAAATCTGATCTACACATCCTCTTCCCTTCCTAAAACCTCCCTGCTCGTCGCCTATCCATTTCTCCGTTCTCACTCTCACTCTCTTAATCACTACCCTACTGTATACCTTCCCTACTACGCTTAGAAGACATATTCCTCGGTGGTTACCACACACTCCTCTTTCCCCTTTGCCCTTATATAGGGGGACTATTATGCCAGTCTTCCAGTCATCGGGTGCACTCCCCTTCTCCCATGCTAGTTTGCACATTTTCCATACCCATTCTATCATTATCTCACCACCATACCTCAACATTTACCCACACACTCCATCTGTTCCTGGTGCTTTCCCCAACTTCACTCTTTTCATGGCTTCTCACACTTCTGACCTCCTGATCCCCACCTCCTCCTCCACTACTTCTCTTCTTCTCCCTCCCATACCATATCCAGCTATGTTTGCTGGCTCTTCATTCCTTACATTTAGCAACTCACTGAAGTACTCCCTCCATCTTTCGCCCCTCTCTTGCTTCTCGGCTAGCATTCTCCCATTCTTATCTTTCACACCCTTACTGTTTCCCTTGCTACCTTCCCTAACTTTCTTGACTTGTTTCCAGAACAGTTTCTTACTCTCCCTCCAATTTACACTCAGATTCCTTCCAAATTCCTCATCTACTCTTCTCTTACTTTCCTTCACTACTCTCTTCACCACCCTCTTACTCTCCACGTACCTCGCTCGTTTCTGTCTCTCGAAATCTTCATTCCCTACTAGGAATTTGAAATGGTAAAACTTGCAAAATAAATAAAACAAAAACTGGGACGACACAAGATAAAGGCAAAAGAACTTTTCAAAAGCACTATGGTGAAATAACGCTTAACCCGAGAAGTGTGATAAGTCTCACGGAAGTACTGTATGTGTATAGCTAATGCGATAGGCCTAACGGAAGTAAAACCATGAAAAACTCTTCAAAAACGCCCCAGGGGCTCTCAAAACAAAGGAATATGTCATTAGGTGAGATCATTCCCTTCTAGTGCTTATCACTACCACTCATCCATATGTTTCTCAATCACCCCCCCCCCCCTCCTCATTATCACCTATTTTTCCTCTTATTTTCATCAATTATCGGCTATTTTCGCACAAATTTCTCTCCTGTGGTTTTGTATCAGGAGCGAGTCACATAAGAGACCATATCCAACACTGAGACTTCGCCCGGTAGTCAGTATTGAGGTAGAGCTTGGAGAGTGAGGATGTATGTCTCGCGGTCTCCAGCCTGAGCATACTGTACGACCGGGCGGCGAATATTTACGTTTTCCACCACCCAAATGCCTTCCCCACTTATTTTATCGCTCTTCAAGGTTCATATTTTCATCATATATGTTAAATAAATGCATATGAATAAGAAATAATTTTATATATTAGGTGCTTATGTTCTGGGTGTGGTGTCCCGAGTTTGAATCCCGGGAGGATCATATGCTTTCATTAGTTTACTCAAGTACATTGGGGTTTGTAATTGATGATTAATATTAAAAATGGGGTGTTACTTAAATATAACAAATTCTGTCAGAATTGAATGTCATTATTCGCATACAATTACGTTCGTCACAGGCCATTGGCAAGCTTGCCGGGTTAATAAAATAATATTTTGAAGTAAAAGAACACAATCAACCACATTGGGTGTACATCACTACATGAGCAAGTTAATCTGTTTCCCAAGTAAACTAATCGCAACAACGCATTATCGTCACGTTCAAGGAAGTAGTCAATTTGGGAAGTCCGGGACGTTCTGGTAAATTTGACTAAATTCTGTATGAATAAAGAAACTACAATTTATGTCAAACTGTTCTATTTAAATCAAATTTGCAATTTGATAAGATATTAACAATAGTACAAAATACCCTCAACAGGGTTGCCTGGAACGCCGCCATTAGGACAAGAGACTGAAACTGCACTTACTGTATGTGTGGAACACTCAGTCTTAAAATTTTATGTATGTATGTACTGTACTCACCAACGATAGTGGTATTGGTGGCAATTTTTTTAGGATCTTTGAAGATTTTTTGATGAAAAGATCTCAGTCTGTGGTCATTGATGGGTGTCATTCCCCTTCTGTTCCTGTTGTTTCTGGTGTTCCACAAGGCAGTGTCCTTGGGCCTTTGCTTTTTATTATTTTTACTGCTGACCTCTGTTCCAAGCTTGAAAATAAACTAATCTCCCATGCCGATGATACAACTTTATATGCGCCAATTCCATCACCAATTGATCAACATGAAGTTGCTACTGCTCTGAATAGGGATTTAGCCAAAATTACATCATGGTGTGAACTTTGGGGTATGAAACTTAATGCTAGTAAAACACACTCCATTATCATCAGCAGATCTCATACCTTGGATCCTCCCCATCCTTATCTATAAGTTTCTGGCGAGCAAATTGAGAATGTGGATACTCTGCGTTTGTTAGGAGTTACTCTGGATCCCAAACTTACTTTTGAAAAGCATATTCGTTCTTTCTCCTCTTCCATTTCCCAAAAAATTGGTCTGCTTCGCAAGTGTTATAAAACGTTTGCTTGTGATGCCACAGTTATCAAGTCTTTATATGCTTTTATTTTGCCACAATTCGAGTACTGTCCTGCTCACCTGTCTGGTTGTCAGCAGCTGACTGCCATCTCAAGTTGCTTGACAGTTCACTAAATTCTATCAGTTTTATTCTACCTCATTTGTCTCTTGATCTGTGTCATCGACGTAAAGTGGGTGCCCTTAGTCTTTTATTTAAAGTTTTTAACAACCCTCAGCATCCCTTACATGGGGTTCTGCCTGGGCCCTATGTCCAGGCTCGTGCAACTAGATTCACAAGCAAACTTAATGATCTTGCCATGAGCCGTGTTAATTTTTCTACTACACAGTTTTCACAGTGTTTTGTGCCGGCCATGGTCGACTTGTGGAATAAGTTGCCAAATGAGCTAGTCAATTCAACTCATATCTCCATTTTTAAGTCTAAGTTAATGCTTTTTTGCAGCATTAATTCTATTTTATAAACTTGTTTTATTCTATTTTATTGTATTATATTTATACTTGATATCCTCCACTGCGTAATATTTTATTATTAATTTTATCTGTGTTTAATATATGTACCGGTATATATACAGTATATATGTTTTTTTTTTTCCTAAGTTGCCGTAGTCTCTCTCCAGTGCCTCCGGGTGTTTTGTGTGGATTCATCTTGCTGGTGTTTCTGCACCCTGGTTGGAGACTTCGGCATCTCATGTAATAATAATAATAATAATTGCAAGCAACGTTGTTCGGGGTTCGAGCGGTTTTGCAAGCAGGGTATTGTGTAGGATAAAAAAGCTTGTGTCACAGATATCAAAAGATCATTTCGCTTATCGGGCATGGAGAAACTACAGAAGGAACAGATTTTGCAAACATACAAGAGCGAGAGAGAGAAAGATTGGCTGTATAAGGGATCTGCCTCTATTCGTTTAGTAACAGAGTTGTAGATATGTGGAATAGGCTACTGAGTGCTATAATGGGATCAAGAACAATAGAGCTTCAACTTGAAATTAGATAGAACGAGATGGGTTGGGTGTGAAAGGTATCTGCCATGTGTAGGTCAATCGGCTCTCTGCAGACTCCTGTTTTCTTATATTTCTTATGTTCTCATTTGTGAGGGAGAGAGAGTATGGCGAGAGAATAGGATGTCGTAAACGTAAGGAAGATAGCGATAAATATGAGAGAGAGAGAGAGCGCGGGAAGGGTTGGGTGTGAAAGGGATCTGACATGTGTGGGCCAATCGGCTCTCTGCAGACTCCGGTTTTCTTATGTTCTCATTTGTGTGAGAGAGAGAGAGAGAGACTAGGATGTCATAAATGTAAGGAAGACAGAGATAAATGAGAGAGAGTTTTTATGAGATGGGTTGGGTGTGAAAAGGGTCCGTCTTGTGTGGGCCAATTGGCTCTCTACAGACTCCTATTTTCTTATGTTCTCATTATTACAATTGTGTTTTGGTTGCAGGTATATGATAACATGGGTGTATAGTACCGGTAAGTAGTGTAAATAACAGGTAACGTTTATGAGATGGGATGAGTGTGAAAGGGCCACTTGGCTCTCTGCAGATTCCCATTTTCATCTTGGTTGCATGTGTAAGGGATCTGCCTCATTTGTACCGGTGTACAAACAAACAAGAGCGAGAGAGAAAGAGATTGGCTGTGTAAGGTATCTGCCTCTATTCGCTTGGTAAAAGAGTTGTAGATATGTGGAATAGGCTACTGAGTGTTATAGTGGGATCAATAACAATAGAGCTTTAACATAAAATTTGATAGGACGAGATGGATTGTTTGTGAAAGGGATCTGCCGTGTGTGGGCCAATCGGCTCTCTGCAGACTCACATTTTCATCTTGGTAGCATGTGTAAGGGATCTGCCTCATTTGTACCAGTGTGCAAATAAGAGAGAGAGAGATTGGCTGTGTAAGGGATCTGCCTTTCTCGTAACAGAGTCGTAGATATGTGAAATAGGCTACCTAGTGCTATAGTGGAATCAAGAACAGTAGAGAATTTCAAGATAAAATCAGATAGTCATATGGACGAAATGGGTTGCATGTGAAAGGGATCTGCCTTTTGTGGGCCAATTGTCTCTCTGCAGATTCCCATGTTCATCTTAGTTGCATGTGTAAGGGATCTGCCTCATTTGTACTGATGTGCAAACAAACGAGCGACAGAGAGAGACTGTGTGTGTAAGGGATCTGCCTCTATTCGTAGTAACAGAGTTGTAGATATGTGGAATAGGCTACCGAGTCCTATAGTGGGATCAAGAACAATAGAGTTCAACATAAAATTAGATAGGACGAGATGGGTTGGGTGTGAAATGCTGCCACGGGCGTGTCTGGCCACCATTTTGGATATCATATCAAAAGTTGCCCAATACAAAAATGCACCTTGTGTCAAAGTTTGGTCCCGATCAGACAAGCAGTTCCGGAGTTATTGCGTAAAAACCTAACTATATATATTTTTATTGAAGAATGCAATACTCTTGAACCCCTGAAGACGTTGCTTGCTGTTTGAGGGAGGAGGAAATGTAAGTCACACCACACCAAAAATTGTCAAAACTTTGAAGGTCTAGAACTTGGTTATTAAACTAAGCATTTGGCAAAGGGAGGAATTGTTAAAAACCTTAGCCAATACTCTGCTATTCACCAAAAATAAATTTGAATTATCATTATTATTTGGTAGGGTAGGTATGTATAGGTAGGTTGGTTAAATAATTGCTGGAATTCGTAGGGACTCTTAACTATTTTGAGAGAGTTAAATTTAAAAAATTTATGGATCTGAATCATTAATATAACTATTATTAAGCAAAACTAGGGGATACGGGGAAGCCTATAGACTAATGACTGAAAACGTTGTGTGGGTACCTCACACGGTTTTAAAGTAATTTATGAATAGACAGTTTTCAATGCTGCGGCCAGACTATTCTTTTGGTACCAAAACGTTCGGAATTGCGAGCCTCACCCAACTACGCAAACATGGCTTTGATTATCCGCATAGTTTTCAAGATGTGGATTTTTAAGTGTTTTCAAGGTTTTTTCAAGATTGCCGGAAAAAACCCCAAGTGCAAAGCAAAACTTTTTCCATAACATTTGTGGAGCATTAGTAGTGGAGTCCATATGCCAAAGCCCAATCATTTCCTATGCGTGGGAGAGACGGTATTTAGGTTTCAAAAAATTTGGGAAATCGGCTGCCATGGACCTGTTTGGCCACCATTTTGGATGTTTAGCATATCAAAAGTTGCCCAATACAAAAACGCACCTTGTGGGAAAGTTTGGTCCTGATCCAAAATGCGGTTCTGGAGTTAATGCGTAAAAACCGGCGTGGAAAAATAATTTGGAAGAATAAGAAGATTTAATGATTACAATAGGGGTTCCCCGCAGGGATCGAACCCCTAATCATAGTGCTATCGGGTAGGTACCTGTCAGAACTCGGAGAATTACCATATGAGGAGAGATTAAGGAAAGTAGACTTACCATCTCTAAGGGATAGGAGGGAGAGAGGTGATATAATTATGATGTACAAATGTGTGAGAAAACTTGAGAAGGTGGACAAGATGGATTTCATTGTGAAGGATAATGGTAGAACTAGATGATATAGATATAAGCTAATGAAAGGAAGATGTAAAGGAGATGTGAGAAAGTCTAGTCTCCCTTACAGAAGTATATATAAATGGAATTAATTAGAAGATAAAGTGGGGTGTGCAAAAAATATCCATATCTTTAAAGCAAAGTTAGACAATTGTAACTCAGGAAGCGGGGCAATACGAGCCTAAAAGCTCAACTCCTGTATTTTTGTTTTTTTCTATATTCCAACTACTCCCTCTTGGGCATAGGCCGAGAGCCTGTACATTCATCCGTTATACATTGAACGGTGAAGCCTGTGATGTCTCGTTCCAGTTTAGGGAGTGAGACATGTGAAGCACTTTCAGCTGCAACCAGCTCCTGTCATCTTGCCTTCGCAGGATGCATGGGGTTTGATTTTGCTCACTCATGGTTCGAAGCAGCCCCATCTCTGAAGCTGCTTCGCCCCAGTGGTTTACTGTCTCATCTCCTAGACTTGGAACCTCACTCTCAGAACGCCACCTATTAAGCAATGAACTCACTAGGCATTGCACCCTTGTAGCCTATTTTGAATATGGGAATATTCATAGAGTGCTAATTTCCCCAATCTAACGAATCCTCCTTACTCTTTTGTATTTACCTAATTGTAGTGATTGTAATTTAGGGGAGGTGTGGTGGAGTGGTCTTGCATGATTGTAATTTAGGGGAGGTGTGGTGGAGTGGTCTTGCGTGATTGTAATTTAGGGGGAGGTGTGGTGGAGTGGTCTTGCCACTGGACTGGTAATCCAATGGTCCTGGGTTCAAATCCCGATGTATCAATGGGAAGATATTATTGGGATGGAATTTGTGCTGTACCTAGTATCAGTGCATTACCACAAAGCCCACCGAAACGCCAAAAAAATACCCTCATTGTTCCCTGATTAAATAAAGGGACCTAAAAAAAAGTCATGAAGGTTTGTGAGAGAGTCTTTGAAGACATAATCAGGGAAAGCATTTCTTCGCTCAGAACACCCATTCTCTCTAACTGCTGCCTCTGACCCCTCATACATTTTCATTATTACATGCACCAACCACTCTTCTACTCCAAGTTTTTTCATAGCCCACTGCATTACTTCCTTTGGAACCCGGTGAAAGGCTTTCTCCAAATCTACAAAAAACTATGCATAACTCTCTGTTTTTCTCTAAGAACCTCTCTTGCACTTGCCTAAGATTGAAGACAGCATCAGTTGTGCCACATCACAGCATAAATTAAAACTGCATGTCGCTGATGGCAACACTTTTCCTGATCATGCATTCAAAGAACCTTTCGCTGACTTTCATGACTGGGTTGATTCAAACCCCAATAATTTTCCATCACACTTTTCTGCCATGCATCAGGAATATTTTCCTCATATAATTAGCTCTGGGAGCTACCTCCAGAATAAAATTATATATGACAAAGAAGAGAGAAGACAAGTGTTACCTGTCAAAGGTACATGGAAAGGCAAACTGTGGGACACCCTTGAGTATCTCTTGGTCGTTGTAAGAGCTGGGGAACTTCTGCAGGATCCAGGGTGGTCGATCATTATCCTGCGGCCCCACCACCTCACACCAGCACTCCACCAGACGTGCTGGGTTTTCTCTGGGGGAGGAGGGAAAACAATATAGTATAAGGAAAATGGAAGGTTATATAGATATTAAAAGGTTATGAGGAAATGGTCTTGGGTAGGTCACACATTTCAGAAAAGATGGAAATAGATGAAATACCAGTCTACCAGAGAGACAGTGGGAACCCAGATATATATCTAGAAGTGGAGATAGACACAGAACCAGATGGAGGATTGAGACAAGACATTTTTGCCGAGGTGGGGTATACGAATACTGTAACAGGCTAACATTGACTTATTAAAATGTAAAGGTTGATGATATGACAAGGGTTTTGAAAAGCTAAGAAGACAGATGGAAGGATTACCTCTCCCACGTTTAGTTAAACAACATATAACAAAATTAGAACAAAGAAATTTGGGGATGATCCCTTTTGGGGTAAAAAAAAAAACGTGGAGGGTACCTTTTCCCATATTTTCTGTGTTTTCTCCATAACTGTTCATCTTACAGGTAATAGGTATGGGGGCATAGAAAATAGATAATTAATTTCTGAACAAGTTCATCTCTATGTCTGTTTGCTATAAATATTATGATTTTTGCATAAATGAGCGTGAAAGTAGAAGACACAAATTCACTAATGAAAATGCATTTCGCGCATATATTTCCTTTAATAACTCTCAAACTACTAATTTCTCGTCAAGATATACCGGTAATAAAGATGAACTTGTACAGTGAGAACTTATCTTTCAATTGGTATGCACTTTTTGTTCAAAATATGAAAAGCTCTGTGTAAAAACAACAATAACAAAAATTGATCCAAATCCCTATTATAGTCTAGTCAATCAATTATAATTACTAGCTTGACCACCATCAGACAAGACCGGGCTGTCGGCGGGGGCGGTGGACTCATCACCCTGGTACACAAAGAAATATCATACATAGTAACCAGTGTACAAACCAAATCCCTCCTCCCCCCAAATGATAACACAACAGAAATACAATCAATTAAAATACGCACTGGCAACAACTCCAACATAACCATCATAAACACATACATCCCTCCCCAAACATCCCCTACAGTACCAAATGAATACAGACCACACTTACAACACATCACAAACACCCCACACATCATCCTGGGTGGTGACTTCAACGCCAAGGCGTCGGCCTGGTTTGTCGACAACCCCGACACAGACAGAGGGCTGGTACTACAAAACCAAACCGATAACCTCATCATCCTTAACGACATCCATCAACATACCCATATTCCTCACCAAGCCCTCTATAACCCATCATCTCCAGACATCACCTTTTGCTCCCCAGAACTCGCCCCCACAACATCCTGGAGGGTGGTCAGAACCTTAGGCTCTGACCACCTCCCGATCATTATCACCACCAAAACCAGACTCACCCCAGCTAGCCACAAACACACATACACCAATTATAAAAGAGCTAACTGGGAAGCATTCACAAATGAGACAGAACAACACTTCACAACTCTAAACAGTACACCCATCACTAACATCAACAATGCTGTACACATACTCAATAAAACTATCCAAAACGCTGACAAGAAACACATTTCAAGAGGTAACAGGAAAAGACACAACCCCAACTTCACACCAGAAATTAAAAACCTCATCAGACAACGCGACATACTGAAACACTCCCCAGCACCCGACACACAAGACATCACACAACAAATTCAAGCACTCAACACCCAAACTAACAACAAAATACAAGAACAACAAAAACTAAATTGGAATAACTTCCTACAAACACTTGATCACAAAACAAACCCCAAAAAACTCTACAAAACACTAAACAGCATCACACTTTCCAACAGCAACACAACACAATCACATGCTGCAATCACAACAACAGACTCTACTCCTTCATGTAAACAACAAGCAAACACTCTCATCAATCACTTTTCACATGTCAGCCACCTAAAACCTCACAAAGACGACCGACGTGTCATCCGACGTAAGAGACAACTCCCCACAGACCCTGACTATACACCCTTCACCAATCACCAGACAAAGCATATCATCAACAATCTCAAGCACTCACCCACCTGTGGCCTAGACAACATAAGCAACATACACCTCAGACACCTGGGACCACAAGGCATACAAGCACTCACTAACATATCAAACTACAGCTATTCAAACAACACAATACCAGACATTTGGAAGCATGGTATCATCATCACATTCCCCAAACCCAACAAAGACCCCACGCTACCCTCCTCGCACCGCCCCATCACACTTCTTTGCTCCCCCTCCAAAGTCATGGAACGCCTAGTATTACAACTAATTACACCTGACCTACCCCTAGCTCCAACACAACATGGCTTTAGGCCACTGCACTCCACAAACACTCTTCTCACAGACCTTACACAAAGAGCTTTCGACGGAATCAACTCAGCTAGACCACCACACAGATCACTATTAGCCACACTCGACATTAGTAAAGCCTTCGATGCCATCCCCCGCCACAACCTAACAAACAAAATCTACAACACAAACATGCACAACAACACAAAAAGGTGGCTGGCCAACTTCCTAGCAGGCAGATGTGCACACGTATCTTTTGCCGGTCAGTCATCTAAAATCAGAAACTTTCCAAACGGAGTCCCACAAGGATCCGTCCTATCGCCCGCACTCTTCAATCTGTACATGCACGATATAACTACACCCAATACGCCCCAAATAAACTTAGCCTCCTATGCAGATGACATAACACTCACATGCACACACCATAACCCAAAAAGAGCAACAGATCTCCTTCAACCCTATCTCAACACAG
Source organism: Paralithodes platypus (assembly GCA_032716605.1). Taxonomy (NCBI): domain Eukaryota; kingdom Metazoa; phylum Arthropoda; class Malacostraca; order Decapoda; family Lithodidae; genus Paralithodes; species Paralithodes platypus. Next base: position 25,112,682 of record CM064491.1, on the reverse strand, counting down.
TGGTTGGTGCACTACAAACAGACTTAATCTAGCCCCAGCCAAATCCACCGCAACCCTGCTCACAAGTTGGACAGGAGAACACGAATACATCCCTCAACTCACCATAAACAACACACCCCTAACACATACACACACACAAAATCCTAGGAGTAACATATGATACTCATATGACATTCAAACAGCACACCACAAACATTAAAAAGAAACTGACACCCAGACTTAACGCCCTCAGGTCACTTGCTCACACAAAATTTGGACACAACAAAGAAACTACCACCACAGTATATAAACAATACATAAGATCAGTGATGGAATACGCAAGCCCAGCCTGGGCTTCTAACCTAGCTGAAACACATCATAAGACCTTACAGACTATTCAAAACAAAGCCCTGAAGATCATTACAGGCTGCACAGCTACTTCACCCACAGATCACCTACATCAAGAAACCAAAATCCTCAAAGTCAAAGACCATCTGGACATGAGAGGCACTCAATTCCTGGCAGCAGCCTCCACGAACCAAGACCACCCACTAAACTACATGGCAACACACCCACAGACACCAAGAAATATCAAAACAACACCCAGCACACGGTATCACACACAATTATTGTCCTCTCTCCCTCCCTGCCCACCCCGAACCAACTTCCAGAAGCACATCCATACTCATATCTCACCGATCCATCCACTCACTCACAGACAACACGCAGCTGCATGCACGACCTCCCGAAATCCATCCTTCCGAATCCTCCCTTCCTCGCGAGGACAGAGTCCACCTGGCCAGGCTGAGATGCGGACACCATCCAGCTCTCCTGAGCTATCAGAAGAGACTGGATGACTCCGTTGTCGACGCCTGCCCGGGATGTAACACAGCACCCCATACCATTAAACACATCATAGAAGACTGCATTTCACACAACCACTTACGACAACAACACAATCTACACTCAATGAGAGCTCTGTGGGAAAGCCCGATCGTGGCCATGGCCTTTCTCAGGGACTCGGGGCTGTTCGGCCAGGCAGCTTAGGGAACAACAACAACAACAACAACAACAACAACTAGCTTGACCTGGACAAAAATGCAACAAAAATGATTTCTTTTGCAAATCTCTCTTGCAACCCTCCAAAACAACATATTAAAAAAGTATAACAAAGGAAGTTTAGGAAATATGTCTAATTTGCATAATATCAAAAGAGCAGCTTTCCATGTATTTTCAAAGGTAATGTATGCAGACGTTTCTACTAATGTTACTCAACCATTTGCACATGATAGTTTGAAAATTTATATAATATAATATATATTTCAGATATATCAGTCCAGGATGAAGTTAACTACAAGCTTCACCCCTTTACTTTCACTACACTCATCCTCTTGTTCACCCGTTGACATAGTGTCCTGTTGTATGTCTTCAGTTGTGTCGACAGTAGGGAGATGAATATCAAAGTTCTTTGCTGCCAGTAAAGCATTTAAGACCGAGTCAACAAGAAAATACCCTCTTACTGTTCTTGTTATCGCCTTTCCAGTCAGCATGTGCCCAACAGCATTACCTTTGACCAGCCCCTTTGGTGGAAAGCCCATCATTTAACACAAGCTCGCCCTTGCACACTACGCACTCAAATTTCTCGATTTCTGACACATCCTTCAGCAAGGGTCCTTTTATTCTACTACAGCGCTTACTCCCATGGTGCACCCGACATCGACAGATGCTAAACCGAATCAAGTTAGCGCCCACACCCTTTCCACACACTGCACACGGGTATGCACCGCTCTTTTCCATATTCCCTCGTCTCAATTTTTTTTTTTTTTTTTTCTATGTGGATGAGGGAGACAAAAGGCAAAACTGCCTGTGATGAGTGCCTCCCCCAGAGTTAAAAGAGTGAGGGCCAAAATAAAGGAACGTTCGAGCCAAAATGTCTGGACGCACATTAAAATGTAAAACTTGCAAACTAAACAAACCAAAATTGGGACAAGGACAATATAAAGTCAAATTAAATTATCAAAATCGCTATGTGGAAACAACGCTTACTAAAATGAAAATTATTAAATAAAAGAACACAATCCACCACATAGGGTGTACATTACTACATGAGCAAGTTAATCTGTTTCCCAAGCAAACTAATCGCACATATAACAACGCACTATCGTCACGTTAAAGGAAGTAGTCAAGTTTGGGAAGTCCGGGACGTTCTGGCAAATTTTACTAAACTCTGCATGAATAAAGAAACTACATGTTAAATGTCAAAATATTATTTAAAATCAAATTTGCAACATGACAAGACATTAACAATAGTACAAAATACAAATATTGATAAGATATCTATACTATTACAAAATAATATATAAAATACAGTACAGCACTCACTAACGATAGTGCTATCGGGTAGGTACCTGTAAGCATAGCATGCCTCAAGTGACCCCTATCAATAACTACCCTACAAATAACCTACATTTATAGCACAAATAAACTAAGGAAATCGCAAAAGTAAGCAATTGATACTATCGACAATGAATACATATAATATAAAGACAAATAATTGCAAAATATGAAGTAACAACAGATTTAAACAAAGAGTACTCTTTTAACAAGAACAATAAATTTAAAAAATCATCAATATTAATATTAATAATAGAAAAAGAAAAAGAAAAAGATAAACAATAAATACAGACAAAAAACAATAAATACAGACAAAAAGTAAGCAGAGGTTATACAAGAAACTTCAAGTTAAAAATGCTTGATTAAAATTATTGATGTCAAATTTTAGAATACAGTCACAATAATTGACCCTAAAAAGATTAAATTTATGGAACAATTTACTTGCCTCAAAACCTCTGTCCACTAAGAGTCTGTATAGTAACCTAGCTCTAGCCCAAAAGTCATCTACTTTAGTGCAGATTTTACAAAATCTTATTAATTGGGAATAAAAACAATTATAAGTTATTTTACTATCGATATTACTACTAGGGAAAGGAAAGTTTATTACGTTAAAATTAAAATCATCAACTTTGTGATATACTTTAAGTATGCACTGTTCATTAACAATCTCTATATTTATATCAAGAAAATTTTCAACTTTATAATTTACGTTACATTGTGTGAGGGGAATAGAATTAGGGTAAATAAGTTTAGCAACTTGATTAAAATTTAACAAATTGCAAACAAGAATATCATCAATCTATCTACTATTATTACTTAACAGTTTAGCAAGTGCTAATTTTTCTGGGATTTTATTTTTCTTGCTACTGTCAACTAAGTCTTTTATATATTTAAATTCTAAAGCAAGCAAGAATAAGTCTGCAATTAAAGGGCTAGCATTTCCACCCATAGGAATTCCTAATATTTGTTTGAAAATGTACGGCCCGAATCTAACATAAGTATTGAAAAGGAGGAATTTAAGGGCATCTTTAAGTTTAGTTCTATCAAAATATACAGAACTAGTGGGAGTAGAGCTAAGTGATGCATTATTAAAATATGTATAAACATTTATGAAATAATTACCATTCCTAATGAACCTGTCAAAGTGAAAATCTATAATAAAGCAAAGCTCTGAATATACTAAATCTAAAGGCAAATTGGTATACAAAGTTGAAAAGTCGAAGCTATGTAACTTTCGGCATGGTATTTATTTTATCAATAACTTCTAACGAATTGTCAACACTCCAATATCAGATCATATCTAAATTATGTTACCTCAGATTAATTAATGCTTGTGTTTACTGTATAGTGTAAATAAATGTTCATATAATTTTACAGAGACTTTGAACTTTACCATTATATCTTTATTGTGTAAATTAAAACAGCTACTTCCCTTCATAAATAATTAATTAGGAATATGAATATCATAATTTATTTGAAAACATAATTACTTGCCTATGGCTATACTATACAAACCAGTGACTGATTCGTGAGTGGGATTTACTAATTAGAAATTAAGAACCTGGGATATTTGATATTTGAATTATTACTTTATCAGTTATTTATATAATTTCATTTATACTTCATAATTAACTTTAAGAATTTATAGAGTTTAACCCTCCAGCCCCGGCTACGCATTACATAAATATTGGCCGAAACCCGGGTGTTTTGGCCGAAAAACGTCTAGGCTAGGCTACCGTATCATTGTTATGCTGACTGCTTCCCGCATTCCCGCGCATCCCCAAGCGTAGCTGTGTTATTTACCTGTAGAATGGCGTTAAGTAGAGCTCTCTAAGTCAACTGGTTGAGTTGTGATGATGATTTCAGTGGAGATAACTTACAGCAACAACAGCCACTTTACAATACTTTTCGATACTTAACAACAACATACAGGCACACACGAACAAGCGACGCTCTCCTTCTTGTGGCCGGAGATGCGGGGCGTCGGTCCAGCCGGCTGTTGTTTACATGCGTCGGACCGACGCCTCGCACACCAAGCTCACAGGCTTTCAACCACTGGTACAATGTTGTACCACCCGGGTTCCTGGGGGCAAAACATAATGGTACACACGTGTACCATCCGAGTTTGAAGGGTTAAAGACAAGTGAACCTTAACCCGGGAACGGCGGAAAAGCTCTTAAGAAGTTTTACTGGGCAACGGCGGCAAAGCTCTTAAGAGGGAAGGCCTTAAAAAAACATTTTAAAAGGCCCCAGTAGCACTAATTTTTTTTTTTTTTTTTTTTTCCTATAGGCCTACCTCATATCACTCCTCCACATCCTCTCCTTCCCCCCTTTCCCTCCCCCTTCAATTATCACCTATTTTCCCTGTTATTCCCTAATTAGTTGGTATATATATTTTTGTGCTAACATTAGCAAACTGTTTGGAGGATGTGCTTATTTCTTACAGTTTCTTACAGTAGATCCTCTGGAAAAAGGCAAACTATGCCTGTGTATCCAGCTCAGTACCAGTACTTGCACTGCTGCGGTCGTTCACGGTGTTGGCGGCGGCGGTAGCAGACGCAACATTTTTACTATTCTGTATTTTTGTTTTATAATCAAACTTCAAATCTTGTCTTCCCCATGCTTTATCAAGATTACTTTCAAACTCCCTTATTGATTCGGAATCGACTATATACTGGGGCAGTGCGTTCCACTCATTTACCACTCTATCACAAAATGAGTTCTTCGCCTTCTCAAGCCTATTTCTTTCTTTGTAAATTTTCTTAGAGTGTCCTCTCGTTCTTGTTCCCTCCCGCATCAAGAAGATACCTTCACACACATCCTCATCGTACTTTCCTGACACTATCTTAAAAGTCTCTATCATATCCCCTCTCTTTCTCCTATATGCCAGTGTCGGAAGTCCCAGTGTCCTCAACCTCTGCTCATAGCCCGCGTTCTTCAACGTTGGTACCAGCTTGCTAGCTCTTCTCTGCACTTTCTCCACTGCTTCTATATCCTTTACCATATATGGAGCCCACACCTGGTTTGCATATTCCAGGTGTGGCCTAACCAGCGCTGTATATAGATTCCTGAAGATTTCTTCGTCAAGTGACACAAATGTCCTCCTTATCAGCCCTAAATTCTATTGGCTTTGTTTATCTTTTCCGCTAAATGTTCTGAGAAATTTAACTTATTATCTATCACTACTCCTATATCCTTTTCTGCACTCACTTCCTCCATCGCTTCATACATACTGTATGAAGCCTTATGTGCCTTATGAAGCCTTATGTGCCTAGCGAGTGTGTTGGGAGAGGTAGATGGTGAGGTGAATGCGTCATTCAAGCTTGAGGCCTTGCAAGGGGAGGAGTTGTCTCACATTGCTCCACATTTCATGAATGGGCTGCTCCATGTTTATTCGCAATTTTGACCAGAAAAATTATATTTCCACTTGTTTTATTGTTGTTACAGGTTACCGTACTATCTTCATAGTAAAGGTAAAATAGGCGTATATGAATAAGTAATAACGTTAGTTATCGTAAAATGACGATTATAGGCATGAATGGAGCCTAATATCGTCGCCCAGAACAGTGGTGTTCAATACACACATCTCGCCGCTTATAGGTTAATTAGACGCGCCACGGACAAGGTTCTTGGGGTGACCACCAGATGGAGAATGGTCGCTTTGGGGACGAACCACAATATTTTCTAGGTCAAAAAGAAATATACCAAGATTATGCGTTATATAATATTAGCAGCTATTAGTATGATTTTTGAAGCAGTTTTCGTGTGTTTAATTTGTAGCATATTCACTCTTTGTAAATATAAAACTAGATTTCTCTGAATGTCTCAAACCTTTGTACAAAATATATTATCGCCTCAGTTCCTCTATTCAGAGGTTTATGAAGTAAATAATTCATCCGATGTAAGTTTCTTAGAAGTGTTTGACATTATATAGCGCTTAAACCTCACGTAGAGTAGAATATTATAATAGTCCATAAAATAAGACGGCATGCGTGAGAATCTTAGGCCCCTTGGCCACGCCCCTCACCTCCCTTGGCCCGCCCCGCGTTTAAATAAAGCCTTCAAACCGTTACTGCCAGATCTCCCCGTAACTCAATCGGTATAGCTCCCGCCTTCCACTCGGAAAACCAGTTTTCGATCCCACTCGAATTTAGTGTACTTTATATTTTTTATTTTGTTATATTTTTTATTTTGGTTATTTTTGTTATATTTTAGGGTTAGGCTAGGTTAGGTTAATCTAATCTAATATAATATAATAGTTGTACATTTGAGGGGCGGGGCCAAGGACAGGCCTCCATGGCCTCCCTCCTGCCATATCCTCATATAAATACGCGTCCATAAGTTTAGTGAGTTTTAACGATAGTTTAACTTACTGACAGTAGCTTATTCCACTGTAAACAGTTCTACTATAACATGTGTATATTATATATACTATTTCTATAAGGATTTGGTGCTTAGCAAGTTAACATTCATACTTTGCAAGCAATTTGTGGATTCTCATATATATATTTTTTCGCCATGTGTATTTGATTATAGGGTTGTTGTTGTTGTTGTTGTTCCCCAAGCTGCCTGGCCGAACAGCCCCAAGGCCCCGAGCAAGGCCAAGGCCATAACCGAGCGCCCCCCACAGAACCCTCCCCGCCGACCACAATAAAGCCTGGGTGACCGAAGCCACTCCATGGCGGGGAGCTGAGGAGGGTGCGGAAATGCCCGGGAAACCAGGGCCCTGTGTCCCTCAGCAATTATGAAGAGAAAGTTGAGGGGCAAGGGAAAAATGTGACGCTTTGGCTTCCAATCTTGGTAGATTGGGAGGTCAATCCACGTTAGAGACGCCGTCACTTGAGATCTAGAAAATATATAAGTAAAAGGAACAGTCAGAGTAAGCTATGGGTATGGCAGAGATTGCTCAGTTCTCACTCTGATAGACCAGCCCATCACCACATGACTAGAACCCAATCCTCTCAGCATCAGCTAGGAAAGGCCCTAGAAAGCCGCCTTTGGCGGGGGGATAGCTCCCCTATTTCAACCCTTTTCGGAGTTGGGCACCCGCCCAATATATGATTATAGGGTTATAGTTGATACATACTGTATATTAATTGTGTGTGCACAAATGGATATGTTACTACCAAAAAAATACCATTTGTGAATGGAGTGTCTTTTAAACGAAGCTTATTATATTGTTGAGTTACCAAGTAAATTACCACTTGTCCTAGGGTCCTGCGACAATGCGACAATTTTCCGACGGTGGTCACCACAAGAAGCTTGTGCGTGGCGCGTCTAATAATAGAGAGTATTTCCTTAGTGTTATGGATTCAACCCCAAACATATTGTAGTAGCGATAGAATAGCGAGAGAGATGCAACATTGCGGCGAAGAGAGATTGCAGAGAGTCGGTGAGTGGACGGGAGTTAACCCGGGAATGGTAAGAACACTCTTAAGAGGTTTTGGTGGGCAAGGGCGAGGACCCTCTTAAGAGGTAAGGCCTAAAAAAAACTTTTAAAAGGCCCCAGTAGCACTTAAAACAATTTTTTTCCCCCTCCATACCTCATATCACTCCTCCACATCTGTCAAAATCCCCCCCCACCCCCCTCCCCTCTTCAATTATCACCTATTTTCCTCTTATTACTATCTTCATTGGTGTATTTATCATGCCATTATCTGCAACACGGTTCCAGTGTGGTGTTGTTGCTACTGAGTGTGTTGGGTAAGGTAGGGTGTGGGTGATTGAGTCAGTCAAGCTTGAGGCCTCGCGAGGGGAGGGTCTGGCTCGCTCTGCTCCACAATGCATGAATGGACCGGCCGACCATAATTCGCGATTTTGACCATACAAACACTATTCCCACTTGTATTATTGTTGCTACATGTTACTATCTTCATATAAACGTAAAATAGGTGCATATAAATAAGTAATAACGATATTTATCGTAAAATTACGATTTTAGGTGGGAAGGAGGCCTAAACTCGTCGCCCAGTTACATGGTGTCCACTACACCCTGCGCGCCGGGTTAATGATACGAAAGGCTTTCCTTTCTACTTTGTCTAGAAGTGCTGTGTGAGAGGATCCTCCCCACACATGTGAGCAATACTCAATACAAGGATGCACTGTGCCCCTGTACAGAGCAAGAAGCTGAACAGGGGTAAAGAACCCCTTGAGGCGGTTGAACACACCCAGCTTCTGGGAGGTCGCCTTAGCAAGACTGGTAATATGGTCCTTCCAAGAGAGAGCAGAAGAAAAAGAGACACCAAGAATACTGAGAGAAGATGAAGGGTTGATTTTTGTATTGTTGAAGAATAAGGGAAAGTCCGCTGGGAGTTCACGGCGGGTAGATAGATGGAGAAATTGGGTTTTGGAAGCATTAAAGGTAACAAGGTTTTTCTCTCCTCCAATTGGAGATGGAAATTAGATCAGAAGATAAGTGGTCTATGGCTTCATCATGTTTGCTTTTGAGGGATTGCTGGCTGGGGCGTTCTGGGAAACTAATTGAATAGTGTAAGGTAGAGTCGTCTGCATATGAATGGATAGGACTGGAGGTACAGTTGAGAAGATCATTTATGAAAATTAGAAAGAGAATAGGAGATAGGACAGATCCCTGAGGAACACCGGAGTTGATAGGATGAGGAAGTGAGCGTTGGCCGTCCACAACCGCAGCTATGGAACGACCGGAAAGAAAATTAGAGACAAAGGCACAGATGGAGGAATAGAAACCAAAGGAGGGTAGTTTAGAAATTAGAGATTTGTGCCAGACTCTATCGAAGGCCTTTGATATGTCTAGTGCAATAGAAAATGGCTCACCGAAGTCCTGAAAGGAGGATGACCAAGAATTAGTAAGAAATAAAAGAAGATCACCAGTAGAGCCACCCTTAACCCTCCAGCCCCGGCTATGTATTATATATATATTCCCCGAAACCCGGTGGTTTTGGCCGAAAAACGTCTATGCCTAGGCTACCGTATCTTTGTTATTCTGACTGCTTCCGCATTCCCACGCATCCCCAAGCGTAGATGTGTTTCTTACCTGTAGAATGGCGTTAAGTAGAGCTCTCTAAGTCAACTGGTTCAGTTGTGATGATGATTTCATTGGAGATAACTTTATGGCAAAAAAACCCACTTTACACTACTTTTCGATACTTAACAACAACATACAGGCACACACGAACAAGCGACGTACTCCTTCTTGTGGCCGGAGATGCGGGGCGTCGGTCCAGCCGGCTGTTGTTTACATGCGTCGGACCGACGCCTCGCACACCAAGCTCACAGGCTTTCAACCACTGGGCGTTCAAGAGCCCTTCCGGGAAAGAAGGGTTAAGGAAGCCATACCGGTGATCTGATAGTAGATTATGAGAAGATAAATGCTGAAGAAATTTGGAAGTAAGAATAGTTTCAAAAACTTTAGAGATACAAGAGATAAGAGCAATTGGACCATAGTTGGAAGGTTGAGAGTGGTCATCCTTCTTTGGGACAGGTTGAATGAGAGCAAACTTCCAGCAAGAAGGGAAGACGTTAGAGGAGAGACAGAGACGAAAGAGTTTGCCTAAGCAGGGAGTCAGCACAGAAGCACAGTTATTGAGTACAATAGGAGGAAGACCATCCGGACCATACGCCTTCTTAGTATCAAGCCCAGAGAGGGTAGAAAGTACATCTTTAGAAGAGATTATGATATTAGGCATAAGTAGGAGAGAGGGGGGTGGAGCACCGGAATCATCCAAGGTTGAGTTTCTGGCAAAAGTTTGAGCGAAGAGTTCAGCTTTGTCAGAGGAAGAAGTGATGGTTGTGCCATCAGAGTGGAAAAGGGGAGGGAAAGACGGGGAAGAAAAATTGTTGGAGAGGTTTTTGGCTAGATGCCAGAAAGCTTGGGAAGAGCTTGAGTTGGATAGTTCAGTACCGGTACATTTATAATTGATGAAAGAGTGTTTGGCAAGTCGAAGAACAGATTTGGCTTGATTCCGGGCAGAAAGCATAGGAAGAATGAGATTCTTGAGTTTTAAGGCGTCGGTACCGTTTGAATGCTTCCTCCTTATTGCGGACAGCAGTAGAACAAGCGTGAGTAAACCAAGATTTGTTTGCATTAGTCTGAGAGAAAGAAGATGGAATGTATGCCTCCATGCCCGATAGGTTTACCTCGGTAATGCGTTCAGCACTCTCCGAGGGTCCCTGGCCACGGAAGCAAAAATAATTCCATGGGAAATCAAAGAAGTACTGCCGCAGAGCCTCTCAGTCGGCAGCGCCAAAGTGCCACAAGTGCCGCCGGCTGGGAGGATCGGGTCGCCGTACTGGAGAGATAGGACAGGTGACAGAGATAAATTTATTAGTGGCCCCTCCATCATTGACGATTATGCCTATTACATAAGGCACCCTCTTCAAACACTCATCCGCCGTAGTTTTGAATCTACCGCGCAGAGCATAACAAATTTGAGGAGCCTTCATCATGAGCGCACGCAACCTCACTCATGGTTCAGTCATTATGAAATTGGGTTCTCACTACGAAAAAACTTCATAACAAATAAAAAAGAAAAAGAAAATAAGAATAACTATTCATAAGCTTTCCATATACTCGTGGATGTACTTGTGTGGATCTTTGACCAGACGCTGACTCAGGAGTCATTCTTCCTTCTCTGCTCTGCGCTCAACCTACCCGGACGTGCCTCCCCACGCTCCGCTGGTTCCGCATATGTTGCGTCCCTAGTGAGTTTTTTCTCATTTGTTTACTCCGGGATGTATCGAGTAAGGTTAGGATATGTGTAGCAGGAGTGTCCTGGGCGGGTTGCCCGCAGTGCAGTGTATTTTGGGTTGTGTGTTTGGGGCATCTATTTCGGGTGTACCCTCGTGGTCCCGTTGTGGACATGTGAACTTTTTCACGGTTAGCTAGCTTTGTGATGTAGGCGGCTTTCATTACGCGTTATTATTGCTTCCTTTTATCTTTCTGATGAGGTAGCTTTTTATTCTCTGACGTTCCCAGCGTATTTTTCTTCACTTAGTGAAGTTTTTTCTGGGTCCCGAGTTATTTCTTCCCTTTGCCGGGAAGTTTTTGCTACAGTGGTGTGTTGACGGTGGTTCCTGTTGTGATATAATTCAGTTCTTTTCGTTTATATTACGACATGTTTACTTTGTATTTCCGTCTGCCTAGGCCTAGCCAGCCTCTCGTAGCTTTGCCACATGTACAAGTGTTATTGATTTATGTTATAAATATGTACTACTGTGTCATGTGTGTCCTGGTTTAGTTGTGTATTGGCTAATTCCACGGACTATATATGTGTCCTGGATTAGTTGTGTATTGGCTAATTCCACGGACTATTGTGTGTCCTGGGTTAGTTGTGCTTTGGCTAATTCCACGGTCTATTTGGTGCGTTCAGATTGAATCTGAACGGGGTGGGTTGCCTTTTCCGGCGGGTTTTCTCGGTTACACCATGAAAACCCGGCTGGTTGCCGAGTTTTAATCACGCGTGGTTAAAATAGGCTTGTGTTCCCCGGCGAGTGGTGGCCTGAGGCTCTCCAGGACTGTGTCTCTGTGGTGGGGCCTGTGTTCAGGCGTACTGTGTTTCCCGGCGGGATGGCTTTACCCATTTAACTAAGTGTTCATACGGACACTTGTTGAGTTGAGTTTTTCCCGGTTTTTGCAAAGTCAGTAAAACTAGGCTGTTTGTTGATTGGTCTTTCCTCCCCGGCGATCTTTTGCAAAGAAGTGGGGATAGGAATTTTGGGGTTAACGTTAAAAAATTCACACCCGGCGGTTGCACCTTGGGAGGGTGGGATTAACGGATTTGCAAAATTCAGTGTAGTTAACCAGACAATCGAGGGATACGATACGTATCGCCGCCATTCAACATACGGCGATCTAGAACGCTTCGGGAGAAGCCAGATCTAGCATTTAAGACAGGCTTCCCAGTTTTTGATCTGCGAGATAATACGGGGGCCGGCGTCTTTTATTTGTTTTTTCTTTCCACTAAGAACTTAACAAACACCACTGGGAAGACTGCGTCATTTATAAAAAGCCATGCTGGTCTTTATATTATGTCAGAGGATATTCATAAATCTTTTGGACAAGTTAAGATATTCTGAAATCTTTATACAGTACATGAACCTTCCGCGTAACGAGCCGTGATAGTTGTGTATTACGTCTCGTTACCCGGCGGGTTGTCTAACACTTGTGTTCGAACATGTTGGTGTATCCTTATGAGCATTAATTCCTGGAAATTTTCTTTTTTCCAGGGCTGAGTTCCGGCGAGTCTTTCGAGAACCTGGAGTAAACCGGGGGTGGGTTCGTGTTTTCCACCAGTCTCTGTCATGGCTACCCTAGACCCTGTTTTTGCCTTGTGTATTGCTCCCTCATGTTCAGGTATCCCTATCTTTGCACACACTCTTTGCATTAGATGTGTTAAATGTTTAGATCGCTCAAGGGGTTTGTGGGTAACGGGGAACTGTACCTTCTGTACTCAATTGAGTATCAAAGTGTTGCGGGACAATAGTAGATCCGCGGCGGTCGCTTTGAGGGAGGTCAGGCAGCAGTTGTCAAGTTATGCTACCACAGTGGCTCATAAAGCGCTGCAATGTGATAATGTGATTCTTTGGGATAAATTACTGATTGAGCACCCCCCTATTAAACGTACCTCTAGAGTAACTGTACGAAAGCCGGCAGAGACTGGGCAGGGTACAGCACTTTCTCTGGTCCCTACCACTTCTAAGAGACCTCGTGAACCCACGCCCCCGGTGACAGCCTCCACGTCACGGGCGCGGTCCAGGTCCAGGTCACCCCTCAGACAACAGCCACCTAGTCATTCTTCTTCACCAGCAAGAAAGAGGAGCAAAGAGGAAAAGTCCAAGGACAGCTCTAGTGAAAGATCGGATAAGTCTAAGAGCAGTGAAAGATCTAAGTCACACCGCAGCCACAAATCTTCCAGGAAAGATTCTAAGGAACGAAAGGCCTCCCGGCGTTCGCCGGAGCCTCGTGCCTCACTTTTTGCCTCTACTCCCGACTTATCTAGTGTCCAATCTGATGGGGCGGGAGTGGAGTCAGAGACTGTGGTGGGGGTGTTGCCGGTGGACAGGTTACCAATGGATATTACACACTTAGAGTTAGAGAGTTCTGTAGGCAGTGATCGCCCTTTAGAAGAGTCTAGTGGGGGCTCAGTGGTTGATGGTGTATCTGACTCCCAAGGGAGTTCGGGCCAAGGCCTGGGTGTATGGCAGTATTCCCAACCAGGGCATGAAGCCCCACGTCTGGTTCAGGAGCCACAGGTACGGAAGGACGTCCACCGGGACGCTGTGATCCCATCATCCATTCCTGACTTAACTTGGCACCAAGACGAGGTTCCGGCTTCGGCGGAACCCTCTCATGATGGGCCAGATGACAAGGATGAGGTGTCTATAATCTCTGACATGGAAGTGCAAGAGTCGGGTTCAGTTCTAGACGACTCACAAGATAGGAATGACTCACCTCTGAGTTCTTCATCTGCTAAATTTGTCACGGCGGAGGAAATAGATGGGTTGTTAGTTACTGCTCTAACAAAAAAAATTGGCCAACAGCCGGAGACTCCTACAGTGGACCTGGGAGCTCCCATGACAAGTTCAAGTGTTCGGCCTCTGATCGCTTCTATTGCTTTGACCAAGATTCCGCACCTTTACCTTTGGATACCTTTGGATGTGTTAGCCGCTCTTTTAGCGGCACCAAGGAGCGCGACGCCCCTCGTTATGGGTGGTGATTTGGTGCAGTAGACTGTTTGAAGCGACAGCTCGCTCCCTTGCGAGGATGGGCTCGTCTGGCACTTTTTGCAGTTCGACATCTAGGGCTCTCTTGAAGTTGTCTAACGAGATGTCCCTCATGTCTCTTACTCGCCGTGGGAGTTTGTTGAAGAGACGTGGGCCTCTGTGTGATAACCAGCCCTCTCGCAGAGAGCCCATAGCACCCCTGTTATTCATCCGGGGGATTTCGCATTCCCAGCCTCTCCTATCACTGAATTTCATGACTATCGGAGTATGTAGGTTTGGTACTAAACCCTCTGCGATTTTCCACGTGTATATTATTAGGTAACGTTCTCTTCTACGTTCCAGTAAGTACAGATTCAGTGCTCTTAAACGCTCCCAATAGTGTAGATGTTTTATCGAACTTATATGCGAAGTGAAATTTCTTTGTACACTCTCTACGTCATTTATTTCACCTGCTTTGTATGGGGATGTTAATACGCTACAGTATTCAAGCCGCGGTAGCACTAGAGATTTGAAGAGCGTTATCATAGGCAATTCACCGCGTGTTTTAAAAGTACGCAGAATCCAACCCGTTAGACGTTTCGCAGCCGCCACTTTGACCTGGTTATGTACTTTGAAACCCATATTTTCAGACATTAATACCCCAAGGTCTTTCACACTGTCTTTCCGTTCTATTATGTGGTTAGATTCTGTTAAGTAATTTGGTAATTTCTTTAACACCATTATTATCTCCGTACCGTATTAATTGGAATTTTTCCTCATTGAATTGCATGTTGTTTTCCCTGGTCCACTGGAACACTACATTCATGTCTTCCTGCAGTCGGCCCGTGTCCTCTTGTGTGTTTACTATCTTGCTTAATTTTGTGTCATCAGCAAAAGACGACACCGTACTGTGTCTGGTGTTGGTATCTATGTCACAAATTAGTATGAGGAACAGAAGGGGCACTAGCACTGTTCCTTGGGGCACTGAGCTTTTGACATCCGAAGGCTCAGAAGTGACTTGGTTTACTGCTACCGATTGTTTTCGGTTTACGAGGAAATTGTATATCCGATTTTCCCAGTTATACCTTTGGCTTTCAGTTTGTGGGCTATTATACCATGGTCACATTTATCAAATGCCTTAGCAAAATCGGTGTAAATGACATCCACGTTTTTCTTTTCTTCTAGCGCTTTAAGAATTTTGTCATAGTGTTCCAAAAGTTGTGAGAGACATGATCTTCCCGCTCTGAACCCATGTTGACCGGTGTTGTGTAGTTCATTTGTCTCCATGAATGTTGAAATTTTGCTTCGCAGGACTCACTCGAAAACTTTAATGATGTGAGAGGTTAGAGCTACCGGGCGGTAGTTTTTTAGTAGTGCTTTACTCCCTCCTTTATGCAGTGGGGCAATTATTGCGTTTTTCAAGCTATCTGGTATGTCACCAGTGTCTAGACTCCTTCTCCACATTATAGCCAGGGGTTTTGAGAGGTTTTCCTTACATTTTTTCATTAGGATCGAATTCCATGAGTCCGGGCCTGGTGCCGAGTGGGATGGCATGTTGGAAATGGCCTCTTCTATGTCTCCCTCCCTCTATATCACCTAATATAGTCCCTAGGCCTGCTTCGGCGGCACTGACTACTTCTAGTGTAAGGGTGGTAACGGATGTGAATCCTCCCCCTTTAGATAAAGCACCGTTAAGAAAGGTAGCTATGCCCTTGTTATACGGTCCAGATGATTCATGGGTTCAAATGATCCCAACTAAGCCAGAGGCGGCGCAGCCCACTTTGTCAGGGGAACTTCCAGTGCCACGTGAGTGGGTAATCCAGGGAAATAAATCTAGAAAGTTACGAGCCTTGGATCTTGCGGGTAATGTACTTGATGTTAATATTAAGGCCATTCCGAACCATTATCACCATGACTTTTTTGTGTATACAGCTACGCCTGCACTTCCCCCTGCCTCAGCTTCAAAACTGTTTTCTGACTGGACCAAGCATGACGGTTTTAATGATATAAAAGCACTGTCAGCTCTCACTCCAGAATTAGATTTACAAACGGTCACAGACACAGCCGCTAACCCAGTGTTGAAGGTGGGGCAGTTGGGTCCAGGACCTTGGGTGGAATGGGAGGTAGAGGCTCAGAACTTTGCGACCACCTTCACCTCAAAATCTTCACACCAGATTCCTCAGGACAGCCATTCTTGGTTCTCTATGCCAGTCTTTTCAGCCGGCGGAGTTCCATCTGCTTTGTTTGCTTTTTTAGCTGCCCCCAAAATCAATCTATGCGAACTTAAAGATCCTTTCACTACGCCTTCACCAGCTCACCGGGAGTTTAGGCTACGGGGGAAGGCGTATAGACTTTTTTCCCAGTACATTGTTACGCACCAGGTGGCAAAATCTATGCTAAGATTTACTCAGGCAATCGCGGACGCGGAGGCCAGAAGATTGGTTGAACTATCTCGGCGATTACTCCTACAGACTTCAATTCTGTCGTTGGGGGATATCCGCACAGCCTTGCTCGAGGTGGTGCGGGCGAGACAAGATCTTAGGATGTCCCTGGTGAGGAAACTTCCTGATAGAATTGCAAACCAGGTGGTCATGTCGCCGGTGCTAACTCCCTCGTTAATGTCCCCTGATGTGTGGAGAACTGTTTTCAACATGGCTCAAGCCTTTAACCCTCCAGCCCCGGCTATGTATTATATATATATTCATCGAAACCCTGGTGTTTTGGCCGAAAAACGTCTAGGCTAGGCTACCGTATATGTGTTGTTGTTGTTGTTGTTGTTGTTCCCCAAGCTGCCTGGCCGAACAGCCCCAAGGCCCCGAGCAATTCCAAGGCCATAACCGAGCGCCCCCACAGAACCCTCCCTGCCGACCACAATAAAGCCTGGGTGACCGAAGCCACTCCATGGCGGGGAGCTGAGGAGGGTGCGGAAACGCCCGGGAAACCAAAGCCCCACCCAGGGCCCTGTGCCCCTCAGCAATTATGAAGAGAAAGTTGAGGGGCAAGGGAAAAATGTGACGCTTTGGCTTCCAATCTTGGTAGATTGGGAGGTCAATCCACGGAAAAGACGCCGTCACTTGAGATCTAGAAAATATATAAGTTAAAGGAACAGTCAGAGTAAGCTATGGGTATGGCAGAGATCGCTCAGTTCTCACTCTGATAGACAAGCCCATCACCACCCGTATATGTGTTAATCTGACTGCTTCCCGCATTCCCGCGCATCCCCAAGCGTAGCTGTGTTATTTACCTGTAGAATGGCATTAAGTAGAGCTCTCTAAGTCAACTGGTTGAGTTGTGATGATGATTTCATTGGAGATAACTTTATGGCCAAAACAGCCACTTTACACTACTTTTCGATACTTAACAACAACATACAGGCACACACGAACAAGCGACGCTCTCCTTCTTGTGGCCGGAGATGCGGGGCGTCGGTCCAGCCGGCTGTTGTTTACATGCGTCGGACCGACGCCTCGCACACGAAGCTCACAGGCTTTCAACCACTGGGCGTTCAAGAGCCCTTCCGGGCAGCTGTTATATGCTTTTTTATGGGCGTTCATGAGCCCTTCCGTGGTGAGAGGGTTAAGCACAGTCCCGCCCCTTCTAAGAAACCTGCTTTTAACTTTCCCAAACCCAAACCAGTCGCCAAAGCTCAGCCGGGTGGGTCAAAGCCCTTTCATATACAGTAAACTTCCGTTAATCCGAAGGGCAGCGGACCGGCCCTCGTTCGGATTAGTGGATTTTTCGGATTATCGGACTTTACCCCTATGAACCTGTGTATGACGAAAACATTGAGGCATTAGGCCACCCAAATGACACAATGGTGCACACACACATATCATATGTTCATGAAATCACTTCAAAAGTTTACCATTGTCATTGTAGCCTATTACCTACTTCAAAACATTCAAAGGAATCTGCTGCTATAAACGTCTTCTTCTTCTTCCGTCTACTAGCGAGTTTGTCTTGCTCTTGAAGATCAGATCAGATGTGGTTCGGGAAGTAATGCCTTAACAACGGCACTTCCCTGAGAGGTTCTTGTAATTTTCATTTTGTGATATTCCTTTTGTGACGTGCTCTGTTATATTATATTGTATTGAAAGCACCCTTGTCTTGTTGTCTTGAAAGCACCCTTGGGACGCTCCGATCACTGAACTATAAATAGTAGCGTATCGGAACGTCCAAAGGTGCGTTTTCAAGCTCAAGACTGAATGCGCTTGCAGAAAATGCGGTGCAAGCCAGTAGCGCATCGGAGCGTCCCAAGGATGCGTTCAAGAGCAAAACAAACTCTCTAGCAGACGATGTGGAAGAAGAAGAAGAAGGTGTTTACGTTGTTGTTGTTCCCTAAGCTGCCTGGCCGAACAGCCCCGAGTCCCTGAGGAAGGCCATGGCCACGATCGGGCTTTCCCACAGAGCTCTCATTGAGTGTAGATTATGTTGTTGGCGTAAGTGGTTGTGTGAAATGCAGTCTTCTATGATGTGTTTAATGGTATGGGGTGCTGTGTTACATCCCGGGCAGGCGTCGACAACGGAGTCATCCAGTCTCTTCTGATAGCTCAGGAGAGCTGGATGATGTCCGCATCTCAGCCTGGCCAGGTGGACTCTGTCCTCGCGAGGGAGGGAGGATTCGGAAGGATGGATTTCGGGAGGTCGTGCATGCAGCTGCGTGTTGTCTGTGAGTGAGTGGATGGATTGGAGAGAGATATGAGTATGGATGTGCTTCTGGAAGTTGGTTCGGGGTGGGCAGGGAGGGAGAGAGGACAATAATTGTGTGTGATACCGTGTGCTGGGTGTTGTTTTGATATTTCTTGGTGTCTGTGGGTGTGTTGCCATGTAGTTTAGTGGGTGGTCTTGGTTCGTGGAGGCTGCTGCCAGGAATTGAGTGCCTCTCATGTCCAGATGGTCTTTGACTTTGAGGATTTTGGTTTCTTGATGTAGGTGATCTGTGGGTGCAGTAGCTGTGCAGCCTGTAATGATCTTCATTACAGGTGTTTACGTTTATATCAGTAGCTTCCTTTGACCATTAATCTGAATGTTTTGAAGTAGGTAATAGGCTACAATGACAATGGTAAACTTTTAAAGTGAATTCATGAACATATGATATGTGTGTGCTCCATTATGTGTCATTTGAGTGGCCTAATGCCTCAAAAAGGGGACTTTGGGACTTCTTGAAATTCGGACCATCGGGTGAATTCGGATTTGGCCTCAAATTGAAAAATTCGGACTATTGGGAGATTCGAATCATCGGTCGTCGGATTAACGGACTTTTACTGTACCTAAGTCCTCTTCCCCCCAAGGTCAGTACAGGTATAAACAAGGTAAGTTTGCAGGTCATAAAGGACGAAACTATAACAGACCGGGCCAGGGCCCGTCTTCTGCCAACGCCGGCCAGTCGGCTAAGCATCCACCACCACCACCACCATAAAAAAACTAAAGTCTCTCTCACTCCCAGGGCCGGTCTCACGGCGGGCGGATCAGAGGGTAGTACAGCCGGCGAACCCTTGTCTGCTAACTGGGTCGTTCCGGACGTGTCACCGCGCATGGCCAGTAAATACTTGGGCGAGGATGGTGGCACGCAAGGGCATCACCTGGCAGTGGCTCCGGCGACCTCGTTTACGTCAGCCGACAAAGGCAAATTTAGTTTCTTTAGAGGTGGAGTCACTGATCCAGGAAATGATCACCAAGAATGTCATCATCCCGGTTCCTCCAAAAGTACTCAAAAGTACATCCAAACTATTTCTAGTGCCCAAAAGGGACAGTGTTCAGATGAGACCAGTCGTAGACCTGTCTTATCTGAACCTCCATATTCACAACATGTCATTCAGGATGCTAACAGTAAACCAGATCAGGCTAACACTTTCACCGGGAGGATGGATGTGTTCTTTAGACCTGACGGACGCGTATTGGCACGTCTCGGTAAACAAAAGATTTCAACGGTTTCTGGCCTTAAGAATAAAGCATCAGACTTATGTCTTTCAGAGGATGCCGTTTGGATTGAACCTAGCACCTCGCTTATTCACGAAATTTGTCCGGCAAGCCCTGATGCCCTTGTTAAAGCAAGGGATCAGGATTTTATGGTATCTAGACGACTGGCTAGTGGTGGCAGAGACGGAACAAGTATGCATAAAATGTCAAAACTCTAGGGTTCAAGGTCAACCTGGTAAAGTCAAACCTTGTTCCCTCAAGAGTAGTTCAGTGGATAGGGCTGGTCTGGGACACAGCTACTCTCACTCTGAGTCAGAGTGTGGACAATCGCAACAGATTTCGCAGGAAATTGTTTCTCTTCCTTCACAGTCTGACTACAACACGGAGAATCTGGGAGTCTCTGGTCGGCTCTCTCAACTGGATTCAACTAACTGTACAGTTGGGCCGGTTAAGAGTCAAACATTTAATATTGGAGGGCAACAAATATTTTCCGCTATTGCCGGCGAAAAACTTATGGCCCATACCAAAATTAGTCCACAACTTGCTAGCGGTCTGGGCGAAGAGGGAAACATTACACTCAGTCATGTCATGGACCTCTCCTCCGCCGACAGTATGGGTAGACACGGATGCGTCAGGAACGATAGGTTGGGGCTTTCAGTCAAACCAAGGGCACCAGGGTCAAGGGCTTTGGTCCCATTTAGAAATCTCCCACATCAATGTCAAAGAATTACTAGTCCCCTTATATTTCCTTCAGGCTCACGGCTCTACTTTACGGGGCAAGTCGGTGGCCTTCAGAATGGACAATCTGAATGCAGTTCACTGTATTCAGAAACAAGGGTCGACGAGATCTCGGGGGTTGCTAAACGTGTCAGAAAAGATTTTTATTCTAGCCAACAGGCTGGACATTCAGCTTCACGCATCTTATATCCCAGGCGTAGCAAACGTCTGGGCAGACGCTCTGTCTCGGAGACAGAGCACAACAGTAGAATGGGCGCTCAAGCAAACCATTTTCGACCTAATGATTGCGGAGCCTTACCATCCACAAGTGGACTTGTTTGCGCACTGGTGACAGACTGGAACAGGTGGAGTTTTATCTGTTTCCGCCACCAGATGCGTCTCTAATGTGCCACGTAGTAAACAAACTACAGGATTATCGGGGCGCAGTCTCGCTAATCGCGCCCCTGTGGCCGGGGCAGTTGTGGTACCAGCAATTGAAGACGTGGTGCCCGGACCCGGTATCACTCCCGGTGGGGTTTTTCCACTTAGACACAATTGGCAACCTAAAGACCTCGCTGACTTTTGCATTATGGACATTCAGGAGGCCAAATGGCTAGCACCATATGGTAGAGACGTGACCAATAAATTCATGAATCAATATACCCAGTCTACTAAGCGACAGTATCAATCGCATTGGCAAGCCTTTACTTCTTGGATTCTTAGAACAGAACAAACTGTGCCCTCGGTGGCTTTGGTTTTTAATTATTTAAATTATCTGTTCGAGCAGAAACGTTTATCTGTAGTAACGTTAAAAAATCACTTAACCCGGGAACTGCGGGGAGACTCTTAAGAGTTCCCCCGGCGGACTGTGGGGAGACTCTTAACCCTTAAAAAGCGGCTCACCACATAAGTCGAGTTAAATAAAGCTGGACTATGTGGCGGCGCTCGACATAACTCGAGTGGCAATTTCAGCACGTAATGTTGCTGAGAGAGAGAGACAAGTGGTGGCAGGAGAGTAGCGAGTGTATGACTGCTCCAGACCACCGCGGCGAACCTACTGACACGAATCTCACCTCCCTCCTACCTCTCTCACTCGCTATATACGGAATTGTATCGGGAAAGTGGCTAATTACATGCTTTTTGCACTCGCGTTGCACGGTTATTGCAAGAAAACTAGCCATCATAAAAGGATCGTTATGGTGTCATTCGAAAGCTCTGTTTATGCCCTTTCAGGGATAGATACTTGTTTTACGTTCTGGGTCTTATTTAGGCATGAAAATGATCACGTAAACAGCCCTATTTTGGCTAAAAACACCCCGCTGGGCGGTACATATAAATAAACCGCATAGGCCGCTCGTAAAGGGTTAAGAGCCAGAGAAAAAAAAATCAACTTTTGACTTTTTTTTTTTATTTTTATTTTTGTATTTTTTTTTTTTTTTTTTGGCCCCTGGGCCATGCAAAATCTCAGTCCTCTACCTCCCCTCCTTCCCCACTTTCCTCCTCTCCTTCAGTTATCACCTATTTTCCCTGTTATTCCCTTATTCTGAGGTATATTTTCGTGCTAACATTAGAAATCCGGTTGCAGGGTGTGGTCATCACTGATAGCAAGCGAATGCAAGAGAGAGAGAGAGAGTATCGATCGACTGTGTCTCAGTGGCCTTGGGGGAAATTGGAGGGAAAGCAGCTTGCCTCACCCATACATTATACAACTCGCGGGCTATATCTCTGATTTTGACCATCCAAACGCTGTTTTCACTCGTTTTATTGTTGTTTCAGGTTAATACCTTTATAATCAACCCATAATAGGCGCATATGGATAAGTATTAATGGTATTAATGGTACAATGAATATTTTAGTGACGGAAACACCTCAAATACATGTGCACAGGGAGAGGTGTCTAATTACCCCCATGCGCACTTCAGAGGTTAACAGCGATTAGGATACCGTTTTTGGACCTTACCGGTCTCTCCATACCAGTTGCGGAGGAAAACGGTTTTATGAGGGCATGTTTTAAACTCCGCCCACCTCCCCGTCAGCTCATGCCTACCTGGTCTCTGGACAAGGCATTGTCATTACTTCATTCCCGTCTGTACCAAAATACTGCAGACTTTACATTACTTTTAAAAAGGGCAGTATTCCTTATGGCCTTGGCTACCGGGAACAGAGTATCTGAGCTGGCGGCGATGAGCAACACACCTAATTGCCTCAGGTTTGGTAGACTTAATGAGTGTATTCACATAGCACCTTCCCCAGGGTTCATAGCCAAGAATGAGCACAGTGAACACGTGTTTTCAGAGTTCACGGTGCCGGCGTTGAAAAGGGGAAAGATGCACCATAATTTATGTCCAGTGCAAGCTCTAACCAAATATTTGAGTGGCACCTCGAAATCACCACGGTGCTTTATGGGTAGCAAGTACGGGTAAACGCTTGATGAAACGTAGACTGGCTTCTCTCTTGGTCGAGGTCATTAACCCTTCAAACTCGGATGGTACACGTGTGTACCATTAAGTTTTGCCCCGAGGAACCCGGGTGGTACAATATTGTACCAGTGGTTGAAAGCCTGTGACCTTGGTGTGTGAGGCGTCGGTCCGACGCATGTAAACAACAGCCGGCTGGACCGACACCCCGCATCTCCGGCCAAAAGAAGGAGAGCGTCGCTTGTTCGTGTGTGCCTATATGTTGTTGTTAAGTATCGAAAAGTAGTGTAAAGTGGCTGTTTTGGCCATAAAGTTATCTCCAATGAAATCATCATCACAAATCAACCACTTGACTTAGAGAGCTCTACTTAATGCCATTCTACAGGTAAATAACACAGCTACGTTTGGGGATGCGCGGGAATGCGGGAAGCAGTCAGCATAACAATGATACGGTAGCCTAGCCTAGACGTTTTTCGGCCAAAACACCCGGGTTTCGGGCAATATTTATGTAATGCGTAGCCAGGGCTGGAGGGTTAAAGAGAGTAATCCCGGCGTTGTGGGTAGGGCCCATGATTTACGCAAGTGGGCGGCTTCGTTACGTTTCCTTAAGAATTTTTCTGGTGAAGATATTACGTCCACACAGTTGTGGGCCTCTAATCATACGTTTTTGACTCGTTACCTTTCAGTAGCTCTAGACAAACCTTCCTTGCCATGTATAGCTTTAAGGCAAAGGGTCTAGGTGGCCCCTAAGTCACTTATTGTTTAATTTCAAGAAAAGGGGGGGGGTGCTGTCAGTGTAACATAGGACACCCTAGACCCCGCCAGAGTATGAGAGCTGTGATACTGTTTATGGGTGTTGTGATATGTAAATTTCTCTGTACTATTCATTACAGGAAATTGTGCTAGTACAATTATAGTACAAACAACAGTGTTGTTGTAAGTAGTTTTTGGGCTGAGAAGCAATCTAATTTAAGCATTGGTTATATTTTGCAAGATATATCCACTAATTTTATGGGGTTTATATGTGCACATGTAAACTTATAAGTTTTATTTTTTCACCACTTAATTTAAGTGGGGTGCCTTGTTAACTGGCGGATCTGTTCTCAGAATCTCAGAGTTAACCCCTTTTTATCAAGCAGGCTTCTTTGAAGCACGCTCCTGCTTGTACCCCTTTTTGTATAGTTGCTGTATAAAGTTTATGCACCAAATATATATTTTTTACAAAGTAAGAATACTATGTGGTTGTTTGATTATCTGCCTTTGCTAGAGTTATGATATGATTACGAATGTCCCCCTCCAGTCTTAGATATCAGGCATAATCGTCAATGATGGAGGGGCCACTAATAAATTATAGGTTTGACTCCTGCAAGGAGATAAAGAAAACCTAATATTTAGTGTCGCCCCCGTAATCATTGACGACTGGGGCCCTCCCGACCATCCCCTTCCCATTCGTTGATGTATTAAGGATTTTGGTTTACTTGATATGTCAGTGAAGGAAGAATGACTCCTGAGTCAGCGTCTGGTCAAAGATCCACACAAGTACATCCACGAGTATATGGAAAGCTTATGAATAGTTATTCTTATTTTCGTTTTCTTTTTTATTTGTTACGAAGTTTTTTCGTAGTGAGAACCCAATTTCATAATGACTGAACCATGAGTGAGGTTGCGTGCGCTCATGATGAAGGCTCCTCAAATTTTGTATGCTCTGCGCGGTAGATTCAAAACTACGGCGGATGAGTGTTTGAAGAGGGTGCCTTATGTAATAGGCATAATCGTCAATGATTACGGGGCCACTACTAAATATTAGGTTTTCTTTATCTCCTTGCAGGAGTCAAACCTATAGTTTATGGTCGGAGGAGCCCAAAGGAGAGAAAAGATCAACAGTATAAGAAGAAAGGTTGGAAGTTAGAAAAAAGTCAAGAATGTTAGGCCGATCTCCGAAGCGATCCGGGATACGGGTGGGTTGCTGAACTAACTGCTCTAGGTCATTTAGGATAGAAAAGACGTAGGCTTGTTCACCAGGTTGGTCAGTAGTGTGAGAGGAGAGCCATTGGCGGTGGTGAACGTTGAAATCTCCCAAGATGGAGATTTCTGAGAAAGGAGAAATGGATAGAATGTGTTCCACTTTAGAGTTTAGATAGTCAAAGAATTTGGGAAAGTCGGTAGAGTTAGGGGAAAGATAGACAGCACAGAAATATTTAGTATGAGAATGATAGGATAGTTTAACCCTTCCAGCCCGGCTGTCCTTATATAAGGACACCGCGGCAGGTGGGCCGAACCCCGGGCGTCCTTATAATAGGCCTGCGCTTGAAATTCGCGCGGCCAAAATTTACTTTGCAGGGGCGATCGCAGCGCCACCAAGCCTCAACTACTATCGTTATCAGTTCCAATGTGGTCGCCATAGCGAGTTATAGTGAAATCATGAATTCCGACGTGTCCGATTCTGTGCAACCTCCCGCGCGCCCCACTGCTACCCCGCTCGCAACTTCGACGCCTGTTCCAACCGAGAAGAAAGCTCAACGAAAGAAAGTGAAGAAAGTTAAACGTTTGTTGAGTGAAAGTGCTATACAGCGAGAACATTTTAACATTGATTTGAGTAGTGGCGAAAGCTTGGTGGACAAGGAAAGATTTATTAGAAGTGGAAGCGAAGTTGACGATTTCGTTGGCTTTGGAGAGGACGACAATGTAGATGTATTTGAGGGGGGAGACAGTAGTGATGAGGCTGATGTGGAAGTGGTTCAGGAAGGTGCTATTGAACTTCCAAGTGTGCTAGAGCCTAGGCCTACCCTTTCGCCATGTTGCGTAGGTCAGTCTAGGCCTAGCCCTAGCCCAGGACCTTCCCCTTTGCCTGCCCGTACGCCCTTGAAAGTGGGCAAATATTTCTATAAACAATCTTTGGTGAAAAGTGCAGCTAAAAAAGCACGCAGGGCAGCAGCAGAAAAGGCTAGGGAAGCGGATGACAGTGATAGTGATGCCGACCCTGGTCTAGCAACCACCCGCATACCTTTGTCCCGACGCCTTGACCCGGGACGCCGCGTGGGTCACCCACAGCCCTCGGCTTTATCTCTCCCTCAGGATGACCAAAGGGCCTCAAGTGGTATTAGTAGTGTACCACAGCCCTCAACACACCGCAGAGCATTATTTGATGTGGAGAAGCCCTCGGCTCGCCGCAAAAGGAGCCCAACTCCCGAGGCTGAGGCTCCCATTGTTGAACCTCCCGCGCCCCACGCCGCCGACGCCCGGTCACTTCTTCACCCGAATTGTCTCCTGAAGAGGATGCTGACGACCCCAACATTGCCCCAGATGACCTGCCGTCGCCTGAGGAGGAGGAAGAGGAAGTCCCGACAAGACGAGTTAGAGGGCGAGGTCGTGGACATGGTCAGCCTGCCGACGCCGATGCCCCTGGGCGTGGGCGTAGGCGTTCAGGGCGTCCGCATGGCCAAGGGCGTGTGCCTGCTGCAGCTGCACGTGTGAAAACTAGCATGGGAGAATGAGCATGGGACCTGATGAGTGGAAGATGGCTGGCATAATAGTCCCCTATGGCAAAGGGGAAAGAGGAGTGGTGTGTAACCAACATATTCTTTCTAAGGGAAGGTATACAGTAGGGTAGTGATGAGAGTGAAGTAATGGTATAGAGGAGATGGATAACGAGCAGGAGATATGGGAAGGGAGGAAGATCAATTCTACGATTGTGATGGAGAAATATCCTGGAGAAGAAACAAAAGGTGTATTTATTAGTGGCCCCTCCATCATTGACGAACATGCCTATTACATAAGGCATCCTCTTCAAACACTAATCCGCCGTAGTTTGAATCTACCGCGCAGAGCATTTAAAAACTGAGGAGCCTTCATCATGAGCGCACGCGACCTCACTCATGGCTTCAGTCATTATGAATTGGGTTCTCACTACGAAAAAACTTCGTAAAAAATAAAAACAAAAAGAAAATAAGAATAACTATCCAATAAGCTTTCCATCATATCGTGGATGTACTTGTGTGGATTTCTGACCAGACGCTGATTCAGGCGTCATTCCTCCTTCTCTGCTCTGCGCTCAGCCTGCCCGGACGTGCCTTCCACGCTCCGCTGGTTCCGCATTCGTTGCGTCCCTAGTGAGTTTTTTCTCATTTGTTTACTCCAGGATGTATCGAGTAAGGTTAGGATAGGCGTAGCAGGAGTGTCCTGGGCTGGTTGCCCGCAGTGCAGTGTATTTTGGGTCGTGTGTATGGGGCATCTATTTCGGATGTACCCTCGTGGTCCTGTTGTGGACACGTGAACTTTTCACAGTTGTGTTAGTTTGTGATGCAGGCGGCTTTCATTACGCGTTAATTATTGCTGCCTTTTATCCTTCTGATGAGGTAAGCTGTGTTTTTTCTGACGTTCCCAGCGTATTTTTCTTCACTTAGTGAAGTTTTTTCTGGGTCCTTGTCAGGCTTCCCGGGGTGGGAAGTTGTCGCTACGGTGGTGTGTTGGCGGTGGTTCCTGTTGTGTTATTCCAGTGTGTGTTTATATTTCAACTATTTTCATGCCGTCTACCTAGGCCTAGCCAGCCGCTCGTAGCTTTGCCACATGTCTAGTGTTATTATTTATTATTATAAATATGCCCTACTGTGTCATGTGTATCCGGGTTTTAGTTGTGTATTGGCTAATTCCTCGGACTATAATTGTTTCCTGGTTTAGTTGTGTATTGGCTAATTCCACGGATTATGTTGTGACCTTGGTTAGTCGTGCGTGACTCTCCTCGTGTCGTATTGTTCAGATGGTGTCTGTTCAGGGTGGGGCTTGCCTTCCGGCGGGTTTTTTCTCGGTTTCACCATGAAAATCCTGACCGATGAGCCGTGTTGGGCCACACGTGGTTTTTAACTCTGGCTGGTTCCCCGGCGTGGGGAGGTGTCTGTGGCTCTCCAGGACTGCGTCTCTGTGGGTGCCTGGTTTCAGGCCTCCTTTAATTCCCGGCGGGATGGCTGTACCCATCCTTATATATATATATATATAAAAAACGACGTTCTTGCGAACATTCGTTTTTATAGGTTTTTTCTACCTGGTTTACGACAACCACATGGAAAACCTAGCTGTTGTTTAGGCGTTCCTCCCCGGCGATCTTTTACAAAGAAGTGGGGTCAGGAACTTGTGGGGTTAACTTTTAGACTTCTCACCCGGCGGGTGCACCTGAGGAGGGTGGGATAAACGACTTAGGTCTCATATAGTTAACCAATCCATTTTAGTGATACTCTGTGTATCGCTGCCTTTACTCTTACGGCAATTGAAGGTTCAATGAGGTTTAACCAAATCGATTCCCACACCCGGCGGGTGCTCCTAAGTGGAGGAACTAAGGAATTTATAACAAATTCAATTTCGATTAACCTTAATTTGGTGATACATTCAGTATCGCCGCCTTCTATTTTTACGACGATCTTTTGGGACAATTCGTTAAAATATCAGATCTCGTATATTCCTGCCCTGGGCTATTCTACTAAAATATTTCAAGGGCCGGCGTCTTTATGAGGGGGGCTTTGTTACAAAATTGAATCTTGAGACAGTCACCACCTCCTACAGACTATAAGTGCCATGCTGGACCATTATATCAGAGGGTATTCTTCATGTTCTTTAGCTAAAAAGATTTGTTTAGCCTCTTTACACCCCGCCGCGTAGCGAGATGTGTTAGCTGTGTCTTTGCATCCCGTTACCCGGCGGGTTATTAACACTTGTATGCGAACACTTGGGTTAACCTTATGAGCATTAATTCCTGGAAATTTTTCTTTATTTTTCCAGAGCTGAGCTCCGGCGGACCAATACAGACCCGGCGGTAGTTTCCTCACACCAGTCTCTGTCATGGCTACTGTGGCCCCAGTTTTTGCCCTGTGCATTACCCCTACTTGCGCGGGTATCCCGATTTTTGCGCATACCCTTTGCATAAGGTGTGTTAAATGTCTAGACCGTTCAAGGGGTCTCTGGGTTACACTTAATTGTTCCTTTTGCTCCCAATTAGCCAATAAAGTCCTGTGTGACAATGACAAGACCGCGGCGGTAGCGTTGAGAGAGGTCAGACAACAGATGTCGGCCTACACTACCATTGTCGCACATAAGTCACTTCAATGTGACAACGTCCCACTTTGGGATAAGTTGCTGTCAGAGCACCCTCCCCCTAAACGTACCTCTAGAGTAACGGGTTTTAAGCCGACAGAGACTAGCCAGGGTTCTGTATCGTCTGTGGATACGTCTAAACGCCCGAGAGAGCCTACTCCCCGGCAGCCACCTCCTCGTCGCGGGCGAGATCGAGGTCAAGGTCACCTCTCAGACAGCAGTCTTCAAGTCGTGCCTCTTCCCCGGCGAGTAAGAAGAGTAAGACGGAAGCTTCCACCAGTGGTCATGGTGGTGATTCTTCCAAATCTAAGTCTAGTTCGCGGTCACACCGTAGCCACAAATCCTCCAAAAAGGATTCCCATAGGAAGTCCTCTCGACATTCTCCTAAGTCTAGTGCATCTCGTCGTACCTCTACACCTGAAAATGTTTCTGTTACAGCCTCAGAGTATAGTGAAGCGCCTGTCCCTAAACAAGATTTACCTATTGATATTTTAACCCTAGAAATGGAAAGTTCAGGAAATTCAATAATTGAGAATGTTTCAGACTCTCAAGAGAGCGTAGGCCAGAGCCTCGGTGTTTGGCGGTTTGCTCAACCAGGGTCTGACCATCCACGTCCGACTCATACGAGTCACACAGTAGCCGATGTCCACAGGGACGCGGCGACCCCATCCTCTATCCCTGACTTATCTTGGAAACAAGGTACCCCTGCCTCGGCGGGGTCTTCTCATGAGGATCGGGAGGAACAAGATGAAGTGTCAATAATTTCAGATAGGGAAGGACAAGGGTCAGGCTCAGGCTTGGACGCCGCCCATGATAATACTGATTCACCTGTAAGTTCTGCATCTAACCAGTTTGTTACAGCACAAGAAATTGATGGGTTACTTACTCATGCTCTATCTAAATTCTTTAGTCAACAACAAGAAAACCCCACAATGGACTTGGGGGCTCCCTTGACAAGTTCTGCGGTACGGCCTCTGATAACGTCAATCGATTTATCTAAGATTCCTAACCCTCCTACTCTGTCACCGGCAGGGAGCTCTAAGCCAGCTACGGCGGCATTCACTACGTCAAATGTCAGGGTCATCACGGATGTTAATCCACCCCCTCTAGACAAAGCGCCTCTTAGAAAGGTAGCTATGCCCCTGCTTTATGGGCCAGACGAGTCATGGGTTCTTTGAACCCCTCTAAGCCAGAGCTTGCCCAGCCTACCTTGTCAGGGGAACTCCCGGTACCACGTGAGTGGTTTATCCAGGGAAATAAGTCAAAGAACTTAAGAGCATTGGATGCCTTCGGTAATGTTTTGGCCGTAAATATCAAGGCTTATACCTAGTTATAATCATCAGGATTATTTTGTTTATGCATCTAAGCCTGCTTTACCCCCTGCCTCAGCTTCAAAACTTTTTTCAGACTGGTCTAAGCTGGATGGGTTTAATGATATTAAGGCTCTGTCGGCTCTTACTCCTGAACTAGATTTACAGACCGTCACAGACGAGACAGCTAATCCAGTTTTGAAGGTGGGACAGTTGGGACCAGGACCTTGGGTGGATTGGGAGGTAGAGGCTCAAAACTTTGCAACCACTTTCACTTCTAAATCTTCCCACCAGATCCCTCAGGATACACATTCATGGTTCTCCATGCCGGTGGGTTCTGCCGGCGGAGTTCCGTCAGCTTTATTTTCTTTCTAGCTGCCCCTAAGATTAATCTTTGTGAACTAAAGGACCCATTCACTACCCCTACCCCTACTCACCTAGACAGAGAATTTAGGCTAAGGGGAAAAGCTTTCCGCCTGTTTTCACAGTACATAGTTTCTCAGCAGGTGGCTAAGTCTTTACTCCGGTCCACTCAGGCAATCGCAGACGCGGATGCTCGAAGATCAGTTGAGTTATCCCAGCGTCTGATTCTTCAGTCGTCGATTCAATCCTTAGGTGACATACGCACAGCCTTACTTGAGGCGGTGCGAGCACGACAGGATCTTAGGATGTCATTAGTTCGCAAGCTGCCTGATCGCATTGCTAACCAGGTGGTAATGTCCCCAGTACTTACTCCTTCTTTAATGTCCCCTGATGTATGGCGAACAGTGTTTAACATGGCACAGGCCGTGAAGCACAGTCCCGCACAGGCTAAGAAACCTGCATTTAACTTCCCCAAACCTAGGCCTCCTACTAAAGCTCAGCCAGGGGGTTCTAAGCCTTTTCTTCCGCCTAAGTCCTCCCAATCCCCCCTGGGTCAGTACAGGCATAGACAGAGAGGGTTTTCAGGACAGAGAGGACGCGGCCAGTATAAGCCGGGGCAGGGCCAGTCTTCGGCCCACACCAGCCAGCCGGCGAAGCGTCCAACACCACCAACCCCACCATCAAAAAACTAAAGTCTCTCTCACTCCCAGTGCCTATCTTAAGGCCGGAGGAACCGAGGGAAGTACAGCCGGCGAACCCTTGTCTGCTAACTGGGTCGTTCCGAACGTGTCACCAAGCATGGCCGTTAAAAACCTGGGCACGGATGGTGGCATGCAAAGGCATCACTTGGCAGTGGCTCCGGCGACCTCGCTTACGTCAGCCGACAACGGCAAATTGTGTTTCATTAGAGGTGGAGTCGCTGGTCCAGGAGATGATTGCCAAGAATGTCATCATCCCGGTCCCTCCAGATTACCCTGTATTCACGTCAAAACTGTTTTTTGGTTCCCAAACGGGACAGTGTTCAGATGAGGCCGGCCGTAGACCTGTCTTATCTGAATCTTCACATTTACAACGAGTCTTTCAGAATGTTAACAGTTCATCAAATCAGGCTAACACTTCCGCCGGGAGGCTGGATGTGTTCCCTAGACCTGACAGACGCCTATTGGCACGTGTCGGTCAACAAAAGATTTCAAAGGTTTCTGGCCTTGAGGATCAGGCACCAAAATTTTGTTTTTCAGAGGATGCCGTTCGGTTTGAACCTAGCACCTCGAGTATTCACGAAACTAGTCCGGCAAGCCCTGATGCCGTTGTTAAAACAGGGAATCAGAGTGTTGTGGTATCTAGACGACTGGCTGGTGGTGGCAGAGACACAACAATTATGCATAAAACATGTCAATATCATTTTAAAATCATGTCAAAACTCTAGGCTTCAAGGTAAATCTGGTAAAGTCAAACCTTGTTCCCTCAAGAGTAATTCAGTGGATAGGGCTGGTCTGGGACACCGCCGCTCTCACTCTGAGTCAGAGTGTGGACAATCGCAACAGGTTTCGCAGGAAACTGTTCAGGTTTCTTCACAGTCTGACTACGACACGAAGAGTCTGGGAGTCTCTGGTCGGCTCTCTCAACTGGATTCAGCTAACTGTCAAGTTGGGCCGGTTGAAAGTAAAACGATTAATATTGGAAGGCAACAAATATTTCCCACTCTTACCGGCGGGAAAATTATGGCCCATACCAAAATTAATCCACACCTTACTAGCGGTCTGGGCGAAGAGGGAAACATTGCACTCAATCATGTCATGGACCTCTCCTCCTCCAACGGTATGGGTAGACACGGATGCGTCGGGCACCATAAGGTGGGGATTTCAGTCAAATCAGGGGCACCAGGGTCAGGGGCTTTGGTCCCACTTAGAAATCTCTCACATAAATGTCAAAGAGTTACTAGTCCCCTTGTATTTCCTTCAGGCTCACGGCCCGGCGTTACGGGGCAAGTCGGTGGCCTTCAGAATGGACAATCTGAATGCAGTTCACTGTATTCAGAAACAAGGGTCAACGAAGTCAAGGAAGTTGCTACTCGTGTCGGAAGAGATTTTTGTTCTAGCCAGCAGTCTAGATATTTATCTTCACGCATCTTATCTCCCAGGCGTAGCGAACGTCTGGGCAGACGCTCTGTCCCGGAGACAGAGCACGACAGTAGAATGGGAGCTCAAGCAACCAATTTTCGACCTAATGATTGCGGAGCTCTCCCATCCACAAGTGGATCTTTTTGCGTCCGAGGAGACTCACAAGCTCCCTCTATACCTCACCCGCCGGGCGATAACGCCGGCAGGGGGGCCAGACGCCCTAGTGACAGACTGGAACAGATGGAGCTCCATCTATCTGTTTCCGCCGCCAGATGCGTCACTAATGTGCCACGTAGTGAACAAACTACGAGTTTATCGAGGCTTAGTCTCGCTAATCGCGCCCCTGTGGCCGGCGCAGGTGTGGTACCAGCAATTAATAATGTGGTGCCCGGACCCGGTATCGCTCCCGGTCGGGTACTTCCACTTAGACACGATTGGCAACCTAGCGACCTCGCTGACTTTTGCATTATGGACATTCAGGAGGCCAAGTGGCTAGCACCATACGGTAGGGATGTGACCAATAAATTGCTCAATCAATATACTCAGTCTACTAAGCGACAATATCAATCACATTGGAAAGCTTTTACTTCTTGGATTGTTAGAACGGAACAAACTGTACCCTCAGTGGCATTGGTTTTTAATTACTTGAACTATCTGTTTGAGCAGAAACGTTTATCTGTGGTAACTTTGAAGAATCACTTAACTGCGATTAGAGTGCCCTTTTTCGACCTTACAGGTCTATCCATACCGGTGGCGGAGGAAACAGGATTTATGAGAGCGTGTTTTAAACTCCGCCCACCTCCCCGTCAGCTCATGCCTACTTGGTCTCTGGACAAAGCTTTGTCTTTACTTCATTCTCGTCTGTATCAAAATACTGCAGACTTTGCTTTAATCTTAAAGAAGGCAGTTTTCCTTTTGGCTTTGGCCACCGGAAACAGAGTGTCTGAGCTGGCGGCGATGAGCAACACACCTAATTGTCTTAGGTTTGGTAGACTTAATGATTCAATTTCCATTGCACCCTCCCCGGCGTTTGTAGCCAAGAATGAGCATAGTGCACACGTGTTTTCTGAGTTCACGGTGCCGGCGTTAAAAAGGGGAAAGGTGCATCATAATTTATGTCCAGTGCAAGCTCTAACCAAATATTTGAGAATAGCTCCTCAAAACCCCCAAGGTGCTTTATGGGTAGCGAGTACGGGTAAACGCTTACTTAAACGGCGATTAGCCTCTCTTCTGGTAGAAGTCATTAAAGAGAGTAATCCCGGCGTTGTGGGTAGGGCCCACGATTTACGCAAGTGGGCGGCCTCTTTACGTTTCCTGAAAAACTTTTCAGTTGAAGATATTGCGTCCACACAGTTGTGGGCGTCTAATCATACGTTTCTCTCTAGATACTTGTCAGTTGCTCTAGACAAACCTTCCTTACCATGTATAGCTTTAAGGCAGAGGGTCTAGGTGGCCCTGCAGTCACTTATGTTTACTTTCACGGAAGGGGGGGGGGGGGGGGGTGCAGTCAGTTGACATAGGACACCCTAGACCCCGCCGGAGTATGAGAGCTGTGATACAATTTAAGGTTAAAATGTGATATGAAAATTTCTCTGCGAGAAATTGTGCTAGTACAAGGTTTAGTACAAAACAACGGTGTTGTTATAGTAGTTTTAGCTGCGAAAGCAATGTAATATTAGTTCAATGGAGTTCATTTGCAATTGATCTCCACATGTATTTTGGGGTTTATGATGTGCACATATAAACTTATAACTTATTATTTTTGTCACCACTCGTTGAGTGGGGTGCCTTTTGTAACTACAGATCTGTGTTCAGAATCTTCAGGGTTACCCATTTTTGTCGGGCAGGCTTCTTTGAAGCACGCACCTGCCTGAACCCCTTTTTCTTGTATATTTCCGGCCTACGCCGTATTAAATACATTTTTCAAAAGTAAGAATACTATGTGGTTGTTTTTATTATCTGCTTTTCTAGAGTTATGATATGATTACGAATGTCCCCCTCCAGTCTTAGATATCAGGCATGTTCGTCAATGATGGAGGGGCCACTAATAAATTATAGGTTTGACTCCTGTAAGGAGATAAAGAAAACCTAATATTTAGTAGTGGCCCCGTAATCATTGACGACTGGGGCCCTCCCGACCGTCCCCTT
Source organism: Paralithodes platypus (assembly GCA_032716605.1). Lineage (NCBI taxonomy): Eukaryota > Metazoa > Arthropoda > Malacostraca > Decapoda > Lithodidae > Paralithodes > Paralithodes platypus. The sequence continues at coordinate 25,077,555 of CM064491.1, read as the reverse complement.
CCCATTCGTTGATGTATTAAGGATTTTGGTTTACTTGATATGTCAGTGAAGGAGGAATGACGCCTGAATCAGCGTCTGGTCAGAAATCCACACAAGTACATCCACGATATGATGGAAAGCTTATTGGATAGTTATTCTTATTTTCTTTTTGTTTTTATTTTTTACGAAGTTTTTTCGTAGTGAGAACCCAATTCATAATGACTGAAGCCATGAGTGAGGTCGCGTGCGCTCATGATGAAGGCTCCTCAGTTTTTAAATGCTCTGCGCGGTAGATTCAAACTACGGCGGATTAGTGTTTGAAGAGGATGCCTTATGTAATAGGCATGTTCGTCAATGATTACGGGGCCACTACTAAATATTAGGTTTTCTTTATCTCCTTACAGGAGTCAAACCTATAATGTTGCCTTTATGGACTTGGAGAAGGCCTATGACAGAGTGGATAGAGAAGGTTTGTGGAAAGTACTTAGAATATACGGAGTAGATGGCAAGTTGCTGAAAGCAGTGAAGAGCATGTATGAGGGTGCAAAGGCGGCAGTACGTGTGGAGAGTGAGCAGAGCGAGTTCTTTGAACTGAATGTTGGTTTGAAACAGGGGTGTGTGATGTCCCCGTGGTTGTTTACTGTGTACAGGTATATGGATGGAGTCATGAAAGAAATACTATCAAGAGCAGTGAATGTTGGTGTATCGCTGAAAAAGGAGGGAATTGAGTGGAAGCTACCTACTGTATACTGCTGTTTGCGGATGATACAGTTCTGATGAGTGATAATGAATGGGAGTTGCAGGGTCTGCTAAATGAGTTTGGAACAGTGTGCGAAAAACGGAATTTGAAGGTAAATACATACATACATACATACCGTAAAGTGGGGTAACTTCGGACTTGGGTCATAACTTCGGACATCGGCGATAATAAGTAATTAGACATTGTCATTATATAATGGAAACGCTTTTTATTGGTTTTTTTGTGGGGTCCGTTTAGAGAAATGGCAAAGGAAGAGCATGTAAAAGTCCTAGGGAACTGACATGAGTATATGTACACACAAAAAATATTATATACCGGTATATGACGAAAATATGTACATTTTTCGCTACCCTGCCAAACTTCTATCACCCTGAAGAAATTTGTTTGTATGAATGATGTTGTGACTGATATAATGTTGTAGTAACATTACCAGAGACAACATCCACCAAAGGAAATTTGTTACACTTGTATAACGCTCTACCTAGAAAACTTATCATTTAGGCCTAACCGATTGTGTTTAAAAAAAAAAAAACATGCTAACATCGGACATGGAACAAAACAATCGTTTGTTATTATTTGCCCTATGAAAATCATTCATAATACTTGTCTATCATTAACCCTCTCACGACCATATGACGCAGAGGTTGCCAGATTAGCAATAAGAAATAGAGTTCTCTCACTCTTATAATTACCTCTCCAAAATTAGTTTTCTGCCCTCAGCTAACTCAAAGACAACTGCAGAGGTTAAAGTAACTAAACTTAAGGTTTCTAAATACCCCTGATGGTAATAAAGGCTTTAAAGTATCCCTAATAGGCTCAAAATTGCGCCAAGAACGTGAGAGGGTTAACATGGTGGTAAAAGATCAAATAATCATTCTCTTAGTCCAAAAACCCATAAAAATATGATAATATGCTAACCAATTTATGTATTTCGGATAATTCTGGATATATAATATATATAAATTAGGAGAGGCATATATCTTGTCCCAAAAAAAATGTATCTGCCGAAAGAAACACCAACAAATACGTTATACCTATAAAAATGCTCAAATTCATAAAAGTGTATATGAAGTGATATACTGTAGTATGCATACCTATATATTTTTACTAGGCCTAGTTAATTTTCGAGTTATTGATTTGACAGCATTGGTTATTTTTCCTGGTCAATATTTTCTAAGAGTGAGCTCAATGCCTAACGAGAACAGATCCAAACAGAATATATGTTAAACATCAAATATAACTCCCTCCTATACTGATTATACAGGCCTAAAAAGTATTGACTGTGCATTTTCCATTAAAACATCGGACAGGAATAAGCAGCAATAATAAAATATTCATATAAAATAGTAGGAGCCGAAAAATTAATGAAATAAGGCCACGAACGTACGTCCGGAGTTATCCCAGCTTTCTTGGCAACCATTTTCCATAAGAAATCATCGTATGTCCGAAGTTATCCATACATGTCCGAAGTTTTCCACTTTTCAAGGAAACTTCGGACATCATTTAGGATAATGATGAAAATTTTAAGACTGAGTGTTCCACACATAAGTGCAGTTTCAGTCTCTTGTCCTAATGGCGGCGTTCCAGGCAACCCTGTTAAGGGCTGCTTCACTTGTCAAGTTCTTGGATTTGAGATCGGCACGTATAGTCCGATCCCAGGTCTTCCTCGGTCCACCCCTTGGTGCAGCTCCCTCCACAATCACAGACCTGCATTTTTTCACCCAATTTTGTTCATCCATTCTCTCCACATGTCCATACCATCCCAGTCTACTTGTACGCATCACCTCGCTAATACTCTTTATACCTAAACGTCTCCTCAGCTCAACATTTGTTATTCTATCCTGTAGCCTGGCCCCACACATCCATCTCACCATTCTCATCTCACTACGCTCCATTCTGTTGACATCCTCTACTTTAACGGCCCATGTTACTGAGGCATACGTCATTGCACTTCTAACACATGAGGCATACACCTTTCCCTTCAAGGGGAGAGGCATTCTTTTCATGGTCAGGATTGGCATCAGTTCTCTGAACTTCCCCCAGCCACACCTGATTCTAGCAACAGTGGCAGCCTCGGCCCCACCACCGGCAGAGATGGTGCGGGGAAGAGCAAGGTTATGGTCTTCGAAAGGGGTGAAGTCACAGAGTGTGAGGTGAAGCTGAACGGTCAGGCTATGGAGATCGTCAACTCTTTTAAGTATCTGGGCAGTGTGTTGAGTAAAGATGGGACTATGGATGAAGAAGTGCGGGAGAGGGTACAAAAGGGGTTGTAGGAACGCTGAAAGCAGTAACAAGAAATAAGGTGGTCAGCATGGAAGTAAAGAAGTCCTTGCATGACAGTGTGGTAATCCCGACACTGACTTACGGAAGCGAAGCATGGACGTTGGTTGAGACTCAAACCAAGAGTGAGAGCAGTGGAAATGAATTACCTAAGAAGTGCGTGCGGAGTTACATGGAGGGATAGACAGACTTATGAGGAAGTAAGAAGGAGGTGTGATGTGGAGGTAGATGTGCTGGAAAGTGTGAAAAGGAACAACTTGAGATGGTTCGGCCATATTGTTTTGTTTGTTTTGTTTTTTTGTAGATGTTTAGGTGACAATCACCACGGTCGATCTGGGGATCCGCCGCATATGGAACGTATGGAAAGCGAGAGAATGACTAAGAGGGTGTACGAGAGCGAGGTGGAGGGACAGAGAGGGAGAGGTAGACCGAAAGAGAGGTGGAAGGATGGAGTGAGGAAGTATATGAACGAAGGTGGTGCTGGTTGGGGGAGGGGCGTCGACTGACCGGGGACAGAGGTGCATGGGGGCGGTTCGTTCGTGGCCACCCCTTCGGGGATCATGGCGTCAGGCAATAGATAGATAGATAGATCGCCCGGGTACGAGCTCCGTCCTTATGTAAGGCAGCCCGGGCCGGAAGGCTTAACCCTTCCAGCCCGGGTGTCAGTGTGAAAGGACACCGCGAAAGAAGGGCAGGAGCCCGGGTGTGCTATTAACCCTCCAGCCCCGGCTATGTATTATATATATATTCCTCGAAACCCGGGTGTTTTGGCCGAAAAACGTCAAGGCTAGGCTACCGTATATTCGTTAATCAGACTGCTTCCCGCATTCCCGCGCATCCCCAAGCGTAGCTGTGTTATTTACCTGTAGAATGGCATTAAGTAGAGCTCTCTAAGTCAACTGGTTGAGCTGTGATGATGATTTCATTGGAGATAACTTTATGGCCAAAACAGCCACTTTACACCACTTTTCGATACTTAACAACAACATACAGGCACACACGAACAAGCGACGCTCTCCTTCTTGTGGCCGGAGATGCGGGGCGTCGGTCCAGCCGGCTGTTGTTTACATTCGTCGGACCGACGCCTCGCACACGAAGCTCACAGGCTTTCAACCACTGGGCGTTCAAGAGGCCTTCCGGGCAGCTGTTATATGCTTTTTTATGGGCGTTCAAGAGGCCTTCCGTGGTGAGAGGGTTAAAAGGCAGTAAGCTTGAAAGCCTATTAAGCTTGGTCTGAACGCTGTGCGTCCGACGCATGTAAACAAAGCCGATCGTTGCGTCACCGCACCTCCGAAAACAATAAGGAGACGTCGGATCAATGTTATTGTTGTGACGTCAGACGAAATTAGTGTCTGAAAAGCTCCTATATTGTCAACATCGCGGAAAAATTCGCTCCACTGAAATCGTCATCACAACTGAACCAGTTAACTTACAGAGCTCTACTCAACGCCAGTCTACAGATTGAAAACCGCACTACGTTTATAGATGCGTGGGAAATTTCTAGCAGTTAAAATAAACAAAAATACGGTAGCCTAGGCCTAGACGTTTTTCGGCCAGATCGCCCGGGTACCCCGCACTGTCATTCGGAGGGCTAGCCCGGGCCAGGAGGGTTACGCCATAAAGTTGAGAATTCAGAGGAGTCAAAATCGGGAACACGAGAGCAAGTGAGTTTGTTGTGCACATATGCATAACATCCACCTTTGGCTTTGAAACTAGGATAGAGAAAGTAGGAGGATACAGAGAAGGGGCTGCTGGCAGTTGCTTCAGACACCTGCGTTTCGGTGAGGAAAAGAAGATTAGGTTTGTAGGAGGAGAGATGGTGTTCTACAGAGTGAAAATTAGAGGAAAGTCCGCAAATGTTGCAAAAGTTGATAGTAAGAGTGACAGGCCATGGTCCAGAGCAATCTACAATGCATAACCTTGGTTTTGTTAATATTGACTCTTAAACCCTTGCTCGCCATGCCCTCTCTCCATCTTCTGAATTTGGCCTCAGCATCTTGCACATTGTCAGCTATTAGGACTAAATCGTCTGCATAAAGTAGTTCCCACGGGAGTCCATATCTAAAATCTCTAGACAGCGCCTCCAGGACCATAATAAAGAGGAGGGGGCTTAACACTGAACCCTGATGAACCCCAACACACACTGTGAACTCCTCACTCAGTACCCCTTTCACCCTCACTTGGTCTTACAGTAACAGGATGCAGAGATATAGTAGTTTCATATTTTGCCATTATGTATCGATAAATTAGCTGCTAAGAGATTCAATTTACCGTCAGTTGAAAAGAAACGGTACAGTAGGTCTAAGAGTAAGTTGACCCATAGCCTAGTTCCATAAAATGCAAATAAACATTGGTCATTTTACTGAAACTGTTCTTGTTATGCAATGTGCTTTCAACAAGTTATGGTGCGATTTTACTTTACTAGCGCGCACAGTAAAGGTCTCGATTACTTTAGCCACTTTTAGATTTTTTTTTTTTTGTAACTAAAAAAACTGGTGTTTCTGTATATATTCTACAAGAATATTATTGGCAAAACCTATAAATCAGTAATACTGTATACGGCCCCATTACCCCAAGAATATTAATAAAACCCACAAGTGGGTTTTGAAGCTCAGGGAATATGAGTGGTTAAGACGTATAACGAGTGATTATGGGTAAAAAAACACACCTTTAATACTGCAGTACATAAATACAGAAACACAAACCAAGTTTTGTACTTACCAGATGTAATAGACATAAAATACGATAAGTGGATTGATCCACACACGAACGTCGCCCGTTCCTCACTGTAAACATACGTCTGCAAGCATATCGCTTAACCCATTAAGGCGGCTTTCTAGGGCCTTTCCTAGCTGATGCTGAGAGGATTGGGTTCAGTTGTTACTTAACCCTTTGGCTGTGGCCATTTTTGGGCTATTTAGGGCATATTCAGGCACTCCTGAATGATAAATCAAGCATCTGCATTTAACCCTTCCTACCCGGGCTGCCTTAGGTAAGGACAGCTCGGCAGAAGGGCAGCTACCCGGGCGTCCTTGTGACAGACAGTAAGCTTGCAAGCCTTGCAAGCTTGATCCGAACGCCGTGCGTCGGACGAATGTAAACAAAGTCGGTCGCTTCGTCACCGCACCTCCGAAAACAAGAAGGAGAAGACTCGTTTGTTATTATACGTCTGTATGTCGTAGTTTCATTAGTGAAAAGATCGTCGTATTGCTAACATTGCCTGAAAATGCTCTCCACTAAAATCGTCATCACAACTGAACCAGTTGACTTAGAGAGCTCTACTCAACGCCAGTTTACAGATTGGAAACCGCACTACGTTTAGGGATGCGTGGGAAATTTCTAGCAGTTAAAATAAACAAAAATACGGTAGCCTAGGCCTAGACGTTTTTCGGCCATTTCGCCCGGGTAGCCCACCCTGTCCTTTGGAGATACAGCCCGGGCCAGGAGGGTTAATGAAGTGTATTCTGCCGAAAACTAGGCGAGAATAGCTTCAAAATGACACCAGAACGGGCCCCGTACGTGGTCTGGTTCGCCCGCAGTGGTGCCAGTGAAACGCGGGAAACCCGCTATTATGTAACACTCGCGGGTGCCCAACCCCGAAAGGAGTTGAAATAGGGGAGCTATCCCCCCGCCAAAGGCGGCTTTCTAGGGCCTTTCCTAGCTGATGCTGAGAGGATTGGGTTCTAGTCATGTGGTGATGGGCTGGTCTATCCGAGTGAGAACTGAGCTATCTCTGCCATACCCATAGCTTACTCTGACTGTTCCTTTTACTTATATATCTTGTAGATCTCAAGTGGCGGCATCTTTTCCGTGGATTGACCTCCCTACTGCCAACCTAGAAGTTGGCAGATTGGGAGCCAAAGTGTCACATTTTCCCCTTGCCCCTCAACTTTCCCTTCATAATTGCTGAGGGGCACGGGGCCTTGGGTGGGGCTTTGGTTTCCCGGGCGTTTCCGCACCCTCCTCAGCTCCCTGCCTTGGAGTGGCTTTGGTCACCCGGGCTTTGTTAGTGGTAGGCAGGAGGGATTTTGTGGGGGCGCTCATTTGTGGCCTTGGCCTTGCTCGAGACCTTGGGGCTGTTCGGCCAGACAGCCTGGGGAACAACAACAACAACTCGCTCGTTTGGCTACACTGCTGGGAGACACAGAGAGAGACCTGCGTGAGACACAGTCAACCTCAGTGAGCCGCTCGGTGCTCTGAGGGTCGGAGGTGGGCCCCTCACGCTCCCGCCCACTGACACTCGATTTTTACATTTTTTACAGGCTTTTAACCCTTCCTCCCCGGGTGTCATTTTAATATGACACCACGAAATAAGGGCAGGTGCCCGGGTGTCCTTTCAGGAGATAGTAAGCTTGAAAGCCTATTCAGCTTGGTCTGAACGCCGTGCGTCCGACGCATGTAAACAAAGCCGATCGTTGCGTCATCGCACCTCCGAAAACAAGAAGGAGAAGACTCGTTTGTTATTGTATGTCTGTATGTCGTTGTTTCAGTAGTGAAAAGATCGTCGTATTGCTAACATCGCCTGAAAATGCTCTCCACTAAAATCGTCATCACAACTGAACCAGTTGACTTAGAGAGCTGTACTCAACGCCAGTCTACAGATTGGAAACCGCACTACATTTATAGATGCGTGGGAAATTTCTAGCAGTTAAAATTAACCAAAATACGATAGCCTAGGCCTAGACGTTTTTCGGCCAGATCGCCCGGGTAGCCCACCCTGTCCTTTGGAGATACAGCCCGGGCCAGGAGGGTTAAAGCCTGGAAATTGCTGTAACTTGCCAAAACATTCCAGAATGTCACCCGCAGCGATTGGGTTAAAAGCGTCAACACAATTCAACTGCTTAAGTGACACTGGAAGTTGATTGAATAGACATGGGGCAACATAAGAAAAGGATCTAGCAGCAAAAGCACGTTCCCCAATGACTCTGGGCTCATAAAGGCGATATGGGTCATCACCACTACGCAAATTCACATATGACTCATTATGTGTTGGAAATAGAAGATCCAATGCTCAACAAGCCTCAGCACCTTAAATGTCATTAAGCACATTTTAAACTCTATTCTGGCCTTGATGGGAAGCCAGTGTAGATCTATTAGAAAATATGTGGTGGGTGTTCTGGGTGGAAGTGAAAATATTAGTCTAGCACACCTATTGAGAACAGACTGGAGTTTCTTCAAAGTAACATTTGGTAGACCAATGAACAATGAATTACAGTAATCAATTCTAGATATAACAAATGAATGAATGAGGGTCAAAAGGGTATAATGACAACTATAAACCCAATTACACTCAATATCCGAATCTGACCGGAGTAATTAACCAGGACGCACCTTATGCGTCCCTGGGGTTTAGCGTTACATACATTGCGGACGCAAACACTGCGTCGCTGGGGTTCTGTGGGTTAATGGTTCGTACACCAGAAAGGGTGTAGCCTAGCTTGGTGTTAGATTCGTGGGTACTTATTACCGAAACTACCACTAATTATTTCTCAATATTTGAAGGCTATTATAGAATAAGGATGTTGCAAAGATCATATTACAATGTGTTTCAACCTCCGGAGATACATTTTATGTGTACGGTACTGTACTATATAAAGTACTGTAAAAACAAAAAAATCCTCCCTATAATTCTCCCTACTGACGGCAGTGAAACTCTTATTACTGTTAAAATAGATGCTGATTTCAATAATTCATGGGGGGGGGGGAGCCGCGAAGAAGAAGAAGGCGGATGTAAACAAAGCCACCCGCCTCTTGCGAGGTAGGCGATATAGAGGATATTTTGTTTTCTTCAGGATCAGTAATAAATTTTTACGTGCATTTAGACACATAGGCTATAGGAATTAAATACATGGCATAAGAAACCTGGGGATGGATGTAGAGTTCGGGCGTACGGTCGTCATTGTTTACATAGGGCGATCGCCGCGATCGCACTTACGTTCCCGTCTATTTCGACGCTATATTTTCTGCTATTTGCCCCCTGTCATTACTACATGAATACTAGGTTAGGTTAGGTTAGGTTAAAATAGACGGGAACATGATGGGAAAGGTCCGACGCCACTACGCGTAATGTAAACAAAGATGGCGGTACGCCCGCTCACTACATCCTACCCGAAACCTGTAGACCACGATAAAATCGATGTATGAATTTAATTACCGTAAAACCGGGTCGCTTCGGACTGGTGTTATAACTTCGGACATCGGCGATAATAAGTAAATAGCCATTGTCATAATATAATGGAAACGCTTTTTATTGGGTTTTTTTGCGGGTTTTGTTTAGAGAAATGGCAAAGGAAGAGCATGTATTTACCTAATTGTAGTTTACAGGAGTTGAGCTAAGCTCGTGTTGTCCCGTCTCTCAGTCTACTTTTTATCCAATTTTTTCTTGAAAATATGGATGTTCCTTGCCCTATGGAACTGACATGAGTACCGGTATATGTACACAAAAAAAAAATTATAAATATGACGAAAACTTTTAAATTTTTCGCTACCCTGCCAAACTTCTATCACCCTCAAGGAATTTGTTTGTATAAATTATGTTGTGACTGATATCATTTTGTAGTAAAATTACCAGAGACAACATCCACCAAAGGAAATTTGCTACACTTGTATAACGCTCTAGCTACAACACTTATCATTTAAGTCAATTTGACAAGTGTTGTGTGTAAACTAATGGAAACGGTAATTAGAGAAGGAATAATGGAGCATATGAAATCAAACCAACTTTTCAGTGGGAGACAGTTCGGATTCTTGCCGGGGAGGTCGACGGTATTACAACTAATTAAGGTGGTAGATGATTGGATGTGAGTAGAGCGGAGACGGATAAGGAGAAAGCAGAGGTGCTGGGGAAATACTTTGGGGGGGTACTAACAGTAGAGTCGGATGATGCAGTGCCAAATATTCCCATCAAACAGGCACCTGCACTAGAACTAATAGAGTTTTCACATGCTAGAATAAGAAGGGCTATAGAAAAAATGAACAGAAGTAAGTCCCCGGGACCGGATGGGATACACCCAAGAATCATAAAGGAAGGAGGTGAGATGTTAGTAGAGCCATTGAAAATTTTATTTGAGGTATCGTTTAATACAGGACAAATCCCGATGGACTGGAGAGAGGCGAACATAACAGCTATATTTAAGAAGGGAAAGAGAAATTACCCAGGAAATTATAGACCAGTCAGTTTGACAAGTGTTGTGTGTAAACTAATGGAAACGGTAATTAGAGAAGGAATAATGGAGCATATGAAATCAAACCAACTTTTCAGTGGGAGACAGTTCGGATTCTTGCCGGGGAGGTCGACGGTACTACAGCTAATTAACCTAAGAAGTGCGCATGAGGGGTATGAGACACCACACTCCTGTGCTGACGTATTTGAGCTGTTCCCATCACTAACATCGTTATTTCACCATAAATAGCATTAATACTTATCCATATGCGCACTTCTTAGGTTAATTAGCTGTAGTACTACCGTAGAATTTGCATCCAATCATCTACCACCTTAATTAGCTGTAGTACCGTCGACCTCCCCGGCAAGAATCCGAACTGTCTCCCACTGAAAAGTTGGTTTGATTTCATATGCTCCATTATTCCTTCTCTAATTACTGTTTCCATTAGTTTACACACAACACTTGTCAAACTGACTGGTCTATAATTTACTTGATTATAAAGGTATTAACCTGTTACAACAATAAAACAAGTGGAAACAGTGTTTGGATGGTCAAAATCGGCGATTCAGGCCGGGAGTTACATAATGTATGACTGAGGCAACCTCCCTGCCCTCCACCCCTCCCCTTGTCTGGAGAGACACTGTTCCGCAATAGTCTCTCTCTCGCTCTTTCCCACGCTTGGTAACAGTGATTTCTTACAGTTTCTTACAGTAGATCCTCTGGAAAAAGGCAAACTATGCCTGTGTATCCAGCTCAGTACCAGTACTTGCACTGCTGCGGTCGTTCACGGTGTTGGCGGCGGCGGTAGCAGACGCAACATTTTTACTATTCTGTATTTTTGTTTTATAATCAAACTTCAAATCTTGTCTTCCCCATGCTTTATCAAGATTACTTTCAAACTCCCTTATTGATTCGGAATCGACTACATACTGGGGCAGTGCGTTCCACTCATTTACCACTCTATCACAAAATGAGTTCTTCGCCTTCTCAAGCCTATTTCTTTCTTTGTAAATTTTCTTAGAGTGTCCTCTCATTCTTGTTCCCTCCCGCATCAAGAAGATACCTTCACACACATCCTCATCGTACTTTCCTGACACTATCTTAAAAGTCTCTATCATATCCCCTCTCTTTCTCCTATATGCCAGTGTCGGAAGTCCCAGTGTCCTCAACCTCTGCTCATAGCCCGCGTTCTTCAACGTTGGTACCAGCTTGCTAGCTCTTCTCTGCACTTTCTCCACTGCTTCTATATCCTTTACCATATATGGAGCCCACACCTGGTTTGCATATTCCAGGTGTGGCCTAACCAGCGCTGTATATAGATTCCTGAAGATTTCTTCGTCAAGTGACACAAATGTCCTCCTTATCAGCCCTACAATTCTATTGGCTTTGTTTATCTTTTCCGCTAAATGTTCTGAGAAATTTAACTTATTATCTATCACTACTCCTATATCCTTTTCTGCACTCACTTCCTCCATCGCTTCATACATACTGTATCCTACCTTGTCTATCTTGCTGGTCCCAATCCGCATGTACTTGCATTTTTTTGGATGAAAAGGCATTAACCAATGCTCAGACCATCCCTTCATGCCCTCCACATCTCCTTGAAGCAAACCCATATCTTCCTTACTCCTCACTCTTCTATACAGTTTAGTGTCATCCGCATACAGGTATACCTCACTTCCATTAGTTATAACTTCAGGCAAGTCGTTGATAAATATAACGAACAGCAGTGGTCCCAACACAGATCCCTGAGGTACCCCACTTGTAATTTCCCTCCACCCCGAGCCCATTCCATTCACCAATACCCTCTGTCTCCGATCTTTCAGGAAGGCTTCTATCCATTTCACACATTTCTCCCCTATATTATAGCTTCTAACTTTCTCTATTAACCTTTTATGTGGGACCTTATCGAAGGCCTTCATAAAATCGCAATATACCACGTCTATTACATCACCATCTTCTAGAATTTGCATCCAATCATCTACCACCTTAATTAGCTGTAGTACCGTCGACCTCCCCGGCAAGAATCCGAACTGTCTCCCACTGAAAAGTTGGTTTGACTTCATATGATCCATTATTCCTTCTCTAATTACCGTTTCCATTAGTTTACACACAACACTTGTCAAACTGACTGGTCTATAATTCCCTGGGTCATTTCTCTTTCCCTTCTTAAATATAGCTGTTATGTTCGCCTCTCTCCAGTCCATCGGGATTTGTCCTGTATTAAACGATACCTCAAATAACATTTTCAATGGCTCTACTAACATCTCCCCTCCTTCCTTTATGATTCTTGGGTGTATCCCATCCGGTCCCGGTGACTTACTTCTGTTCATTTTTTCTATAGCCCTTCTTATTCTAGCATGGGAAAACTCTACTAGTTCTAGTGCCGGTGCCTGTTTGATGGGAATAGTAGGCACTGCGTCCTCCGACTCCACTGTTAGTACCCCCCCAAAGTATTTCCCCAGCACCTCTGCTTTCTCCTTATCAGTCTCCGCTCTACTCCCATCATTCAACCCCCCCACCAGCTCTGGGATCCCTACTCTTCTTGTTAATTTTTCCTGAATGTACTTCCAGAATATTTTTGGATTATCCTTCACATTTCTAGCTATCTCTCTCTCCCTCTCCTTCACCCCCCTCCTTGTTTCCCACCTTATTTTATTGTTTATTTGTCTACGTTCCAGATCCACTTCCATAGCCTCTATACTAGACCCCCTGTTCTTTTTTAACAATTTTAATCTTTCCCACAATCGTTTCTTTCTTCTAATCAATATCCAAAGCTTTCTTTTCATTGGCAATTCTGGGTTAGTTCTTTTCCTCAATTTTGTTTTATCCTTATATTCCCTTACTGGTACACTTTTGGATACAGCATTCTCCAGTTTGACTCTAATTTTCCTCCACATTCCTTCAGCGTCTTCACCGTTCAAATATTCCCCCCAGTCAATGTCCAAACACCGTCTCAGCAGCTCATAATCTGCTCTATCATACATGTATATTTTTCTATTGCTTTTATTATCCCTCTCCAATTTAATGTTACAACTAAAGCTTATACAGGCATGGTCACTACGACCTATAGGGCTATCCACATTAACATGTTCCACTATATCCTCTTCATTGCTAAAAATCAAATCAAGTACACTCCCCTGCGTCCCATCTCTATATCTTGTCATCTCTACAATATGTTGCGTTAAAAAACAATCTCTCACTTTCTCTATAAACTTATTTTCCATGCTACCCTGTCCCGCTGGAGTAGTACAATTTGCCCAGTTGATCCTTGGCAAATTGAAATCTCCAATCAAAATTTTATATTTGTTCTCTCTATTATCTATCTCCTCCATTGCTTTCAGTAGGTTATCATCCTCTCCCCTGCTATTATTTGGGCTTCTATATATAGAGGCAATTAGAATTGATCCTCTTACACATTTTACTTCAATACACAAATACTCACAATACTGCTGTCTCATATCCACCTCATTAACCTTGAGCTCTTTTCTTACATAAATAAACAGTCCTCTTCCAACCTCTGCTCTAATAGCATTTCTCTCATATAACTCAAAACCCTCCAAACTATATTCCACCAGTTCCCTCTCAATTCTAAAATTTTTTGGTCTTACTTCCTGTAGGGCTATGATATCAGGTTTTTCCTCTTCATCCTGCAACCTACATATCAGTTCTCTTTTCTTGTCCTGAGTAAACACATCCACATTACTAAACATAATCCTTAATCCATCTACCATTCCTCCAGCAATTACACCATCCCGCTCCTCCAGTCCGTACCCTACTCCCCTGTTAGCACTACTGGGTCTGCCTCTTTGTCTCCTGTCTCTCCCTGTGACACCTCCACCCCGTTCTCCTCCTCCGTCACAACTCTCATCACATTCTCTCCCCTCCCTGATCTCCCCCTCCTTTCTACTCTTATAAACCACTTCCTCACTTTTCCGTCCCTCACTCTCCAGTAAAAATTTCTCTTTTCCTCCTCATCCAACTTTCCATTATTTTCATCAGCCTTTTCTTGTAATTCCTTAATTTTTTTCCTTTGTTCTATACTCAAATCCTTCTTTAGTCTTATGTGTTTCAGTTTATCATTTGTATTTAGCCTCCAACTAAAATTTGTCACAGTCTCCGCCACTACCCTAGTTTTAAACTGTACCCTTATAGGTCTCATCTCTCCCCTTTTATATCTACCTATCCTACTGATCTCCTCCACCTGCCCTTCCCATCCATATTCGTCCTCATCCACACCTTTCAAGACCTCCTTCACTGTCTCCATATCCCTCACTTTTCTCACTCCATTATCATTCATATGAGTCTCTATATCTCCATACAAGATTACACCCCTATCCCTGTCCATGGCCTCCCTCACGACACTCTCCTTGTTCTTCATGACCCCTACAACTGCACTCTCAAAACTTTGTTTGGTCATATTCATTTCTTCCTTTTGCTCTTTCATAATATCCTCCAAATCCTTGACTTTTTGTTTACCTACCACCGTCCATGCAGTCGACTCCTTTACTTCCGTGAAACGTCCTTCGTATTCCTTCAGCTGCTCCTTCAATGCCATATTCTCTGCTCCCAGTTCATCTACCCTTTTCAATAACATCTCTAGGCTCTGATGACAACGCCCTGCTACCAACTCGCTAATGTTAGCACGAAAATTGACCACAGAATAAGGGAATAACAGGGAAAATAGGTGATAACTGAAGGAGGAGAGGAAAGTGGGGAAGGAGGGGAGGTGGAGGAGTGATATTTGGCATGGCCCAGGGGCAAAATTTTTTTTTTTTTTTTTTGTGGGGGGCGTTTTAAATGGATTTTTGTTTTCCCTTACTCTTAAGAGTCTTCCCGCAGTCCGCCGGGGGAACTCTTAAGAGTCTCCCCGCAGTTCCCGGGTTAAGGTGGTAGATGATTGGATGCAAATTCTAGAGGATGGTGATGTAATAGACGTGGTATATTGCGATTTTATGAAGGCCTTCGATAAGGTCCCACATAAAAGGTTAATAGAGAAAGTTAGAAGCTAATATAGGGGAAAAATGTGTGAAATGGATAGAAGCCTTCCTGAAAGATCGGAGACAGAGGGTGCTGGTGAATGGAGTAGGCTCGGGGTGGAGGGAAATTACAAGTGGGGTACCTCAGGGATCTGTGTTGGGACCACTACTGTTCGTTATATTTATCAACGACTTACCTGAAGTTATAACTAATGGAAGTGAGATATACCTGTATGCGGATGACACTAGCCGTCCGGCTGGCTCAGTTGATAGCGTGCCTGAATCCCATCTTGAAGGTCTAGCGTTCAATCCCCGCTCAGATTGAAAAGTTTTTCTGGGATATAGCCGGCGGTTACCATCTCCCCATGAGCAAGGGGGATGGGTAATGGTCTCTGGTAGACTGAAGAAAGCCAAGCGCTTGTGAATCCTCGAAGGAGGAGAACGAGCGCTATATAAGTAACCAGACGATTATTATTATTATTATTATTATAGAAGAGTGAGGAATAAGGAAGATGTGGGTTTGCTTCAAGGAGATGTGGAGGGTATGAAGGGATGGTCTGAACATTGGTTAATGCCTTTTCATCCAAAAAAATGCAAGTACATGCGGATTGGGACAAGCAAGATAGAAAAGGTAAGATACAGTATGTATGAAGTGATGGAGGAAGTGAATGCAGAAAAGGATATAGGAGTAGTGATAGACAATAAGTTAAATTTCTCAGAGCATTTAGAGGAAAAGATAAACAAAGCCAATAGAATTGTAGGGCTGATAAGGAGGACATTTGTGTCACTTGACGAAGAAATCTTCAGGAATCTCTATACAGCGCTGGTTAGGCCGCACCTGGAATATGCGAACCAGGTGTGGGCTCCATATATGGTAAAGGATATAGAAGCAGTGGAGAAAGTGCAGAGGAGAGCTAGCAAGCTAGTACCAACGTTTAAGAACGCGGGCTATGAGCAGAGGTTGAGGACACTGGGGCTTCCGACACTGGCATATAGGAGAAAGAGAGGGGATATGATAGAGACTTTTAAGATAGTGTCAGGAAAGTATGATTCGGATGTGTGTGAAGGTATCTTCTTGATGCGGGAGGGAACAAGAACGAGAGGACACTCTAAGAAAATTTACAAAGAAAGAAATAGGCTTGAGAAAGCAAAGAACTCATTTTGTGATAGAGTATTTACCTAATTGCCTAATTGTATTTACCTAATTGTAGTTTACAGGAGTTGAGCTAAGCTCGTGTTGTACCGTCTCTCAGTCTACTTTTTATCCAATTTTTTCTTGAAAATATGGATGTTCCTTGCCCCTACCACCTCCTCCTCCAGCCCATTCCATTTGTCAATACATCTATAGGGGAAGCTAAACTTCCTGATATCGTTCTTGCAGGTAGGTCTTTTTACTTTGTAGCTGTGGCCTCTAGTTATTCCTGTATCCATAATTAATATATCCTCCCTATCCAGCCTCTCCAGCCCCCGGGTACATTTGTACATCATTATCATGTCTCCCCTCTCTCTCCTCTCTTTTAGACTCGGTAGATTTAATTTGTCTAGCCTCCCTTCATATGGCAGTTCTCTGAGACTTGGAACCAATCTAGTGACTGCTCTCTGGATTCTTTCTAACTTGTGAACATGCTTCTTTAGATGCGGGGACCACACCACTGCTGCATACTCCAATCTTGGTCTAATCATACTCTTCATAATTTTCGCTACCATGGTCTCATCCAAGTAGTTCAGAGCAACTTTCATATTCCCGGCCATTGCATACATTCCGCTAAAGAGCTTGTT
Organism: Paralithodes platypus; assembly: GCA_032716605.1. Classification (NCBI taxonomy): domain Eukaryota; kingdom Metazoa; phylum Arthropoda; class Malacostraca; order Decapoda; family Lithodidae; genus Paralithodes; species Paralithodes platypus. The sequence goes on along the minus strand of CM064491.1, from coordinate 25,060,615 downwards.
AATATGTTTCTCTGGCGACAAATTATCTAGCTAGTGGTAAATGAGTGGAACGCACTGCCCCAGTATGTAGTCGATTCCGAATCAATAAGGGAGTTTGAAAGTAATCTTGATAAAGCATGGGGAAGACAAGATTTGAAGTTTCATTATAAAGCAAATTTTTTTTTTTTTTTTTTCTATGTGATTGAGGGAGGCAAAAGGCATAACTGCCTATAGCGAGTGCCTCCCCCATAGTTGAAAGAGTGACAGGGCCAAAATCAAGGGACGTTCGAGCCAAAATGCCTGGACACACAGAGTTTGAAGCAATTTAAGTCATAGGAAGAGGGAAAGACTGATTCTGGGAGAGAGTTCCAGAGCTCAGCTGTTGAGTAGAAGAAAGTTTGAGAGTAACGTTTCACTCTTGGGTTGGAGAGTTGCACAGAGTAGGAGTGGGATTGAGTTGCAAGACGGGTACCACGTGCCCTACGTAAAGGAGGTGGTATGCACTGGGATAGCTGGGATAGCTAAATATACAGAATAGTAAAAAATTTGCGTCTGCTACCGCCGCCGCCAACACCGTGAACGACCGCAGCAGTGCAAGTACTGGTACTGAGCTGGATACACAGGCCTAGTTTGCCTTTTTCCAGAGGATCTACTGTAAGAATACTGTCAGAAACTGTTAACCTATTGTGTTTTCCAAAAAAAAAAAAATTTAACTTCGAATATGGAAAAACAAATTTGTTGGTATAATCCTGCGTAGCGGGAGTACAGTAATTATATCTCAGGAATTTGGCCTAGTTACAGTATAAATTTTTTTTTGTACTTGTATATCTACAGTATTATGAATGTTACGTCGGAGATGGTTAGAAGTGGAAAATACTGTATACTGAATAAATTAATGTTTACAGAGTATCTGTGGACTCACTTTCTACAATTTCCCAGCTCAGCTGATGGACGACGAGTGGAGGCGAGTCGAGTTGTATACTGATATTCTATTGGTCAATAAACTGGGTGTGACGTCACGAGCGATGCTGGCATATGAATGGTTGTTGTGGGAGTACGTCACTGTCTAGACGGTGACGTCACAAATTTTCGCGATATTTGAACGGCTGTAGAAATACACGTCAGTCCATATAATGAGCCTCTTTTGTTTCTCAATCCCTCTACGACGTCACATTGATTCATTTATTATCCTTGGTGTTTATAAGATCTCGGAGTCGGCCATATTTGAAATGGTGGAACTGTTATTCAATGAATAGTGAAGTGTTTTTGCTTTATGAAAACACCTACATCTTCTATTTAACGGGATTATGAACGGAGCTTCCAGCGGCATTGTGTTAATTTGGCTGCAGACCATTATTCTCCAATACACCAAGGGTAAGGGTTTTATACCGTCGTTATTTGGGTCCAAGCCTAGGCTACGTTTACCACGGAATCTTTAATGTATATCCTCAATACAGACTTACTTCCTTCACTTACCTCGTCAATAATAACCCATATAGGTGCAGAGAGCATGAATTATATCAAAGAAAAAGTGATTTTGAAACATTATCTGCAATTTAGCCATGTTGATCAACTCTTAGCCCACTTAATATAATATTGTGGAACAGATCTACTGTACCGGTATTTAGGAGGTGGTTTCCGTTTGTGGATTTGTATATTTTTCACACAACTAGTATTATGACATAATTAATACACTGTACTGTAATTCACATTGATATTTAAACAGTAATTGAATGACCGAGGTTACTCTTATTTATATTGACTATACTCGCGGTATTTTTTACCTCCGAGGTTAGTCTAATTTGTAGGCCTATTTGCTGACCATGAATCCTCCGAGGTTAGTCTGATTTGTAGTTGCTAACAGCGGGGGAGTGGGGGCGCAGCCCCCACTACGAACACTAGGTTAGGTTAGATTGGCTTGATTGGTTAGGTTAATGCCGTCGGACGAGTGTGGCGCAGTAGCTGGCATGCAAGGGCTAGTTTTGTATCCCACGTACTGAGTACTATGAACCCGCAGTAGCTGGCATGCAAGGGCTAGTTTTGTATCCCACGTACTGGGTACTATGAACCCGCAGTAGCTGGCATGCAAGGGCTAGTTTTGTATCCCACGTACTGAGTACTATGGACCCGCAGTAGCTGGCATGCAAGGGCTAGTTTTGTATCCCACGTACTAGGTCTAGGTTAGGTTAGGTTGGGTTGTTTGGTTAGGTTAATATACTAGGTCTCAGAAACAAGATTCATAGTTTTTACCCCACAATTTCCCTATTATTCATAGCCCTTCCCACTATCGGGGGCAGTGTTTTTAGATTCTTGGATAATGGGTAAATAGTAATTTCCATGATCAAATTTTATTATAAAAAGCTTATAAATCATATAAATAACAAATCCACAAACAAAAAATCCTTGAAAATAGCTGTGGTCCGTCTCCTTAACCCTCCTGCCCCGGCTACGCATTACATAAATATTCCCCGAAATCCAGGTGTTTTGGCCGAAAAACGTCTAGGCTAGGCTACCGTATCATTGTTGTTGTTGTTGTTTTTCCCCAAGCTGCCTGGCCGAACAGCCCCAAGGCCCTGAGCAAGGCCAAGGCCACAACCGAGCGCCCCCACAGAACCCTCCCTGCCGACCACAATAAAGCCTGGGTGACCGAAGCCACTCCATGGCGGGGAGCTGAGGAGGGTGCGGAAACGCCCGGGAAACCAAAGCCCCACCCAGGGCCCTGTGCCCCTCAGCAATTATGAAGAGAAAGTTGAGGGGCAAAGGAAAGATGTGACGCTTTGGCTTCCAATCCTGGTAGATTAGGAGGTCAATCCACGCAGGAGACGCCGTCACTTGAGATCCAGAAAATATACAAGCAACAGGAACAGTCAGAGTAAGCTATGGGTATGGCAGAGATCGCTCAGTTCTCACTCTGATAGACCAGCCCATCACCACATGACTAGAACCCAATCCTCTCAGCATCAGCTAGGAAAGGCCCTAGAAAGCCACCTTTGGCGGGGGGATAGCTCCCCTATTTCAACCCTTTTCGGGGATGGGCACCCGCCCCCGTATCATTGTTATGCTGACTGCTTCCCGCATTCCCGCGAATCCCCAAGCGTAGCTGTGTTATTTACCTGTAGAATGGCATTAAGTAGAGCTCTCTAAGTCAAGTGCTTGATTTGTGATGATGATTTCATTGGAGATAACTTTATGGCCAAAACAGCCACTTTACACTACTTTTCGATACTTAACAACAACATACAGGCACACACGAACAAACGACGCTCTCCTTGTTGTGGCCGGATATGCGGGGCGTTGGTCCAGCCGGCTGTTGTTTACATGCGTCGGACCGACGCCTCGCACACGAAGCTCACAGGCTTTCAAGCAACGGTACAATGTTGTACCACCCGGGTTCCTGGGGGCAAAACATAATGGTACACACGTGTACCACCCGGGGTTGAAGGGTTAATATTGACCGCAAAAAACGCCAATTCTAATCAATCTCAGAGCTCTTTCGGACATCATCACTGTTTACAAACGCCTTCTTTATGCAGTATAATTGATATTTACCCCCTGCTGGCAACATAGATGATTTCAATAATTCACGGGGGGGGGGGGGGGGGAAAGCCCCCCCCTCAACCCATCGTGTATCCCACATTCGAATTATAACTAAGACCATGAAAACACTAATTTCTCAAAATCTGTAGGAAAAAACATGAAAAATAAGGGTGCGAGCCTATTCCCTATAATTACCCTTAGTATTGATAAATAGAAACGCTTTGAATATCAACACGCAAATTACACAGTGCACTAATGACATTATAATACACGTTGTGTGAAACATGTACACCGCTGATGTAAAATTAACCAGGTGTAAGATTAAGAGGGTTTTAAAATAAGCGGGTGTAATGACGCCATGTTGGCCGAGGGCTGGAATGACGTCATCGCTGAGGCCCGCCTTGGCTGATGACGCCACGATAGTCAACAACCAATCACAAGCAAGGATACACAACGTCTTGGCTTTGTTAATCAACATGGCCATATTGTGGTTAATCGCCGTGTTTCAACCCCTCTCTTTCCCTGATATATTTCATACCCTCCCCACCTATCGGGGTTAGTATTGTTGAGGTAAGTGAAGAAAATAACTAAGAGATGTGAGGATATAAATCAAGATCCTTAGGTATATGGGCAAATAAAATACGGTTACTCCCGCTACATAGGATCTTACCCAAATAATCATTCTCTGAGTCCAAAAACCCATAAAAATATGATATGCTAACCGATTTATGTATTTAGGATAATTCTGGATATATAATATATATAAATTAGGAGGCATATATTTTGTCCAAATTTTGTTTTATCTTCCGAAAGAAACACCAACACATACTGTACGTTATACCTATAAAAATGCTCAAATTCATAAAAATGTACTGTATATGCAGTGATAGAGTATACATACCTATATATTTTCACTAGGCCTAGTTAATTTTCGAGTTATTGATTTGACAGCATTGGTTATTTTTCCTGCTCAATATTTTCTAAGAGTGAGTTCAATGTCTAACGAGAACAGATCCAAAAAGAATATCTGTTAAACATCGTATATAACCCCCTCCTATACTGATTATACAGGCCTAAAGTATTGACTGTGCATTTTCCAGTAAGACATCGGACAGGAATAAGCAGCAATAATAAAATATTCATATAAAATAGTAGGAGCCGAAAAATTAATGAAATAAAGCCACGAACGTACGTCCGAAGTCCTCCTCCATTTGTCTGAAGTTGTTGTTGTTGTTGTTGTTGTTCCCCAAGCTGCCTGGCCGAACAGCCCCAAGGCCCCGAGCAATTCCAAGGCCATAACCGAGCGCCCCCACAGAACCCTCCCTGCCGACCACAATAAAGCCTGGGTGACCGAAGCCACTCCATGGCGGGGAGCTGAGGAGGGTGCGGAAACGCCCGGGAAACCAAAGCCCCACCCAGGGCCCTGTGCCCCTCAGCAATTATGAAGAGAAAGTTGAGGGGCAAGGGAAAAATGTGACGCTTTGGCTTCCAATCTTGGTAGATTGGGAGGTCAATCCACGGAAAAGACGCCGTCACTTGAGATCTAGAAAATATATAAGTTAAAGGAACAGTCAGAGTAAGCTATGGGTATGGCAGAGATCGCTCAGTTCTCACTCTGATAGACCAGCCCATCACCACATGACTAGAACCCAATCCTCTCAGCATCAGCTAGGAAAGGCCCTAGAAAGCCGCCTTTGGCGGGGGGATAGCTCCCCTATTTCAACCCCTTTCGGGGTCGGGCACCCGCCGAAGTTATCCCAGCTTTCTTGGCAATCATTTTACATAAGAAATCACTGTATGTCCGAAGTTCCAATGTCGAAGTTAATAGCCACATTTAAGATGACTCTCCTATATGGGGGATATCATTTAGGATAGAGGCTATTATGGATTAGGATTGTCAATACCACATCACTTGACTTTAGACTAGTCTATAATGTGTTTACAGTCAGGAGAAATTGTTAAAAAACCTCGAAAAATGTCCGAAGTTACCCGGTTTTACGGTACCGGTACATCATCTCTATATTGTCCTTTTTGGTTATATTCAACGACACTAATGCAGCGTTATGAGAAACAATTTATTAGGGAAAATAGGTACCAATAGATTCGCCATATTTTTCTCCATATAGTCCGCACGGAGGATTTTAGTTATCAACAAATTGAAAAATACCCACTTCACAGACAAATACAAAAATAGGATAGGTTATATGTTAGGTAGGTAATGTTTAGGCTAATGTCCTTTCTTACAGTTTCTTACAGTACATCCTCTGGAAAAAGGCAAACTAGGCCTGTGTATCCAGCTCAGTACCAGTACTTGCACTGCTGCGGTCGTTCACGGTGTTGGCGGCGGCGGTAGCAGACGCAACATTTTTACTATTCTGTATTTTTGCTTTATAATCAAACTTCAAATCTTGTCTTCCCCATGCTTTATCAAGATTACTTTCAAACTCCCTTATTGATTCGGAATCGACTACATACTGGGGCAGTGCGTTCCACTCATTTACCACTCTATCACAAAATGAGTTCTTTGCCTTCTCAAGCCTATTTCTTTCTTTGTAAATTTTCTTAGAGTGTCCTCCCATTCTTGTTCCCTCCCGCATCAAGAAGATACCTTCACACACATCCTCATCATACTTTCCTGACACTACTGTATCTTAAAAGTCTCTATCATATCCCCTCTCTTTCTCCTATATGCCAGTGTCGGAAGCCCCAGTGTCCTCAACCTCTGCTCATAGCCCGCGTTCTTCAACATTGGTACTAGCTTGCTAGCTCTCCTCTGCACTTTCTCCACTGCTTCTATATCCTTTACCATATATGGAGCCCACACCTGGTTCGCATATTCCAGGTGCGGCCTAACCAGCGCTGTATAGAGATTCCTGAAGATTTCTTCGTCAAGTGACACAAATGTCCTCCTTATCAGCCCTACAATTCTATTGGCTTTGTTTATCTTTTCCGCTAAATGTTCTGAGAAATTTAACTTATTGTCTATCACTACTCCTATATCCTTTTCTGCATTCACTTCCTCCATCGCTTCATACATACTGTATCCTACCTTGTCCATCTTGCTTGTCCCAATCCGCATGTACTTGCATTTTTTTGGATGAAAAGGCATTAACCAATGCTCAGACCATCCCTTCATGCCCTCCACATCTCCTTGAAGCAAACCCACATCTTCCTTACTCCTCACTCTTCTATACAGCTTAGTGTCATCCGCATACAGGTATACCTCACTTCCATTAGTTATAACTTCAGGTAAGTCGTTGATAAATATAACGAACAGTAGTGGTCCCAACACAGATCCCTGAGGTACCCCACTTGTAATTTCCCTTCACCCCGAGCCTATTCCATTCACCAGCACCCTCTGTCTCCGATCTTTCAGGAAGGCTTCTATCCATTTCACACATTTTTCCCCTATATTAGCTTCTAACTTTCTCTATTAACCTTTTATGTGGGACCTTATCGAAGGCCTTCATAAAATCGCAATATACCACGTCTATTACATCACCATCCTCTAGAATTTGCATCCAATCATCTACCACCTTAACCCGGGAACTGCGGGGAGACTCTTAAGAGTTCCCCCGGTGGACTGAGGGAAGACTCTTAAGAGTAAGGGAAAACAAAAATCCATTTAAAACACCCCAAAAAAAAAAAAAAAATTTTTTTTTTTTTTTTTTTGCCCCTTTGGATCCTTTGGACCTTTGGATGTGTTCGCCGCTCTTCTAGCTGCACCAAGGAGCGCGACGCCCCTCGTTATGGGTGGTGATTTGGTGCAGTAGACTGTTTGAAGCGACAGCTCGCTCCCTTGCGAGGATGGGCTCGTCTGGCACTTTTTGCAGTTCGACATCTAGGGCTCTCTTGAAGTTGTCTAACGAGATGTCCCTCATGTCTCTTACTCGCCGTGGGAGTTTGTTGAAGAGACGTGGGCCCCTGGGCCATGCCAAATATCACTCCTCCACCTCCCCTCCTTCAGTTATCACCTATTTTCCCTGTTATTCCCTTATTCTGTGGTCAATTTTCGTGCTAACATTAGCGTGTTGGTAGCAGGGCGTTGTCATCACTGTTACCAAGCGTGGGAAAGAGCGAGAGAGAGACTATTGCGGAACAGTGTCTCTCCAGACAAGGGGAGGGGTGGAGGGCAGGGAGGTTGCCTCAGCCATACATTATGTAACTCCCGGCCTGTATCGCCAATTTTGACCATCCAAACACTGTTTCCACTTGTTTTATTGTTGTAACAGGTTAATACCTTTATAATCAACCTATAATAGGCGCATAAGGATAAGTATTAACCCGTACAGCCCCAGCGACGCGCCTGGCGCGTCGGCGATGTATGTAACGCACAGCCCCAGAGACGCACCTGGCGCGTCACCCTAATTGCGCCGACCGTAACCGGAGGTGTAGCCACTCAAGAGGGCTCAGATTTGTATGGGAACTGTGTACGTATCCCACGCAACCGTGCCGATGGTTGAAAACTCTCAAAGTCCACGTGCGTGCGCATGAGCGCGCAATAACCTGGTTTTTTGGGGTAATTGCCTTCAATTTTTTACTCTTGTAAAATACGTTTTCGGGGGCTCTGTAGGACCATTCTTTAAGCTTTTTGAGCGGTTTTTCGTGGTTTTTCCTTAATTCCTAACCCATTCGCTATTGTTTCTGGAATAAAACAATTTTTTGAAAACCGGCCGGGTTCCAGTGAACAAACATTACAAAACTAGCCGGGGCTGGACGGGTTAATGCTATTTATGGTAAAATAACGATGTTAGTGATGGGAACAGCTCAAATACGTCAGCACAGGAGTGTGGTGTCTCATACCCCTCATGCGCACTTCTTAGGTTAATTAGCTGTAGTACCGTCGACCTCCCCGGCAAGAATCCAAACTGTCTCCCACTGAAAAGTTGGTTTGATTTCATATGCTCCATTATTCCTTCTCTAATTACCATTTCCATTAGTTTACACACAACACTTGTCAAACGGACTGGTCTATAATTTCCTGGGTAATTTCTCTTTCCCTTCTTAAATATAGCTGTTATGTTCGCCTCTCTCCAGTCCATCGGGATTTGTCCTGTATTAAACGATACCTCAAATAAAATTTTCAATGGCTCTACTAACATCTCACCTCCTTCCTTTATGATTCTTGGGTGTATCCCATCCGGTCCCGGGGACTTACTCCTGTTCATTTTTTCTATAGCCCTTCTTATTCTAGCATGGGAAAACTATTAGTTCTAGTGCCGGTGCCTGTTTGATGGGAATAGTAGGCACTGCATCATCCGACTCCACTGTTAGTACTCCCCCAAAGTACTTCCCCAGCACCTCTGCTTTCTCCTTATCAGTCTCCGCTCTACTCCCATCATCCAACCCCCCTACCAGCTCTGGGATCCCTACTCTTCTTGTTAACTTTTCCTGAATATACTTCCAGAATATTTTTGGATTATCCTTCACATTTCTAGCAATCTCTCTCTCCCTCTCCTTCACCCCCCTCCTTGTCTCCCACCTTATTTTATTGTTTATTTGTCTGCGTTCCAGATCCACTTCTTTAGCTTCTATACCCTGTTCTTTTTTAACAATTTTAGTCTTTCCCACAATCGTTTCTTTCTTTTCATTGGCAATTCTGGGTTCGTTCTTTTCCTCAATTTTGTTTTATCCTTATATTCCCTTACTGGTACACTTTTGTATACAGCATCCTCCAGTTTGACTCTAATTTTCCTCCACATTCCTTCAGCGTCTTCACCGTTCAAGTATTCCCCCCAGTCAATGTCCAAACACCGTCTCAGCAGCTCATAATCTGCTCTATCATACATGTATATTTTTTTATTGCTTCTATTATCCTCTGTTTTAATATTGCAACTAAAGCTTATACAGGCATGGTCACTACGACCTATAGGGCTATCCACATTGACATGTTCCACTATATTCTCCTCATTGCTAAAAATCAAATCAAGTACACTCCCCTGCGTCCCATCTCTATATCTTGTCATCTCTGTAATATGTTGTGTTAAAAAACAATCTCTCACTTTCTCTATAAACTTGTTTTCCAGGCTACACTGTCCCGCTGGAGTAGTACAATTTGCCCAGTTGATCCTTGGCAAATTGAAATCTCCAATCAAAATCTTATATTTGTTCTCTCTATTATCTATTTCCTCCATTGCTTTCAGTAGGTTATCGTCCTCTTCCCTACTATTATTTGGGCTTCTATATATAGAGGCAATTAGAATTAATCCTCTTGCACATTTTACTTCAATAGCCTACACAAATACTCACAATACTAGGTTCAATGTTATTTTAATACCACAAATTTTATTGATATATTTGAAGATAAATATTGAATCTATATGCTCTAAAGATCATAAGAAAATTTGTTTTAACCCTCGGCAAAACCTAATAAAAAAGTATGGTACAGTACTAACATTTATTTTTCGTAACAAGGTTGTCAATACGGTACTTCCAGTTATCGACAGCTCTAAAGATCATATGAAAATGTGTTAAACCCTCGGAAAAACCTAATATAAAAGTATGCTACTAAAATTTAATATTCGCAACAAGGTTGTCAATACGGTACTTTCCCGTTATCAATGTACAGTACAATCAAGCTGAAGATTGCAGAGTAAACACCATAGACTTCATCGACTTTTCTTTCACCTTCGTATAATCGACAGCCATTTTTTTTTTTTTTTATTTACTAAGGGGTACTCAACCAGCGGGGGTGTGGGGGCAGCAGCCCCCACCCATAATACTAGGTTAGGTTAGGCTAATGTCTTTTCAAATCACTATCGGGGCCCCCGGGGGGGGGGGCCTGTCTCAACATCGATCAATAGGCCTTATGGGAAAAATAGGTTTTCCTGAGATTTCTAATTACAGTAATTACAAACACTATATATCGTGACTTCAACGCCAAGACGTCGGCCTGGTTTGTCGACAACCCCGACACAGACAGAGGGCTGGTACTACAAAACCAAACCGATAACCTCATCATCCTTAACGACATCCATCAACATACCCATATTCCTCACCAAGCCCTCTATAACCCATCATCTCCAGACATCACCTTTTGCTCCCCAGAACTCGCCCCCACAACATCCTGGAGGGTGGTCAGAACCTTAGGCTCGGACCACCTCCCGATCATTATCACCACCAAAACCAGACTCACCCCAGCTAGTCACAAACACACATACACCAATTATAAAAGAGCTAACTGGGAAGCATTCACAAATGAGACAGAACAACACTTCACAACTCTAAACAGTACACCCATCACTAACATCAACAATGCTGTACACATACTCAATAAAACTATCCAAAACGCTGACAAGAAACACATTCCAAGAGGTAACAGAAAAAGACAACCCCAACTTCACACCAGAAATTCAAAACCTCATCAGACAACGCGACATACTGAAACACTCCCCAGCACCCCACACACAAGACATCACACAACAAATTCAAGCACTCAACACCCAAACTAACAACAAAATACAAGAACAACAAAAACTAAATTGGAATAACTTCCTACAAACACTTGATCACAAAACAAACCCCAAAAAACTCTACAAAACACTAAACAGTATCACACTTTCCAACAGCAACACAACACAATCACATGCTGCAATCACAACAACAGACTCTACTCCTTCATGTAAACAACAAGCAAACACTCTCATCAATCACTTCTCACATGTCAGCCACCTAAAACCTCACAAAGACGACCGACGTGTCATCCGACGTAAGAGACAATTCCCCACAGACCCTGACTATACACCCTTCACCAATCACCAGACAAAGCATATCATCAACAATCTCAAGTACTCACCCGCCTGTGGCCTAGACAACATAAGCAACATACACCTCAGACACCTGGGACCACAAGGCATACAAGCACTCACTAACATATCAAACTACTGTACTGCTATTCACACAACACAATACCAGACATTTGGAAGCATGGTATCATCACAATCCCCAAACCCAACAAAGACCCCACGCTACCCTCCTCGCACCGCCCCATCACTCCTTTGCTCCCCCTCCAAAGTCATGGAACGCCTAGTATTACAACTAATTACACCCGACCTACCCCTAGCTCCAACACAACATGGCTTTAGGCCACTGCACTCCACAAACACTCTTCTCACAGACCTTACACAAAGAGCTTTTGACGGCATCAACTCAGCTAGACCACCACACAGATCACTATTAGCCACACTCGACATTAGTAAAGCCTTCGATGCCATCCCCCGCCACAACCTAACAAACAAAATCTACAACACAAACATGCACAACAACACAAAAAGGTGGCTGGCCAACTTCCTAGCAGGCAGATGTGCACACGTATCTTTTGCCGGTCAGTCATCTAAAATCAGAAACTTTCCAAACGGAGTCCCACAAGGATCCGTCCTATCGCCCGCACTCTTCAATCTGTACATGCACGATATAACTACACCCAATACGCCCCAAATAAACTTAGCTTCCTATGCAGATGACATAACACTCACATGCACACACCATGACCCAAAAAGAGCAACAGATCTCCTTCAACCCTATCTCAACACACTACATGGCTGGTGCACTACAAACAGACTTAATCTAGCCCCAGCCAAATCCACCTCAACCCTGCTCACAAGCTGGAGAGGAGAATACGAATACATCCCTCAACTCACCATAAACAACACACCCCTAACACATACACACACACCCAAAATCCTAGGAGTAACATATGATACTCATATGACATTCAAACAGCACACCACAAACATTAAAAAGAAACTGACACCCAGACTTAACGCCCTCAGGTCACTTGCTCACACAAAATTTGGACACAACAAAGAAACTACCACCACAGTATATAAACAATACATAAGATCAGTGATGGAATACGCAAGCCCAGCCTGGGCTTCTAACCTAGCTGAAACACATCATAAGACCTTACAGACTATTCAAAACAAAGCCCTGAAGATCATTACAGGCTGCACAGCTACTGCACCCACAGATCACCTACATCAAGAAACCAAAATCCTCAAAGTCAAAGACCATCTGGACATGAGAGGCACTCAATTCCTGGCAGCAGCCTCCATGAACCAAGACCACCCACTAAACTACATGGCAACACACCCACAGACACCAAGAAATATCAAAACAACACCCAGCACACGGTATCACACACAATTATTGTCCTCTCCCTCCCTGCCCACCCCGAACCAACTTCCAGAAGCACATCCATACTCATATCTCTCGCCGATCCATCCACTCACTCACAGACAACACGCAGCTGCATGCACGACCTCCCGAAATCCATCCTTCCGAATCCTCCCTTCCTCGCGAGGACAGAGTCCACCTGGCCAGGCTGAGATGCGGACACCATCCAGCTCTCCTGAGCTATCAGAAGAGACTGGATGACTCCGTTGTCGACGCCTGCCCGGGATGTAACACAGCACCCCATACCATTAAACACATCATAGAAGACTGCATTTCACACAACCACTTTCGCCAACAACACAATCTACACTCAATGAGAGCTCTATGGGAAAGCCCGATCGTGGCCATGGCCTTCCTCAGGGACTCGGGGCTGTTCGGCCAGGCAGCTTAGGGAACAAAAACAACAACTATATATTGATGCAAATGAACAATTTTGTTTATAAAAAACACTCCGAAAATTTGTGGTATTAAAATAAAAAATTTCCCAATACTGCTGTCTCATATCCACCTCATTAACCTTGAGCTCATTTCTTACATAAATAAACAGTACTCTTCCGACCTCTGCTCTAATAGCATTCCTCTCATATAACTCAAAACCCTCCAAACTATACTCCACCAGTTCCCTTTCAATTCTAGCATTTGTTGGTCTTACTTCTTGTAAGGCTATGACATCAGGTTTTTCCTCTTCATCCTGCAACCTACATATTAGTTCTCTTTTCTTGTCCTGGGTAAACACATCCACATTACTAAACATAATCCTTAATCCATCTACCATTCCTTCAGCAACTACACCATCCCGCTCCTCCTGTCCGTACCCTACTCCCCCCTTAGCACTACTGGGTCTGCCACTTTGTCTCCTGTCTCTCCCTGTGACACCACCCTGTTCTCCTCCTCCGTCACAACTCCTATCACATTCTCTTCCCTCCCTTCTATTCGTATAAACCACTTCTTCAATTTCCCGTCCCTCACTCTCCAGTAAAAATTTCGGTCAATATTTACGAGTCGCACCACAGCTGGGATCTCATTTCGATAATTATCCCGAATAGACTCGCAGCGTTATTATACATAATTTATTAGGGAAAGTGAAGCTCTATGGAATCCTTATAATATACTCACATAGATTACGTTGTGGTAGAATAGTTTTGATAAGTTTTGTAACTCTCGATTATGTCGATAAAAATAGAGTCCCGCGCGTAAACAAACTCTTCTTCTTCACTCCGGCAATCTTGAGAGCGCCGCTACGGACGTGTTCGCAATAGAGTACACTCGCTACGGTAAAGTGTTATGTTCTACAAAGATGTTACTGTATGTCTAATGTACACATTTGCAACATTACATTGTGCTTGTATTTATGTTTCATAGTTTTCCAGGTATTTGTTCAATCCTTTCTGGCATTTTTCTTTCCCATTTCCCTTGTAGTTTTAGTATTATTACATATATTTGCTCTTGCGCACGAATCGGCGCATATTGTTGCCATTCCTTCTCTCAGCTGACAGAAACGTCAAACAGCCCGGCAGATTTGTAACTGTCATGGCCGCTTGTGCAGGTTGTAGTCTCTCCTGTCAGAAATTGGGGGACATTTTGCGAACCAAGGAAGCTACATGGGATTTTCTTGTTCAGCATCAGTTAGTCTTGGCAACTGGTAAGTGTAGTACATGTGGCAGTGAATTGCAAGTGAGTGAAAATAGACAACAAAAGAAGTTTAGATGTGACAAACAGAATAAAGAATACGTTCACCATGCACTCAGGAAATCACGATGTAGGTACTGTATAATGTTATCTCACGTACTGAGTAGTATGCACCCACAGTAGCTGGCATGCAAGGGCTACCTTTGGATCCCACGTACTGGGTACTAACAAATACACCAAAAATCTGTCTAAAGATGTCAAATAGCGGGGGTGTGGGGGCGGCAGCCCCCACTCATAATACTAGGTTAGGTTAGGTAAGGTTGTTAGGTTAGGCTAATGTCCTTTCAAAGGGGTATAGGCACCCATAATACCAAAAAGATGTCAAATAGCGGTGGTGTGGGGGCGGCAGCCCCCACCCATAATACTAGGTTAGGTTAGGTAAGGTTGTTAGGTTAGGCTAATGTCCTTTTAAAGGGGTATAGGCACCCATAATACTAGGTTAGGTTAGGTAAGGTTGTTAGGTTAGGCTAATGTCCTTTAAAAGGGCTATAGGCACCCATAATACTAGGTTATGTTTTGTAAGGTTGTTAGGTTAGGCTAATGTCCTTTCAAAGGGGTATAGGCACCCATAATACTAGGTTAGGTTAGGTAAGGTTGTTAGGTTAGGCTAATGTCCTTTCAAAGGGGTATACGATAGTAAACACTAGGATAGCCTATACCTGGTCAGAGGGAAGAAGAAGAGTCCTGGTGTAATCTCCTTGAATGTTACCATAAAAAGTGACCCTTTGTGTCTCTGATATTAATGCAAAATCCGAGCCAACTTTAGACAAAACTTTGCTTGCATATTTTCAAAGTTACCTTTTGTGTCTATGAAATTATGGAAACTCCGAGCCAACTTTGGACAAAACTTGGCTCGGATTTTTAGAAAATGCTCTTTTGAGTCTCTGAAATTATGGACAATCCGAGCCAACTTTCGACAAAACTTGGCTCGGATTTTTACAAAAGGCTCTTTTGAGTGTCTGAAATTATGCAAAATCCGAGCCAACTTTCGACAAAACTTGGCTCGGATTTTTAGAAAATGCTCTTTTGAGTCTCTGAAATTATTGAAAATCCGAGCCAACTTTCGACAAAACTTGGCTCGGATGTTTAGAAAATGCTCTTTTGAGTGTCTGAAATTATGCAAAATCCGAGCCAACTTTCGACAAAACTTGGCTCGGATTTTTAGAAAATGCTCTTTTGAGTCTCTGAAATTATTGAAAATCCGAGCCAAGTTTCGACAAAACTTGGCTCGTATTTCGGGAAAGTGGCATTTTTGGCATTTCACACATTCCTATTCTTCATTATTTTACTATATTACTTTAACCCCACATTTTCCCTGATCTTCATAGCCCTCCCCACTATTGGGGGGAGTTATCTTAAGATTGTTGGATAATGGGGTTATATAGGGTTTCTCCCACAGTGGAATTATAACTAATAGCATCAAAACTACCATTGCCAAAAAAAATTGGCCAAAAAAACTCTCAAATAAGGCTGCGAGTCTTTTCAAGAAAATTACCCTCATTTCTAATGGTAGTTTTGGGTTCCTATCATTCTAGTGATATCGATAATATCGAAAATAAATCTATCTATCTATCTATCTATTGCCTGACGCCGCGATCCCCGAAGGGGTGGCCACGAACGAACCGCCCCCATGCACCTCTGTCCCCAGTCAGTCGACGCCCCTCCCCCCAACCAGCACCGCCTTCGTTCATGTAGTTCCTCACTCCATCCTTCCACCTCATATTCGGTCTACCTCTCCCCCTCCACCTCGCTCTCGTACACCCTCTTAGTCATTCTCTCGCTTTCCATACGTTCCATATGGCCGAACCATCTCAAGTTGTTCCTTTTCACACTCAAATAAATCGATAATATCTAGTAATATCGATAGTAAAATAACTTATAATTGTTTTTATTCCCAGTTAATAAGATTTTGTAAAATCTGCACTAAAGTAGATGACTTTTGGGCTAGAGCTAGGTTACTATACAGACTCTTAGTAGACAGAGGTTTTGAGGCAAGTAAATTGTTCCATTAATTTAATCTGTTTAGGGTCAATTATTGTGACTGTATTCTAAAATTTGACATCAATAATTTTAATCAAGCATTTTTAACTTGAAGTTTCTTGTATAACCTCTGCTTACTTTTTATCTGTATTTATTGTTTATCTTTTTCTTTTTCTATTATTAATATTAATATTGATGATTTTTTATATTGTTCTTGTTAGAAGAGTACTCTTTGTTTAAATCTGTTGTTACTTCATATTTTGCAATTATTTGTCTTTATATTACCGGTATATGTATTCATTGTCGATAGTATCAATTGCTTGCTTTTGCGATTTCCTTAGTTTATTTGTGCGATAAATGTAGGTTATTTGTAGGGTAGTTATTGATAGGGGTCACTTGAGGCATGCTATGCTTACAGGTACCTACCCGATAGCACTATTGTTAGTGAGTGCTGTACTGTATTTTATATATTATTTTGTAATAGTATAGATATATATCTTATCAATATTTGTATTTTGTACTATTGTTAATGTCTTGTCATGTTGAAAATTTGATTTTAAATAATATTTTGACATTTAACATGTAGTTTCTTTATTCATGCAGAGTTTAGTAAAATTTACCAGAACGTCCCGGACTTCCCAAACTTGACTAATTCCTTTAACGTGACGATAGTGCGTTGTTATATGTGCGATTAGTTTGCTTGGGAAACAGATTAACTTGCTCATGTAGTAATGTACACCCTATGTGGTGGATTGTGTTCTTTTATTTAATAATTTTCATTTTAGTAAGCGTTGTTTCCACATAGCGATTTTGATAATTTAATTTGACTTTATATTGTCCTTGTCCTAATTTTGGTTTGTTTAGTTTGCAAGTTTTACATTTTAATTCTATGCTTCATTGCTATATACTTTTTATCCACGGGATTTTTTTTTTTTTTTTTTTGCATTAACCTACCCAAAAACCCTAACCTAACCTAACCTAAATGTATTTGGGGGCTATTAGGTTAGGTTAGGTTAGGTTTTTTGGTTAGGTTAGGCTAATGCTAAAAAAAAAATTAAGCCAAGAAAAAGAAAAAAATCCTGTGGATAAAAAGTATATAGCAATGAAGCATAGAATGATAGGAACCCAAAACTACCATTAGAAATGAGATCCCAGCTGTGGTGCGACTCGTAAATATTGACCGTTTTTCCTTCTGCAAATCTTATTTACTCATTATTTTGCAATATTAAAATATAGCCTACCCCCTAAAACCATATTTTGTCATTATACCTAACCTAACAACCTAACCTAACCTGGGGGCTGCCGCCCCCAGACCCCTGCAGGGTTAGCATTGATATAGAATATGACAAAATACTAAAAATACGGTAGGCTATAAAAGTGAAAAATATTAGTTCTCAGCTGATCCAAGATGGCCGCCATTTTGGTCAATATTTACGAGTCGCACCACAGCTGGGATCTCATTTCTAATGGTAGTTTTGGGTTCCTATCATTCTATGCTTCATTGCTAGGCTATAGGATATACCGGTACTTTTTATCCACCGGAAAATATTTTTTTTTCTTGTTTTTTTTTTTTTTTTTAGCATTAGGCCTAGCCTAGGCTAACCTAACTAAAAAACCTAACCTAACCTAACCTAAATGTAGGTTAGGTTAGGCCTAATGTTATAAAAAAAAAAAAAAAAAAAAAAATCCAGTGGATAAAAAATATATAGCAATGAAGCATAGAATGATAGGAACCCAAAATTACCATTAGAAATTAGATCCCAGCTGTGGTGCGACTCGTAAATATTGACCAAAATTTCTCTTATCCTCCTCACCCAAGGGGTATATAGCCTAGGCTAGTAAACACTAGGATAGCCTATACCCGGTCAGAGGTAAGAAGAAGAAGAGTCCTGCAGTAGGCTAGTCTCCTTGAATGCTACCGTTTTTTTTGTTTTTCGTACACCAGAAAAGGTGCTTGGTCACTTGGGTGTTGGATGCGTGGAAACCAAAAACAAATAGGCCTAGGCATGTATTAAATCGTTGGTGGTAGGCTATCTGGCAAATTATCAAATAGGCCTAGCCTAGGTGTCCAGTAACTAGGCTAAAATTGTACCAATCCTTGGTGGTACCTGTCAAATGTGTGCCCCTAGGCATAGCCTATAGCCTAGTAAAATTGTTATAGCCTAAACAACTGACAGGCCTAGGCCTGACATAAGCTAGCCTAAAATACAAAAACAATGACCACCACAACCATTCCAACAAGCCAGACCCCAATGCGAGAACAATGATAGACCTAAAGTTTATACATGTAGCCTAAGCTACAATCACCAATGGAAGAACAATTGCAAAATCCTGGCAAAAAATAATCATGGCACCAACGCCCCAAGAAATCCTCCGCGAAAGACTCCATTTTCACCCTCAATTTCCATCCCAATCCCCCTTCCCCCACGCCCCAAATAGAGGTAGAGGGTTGTAAATGTGCGTAATGGTGTTGTTACCTCAGCCTCGAGCCCATGATGGAGGTAATAAGGCTGACATGACCAGCTGGGGGCGCCTCTCCCTAAACACACTCTCACTCCACCTCCCTGCTTTCCGGCTACTGAATATTACGCCACTGAATCTCTCCATTGTGTTGTACGGGAATATCCAATAACCCAAGGGCCATATCATAGTCCCTACGTATGTCCTACTTTATTAGCATCATTTTATATATTTGTGAGTCCCTGTAAGTGAACTGTGTAACTGTTCGTATAGCATGGTGCCGAAAACGTTGACGGGTGATATATCTAGGGCAAACCTTGAGCAAAACATTGTTCATCTCTATTTCGGGATGTTAGATGTAAATTAAAAAGGCCACAAGTATCTTTATTATTTGATTGCCTTAATATAATAATCCCGTCATTTATCGTCTTTCATTATCATACACCTTAATTTAAACTGTATATTAGGGAGTAAATGTTTCAATAATGGAAAACAAACCCATTGCTCGATTTTTTGTATTTATCAGACCTTTTTTCAAGTTTACCTAAAAATAAAAATAAAATATGAGAAGGAAAGTGGAAAGAAATAAAATATATTATAAAACTGAATCACTAAGCCAATTTAAAGTAATTGTAATGCCCTCGAAAATATCCCGCAACCCCAATAATGTACTACCCGAGTTGACGTCAGGTATAGTGTAAAGTAGTCGTTAATGGGAAGTCCAATAAACTCATCACGTGAAACACCACGAGACTATCACCTGGTTCTTACAAATCGGACTAAGGTTACTATACTTTTGTACGTCCGTGGTAGTACAGTGGGTTAGCGCGCGGGCCTGGTTGACCTCGGGGCCATGGTCACTAACCAGGGTTCGAACCCCACCCAAGGCATCTCAAAACCTGTGGGTTTTTAGGAGGGTTAAACTCCCTTCAGAGGTTCGAGCCCCGCGCCAGGCACCAGGAAAGGTTGACCCTAAGTGGGCCTGGGGAGTTTTCAGGAGACCATGAATTCCCTTCACACCCAGCATTTCATTGGTGGCAGCGGTGGGATATTTTCGAGGGCATTACAGTAATAATGGAAAAATAGTAAAACTATCGAAGATATCATAGGCCTAATAATATGATGTAGCAGAAATAACTGAGATAGGGAAGAAAAGCAGCAATGAGGAGAACCAAGGCGATCCGGACTCTGGGAGTCTGCTGGATCGCGATCGGGGTCGGACGTCCATGGGAGATTGTCTGCCGCGTCGGTGGTTCAGCGGCCTCTCCCCCCGGCTTCATCCCCTTCCACCATGCTACCCTGCTCTGCCTAATTCATGCTCCTCTGATCATCCGCCTCTGCCTACTACGCTCTGCGCCTTCTTGCGTCCTTGCTGTTTGGTGGTGGCCGGTGCTTTCCTGGACCTGTGACATGATGTGGCTCTGCCTGATAGAGGGACGCGGCACCCACGGTGGACGGCTCTGGTGTCGGCAAATCCTCGGTTTTCTTCGGGGTTCCCTAGTGGGCTCCACTCCGTCGGTGCCCGGGCCGCCTTCAGCTTCTGGGGTTGGTGTTGGCCCCTCTGTCCTCGCTTCTCCACGTGTCTTCTTCCTGCCGGGTGCCTTATCGTTCATCACTTCTTCTTCCCTTCCATCCTCAAGTCCTGGGAGTGTAATTGTTAGCGGCTCGCTGGTGTATGTGACTAACGTCTTGGACTTCCACCCAGAAGGTCCAGGATCGCGCCCACGCTCGGCGCATTAAAGATTTTTCACAAGCACTATGAGTCATTACCGTCCCTCGATGAGCAAGGGGATCGATGGGCTAGGCTAGTAGTAGGCTACAAGACCCCAATGGAAATACGCCTGATCGGCCTTATTGGGCTATCCTTATAGCTGGCTTAGCATGCGATAGCTTTAAGAACTATTATTATTATTATTTTTATTATGCCCTTCTGCAGCCCCTCCTGGGTTTCTGACGTTTAAGCTTCCTTCTTGGGAGGCCGCTGCGGTTTTGACCTGTTATGCCCTGATTTTCTACAGGTTTAACTGAGTGTAGGTGGGTTCGGAGTGTAGGTGGGTTCGTACTGGGCTATGGGACTTCATGCACAGGACACAAATGAATACAAGATCGAGAGGGCATAAATAATAGCAGAGTAAATGGTTTATAATGCAGCTTTATTCTCCGAAAAATCACTGGTAGAATATTGGTTATACTGTACTGTATGTGCATTCGAAACAATGGCAAATTGGATAAGTCTGGTGCGTACTTCTGGACTTTTATAATCTCTTAGCACTGTTCGCGGATTCGGATAGAGTTCTTTCGCTTCCCACTTCCAACGTTCAGGAATAATTCTTCTGATCACCTAGCTGACTTCAACGATACGTAGGTCATGCAAATCACTATAGTTATCTTGAGCTGGTGTGTCGGGGTTAACAGCGACTCCGTGGCCGTCCAAGTTGTCCGGTAGTGTAGAGAAGGTTACAGTTGGGCTAATTTGTCTAGCCGTTGGTGGCACGTCGTTATGGGACTCCTACTGAAAGCCTTAAATGCCTCTGTCATCGGCGTAGCCAGAGATAACCGTGGATCGAATTAACGTGAGACAGTCGGGAGAAACAACTTTTCTTACTATTCTGGCCTTATGGGAGGTTCAGACGTGCGAGCGGCTTTTCGCCTTTCGGTCAAACAGACAATTGTTTGCCCAGGAATCTTTCTCGTCGAGTCTTCTCCTAAACTCGCGTAATCCCTTCTAACAAAACAAGATCTTCTACCTTAGACCGGTTATGAGTTATGATTGCTCTTGAACCCAAAGTAGTGGCGAGCCGGCTGACAATACGTTTATGAGACAATCAAAAGAATTCGTAAATCTGTTGTTGAAAGATATAATCTTGCCCCTGGTTTCTCAGTTGCAACAATATATTTGTGAAGGATTAAATTGGTTCGCTCCCTCACGGATGCACTTGGATCGCGAACACCGAAAATCACTGTATAGCCTGAGGGTGGAGCTGGGGTAATATATCCACGAGTGCGGCACTTCCGTTGCGTGGGCGTCTACCTCCGGAACTGGCTCGTTTTCGGCGCGGGAGTTTATATATTGAGGGGGGGCAGAGGGGGTTCCTTTGTCTTACTTTTGGATGTCGGAGGGGAACACAAGTTAATTTAATCCCTTGGTTGAAGAGGGTAGAATTAAAGGTCTATTATAAAGTTAGCATGTAGGCCACAATATGATTTACCTTTTTCTGACATTTGCTCTAAGACAAATTATTAATAGGGGTTGAGAGGAGGATGTTGGGGAAAACAAAAAATAGTTTGTTCAGCGCCTTTGGGCTCAAGCGGTAAGGCAGTCTACGTTAATATTATCTCTAGGATCCTCCTCTGAGCAAGCTGAAATGCTATTAGGAATCTAAGACGGGTTAAGAGGGACTTGGGGGTTAGATAGGAATGGGATAGGAATAGGATTTAGGCTGGAATTGAAACTTGGAGGTTGGTATAGGTTGTAGGCACCCAGAGTTTCTAGCAATAATTTGGCGGGCATGCAGGATGTCTGTAGGCCTGCGCGAGGGGGAGAAACTGGCCTCTTCAAGGGGAGGAAGGGGGGACTAGCCTCGCACGCATTAATTCGCTGCCCCAGGTTGTAGTGGTGGTTAGTTGTGTTAGGGGATAGTTAACGGAGGTACTAGAATAGGTTTGTACTCTCTGCTTACAGAAGCTTGAGAAAATGACTTGCTCGGCACAAATTAAAACATCCTGATGGCGTCTTTTTAGAGGGTGTTGTTAAGCTCGGGTTGGTATGGAAGGGAAGAAAAAACAGGCGACTAAAAAGGTTACTACTGGGCACGTGGTTGTTACGCAAAGCATTGGTGGATAGAAACAAAAGTTAACTTAGAATTGTTGACATGCAGGGATGACGGTATTTTAGCCGTCGTTAATATAAAAGTATGGAACCTGGTTGAATAACTCCAGTTCAATATAGCTACTTATTTATTAGAAGACCCCACTGGGCATGCATGGGACTTACACATGTTTTATCTTCATAATGGGGAGAGAGAACCTAGGTGGCTTTCTTAGGTCTTTCTGGAGAGGATCGGATGCAGATTTGTCAATTAATTTATATAAAACAAAAGAGACACGAAAACAGAGTAGTGTGGACTGTGGACTAGAAGGGGCTGATTGATTAGACGTAGGTGTGGACAAAGACGGAAAGGAGGACACAATGGTGGATGGAAAATACTTAACTTACTAAAACGAACATGCAGGAATGACGGTATTAGTCGTCGTCAAAATAAAGTAATGGAACCTGGTTATTTGCACGGAATATGATTCGACATGGACAGTGCCTCTGTGTCGTAACAATATCGATCGGGCAAATTCTGGTTCATATTATATTTAGTTACTAAAACAGAACAGCTGAGCCTGGGGTCGTGAGGGGACATTTTTGGCCTACCCTCCTTCAAGGGAAGGGGGAGGCGGACATAGCCTCGCGCGGTTCCCCCTACGGTTCAGGTGTGGGGTGTGGTTTACTTAGGTTAGAGGATAGTCAAAAGAGATACAAGAATAGGTTTGCACTCCCTGTATACTGGGGTTCGAGTCGGAACTGACTCGGCACGGAATATAAAGCATCCTGATGGGCGTCATGCGAGGGGAAGGGTTGTAAAGTTGGGTTGGTAGGCCTATGGGGGAGAGGAAAAGGACAGGGTGGCTCAAAAGGTTACCACTGGGTACGCGGTCACTAAGCAGAGTATTGTGGATAAAACTTTTTCTTTAACTTAGGAATGATTACATGCATGAGTGACATCGATCTATCTCATAATGGAGAGAGAGAGACTAGGTAGTTTTCCTGCACTTCTCTGGAGATGATCGTATGCAAATTGGACATTATTAATTATATAAATCAACAGATATGGATTAGTACAAGCACAGGGTATAGAGTTAGTTTTCTGTGGATCGGTGGCATACATAGAAAAACGGGTTTTCATGGGGTAACAATTTTGAGGCGGTTGTACCGAGTTTGACCCGTAGCCAAACTCACGCGAAATTAATACCACGATATTGTCCGGCACGACCTTACCTAAGCACAGGCCTGCATACGAAATTGGGGATGGTCTGGGGCTTTCCTAATCAATGAGTCACCGTGGACACACACACGACGCGGTATTATAGTTTACGTCGTCTAAAAATAGGGGGCAGGGTTGCTACATAATTAAATACATAACTGACCTAATCACGATCTAATTTGTTGTGAATGGAGATAAGGGTGTCTTTAGATCGCCGTCGTACCTACACAATGAAAGTAACATAGTCTGCATGCATAGTTGGTACCTTAATTAAATACATACTTAGTCGGTACATCAAGAATGTTCATTGTTAAAGTAATGTGGTTTGTATACTAGAAGGCTGTGGTTGAGGAGACGTATACATATGTGGAGTTATGTGGAAGGGAGAAAAACGAAGTTGGTGTGTTGTGTGAGTATCTTGAATGTTAAAAAGGTTGGGAACATACTACTTGTGGTCGACGTGCCTTTGGGGCCTTTTGTTTTCCGGCCGTGTTGGGGTCGGTCCTTTGGTCCCGTCGTTTGAACCTAGCATATTCGAAAGGTTGGGAGTATACCACCTTTGGTCGAAGTGTCTTTGGGATCTCTTGTTTTCCGGCCGTGTCGGCTTCCTTTGATCCAGTGGGCGCGTACTTCTCCTTCCGGCTGCTGGGTTCATAAATTTGGTAGATATTATAGGTTTGATTCCCAAAGGGAAGTAGAGCAAACCTAATATTTAGTAGGGCCCCGTAATCATTGACGACTTCGCCTATTAATAGTAATAGTCTCCATTCAACATCCTGCGCCAGCATTTTGAATAGCCCGCGCGGAAACATCATAGAGTACTCATCATAAGTGCACGCTTAATTCCCTTATGGAATCGTCATTTTGATTGGGTACCCTACAGAAAAAAACTCTGTAAAAAATAAAAAATAAAATTTAATTTAATATGTTATTATATGACTTGCCATATACGTGGATTTCTTATGCTTTGCTTCCCTGACACCAGGCCCCCTAGTGGCCATCTTCGTCCTTCACTGATATATCAAGAATAAACTATAAAAATCAACGAATGGGAAGTTGGATGGTTGGGAGGGCCCGAGTCGTCAATGATTACGGGGCCCTACTAAATATTAGGTTTTCTCTACTTCCCTTTGGGAATCAAACCTATAATTTAATAGGGCCCCTCCATCATTGACGACTTCGCCTGAATATCAAGACTGGAGGCGGGACATTCGTAAAATATCCTCACCTTAGGGAAGAAAAAATCCGGATAACATTTTCTGCAGATTTATTGTATGTAATACAAACATATAAAGGTATAAAAGATTTGCTAGCAGTGCGTGGCATTAAGAAACTGCTTGCTCATGGTCAGATCGTTGCATTTGATCGTCTGCATGAAAAAAAGTGACACACCTGTGTCCTGTAGAACGATAACTCTGCCGTAGGTATACGTTCTGTTCTTAACTTAATTGTACATTCATCTCTTTGTACACTTTGGTAAAACAGACATAGTTGCAACTATGCGATAAATTCTTAGGATTTAAAAATAAGTCAACTAATCCTGGACTGTAGAACCCGTCCTATCACAGCTCGTGATTTATCACAATTCTCCAAGGGTACAGGGGGATATGGACTATTCCGCACCCCCCCCCCTTTTTAAAACTAAACAATGTCTAATATCATAAGACCTACTGTACCCATTGCCGTAAAGCTACACAGGTACGCTTTGGTTTATCTAGGGCAACCGACAGGTAGCGTGTTAGGAACGTATGATTGGAAGCCCAAAGTTGGGTTTTAGCAATATCATCAATCAAATTTTTTTGTAAAAATCTGAGGGACACTGCCCATTTCCTAATGTCGTGAGCCCTGCCTATCACGCCGGGATTGCTTTCCCTGATCACGTCGACAAGCAAGGAAGCTAACTTCCGTTTTGTAATGCGCTTACCTAGTCGGTTAACCCATGAAGCACCTAGTTGGCGAGGTTGCGCAATCCTCATAAACTTTGTGAGGGCTTGCACACAGTGGCGGATCCAGGGGGGGGGGGGGGGGGGCGCCCCCCCCCACTTAGTGACCAAAATTGCGCCCTTACATCTGATTTTTTTTTTTTTTTAATTCCAACTTACTTCCTCTCGGGCATAGGCTGAGAGCCTTAACATTCACCGCTTTACAATGAACAGTGAAGCCCGTGAGGTCTTGTTCCAGTCTAGGGAGTGAGACATGTGAAGCACGTAGAGTACAACGAGCACCTGCCATCTTGCCTTCACATGAGGCACGGTGCTCACTCATGGCCCGAAACGACCCCATCTCTGAAGCCACCTCGTTCCCGTGCTTCACTGTCTCACCCCCTACACTCGGACTCACTCACTCACTCACTCACTCCCCCCCCCCCCCAGTGTCCCTTTGTCCTTTGACTCTCACACTTACACACACACACAACGCCACCTGTTGATAATATCATAATACCTAATGTCTAATATCATAAGACCTACTGTACCCATTGCCGTAAAGCTACACAGGTACGCTTTGGTTTATCTAGGGCAACCGACAGGTAGCGTGTTAGGAACGTATGATTGGAAGCCCAAAGTTGGGTTTTAGCAATATCATCAATCAAATTTTTTTGTAAAAATCTGAGGGACACTGCCCATTTCCTAATGTCGTGAGCCCTGCCTATCACGCCGGGATTGCTTTCCCTGATCACGTCGACAAGCAAGGAAGCTAACTTCCGTTTTGTAATGCGCTTACCTAGTCGGTTAACCCATGAAGCACCTAGTTGGCGAGGTTGCGCAATCCTCATAAACTTTGTGAGGGCTTGCACACAGTGGCGGATCCAGGGGGGGGGGGGCGGCCGCCCCCCCCACTTAGTGACCAAAATTGCGCCCTTACATCTGATTTTTTTTTTTTTTTAATTCCAACTTACTTCCTCTCGGGCATAGGCTGAGAGCCTTAACATTCACCGCTTTACAATGAACAGTGAAGCCCGTGAGGTCTTGTTCCAGTCTAGGGAGTGAGACATGTGAAGCACGTAGAGTACAACGAGCACCTGCCATCTTGCCTTCACATGAGGCACGGTGCTCACTCATGGCCCGAAACGACCCCATCTCTGAAGCCACCTCGTTCCCGTGCTTCACTGTCTCACCCCCTACACTCGGACTTACTCACTCACTCACTCACTCACTCCCCCCCCCCAGTGTCCCTTTGTCCTTTGACTCTCACACTTACACACACACACAACGCCACCTGTTGAGCAGATACCTCATCAGGCATTGCACCCCTATAGCATATTTTGAATATGGGAATATTCATACAGTGCTATTTAATCAGGGAACAATGAGGGTATTTTATTGACGTTTTGGTGGGCTTGTGGTAATGCACTGATACTAGGTACAGCACAAATTCCATCCCAATAATATCTTCCCATTGATACATCGGGATTTGAACCCGGGACCTTTGGATTACCAGGCCAGTCAGTGGCAAGACCACTCCACCACACCTCTCCATACTGCATATATATATATATACTGCATTTTATCAGAAATACAATACATATAAAGAATATTGTGTGAATTATGGCGCCCCTCATGTATATCAGCCCCCCCCCCTTAAGCCTGAGCTGGATCCGCCACTGCTTGCACAGGACATAAAATGTGATGAATGAGTCCTCTTTTTAAGGCCGGGACGGAAAATTCAGAAAAAACATGGTCCGAATGTTCGTTCTTAGCAATAAAGGAGGGAGACGGCGCGATTTGAACATTGTCGTGTAGTCTCCCAAACCTGAGACAATTTGGTTTGTTGCTCATCACCGCCAGCTCAGAGACCCGGTTTCCGGTGGCAAGTGCCATAAGAAAAACGTCTTTCTTTAAAATTGAATCAAAGTCCGGCGCATTATTATATTTGCGTGATTGCAGCAACTCGACTAGAGCTTTATCAAGGGACCAGGTTGGCATGAGCTGGCGGGGAGGTGGACGAAGCTTAAAACACGCCCTCATAAAACCTTTCTCCTCCGCCTGCGGAACAGACAGGCCGGTGAGGTCAAGGAAGGGGGTCCTAATGGCAGACAGATGATTATTATTATTTTTTTTTAACGTTATGACCGAAAACAAATTCTGCTCAAATAGATAGTCTAAATACTTGAAGATTAAGGCTGCCGAGGCAGTCTTTTGCTCTGACTCAACAATCCAGGTTGTAAAGGTTTTCCAATGTGATTGATATTGTCGCCTGGTCGACGGTGTGTATTGATTCATGAGCTTTTGAGTGACACTTGGTCCAAATTGATTTAGCCATTTGGCATAGTAAATATCCACAAGGCAAAACTGAGCGAGGTCCGAAGGTTGCCAATCGTTTCCAAGTGGAATACGGAGACCGGGAGGGACGCCGGGTTCTTGCACCACTGTTGCAATTGGTGGTACCATACCTGAGCCGGCCAAAGAGGTGCGATCAACGCTACCTGGCCCCGGTAATCCCTCCGTTTGTGAATGACTTTGTACATTAACACAGAGTCTGGTGGCGGAAACAGATAGATTGAGGTCCACTTGTTCCAGTCCACCAGCAATGCATCGGGTCAAAAAGAGTGGCAGTCTGTGGTTCTCTGCTGATGCAAACAAGTCTATCTGTGGATGGGCCAGCTTTGCAATCATCTTGTTGAAGATAGCCTGTTTGATTGTCCATTCTACTAGAGTGCTCCGCCGGCGAGATAGAGCGTCTGCCCAGATGTTCGCTATGCCGGGGAGGTAGGTAGCATGTAGGGAAATTCCTAGTGAGTCGGCTAGGGTAACAATTTGTTCTGAAACTCTCAACAACTCTTGTGACCTCACTGAGCCTTGCTTCTGAATGCAAAAAACTGCAGTTTGATTGTCCATTTGGAATGCTATTGATTTGTTCTTCAATGTTGTGCCGTGAGTCTGGAGAAAAAACAGGGGAACTAAA
Source organism: Paralithodes platypus (assembly GCA_032716605.1). Classification (NCBI taxonomy): domain Eukaryota; kingdom Metazoa; phylum Arthropoda; class Malacostraca; order Decapoda; family Lithodidae; genus Paralithodes; species Paralithodes platypus. The sequence goes on along the minus strand of CM064491.1, from coordinate 25,031,864 downwards.
AGCTCTTGCTTGTTGATAATTATGTGACTGTTTGTCTGTCCCCCAAATGCCTTGCCCTTGGTGGCCTAGACTTGACCCAGGGTCCCCGAGGCATCCGTGTCTACCCATACCATAGGTGGGGGAGAAACCCATGACGTGACTGTGTAGAGGACGTCTTGCTTGGTCCAGGCCGATAGTAAGGTATGGATTAATGGAGGAATTGGCCATAATTTCTCCTCCGGCAAGAGAGGGAACGCTTTGTTGCCTTCCATGATTAATCGCTTGGCTTTCAATCGGCCCAGCTTGACAGTTATTTATACCCAGTTGATAGAACCGATCAGGGAATCCCACGTTTTCCTGGTCGTATCCAGACTGTGGAGAAACCGGAACAGTTTCCTTCGAAATCTGTTGCGGTTGTCCGCACTCTGAGTCAGAATCAGAGCGGCGGTATCCCAGATCAGCCCTAACCACTGAATCGTCCTTGAGGGGACAAGGTGCGACTTTGCCAAGTTCACCTTGAACCCTAGGGCTTGTACATGATTTAACACCTGGTTGACATGGTTTAGACATAATTCTAAAGAGTTCGCCACTACTAGCCAATCGTCCAGATACCAAAACACCTGTATTCCTTGAACTAACAGGGGGAAAAGAGCTTGCCGGACGAGTTTGGTAAATACTCTTGGTGCTAGGTTTAACCCGAACGGCATCCTTTGAAAGACATAAGTCTCGTGCCGGACTCTCAGAGCGAGAAACTTTTGGAACCTCTTGTTGATAGGGACATGCCAATAGGCATCTTTGAGATCTATCAAACACATCCAACCTTGCGGCGGAAGTGCAAGTCTGAGCTGCTGAACCATCAGCATCCTGAAGGGTGAATTCTCTATAAAGGTGTTCAGATGCGAGAGATCTAGAACTGGTCGCATCTGCCCACTGTCCCTTTTTGGCACTAAAGAGAGTCTTGACGTGAACACTGGCTGAAGGGGATCTACCTGGATAAGGACCCGTTTGGCAATCATTTCTCGTAACATGACCTCCGCCTCCTGAGACACAGGGGAGTATTCTTGCGGCTGACGCAGTCGAGGCCACCGGAGCCACCGCCAGGTGATTCCTTTGCTCACTGTCTTCCTGGCCCAGGTACGTTTGGGCCAAGCTGAGCAGAACGCACGGAACGAACCCCGGTGAAGCCGGGGTTCGTCCTGCAAGGCAACTCCCCAATCCTGGGCCTTTGAGCTTGGCCTTGGGATGCGGGGAGTGTGAGTGGCTAGTTTTTTGGAGGTGGAGGGGGGTTGGAATCGGACGCTTGACTAGCTTTGGCTGTTGCAGTGCCCTGATGATTTTTATATGGGGCTTTCCCTTTATACGCGTGCTTACCTTGTTTGGGTTTGTACTGGTTACCTCCATACTGAGGAGGTGGTCTGGGGTTTCTAGGTGACTGTTTAGGGTGAGGTTGGTACGGTTTGCTACGGCCCTTTGGTTTATGAAAGGGTTTCTTAGGTGGATCCTTCCTAGCTTGGGAGGTAACCTGCTTCCACCCACTTACCATATTAAAAACTAAACTCCACGTTTCAGTGTTAAGCAAGGTGGGTGTCAGAACCGCGGAGAGGGTAACCCGGCGACCTATGTCCGCCGGCAACTTCCTCACCAGATGTACTCTCAGATCTTGGCGAGCTCGAACCGCCTCCAAAATTGCAATTCTAATGTCCCCTAGGGACTGAATGGCGTTTTGTAGTGAAAGTCTACGAGAAAGCTCAATGGCTTTTCTTATTTGGGGTTCATTGATGGCCGAGATCGTGCGTGCAAGAGAGGCGGCTATTTGATGACTCACCAAGTACTGCGAGAACATCCGGTAGACTTTATTGCGTAACTTAAAATCTCGGTCCAAGTGAGTAGCCGGGGGGGAGAGAAAGGCTCATCAAGGGCATGCAATGACACTTTGGGGGCTGCCAGAAATGTTAGCAAGGCTGGGGGTACCCATATGCCGGGTTAAGGGGACCGACCGGTTAATTTAGGCTTAAAAAACTCGAAATCCTGAAAATACCAATAGGTGTTTACTCAACAAGAGTCAACATCCCTTCATGAGCCAGTGAAATGTTATTAGTGAAAACCTTTTGGATTTTTTTTTTTTTTTTTTCCAAACTTTTCCTGTAATTCTAAAAACGTTATATAGCGAACTTTGAAATTAACATGCTCAGTAACTACTGGTCGTACGAGGAGCATACCTATATAAATCGAAAGAGCGTAAGCTACTCTACAACCTCCCATACGCTTTATCTTCTACTTTGCCGTGTTCCTGCGTAAAATATTGTAAAACTAAAAAAATAAAGTAAAAATTTTCACCTAATTACCTTAGACTTTCACATGTTTTTCTCAGAACCTATATTGTCGCACTTTCGGATGTTACTCTAAAAATGTTATTGGACCTATAGGAATGGTGTATATACCATTGGAAAGGTAATTAAAAACACTACAAGTCCTATAAAGCCAATTTACTCTAGCCAATTTTGTTTGGTTGCAGCATGTTGTCACAGTCGTAAAATTCTACAAAATAATTTCACCTTAATTCATAATCACCTAAATCCAAAAATACACAAAATATATAAAATGTTCCTTATAGCAACTACAGACACACCTATTGTGAGTTGTTTGATCACATACAGCACGTGCTATAGGGATTTCTGTAGGAGTAGAATGGGCCGTAGTAGTGCTATAGTTTGCAACCTTTTTTTACCTAAATTGTAAGAAAAAAGAAAAAACCTTATTTTTTTTTTTTTTTTTTTTGTTAACCTAGTTTTAGGGTCACATACTCCTGTGCCAAATTGCATTTACATTGGAAGTAAGGCCTGGAAGTTAGTAAATAATCGGTCGGTCCCCTTAAGTGAACTTGGGACACCCTTAATTAGGACATCTAATACACTCCCTGTCTCGTCTCTGGCCCAAAATTTACGGTTCTTATTAATTTCGATGGACCACTCGCCTGGAACTGGAGGGTCCCCTGATACCGAAGGTTGAGCTATAAGGGGGTTCTCTGGCACTACAGGTACCCAAGAGCAATCTGTGCCATAAAGGAGGGGCATGGGGCCCTTCCTGATAGGCTCTTTATCTAAGGGAGGGGGTTGAACATCAGTAACCACCCTAAAGTTGGACATAGCGAGTGCCGCCGGCCCTGTGGGGCCTGGGGCAGCTGCCACCAACTGGGTTGGACAAGTAGGGGGAACAGTCGGCGACTCTAAAGGTCTAAAAACAGACGTGTTAGGGGGCTTAGCTGAGAGGGTAACTTTGGGATGAGACGAGGCAGGGGTTTGATAATGTTGTATCACATTGTGTAATAACTCTTTTACCTGATCAGAAGTCATCCATTTCCTAGAGGTATCTTTGGGTGAGTTTGAACTAGCCTCAGAATAATTACTAGGGACTGAGGAGCCGGGGAGAACAAACCATCCACCGGCTCCTCACTCTGCTCCAAGATCTCTTGTGATTCTAGCCCGTGTGAGTCTATCTCATTATCTGCCAGGGGCCATCATAAATCGGGCACTGACGACGGCAACACGTTGATGTCGCCGTCCTCAGTCCGTTCTGGAATGATATTTAGAGATGGGTCTGAATGGCGCCAGTAACCCCCTGCCGCCATGGGCAGGGAGTCCTGCGTCATCTGTGAGCTTAATTGGGCCCCCGGCAGATATCCCCTGAATTGGTCGGCTAGCACCCTATTAGGGCCTGCCGCCTTCACACCCCGGGGAACTACCGTTAATTTTGGTATTGCAAAAGTCACATTAGGAGGTTCACGTATAGCCTGTTCCTGCCTAGATGTAGATGGTAATGATTCAGATCCTATTTCCGACTCTCTAGAATCACGTGTAAATGTATCCGAGGGAGGTGTAGGAGGGAGCGGCTGCGGAGTCTCACGCCGGCTGCTCGAGGTGTCGTACTCTTCTCTGCGGCGCTTGTGAGACCAGGAAGAATCTGAGGTAGAGTGGCGAGCGTGTGTCATGGGAGACTTCGACCTGGACCTCGACTTCCGCCGCGTGGCACGGTCGGAGGAGGGGACCTCGGTGACGTCGCTCTCACTACTGCTATTGACAATCTCTTTACTGATAGCTTTAGTTTTGACCTTGGGTCTGACCGCTTTGGAGGATCCTGGTTTAACTAAGGGAGACTTGATAATTAGCTTGTCCCACAGGACTTCATCGTCACACTGGAGGGCCTTGTGGGCTATGTCCTTAGCATATGAGTTAAACGCAGCCTTCACCTCGTGCAAGGCCGCTAAACAAGACAAAGCGGTTTTTAATTCAGCACAGATGGCGCACTTTTTGGACAACCACACACCCCTAGAGTGGTCCAGACATTTCACGCATTTGATGCAAAGGGAATGAGCAAAAACTGGTAAAAGGGAACAAGAGGGCGTAGCGCAAAATTCAAACCTAGGCATGGTCCCGTAAATGAGGTTCCCCCCCTCCGCCGGGATCAGAAGTCCAACTCCGCCGGAGAAGCAGCCGGGACCTGGAAAAATGTCCAGGAATCAATGCTCATAAGGATAGCCTGCGAGGTATTAAACATCCTAACTCAAATCCGCCGGAAACTTAGCTATAATGCACCACTACGCTAACCTTCCGCCGGACCTGTCTAGCTGATTTTCACAAACTCACCTGTGATATTTCACAGGTCCCCTGACCTTGTTAAGCTGTGATCCTACTGAACAAGTTTGCAAAACTCATCTTATCACTTCGTGTACACTTGACTGGAGGTGCCACAGTCTGACGTGTCACTAGGTCAGGCCGGGAGAGTTAACTCGGCGAGCCGAGTTTATATCCTTGCTCGGAATGCAATTCTGCTGGAAGAATAGTTCAGCCAAACCACGCCGGGATCTTTTGAATGTTTCTACCCGTCGAAGACGAATAACCTGGGCCCCACTCACGGGGCCGCTGGAACAAACAAAAAACTGCCGGAAAAAAAGGGTTGGCACAGCCCCTTTTGACCGCAGTCCCACACCCATTAAATAAATGCAATAATAATAATGATAAGGGACGTCTCCCCTACCCCGAAGGAACAAGACCGCATGCAAGAACCAGAATCAGGGGCATACATAGGTAACAATAACAACAGAAAATTTAGACCACTAAATTACCTGAAACCTACGTTGGAGACCCCTAAATAGGCCGACCACATGGACTGAAGAACATCCCAGCAGCCACACCAAGCAGAGGGAGGCCACCCAAGGGGCCTAAGCAAAACACGAACCCCGGAAGGTGGAGCACCACGTGCAGACACCCTTAACCAGAGCTTTTGCTGATAATAGAAGAAAATGGCATGTACTATCCTCAATATTGACAGTCTGTATCATGCCTCGTAGAGTGGTCGCCTTCTAGCTAAGTAAATACAACAGCTAAGGCGTATCACAAAACAAAACAACACACGCAGTACACCCATCCGGGACTCGTTGACGCCTGTTACAATGGTACCCTATTTTAACACTTCTTCCTGCGGACCGACCAATCTGGCAGCCGTGCTAGCTAATCTAAACCTTGTTACTGCAACACAGATGTATACAAATGAGTAATGACTCACTAGAAGCTCTGCGAACGACGAATGAAGCGGACACGGCGCGAGCCCTGTTGTCGGGAGGGACGCGGAAGAAGGAAGGACGAAGATGGCCGCTAGGGGGCCTGGTGTCAGGGAATCAAAGCATAAGAAATCCACGTATATGGCAAGTCATATAATAACAGATATTAAATTAAATTTATTTTTTTATTTTTTACGGAGTTTTTTTCTGTAGGGTACCCAATCAAAATGACGATTCCATAAGGGAATTAAGCGTGCACTTATGATGAGTAGGCCTACTCCATGATGCTTCCGCGCGGGCAATTCAAAATGCTGGCGCAGGATGTTGCATGGATACTATTACTATTAATAGGCGAAGTCGTCAATGATGGAGGGGCCCTATTAAATAGGACCTAGGCCTACATGTCCTTTCTAAGTTGAATTACTTGTCTAATAGTTGTCATAAAATAATAAAAAGGATGTAACTGGTACTGAATGGGTAAAGATGGGCAGAGATGGGCAAAGATGTTATCAAATTTGGCTGGGCTCCCAAAAGTTTGAGAAACTGATGGTCATAACTTCATCTGGGCAGCCTTCAGTATATACAAGCCACAACATTATGGGGAACTCACATTTACACTCTCATTCAAACTCCCAAAAACACACTTAGTTAGAGACAACCTCTAACTTTCTGCTTCCAGAAAATAGCTATACATATTTTAGTGAAGCATGGGAGACCAGGTCGTGGCTTGATCATGCAATCTCTAGCTCTGACTTTCATGACTCTATCTCAGAAATGGCCATAAGATACGACATTACGGATGACGACCACATACCTATAGAATTAACAATCCAAATTAATAAAGCACCGGAAATAACAGAAACTAGCAATAGCATCAAGGCAAAAGTTCCATGGAATGTAATCTCAAATGAAGAGTGCCAAATGTACTGTGATAAAACCAAGGACTTATTAAATAGGGTGCAATATGATGGTAATGGTGTAGCACAATGCAGGGATCCAAAATGTAGTGATGCACAACACAGAAAGGACATTATTAAATTTTACAATAGTATAATAGATTCTTTATCAAAAGCGGGGGAAAGTATTTTTAATAGCCGTAAATATAAGTCCTCATTCAATAAGCCAGGTTGGCAAGACTATGTGGCTGACCTGTATCAGGCCTCCAGAGATGCTAGGTCTCATTGGCTTGAAGTAGGTCAGCCTAGACAGGGGCCTATATTTGAACTTCACAAAAGAGCAAAGGCTAGGACCAAATATGCCATTAGATTTATTAAGCAAAATGAAAACCAATTAAGGAAGGAAGCCCTTGCAAAGAGTCTGGCAGAAAAGGATACTAACTGTTTTTGGAAGGACATCAGATCCATGCAAAATTGTAACACACCATTACCTGTCAGTGTTGAGGGGGTTACGGGTGAAGAGAACATTGCTGACTTATGGAAAACTCATTTTAAGGAACTACTTAACAGTGTAAACCAAAGGTCTACTAATGGTGCAATTCAATATGTGAAAGATAGTAATTATGAAGACATTAAAGCGACTGAAAGTGATCTTGAGAATGCCATAAGAAAACTTAACCTAAATAAAGCTTGTGGGCTGGATGGTATATATGCAGAACATCTTAAATATGCAGATAAGTTGTTAATAGATAAACTTAGTTCTTGCATCACCAGTCTATTTACGCATGGTGTCCTGCCGGAGTCTATGATATCCGTAATACTTGTTCCTGTCATTAAAGATAAATCAGGTAAAATTACAGCTAAAGACAACTACCGCCCAGTAGCACTTGCTAGTGTGGTGAGTAAGGTAGTTGAAATGATAATGCTAGAAAGAATGTCTGCATATATTGTCACCAGCAGCAATCAGTTTGGCTTTAAGAAAAATCACGGCACAGACCAATGCATATATGTGCTGAAAGAAGTGATTGATACATACAACAAACTAAATAGCTCAATTTTCTCTTGTTTTCTTGATGCAAGTAAGGCTTTTGATAGGATGTGTCACAAAACCTTATTTGAAAAATTAGTGCCTAGCTATATTGTTAGGATACTTATTTTCTGGTATGCTAATCAAAAAATGTGTGTAAGATGGGGCAACATCCTGTCAGGCTCTTTTGCCGTAACCAATGGTGTTAGGCAGGGGGGGATATTGTCTCCGTATCTTTTCAACGTCTACATGGATGATCTTAGTCTGGAGCTGAACAAGACTCGCACTGGGTGCTGTATTGGCAGCACCATTGTAAATCATCTCATGTATGCTGATGACCTAGCCTTAATCGCGCCCTCTGGAGCAGGACTGGATAAATTATTAAGAGTATGTGAAAAATTTGGAATCGAACATTCAGTCAAATTTAATCCTATAAAGAGCAATATCATAATATTTAAATCTAACCTTCTATTGAAATCAAAGCTACCTAAATTCCATTTGTATGAAGAAATTATAGAAGAAGTAAGTAAAGTAAAGTATCTAGGACACTATATTTCATGTGATCGCTCAGATGATGAGGATATGGGTCGTCAGCGAAGGCAACTTTACATGCAGGGAAATTCAATATTAAGAAAATTTCATATGTGCACATGGGATACAAAAATAACATTGTTCAACTCCTACTGCTCACCAATGTATACAGCACAACTATGGTGGAACTATAAGAAAATTACAGTGAATAGACTAAGTATCTCATATCACAATATCATGAAAATGTTTCTGGGGCTCTCAAAATATGAGAGTACAAGTACGCTATGTGCCTATATGAACTTACACTGTTACAAATCACTCATTAGAAAGCTAACATATAAATTCATTCAGCGCCTTAACACTTTTGAGAACAGGATCATTAAAATGCTACAAACTCCAAGCATAGTGTACACCTCCAGGATCCAGGCACACTGGAGGAAGTTGCTCTATATTTAACCTTAAGTAATGATTTCAGGTCTGCTACTCTACAGAATTAGCATACCGGTACTGATCCTCATAGTGCAGTACAGTACCGATATTCCTATATTGTACTGTAGCAACATACTGTACCGGAAGCTAAATGATGTGAGGCATGGTACTGTACACAATTAGGACAGTGGTTTTGGTAACACAGTAGTTTGATGACCACTGTTTTTGGTTGAGGCAGTGCTGTGAACTACATGATAGCAAGCTGGGTATTATTTAATTTCTTTTTACTTTATGTAGCCTATGTACAGTAGCTTATATATATTTATATATATTTATGTTACTGTAAGGTATATATGGACCCCAGTATGGTCCCCTCTGTACTGTGTGAGTCTGAAATAAAGTATTATTATTATTATTATTATAGTAAGTGTGTTTTTGGGAGTTTGAATGAGAGTGTAAATGTGAGTTTATAATTATGCAGGTGTACGTTGTTATAAGTTTTGCGAGCGTATTTAAAGTTTATTAAAGTTATCTATACAATTACCATTTTCTGTCTTACATGTTTAAGAGAAAACGAGTATATTGAAATGCTAACTTAATTATAAGAATTAAAATGTTCGAATGCTAGACTATTCGGCCCACGGGACAGCTCGGCCAGGACAGCTCGGCCCACGGCGAGACAGCTTGGCCCAGTAAAAACGAGACAGCTCGGCCCCGTGTTAATTACGAGACAACTCGTAATCAACCTAACCTAACCTAACCTAACCTACACATTATGAATCGAGAGAACTAGCCTACTGTATGCTATACAATAAACGAACAATCCGCCCACATTACACACATGCCATAAACCCTCCACTTAGCTCTCCCCATCCTATATCCTGACTGATCTCGTCAAATTGCCCCATAGCAAAACATGGGGCCGAGCTGTCTCAAATAATGGGCCGAGTTGTCTCGCCGTCGTGGCCGAGTTGTCCAAAAGTGGGCCGAGCTGTCCGAACCGAGTTGTCCCATGGGCCGAGTCGTCCAGTCACCAAATGTTCTTACCAAAAATACTTATACAGTATATTTTTTATGCCAACCATTCCTATTGATAATATTAAAATTATTAGTGGATTAAATAGCAATTTTTATGAAAAAATACAGTTACAGAAACAAAAATAGAGCATCTCGATATTTTAATTCTTAGATGCGCGCGATGGTTAGATCAACTGTACAGATTGCTCAGGTTGCTGCAAGTGATAGACGTTTGTTAGTTTGTTCTCCCAAGCGTCTATTAGTAGTTTTTATATTGTGATTATTCCTTGTAGCATAGACTACAGTAGATCTGATGTAGTCTATGTTTATATACAAAACATCACAAAATGACCATCAAGGTGTGTCTGGTTGTGGGGATCGGTTTTTACACCATACCCGAAAGAGGATTTATGGAGCTCCGATCTTACTCTCAACCATCTGAACAATTTTACCAGCACACCTAAACTTTGTTAAATGCGGAAATAGCCTCACGAAAATATCATGCCCTGGTGGGGGCACTAACTCTCGACCCTTGGGTGTGAGGCAGACACCTTACCAGTTAGACCAATAGAGATATCCCACTTGGCCTGTTCGGCTCAGGGTATTTCCGCATCCGAGGTCTGTTTAGGCTAGCCTACTTTTCAGACTTTACACTACTTCACCTTCCGGGAAGCGAAAGCTCCGAACAGAGAGGAACGAACAGAGAGGAATAAGCTTGTGCCGAATCGACCGAGAGTCCGTCAGAGAGATGAACGGGAATGGTGAGTCAACTTCACTGAGCGATGCATACACGCACCTACTAACTGCCCAGTTGGCAACTCGCTTGGGCGGCTGGCAACTCCACAACCCAACCCAATCGAGTCTCACAACACTCCCTGCTCTCTCCTATCCTCTTCCTTGCCCTGTGGGGACCGGTTTTTACACCATACCCGAAAGAGGATTTATGGAGCTCCGATCTTACTCTCAACCATCTGAACAATTTTACCAGCACACCTAAACTTTGTTAAATGCGGAAATAGCCTCACGAAAATATCATGCCCTGGTGGGGGCACGAACTCTCGACCCTTGGGTGTGAGGCAGACACCTTACCAGTTAGACCAATAGAGATATCCCACTTGGCCTGTGCGGCTCAGGGTATTTCCGCATCCGAGGTCTGTTTAGGCTAGCCTACTTTTCACTGACTTTACATGGTGAGGGAGGGGGTGAACAAACTACGGGCAACAGTGCAGCGAAAGATCAAACTGCACCGAGCGGGACACTTTGCAGTTCAAACTATTGATGGCCGGGTCAGCCAACTAGTTTCTCGCGCTGATGCTGATATCAAGGCACTTGGTTGGTTCTTCTTCAACACATGGAAGATTTTGATGCTTAACCCGTTGAGACCCAGCGTCGCACGTGTTGCGTCGGCAGTCTTTGATCACCAACTCCCAGCGACGCATCACGTGCGTCCGACATATAAAAAACACTTACGTGGCTCGTAAGGTAGGAAATGGCGGGAGAATAGGAGGGGGAGGTACCGTAGTGTGTGGGGGAGCCGGGCCAGTAGGTGTGAGCGGGCCGAGACAGCCGTGCGGCTGGTGGTGGTGGGCTTAGTGGGGATAGTTTACACCCCTAGTTTACCGCCACTTTGAACCTTCATTACTCCGGTCGTATGGGAGCTAGAGGCTTGAGATTTATGTGAGATACTCCTTAGGATGTATGCCGTACAATGCCATACTCAGTTTTTACCCTAGTGCTCCCGGTCGGTGGCCATGCGGGGGAGACGAACTATTGAAACCCCCCCCCCCCCGCCCCCCAAATGACTGAAATGATTTTTTTTTTATTTGTGTGTTCATTTCTCACCATTCTCTTCCATTTTGGCTCAACAAATTTTTTTGAAGCTCCCCCCCCCAACCCCCACCCGCCCCCCCCCCCCAAAAAAAAAATATCAGAGGTGATTTTTTTTTGTTTTTTTTTCATTTCTCATCCTTGTCTTCCATTTTAGCAAACAAAAAAAATAAGTGAAAATGGCTTGGGACTGGGGTGAACAAAATATTATAACTAGCCGGGGCTCAACGGGTTAAGTCTTAATAAAGTCCTAAATAAAGCTGTATTACAAACCACATTTCGAAATTATGTCTATGTGTTCTATTGATTCCTTATGCATGGTTCACACATTGGCGAGTCGGAGCGCGAGGCCAACGCGAGTGATAAAATTCTTGCACTCGCCAATGATTGTCCCAAATTCGCCGACACTCGCCGACACTCGCACAGACTCGCGTTGACTCGGGCTGCACCGCGTACACTCGCGAACGCGGGCAAAGATTTCATGCATGCATGAAATTTGGAGAGTCAAGTGGGACTAGGACGCCAAACCGCATAGACTCGCGTAGACTCGCGTAGACTTGCGTAGACTCGCGTATACTCCTGTACACTCCTGTAGACTCGTGTGACACTCATGTAGACTCGCGTGACACTCATGTAGACTCGCGTTGTACTATTTAGACATTAAATGATCGCGAGTCTACATGAGTCTACATGAGTCTACGCGTGTCTACGTGAGTCTACACGAGTACATCATGAGTCAACACTATATGCAAATAACCATGTGGGTGCCAATATTGGCAAAGGCGAGTTTAACAGGAGTCAAACAGGAGTCAACACGACCCTAACGCGAGTTAACACGGGGTAACGCGAGTGTAACACGCGTAAACGAGAGTACCCACGTGGTGGTCTGAATTTCACAATATGTGTGGCGAGTCTATGCGAAACCAACATGAGTATACATGAGTTTACGCGATATTAACGCGGGTCTATGCGAGTCTACGCGAGGAACGGCGAAACCAACGTGAGTCTACGCGAGCAGTGTGCGACTGCTGGCAACACCGCGCGAGTAGGTGGCACCACTGCGTCATACACCCCCTATAAAAGGACCGCCCACGCTGCCTACTCCACTCTCCACCTTGACCCCAGCAAGGACCCATCGACCCGTGCCGCAAATCGACCCACGCTGCCCTACCACGCTGCCTGCCCTACCACGCTGCCCTACCTGCCTGCCCTGCACCATGCCTTTGACCAAGGAGAAGGTGGCGGCCACCAAGTCTCGGAAGGGTGGTGTTGGTGTTTTGAAGAATAAGGCTGAGGGAGATGGTGTTCCGGGCCACACGGAACGCGTACTGTAGGCTAGGATATGAGTCACCAGTGGCCAGGTAGCGGAGTGTGATTGCAATCCTCAGCCCAGGTGACAAAGCCTGCCTCCAGAAGGTGTCCTGCTTCTCTACCCTAGGCCCGACACGTGCCACCAACTACCTAAATATGTGGGCGTTCACACGTAGGAAGTTCCGGAATCCTTTGGGGTCCTCTCTCTCAAGCTCCTCCATAAGTTGTTCGTACACACCGAACTGTGGCCGTCTCAGTAGCCACCTCCTAGCCCAAACTGTCCTTCGTAGCCTTTCCCCTTGACGTATTTCTTCAGCCTCCTTCTCCTCCAGCTCCTCTAGGTCTACGAGATGCATCTGCATCTGCAGGAGTATGACCACAGCTGCCGCTCTGTGCCTCGTGATGGACATGGTGTGTGGGTGGGTGGGTGGGTGGGTGGGTTGGGCTGTATCCTGCAGAGTAACACGTCCGTCCGTCCGTGGTGGTGTTGCGTGGTGTGAGAAATGGTGCCAGTGGGGGCCTCTTTATACGTTTCCTGACACTCGCCAACACTCGCACACACTCATGTTAGACTCCCATACACTCCTGTTAACTTCCTGTAGACTCGCGTTCATCTCGTGTAAACACGTGTAAATTCATGTAAACTCCTGTGACACTCGTGTAGACTCCTGTAGACTCGCACTATTCGTACCCTGGAATGTGACCGTTATTTTTAAAATTTCGGCGGTGCGTGTTGGGGTCGTGTTACACTCGCCGACACTCGCGGATACTCCTGTGAACTCGTGTAAACTCATGTAAACTCGTGTAAACTAGTGTTATATTCGTGTTATATGCGTGTTTACTCGCATCAGATGCTACTCGCGTTGGGTTCGGGCTCCATCAACGGCGGTATGCGGCGAGTGTGACTCGCGTTGGCCTCGCGCTCTGACTCGCCAATGTGTGAACCAGGCATTATACAGTATGTATGTGCATGAAACCTGATATTCCAGTCTCGAAGAACTCACCTTAATCAATCGTTAATCCTGTATAAAATCAGGGCATGACAGGAAGCATTGCTTTTAGTAGTTATAATTAATTTTTATTTTATTATTTATTATGATTTTTTTTTCGTAGTGAGCTCCCGATCATAATGACGATTCTGTAAGAGAATTATGAGCGTACGCTTACGATGTACCGGTAGGTCTCTTTAACACTCTGATCGAGGCGGTTGGTTCAAACAGCTGACGCATGAGTTTGAAGAGTGCCATTACTGTATAAGGCATATCGTCAATGATGGAGGGGCCACTAAAAAATATGTGGTATCTAAGGATTAATCGAGACTAGAGTCTGTAGCCAAGAGCATTAAGCCAAGATGGCGAGAGGAGTGAAGGGTGCGTGCGTAGCTCTCTCCCTGTGTATCATCCTCCTCAACATCCAGAGGGGCTGTGCCGATATAAAGGTGCAGAGGGGACCGGTAGTGTACCAGGTCAACACTAAACAAGTATTGAGGGACCTCATCACACAGAAATCACACATAAGTGAACCTTCTGTCACCATTCCTGCCTGGTCAAGTTTATATATCGGAAAGACACAGCGGCTTGGCAAGTACTCTGGCACAATCTCGCTACAACACCTATTGTGCTACACTCTAATTAGCTGCGGAGATGTAGAGACCAACCCCGGCCCGAGGTGAACACTGAAGAAACCTCTCCACCAACCAAGTAAGACAGACACCGTCATTTCAACAGTCCCTAGCAGAAAAATTCGTTATTACAAACCGGGCCTACAGGTACCCCAGCCTCCCGTCACGCTCCAATTCAACCCACAACACAACCCAACACGGTCGGTGACCCAGTCTCCCGTCACGCTCCAATTCAACCCACAACACAACCCAACACTATCGGTGGCTCAACATGTAACCGGAGCAGCTAGGAAGAAAGGTATCAGTCGCAACAACATAAAAAATGGAGCAGCATTAGCAGCCAGGAATAAGGACAACATTATCAAACAGAAAATACAGGTGGGGCTGGGAGGGGTCATAGGGGGAGACATAGCCACAGACAGTCCCCAACCCCCGCGCTCACACCCTAGCAGCACAGCTGATCACCACACCGCCAGACATACGACGAACAATAAAAAGGAAGCTATGTACAGTGTGCGATATTAGATTCAACAAAAGGAGTCCAACATCACAATGTAGTATTTGTAATGAAACAGTACACAATCGATGTACTTATGTTACCAGCAGAAAAGAAGTGGAATACGATAAATGCAGGGAATTACCCACTCCACCAACACTACATTACCCACAGCATTACCATTAATACCACAGATATCGGCGACCCAAGTAGCACAACATGCAACAAGAACAACAATAAAAACAGGTAGCACTCGCAAATACATCAACAGGGAAGCAGCATCAACGGACAATGAAAACAACAACAACAACAACAACAACAGCAAACAACCACAGCCCGACCGCGAGTATCCCCCGGCTCGCTTGGTGTAGTGACTAGCGTCTCGGACTTCCACCCAGAAGGCCCGGGTTCGCGCCCACGCTCGGCGCATTAAAGATTTTTCACAAGCACTGAGTCGTTACCATCCCTCATGAGCAAAGGGATGGGGTAGTAGTACAGGACCCCAATGGAAATACGTCTAATCGGCCTTATTGAGCTATCCTTAGCTAGCTTAGCATGCGCTAGCTTTAAGAACTATTATTATATAGACACTAACAAGTAAACCTACCAAAACAATATTGGAACGTCACGAGCCTGGCTCCACGCTTGCTACCTCCTTATTTACTAACGGTGGTTCTGGTAAAATCAAAGCATATGGAATACTGGTATATACTGTTTTGTAACTATGGTTTTAATGAGTTGATAAAAGACTAAACAACTTAATTCTAGTATATAACTGGTCCTAATGTGTTCATATATATCGATAATGTTGGTGTTAATGAAGCCTTTCTCAGCATCTGGGCTTCTGTTACATATATTATCGAAATATAACTTCTGAAGTAGTTTGCACATTATGCTATCATAAGTAGGGATATTACATAAATAATTGACTTCATATGAGTATGCAGTTTACCCCTATATTACTGCAATTTTTCAATAAATATGGTCAAAATACCGAGAGGGGAAAAATACACTCGGTAATCATATTATTTTCCTTATTTACACTTGAATAAGAGTCCCATACTCTGGTAAGCAATCTTGCGCAGGTTTATGTGTGTATGTATGGTTTCAGTTATGTACTGGAACCAACTTCACTTGTGTCATTGCTATTAAACATACATTACTTTACACAGAAAATCCTTTCCTCCATCTTCCTTAGCTGTAGATATAAAGTTTTCTTTGGATAGTAAAGAAAACCGAAAATGTATCATTTTAGGACTGACTATAATAGTTCACCATTATTTTCGGTATAAATTAATAATGATAGGCCTTAGTTGATGTTGTTTATACTTTGAAATATTTGTTTTATATTTACAGTATATAAGCATACAATTAACAAAATGTCCAAAATAAATTAACAGTGAAAACAGAAAGTACATTTTAGATCGTTTCTCTTGTCGTCTGCGCTGGGAAAGAGGCTTTGGCCGCAGCCGCCATGCCCATACATTTGCGCCTGTTCACACTTGTATTTTGAAGTGCTTTACTTAATTTGATTGTAATAACTAACCTAACCAGCTGAACCTAACCTAATGCAATACAATTCAGTAATAAGTAAAAATATATCGAAATACAATCATGATTAAGTACGAATGTAGAGGCATAGTGGCTACGGCTAAGGTCTCACGCTCCCCACTTCTACAGTAATAATACTCCAGATTTTGGAACGAAATATGTTGCTGGTTATGAAAACGTGACAATAAGAGGATGCAGAGACATATTATTTTTTTAAGTTTTCATAAAGTATCGAGGAATCAGCTGCTAAATGATTTAATTTGCCATCAGGTAGAAATAACCCTAAGCTATAGCCACAGTATACCTTGAGCGTGACGTCACCATTTTACAAGACTTACACACTTCGGCGCCCTTCAAGAAATTCGAGTATACAGTAGGTTTACTTGTTAGTGTCTATATACTTTGAGTATCCCCTGCCCTCTCCCGCACAAACAGCTGATCGACACGGACCAAACCACACCTCCAGTCGTATGATAAACAGTAAGAAAAAACTATGTATAGTCTGTAATATTGGTTTCAACAATAGGAGTTCACTTTTACAATGCAACAGTTGTAATGAAATTGTTCATAACCGATGTACTTATGTTAACAGTAGAAACGAAGTTGAATGTGTTAAATGTAGGAACTCAGCTGTACAACATCGCGAAACCATTTGTTTAATTTGTGAATCACTCATAACACGACGTCAGAAGATCCAAAACTATGTAAAGTGTAAACATGTAGCTCACATGAAGTGCATCTCTAAGAAGACCAACAGTGAAGAACGGGAATTCCTTTGCAATAAGTGTGCCTTGCATTCATTACCGAATATTAATGTAAATGATCCAAGTATTAACAACTCAGAATCCAGCCAGGACACATTCAAAATCAAAGATGAATACAGAGTGTAACGGGAAGAAATTGTACTTTCCCTTTTGGTATATGTTGTAAGGTTTGACTTAACTGTAAGACTTTTTCCCCTTCAATCACTCTTCCCTATATTTAAGGGAAATGTATCGTTTAAGAAGGGTTAAGTAACCCTTGTCTATGTAAAGAGGGAATTAGCCTAGATCAGGAGAACTAATATTCTCAAATCTATCTAAAATACTTTCAAGCCTAATTTATCCTTTCACCCTCTTTTGTTATTCCCTGTAAAAATCCTTCCTTTTCGAATTTAGAGTAATGCCCCCTTGTGTAAAAAGACCGCCAATTTCTACCCAAGCGACGCCACCCTTTGTGGTCACCCTCCCCTTTTTTGGCGGGATCCCTGGCACTGGCCCTCGGCCCCTCACTGTCGTGACCCCAGGCCTACGAGAGAGACACCTACCTACCCCTCAGTCTCTGTCATCATTCCCCGCTTCTTCTCCGGACTTAGGCTTCCTTTCCCTCCATTCAGAGGTTCGTAATTAAGGTTTATAGTGTTATAAGGTATTGCTTATTCAGTTAAGTAAGTACTAGGTGTGTAATGTAGGAGGTATTACTGTGATTGACAAATTCGTGAACTCGAGCCTACCATCGGGTTGGTCGACAGGCACCCCTCACCTGCCAAGTGCCTACAACCATACAAATTCCCCATTATCATTGTGTTCAGTAAAACTTAGTCTGTGCACCTTTGCTAAGTGTTTTTCTGATATTTTAGACTTTGTTATTCCAAATTAACGTCAAATTAACTTCGTGTGTAATAATTTCAGTCAGAGGGACGCCATTTGATGGCCTTCCAATTCTTGTGTTTTTCCATAATTCCCGACCAAACTTAGGCTAGTCTAATTTGCTAGTTTGTCTCTCACCGTTTTACATAATCCTGAGGTAGTGCGAGAACACCAGTTAACCCGGGAGCTGCGGGGAGACTCTTAAGAGTTCCCCCGGCGCACTGCGGGGAGACTCTTAAGAGTCAGAGAAAACAAAAATCAACTTTTGACATCGAAATTTTTTTTTTTTTTTATATATTTTTTTTTTTTATTTTTATTTTTTTTTTTGGCCCCTGGGCCATGCAAAATCTCAGTCCTCTACCTCCCCCTCCTTCCCCACTTTCCTCCTCTCCTTCAGTTATCACCTATTTTCCCTGTTATTCCCTTATTCTGAGGTATATTTTCGTGCTAACATTAGAAATCCGATTGGAGGGTGTGGTCATCACTGATAGCAAGCGAGTGCAAGAGAGAGAGAGAGAGTATCGATCGACTGTGTCTCAGTGGCCTTGGGGGAAATTGGCGGGAAAGCAGATTGCCTCACCCATACATTATACAACTCGCGGGCTATATCTCCGATTTTGACCATCCAAACGCTGTTTTCACTCGTTTTATTGTTGTTTCAGGTTAATACCTTTATAATCAACCCATAATAGGCGCATATGGATAAGTATTAATGCTATTAATGGCACAATGAATATTTTAGTGACGGAAACACCTCAAATACGTCAGCACAGGGGGACGTTTCCAATTACCCCCATGCGCACTTCAGAGGTTAAGAGTAGAATTGAGGACGAAATTGATTAAAATGCTTTTGAAGCTTGACCGCCATTTTAGGATTTAGACCATCTCGCATTTCGGAGAGACGACCTGGTTGAGTAAATTACTAATGTAACAGTTGTATTGTATGTTTAGAACTTGTTCATTACTTTGAGTTTATAAAACCATGCATTTTGGTAAATATGATTGTATTTTAACGTGTAAATCAGGAAAGGACATTCGTCTGAGATCGTGTCCTTGAGTTTTGTTTACCTGTCTCCAACGTTCCAAAGTTAGGCCTATTCAGATAAGTATTTATAACTAACGTCTCCTAGGCCTGGTTATTGTTAATTTTAAATGTTTTTACTGGGTTATAGTGTAAAGAGTTACTTGTTATCTTGATTTAGAGGTCCTTATTTCCCAACCCCAGTACTGTCAAATTTCGGACCCCCATTGGGTCGGGTTTATTTCAGATGATTATTTGTTCTTACCTATTGTTACTTAAAGTTAACTTGTGAAAAGGCCGTTTAGGTATGGGTACTTGCTGAATTATTATTAAAATGCCCCAGAACGAGAAGCCCACCACAGAAGCCATGAACGAACACCACACAGAAACACCAAAGGAAAGGTCCACAGAACGAAAGGACCAGCCGACCGAGCCAGCCATTTCAGCCAGGCCCAAGCCCGCAGGGCTAAACAGCTCCAGGACACACCCATTTACCTTTTCTAAAACTGACCATTTTCCACATCTCACGTACACTAACCCCCTCGTGTCCTACACTTCTAACTACAAAGATGATGAACAGGAATATACATTCATATTAAAAACACCCATGCCTGTCCCGACGTTGAGCCAATGCCAACACATCAGACAGCCATAATTATATCTATGTATGTTCTTGCATCCGAGAAGTAGATGTTATATATCTTAGAAGTTAAAACACCCACGCTGTCCCTAGACCTCGTATATCATTTTCCATGACGAGTATAGATATATGTAACCCGTGCCCAGTCGCCCCTTGCACTGTTCCTCTAGTAACTAAGTATTAATATTAACATTCCCTAACATCTTGTCTTGCCAGACTAAGCTTCTGAAGACCCATCGCCCCATAAATCTATGTATGCAATCCTTAGGTTAAGTATTTTTATCCGCCATTGTGTTCACCTTTTTCCATTTACTTTCCACAATTGTCATACGTCTTCCCCTTGCCTCCTTCGTATCCACAGCCCACACTACGCCAATTTATTCGTGTCTTACACCTCTTACCCCAACCAGAGATTGTATAAGATAACCTGGTTATCAGTATCTGTCATAAGTACCCCGAAACAATAACTAAGTACCCCTACGAACTGCTGCTGTGGGTGGTATTTTATTTAATAGAAAACGCAGTTCCCAGGGCCAACTAATAGTATCCATAACCCTCTGACTGATCACATAACTCTATCTTTTCCAGACTCATATACCACCCCATAGTTGCATTCCCCGGTAGCATTTGGCTAACGTATTCTACTGCCTTTTCAAACTTCCATATAAATTGTAGCCTAATGCCACCCCCACGCCCAGGGACCTTAGGGGCAAAATTTCCCTGTAGCCCTTGAACTCTCCCCCCCCTCTCATTAGGACACCCGCGCTTCTCGACTCTTGTCCGACCTAGCCTCTCTCTCATACCTCTTGAAGATCCTTGAATTGTCCGTTACTAACGCTCTCCAACCTTTTATATATATACTCCTATCCAGCCTACCTTCACTTAGTAGGCCAGAACAACATTAGAACTTTACTAGCCCCTTGCATGCCATCTATTCTCTTACAACACATTCACAACCCTGCACCCAATGGTCGTCGGTGCGAGGCTAGCCGCCCCGCCAGTAACTAACTTCTATTGTCATACTTCCAGATAAATGTGGCAGAGTTAGCAACCCAGTCTCCACCATATCCAGCAAACCCTACAATTAACAACCAGCCGAGTAAAACCAGCTAGCTAAGGCACCTTCGGTTTTGGTATTAAAGACACTCACATCTGTCTCATACACAGAGGGTTATTACAACCCCTGGTGATATGGCAAGCCCCTAGCCACAGCCGCCGGACGAATATATCAGAGAGAGGGCGCCCAGCTCCCCCTTTTTGCCCACCCGAGGAGGGAGACCCCCACCCCCGCGGAGGTATACCTGGCCCCTGTTTTGACTTTCGAGTCATTGCCAGGTAGCACAGGAATTCTTCCTATCAATGAACTAACCATGAATGACTAACACCTTTACTAACCGCTATTAACTCACAATAAACCATTTACCTTTCTTGCATGCTCTGATCACTAAATTAGCACCTCAGCTATACCATAGAATGAAGATTGAACAATCTAGAGAGACGCTCCTATCACAGCTGTCCCCATCCTCCTCGCAAAGTAGATCCAGTCTCTCTCCCCTAAATACGTCCAGTATAGCCAAAATAGTACCTCTTACTAAGGCTCAGTTATATGAAAATATAAAGGCTTCCTATCGCCCTGTGCCACAACAGTAAATACCATCTTACCTAGTCCCCATATCTATTGAGAGCTCAATTAAGTCCATAAGACTCGAGATCCCTACTGTCTACAGGGTCCAGAACCGAGCCTATAAATCTAACTCCCGCCCCCAGTCAAATCAGTTGAAAGCTAGACACCAACCAGGGGTCACTACCCTGCAGTTAATTTCTAGCTCTGCCCTTGTGTTGTTCCGGAGTGAGATCCCAGAACCGGCAGACTCCGTGGCAGATTTGGATAGAAGGACCTGCCCACGTATTGAAGAACTTCACACATATGGCCCCCCTGGACGGCCGCGGAACCAGTCGTTAGCCCCCAACATCATGGACGCAAGATAACCAGGACCAGACCCATCAGATACTACCCAAGATTCCCTTTAGCAGTACTACATATTACTGTGCTGTTTTAGATTCACTAATTAATATTTCTACGAAGTGGCTAAGACCTTGCCCAGTGTAATTCATACTTAACCATTCCATTTGGGACGTACTAAGCGATCAGTGCTCTTTAATTAACAGGCGACCTTGACTCTCGTAATTACCTTATTCAGATATTAAAACTCTAGTGATATCTAACGTTCGCCCACTGATTTGCGTTCTATGTATTTCTGAGACAAGGATATAAAACTTAGATCAGTACCCCCTGAGGTTACTAGAATTCCCGTGCTCTAAAAATACGTGTGTCTAATCTAGTCTGTGAACTACTTGTGCACCAGAGCTACCAGTAATAAATCTAACAGTGAATATGAATCTATAAGTAACATTGATGGTCTTCGGTATATAAACCTGTGAAATCAAAGCCAGTGATCAGAAGATTAATACCTGAACGTTGGAAGTGGGAGACTAGGCTCCATCCAGATCCACTTATGCTAGTGTTGTTCAATTCTATTATATTGTCTTACACAAGTATTCTGCAGTGGTATAACAATAAACGTGATCATGTAACTTGCTACCATGTGTTTCTTTGTGTTCTCTATTCCTCATATCTTGTATTGTGCATGCAGCCTTATATACCCAGTCAATTTAGAACTCACATTACCCAAGTTAAACCTGTAGAAAAACAGGGCATAACAATTATGGTAGGTTATATGATTTTACATTTTTAATTAGGCTACCTAACTTTCACCTAATTGGAAGTACAGTAGGCTATTATTAATTATTGTGCTTTTAGAGTGCATTATGAATATTGATTGCTATGATATAATTATGTTTGACATGGTATAATGAACAGAGTTGCCTTGCAAGGGATGGAACGCTGTAGTGAGATTCTGGGCAGCTGATTTCAGGGGATAAGTTACTCGAGTTACAGTAGAAATAACGTTTAGCTTTGTTTGAGCCTTGTATAGCACCCTCCGCATTGAGCAGTCCAACCTGTTAAGTTTGACCATGACAATTACCTTTGATTTATGCCATTATTGTATTGATTTGACTCCATAGATATGCTGTGTAATTATGTACCGGTATTCCCAATTGTGTGTAGAGTACTGCTGAGTAACATATGTACCTGTACTTAATGAGAGGATCTTTGGATGCCTTAAGAGATTATTTCGGTACAGTACTGTAATGTCATAATTTGATCTGTCATTGTATTTCTGTACTTATATTAGCTCATCTATTTTTATACGTTAATAGGAATCCATGTATTTTTATATGTTTATATTAGCCTATATTTTTATATGTATTTGTTTTAGTATTACTGTGTACCGTAATTAGGATATTGATTAACCCCATTATTAAGGGTTAGCTATATGTCAACCGTGGGTTAAGAATGCATTCGACTACCCAGGGAACCAGTTTGGGACGGAGTCGATGTGATGCTGAATTGCTGATGGCGGAGAATCGGAGATTCACCCCTCTCATTGGCTGAGTGCAGGATGCTGAACTCGTGTACTGTACGAGGGTTCAAGGACCGCAGGAAGACGTATGATTACCCCCTATACCCCAGGATACGGTAGGCCGAAGAAACCTACAGGCAAGCCTGGCCGATACCGGTATCTAGCGGAATTGGGATGTATAATACTTAGAAGAATGGGGTGGATACAGACAGCAATATTCGAGTCCTACTCCTAGGTTAAGAGACTGTCCCAGTACGGTAATGGATTGGTCCCAGGTTAATGGTATAGAGATAATTAGATACGGACCATACGGTACCAATGTTAAGAGTTGTAAACGGTAAAATGTTCCTTAAATATTAATATCAAGCTTAAGATTACTGCAATATATTTGTATCTATCCTCCCGTACCTATTTGGATCTAAATGTGTTGTCAGGATGGTAAATCGGAGCTGTCAGTATTAAATTGGTCTAAGAGTAGTACCAGTAGCCTAACCGAGAGTTAAAGTCTTGTCAGCCAACATTGAAGGTGAAGTTCTTGATTGGTCTTTGCTAGCCTCCGATTTATCCTACTGTCCAATATACCTGAATAATGAGCATGAGTCACGATTGCATAAAGAATAAGAAAACCATGGGGACGGCCAGTTCACCTGAAGGTGGGCGATCAAATAATTCGAATGAATTACCGTTCCCAAAAACATCCTTATGTGATATCTAGAAAGTAGAGAATATGCTAGGTCTCAGTGGGGTTTTTGTGGTTCTTTGGTCTTATCATCGTGTCGGAGTTGCAGTCTTTCCCCTTCCTCGAAGGATGTTGGATGTGGGTCAACCAAACAGGGTTGTCCTCTCGTTAATTAGAATGCAATAACGGGTTTGTCGTCATCTCTTCCTTTCTATCCTTGAGTACCTATTTTCCACCTTCGCAGCTTAATCTATCTTTTTCTGTCTTACCCTCTCTCTCTTGTTCGCAACAGAAGAAGGGAAGTGAAGAAGGAGAGATAACCCCCCCCCCCCCCCCGTTACAAGAGTGTTCACCAACAAAGGGCTCCATCTTATCCACATTAACGCCAGACCTACACCTGCCGAGGACAAGACCCATCACAATTGGGGTATGCTATAGGCCACCAGACGACACACAATTCTTGACCAAATTTGAACGAACTTTGTCATCGCTAGACCCTCGGAATGAATCCATCATACTAGGGGATTTTAACCTGTGTTACAAACAACGAAATAATAGGCTTGTACGAGAATATAGGCATATACTGACAATGCACAATCACAAACAACTCATCACAACCCCCACACGTATCTCTGAGAACACTGCCACAATATTAGACCACATAAACTGTAACAGAGAGGACAAAATATCCCAATCAGGGTTTATACAGACTGGGATAAGTGATCACTTCGTCACATATTGCACACGGAAAACCACAAAAATTACCCTAGAGAATCACAAGGTTATCAAAACAAGGTCACTCAGAAACTACAATACAGAAACATTTCTGGACATTTTATGGAATACAGACTGGTCTCCAGTGTTTGGAAGTACACACGTTAATGACGCATGGGTTGGCTTCAGAACCATCATCACAAACATCCTAGACGAAATAGCTCCTCTGAAAGACATACGAATTAAAGCAAGGTCAGACCCATGGATCAACAATGACATACTACACCATCTGGAGCACTGAGACAATCTGTTAAAAAGGCTAGCGAAACATAGACAGGATCAAGGTCTGAAACATGAGTTCAACAGGGCCAGGAATAAACTAAGTAGGAAAATGAAATCAGCGAAAACTAATTATTTTCACAATAAGGCAGAGGAATATCAGAATAACCCAAAGAAACTATGGAGGCACCTAAAAACAACAGGCTACAGCAACAAGACAAGGGATTCGTCTAACACTAATATTGCTCTCACCATTAATGATCATGTTTGCCACGATAAACGACAAATTTCAACCTACTTCAACTCCTTCTTCACTTCCATAGCAAACACACTTGCACAGAACCTACCTCAACCTCTCAATAAATGCACGACAACAACGACCACCTTTCGTAATTTCTACAGAGATAAAGACATACACCCGAACACATTTGGATTGCAAAATGTTACACCAAAATACACTTTTGACGAGCTGTCTAACCTAAATGTACATAAAAGCACAGGACCAGACAAAATTCCTGCCAAATTTCTACGAGATGGAGCCATTGGTATAGCAGGCCCCCTAACCCACATCATCAACTTGTCAATAACACCAACACTGTACCTGCTGAACTGAAGGAAGCTATTGTAACCCCTCTATTCAAGAAAGGAAATAAACTAGAAGTTGGCAACTACAGACCAGTTAGCATATTATGTATTGTATCTAAAATCCTTGAAAGAGCGGTATACACCCAAATTGAACACTACCTCAAACAAAATGATCTATTCTATAAGTTTCAATGAGGTTTCAGATGTATGTACTCGACAGACTCCTGTCTCATCCACTTAACGGATCACATTCGTAAAGAAATGTCTAAAGGTAACTACACCGGTATGGTTCTTCTTGATCTACAAAAAGCGTTTGACACAGTAGACCATGATATCCTATGTAATAAACTACAAGCAATGGGCATAGGGTCTGTGAACTGGTTTAAATCTTATCTTAGTGGTAGAACCCAAAGAGTCAAAATTGGTGATAATATATCTGATCCTATGCCAATTAACTGTGGGGTCCCGCAGGGAAGCATCCTTGGTCCCTTACTCTTTCTCTGTTATGTGAACGACATGGAACTGAGCGTCTCATGTAAATTATTACTGTATGCAGACGACAGCGTGCTTCTGGTTTCAGGAAAAGACCCAATAAGTATTGCCGCTTCACTTTCCAAAGAACTAGAATCATGTAGTGAATGGCTAGTGGACAATAGACTATCTCTTCACCTGGGCAAGACGGAAGCCATCTTACGTGGAACAAAACGCAAACTGAAAGACATTGTGGGCTTCTCGGTCAACTGTAATGATATTCCTATAACAACAGTGTCACAAGTTAAATATCTCGGACTAAAACTGGACGCGAGTTTGTCAGGTGAAACAATTTTGGAATCTATCCTGAGTAAGTGTAGAGCACGTATAAAATACCTGAATAGACAGGTGGGATGCTTGCCCGCGGCGACCAAAAAGACCCTCTGCCAAGCGCTTGTTCAATGTCATTTTGACTATTCTGTGTCATCCTGGTACTCTGCATCATCTAAATCAGCACAGCACAAACTTCAGGTCACTCAAAATAAAATGGTTAGGTTCATGCTGAACCTAGGACCTAAATCACATGTTGGCCAGGAACAACTTCAGTCACTAGGTATGCTCAATGTCTCTGACATGGCCAAACAAATCAGGCTCACTAATGCCTTCAAAATTTTCTATGACAGAGCTCCAGAGTATCTAAAGAATGATTTTGTTAAAGCAAATGAGAGGAGTGGACATAATACAAGAAACAGATGTTTAATTTTAAGGTCCCGAGAATCCAAGGACAGGGTAAGCAAACATTCTTCTTCACTGCCATCAAAGACTGGAACGACCTACCCCAGTCAGTCCGTAAAAAGAGAACACTGTATTCCTTCAGACGTAGCCTGAAGGAACACCTGAACCGGACAGCTGCGAGAAGGGAGCACCAAGCTTATGTCTACTACTAAATACGACATAAGAGATAGACAAACCAAACTGAAATGATTACTGATTACGGATTACTGATATTTACTATAGGATGTAAGGTATCTTAAAATAACCCCCTAGAAATACTTTCTCTAAAGTATCTATTTCTTTATCCTCCCCATTTCCCCAGCTAACGTAATCCCACAAGGACCCCAATGGAAATACGCCTAACGGCCTTATTGGGCTATCCTTAGTTGGAATTATGCAAGGCTGGTACATGTCATATTTGTAACATACTATGTGGTACCAACTCTGTAAATTGCTAACTGAATAAATATTATTATTATTATTATTATTATTATTATAGCCTTTAAATTTGGTAGATATAGGACCTAGGCCTACATGTCCTTTCTAAGTTGAATTAATTGTCTAATACTTGTCATAAAATAATAAAAAGGATGTAACTGGTACTGAATGGGTAAAGATGGGCAGAGATGGGCAAAGATGTTATCAAATTTGGCTGGACTCCCAAAAGTTTGAGAAACTGATGGTCAAAACTTCATCCGGGCAGCCTTCAGTACAAGCCACAACATTATGGGGAACGTTGTTGCTAACTAAGTGTGTATTTGGGAGTTTGAATGAGAGTGTAAATGTGAGTTTATAATTATGCAGGTGTACGTTGTGATAAGTTTTGGGAGCGTATTAAAAGTTTATTAAAGTTATCTATAAAACTACCATTTTCTGTCTTACATATTTAAGAGAAAACGAGTATATTGAAACGCTAACTTAATTATAAGAATTAAAATGTTCTTCCCAAAAATACTTATATAGTATATTTTTTATGCCAACCATTCCTATTGATAATATTAAAATTATTAGTGGATTAAATAGCAATTTTTATGAAAAAATACGGTACAATTTTAGTTACTGGACACCTATTTGACAGGTACCGCCAACGATTTAATACATATTTTTTTTCGGTTTCCACGCATCCAACACCAAGCTACACCCTTTTCTGGTGTACGAAACACTAAAAAAGCAATGGGGACACTTTAATAATGATAATATGAGACGAAATATAAAGACAACTCGGTTGCGTTCGTGGAAGTAGCGTCGCTTTGTTTACTTTACGCTCGGAGTGACTTCCCGGTCCCACCTTGGCGGTCGACTTCAAATGGCTAAGCTTATAACCAGATGTTGGGTCCATTTTTTGATAAAGACTTGCGTTATAGGCTGTGGGATACAGGACAGGGTTGAGGGGGGGCTCTGCCCCCCTCACCCCCCCGTGAATTATAATAATCGTCATATATGTGGCCAGCAGGGGGCAAGTAAAACAGCTGGCTGTAACCTCGAGCGTCCTGGGTAAACAAACCGCGACGATCCGAAGTGACGACGGACTCCCCCCGCCGCCGATTTTCGGCACAAATGCGCCGTTTTATTCTCGTCGAAAACCACATTTAAAAAGTTATTATATCGTTTTCAATACTATTACCGGACCAGAAAAAGGTGTAGCTTGGTGTTGGATGCGTGGAAACCGAAAACAAAATATGTATTAAATCCTCGGTGGTACCCGTCAAATAGGTGTCCAGTAACTAAAATCGTACCAAAATATAGGTTTGACTCCTGTAAGGAGATAAAGAAAACCTAATATTTAGTAGTGGCCCCGTAATCATTGACGAACATGCCTATTACATAAGGCATCCTCTTCAAACTGTTAGGACTGGGGTTCAAATATATCAGGGCTCTTATTCATTGGACTAGTAATGGCATAAATGTTACAACGGAAAGCGCTAGCTCCAACCTCTGATGTATATTCCCAGTGAACAAAGAACACAAATACTCTACTGAGTTCTATATGCAATAATAGGCTATCAAACTCTCAATAAATGTGCGTCTACTCTAGGCTTAATGTTATGTGAAAACAGCCTATTACTACCTATAACCGAAGGTGCTTGGTTATGGTATGCAAAGTAAGGTGGTAAGAGAAGTTACAGCTTACGTTACTTTAATCAATAAATGTCAGGCACTCCTGCATGACAGAAAGTGCACTAAAGTCCTTCAACACTAACAAGGAATCGTCTTTAAATGTTAGATGCTATAAAGATGCTCGTATCGGAAATGGAACCCAAAAAGGCAGGCAGCGGAACAATGCTCGTGCAGGCTATGCACACAAAAAGGCAGAATATATAATGCCGTCGGAGCCAAGAATATCCTAAACACAACAACAAAAATAATAATCGCCACGACAATGCAGTATTCCTATCAACAAAAAGAGCCTAAGTCGGTTGTGTCTCAATACATACAACTAGGCTGCGAAATGCTTGTGTAATCATAAACGGGTATGCATAAAAAGAGTAATTAGGTTAATATACTTAATGTCTACTATGATTGATAAAGTCTAGCTAGAGTCAATGATACGAGATACTGGTGCGCATGGCATGCCGCATAGCCTAGTGCAAATCTCAAGTCTGTGCGTCAAATATTACGTTATAGGGAAGGGTAGCTCTCTTGAGAAACCTTAATACCGAAGTATTAAGCGTTCTCCTGGCGTACCTCAAAGACAAACAATCGAGACTAGAACAGTGCAGAATGGTATAGGCAAAAAGCCCTCATTCGTGCATGCTCTACTCTCAATGGCACACAGACTAGAATTTACTCAATCAACTCCAGTTCTCAGGTATGTCGTGCAGCTTTTAACTAAAGCCAGCACTCATAGGAAACAATACCTTATAATATCAGACTCCTAGTCTAGCATTATCTAATCCAGCAGAACACTAATAATTAAAGGATGCAGTACTTAAACAATATAAATGCCAACCAATGCTTCGTG
Source organism: Paralithodes platypus (assembly GCA_032716605.1). Taxonomy (NCBI): domain Eukaryota; kingdom Metazoa; phylum Arthropoda; class Malacostraca; order Decapoda; family Lithodidae; genus Paralithodes; species Paralithodes platypus. The sequence continues at coordinate 25,002,384 of CM064491.1, read as the reverse complement.
ATCCACTTATCTTAACAACTAACATACATGGGTTATATCAGACCTTAACGCACAATACAACTGGCCAGCATGAAGCTGATTTTGCAGAGTTAACCAGAGGGGGTATAATATTAATAAAAGGTGGTGAAAGATATGGAAAATGAGAGAGATAGGCAGAGGAAAAGATTCTCAGGTGCGAGCGGGGTACAGGTAGCAAGGGAAAAAGATGGGTGCATTCTAGAAACCAGATCTGAGGGAGAGAGTGGCGAGGAACTGTATATATACTCGCACTAGCTCGAGCCGCGTGGGAAAACAGCGGTTACAAGTCATCTAACCACTAGCAAAGCTTACAGCATGGTAAGGGCCTCTCTCCACCAACCCCCGCGAGGCAGCCAGCCGTGACGTCATCGAGCGGGACAAAAAACACTGCGCGCCTCCTCTCACTCTGTTCTACTCCCTCTCTCTCTCCCAGATCCTATCATTACTAGTTAATGATAAAATATATACTTTACAATTAAATATATAAAGCCTTGACATGGGCGAAAACAAAGAGCCTTTCTGGACTGCCCATGACACGAGCTTTCATATGAAATAAAGCACACTCTAATACATAAACTGTAGCCCCATCCACTGCCCTGGCGATCCTAGCGAGTTACTGTAGGACAAGCCATGCGGTTCTAACGGAGTGGTTAACGTCACACCCTCCCCAAGATTTTTCTCAGAGGCCCCAAGGCTCACAAAAATCTGATGGTTAGAACCCATGCTATATCTCCACTTCCTATCACCCAGCGGCAGTAAAATATCTGGCACAGTTCTTCAACAAAACATTTTTCAAAATTATAACCCTCCCCAACACCATAGGTTAAATTATATGTAGTTATGCTCCTCAAGAGCGAGCTTCTCTAGCTCAGCATTCTGAGAGGAGTGCAACTCAGAATTACTGCTATAACATACTAACAAAATTCAACTATAAAAGAAAGAGTTTTTATTTGATTTTTATGTTTATAATTTGTTTATTTCGGCTGCACTATAGGGGCAAGCCTAGTTTTTTCTTCTATACCAAACGCTCAACTCCTGCTTTACGACCCAATACGCTGGGCTACAACCGCGAGCCAACAAGCACCAAGCGCAAAATACTATTCAAACTAAAGCAGGAGGCTACCCGTGTGTCCATCTACCCAGGATCATATACCCTTGAACGACCATCTGCAACCACGTAGTCACAACCGGCAATATGGCGTATGTCCAGGTTATATACCAATAACCTTAGTGACCACCTGGTCAGCCTCATATTCCGATTGTGAAACTGGTCCAAGAACTTGAGAGGGTGATGATCTGGGTAAACTACAACGACCGGACCATAGGCTGGAACACAGACCTCGAAATGCCTCAGAGCAAGTACAACCGCCAGCAGCTCCTCCTTGACAACAGAGCAGCTCCCCTGGGCCGAATTGTACTTCTCCGAGCAGAAACTAACAGGATGCTCCAGCCCATCATCGTCCTTTTCCACAAGGACGGCACCAGCCCCCACACCACTAGCCTCCGTTGCTAGTTGGAAAGGTAGGCTAAAGTCAGGGGCCCTGAGGATCGGGTGAGTGAACAACAGGTGTTTTACTTCCCTAAACACCTTCTCACACTCAGGCGCCCATTTGAACTTCTTATCCTTCCAGTTATCCTCCACCTGAGCTTGACTGTCCCGTTCTCCTTCTCCACCTTGACTGCTAAACGTCATCACAGGCACAGTGAGAGGCTCAGGGGGGTGCCTCCCATACTCCTTCATGGGATTAACATGACATAACTGATTGTGCTTCCGCCTGGGAGTGGCTACCAAGTAAACCAGGTCCGATAGCTCCTCCACCACCCTATAAGGACCAGCGTACTTCGCGGATAAGGGGTGACCTACAAGGGGCAGTAGAATCAACACCTCCTGACCCACGTGAAACTCCCTGAGTTCAACCTTGAGGTCGTACCTGTCCTTCCTGAGGGCCTGAGAGCTAGTCAAATTACGGCCAGCCAACTCCAGACTGCGCAACATCCGTTCTCGACTGTTGAGGACACACTTGAGCATAGAACAAGGTTTTTCTGCGCCCTCCCATACTTCTTCAACCATATGGAGAGGCCCTCTGACACGGTGTCCAAAGACGAGCTCATTAGGGCTGAATCCCAAACTCTCCCCAGGTACCTCCCACACAGCAAACAAAACACATGGCAGGCCAAGATCCCAATCCCTCCCACTCTCAAAGCAACAACAACGAAGCACAGATTTCAAGGCTGAGTGCCATCGCTCTAACACACCCTGGCTCTCCGGATGATATGCAGATGACACAACCCCAACAATCCCATGCTGCGGCATTGCTTGTACAAAGAGGCTAGAAGTGAAGTTGGGTCCCTGGACTGACTGAATCCCCTGCGGGTAACCATACCGGGAAAAATACACTAGCAAGCTTCGGACCACCGTTTTCGCCGACCCATTTCTCATAGGGTACGCGTCAGGGTACCTTGTTGCTACATCTCCCGACTGTGCATCACTGTCCTCCTTCAACTCTTTCGTCTTTTTAAGCCCATCCTCTTCCCCTTCAGGAACAGTTACTGGGTCTTCTCCAGACTCGAAATGTGGTCCTAATACCGAGTCCCCGAGAAGGTCCGTTGATACTAAACTCTCAACCGCATCAACTTCCAACCCCTTCTCGGTACCCTTCCTCCGCTGATCTAAAGATTGTTGACCAGAATGTGACTCCCTGGATGCAGAATCTCCGGTGACAACACACGCCATAGGCTGCACCGGACACTTCTCAACCCACTCCTGCTCCTCCCTACTCACGTCGGCCGGCTTCTCGACAACGACTAAGGGTGGAGCCTCAGAAGTAGGCCCCGCAAAGTTGTTGCCAAGAAGGAGGTCGACGCCCCCAACAGGTAACTTCTCCACAATTCCTACATCCAGGTCACGAGTCACACCATCAACTTCCACCTTCATTCTTACAAGCGGGTATGACCTTGTCGCATTAACTCCCTGAACCACAACCACCCGCGCCGTATTGACAGGTTTACCAGTGAAATTTCTCAACAGTGTTTGCGATGCCCCAGTGTCACGCAAAATTCTCACCTCATGTCTTCTACCCCCCCACTCCACACAACCGAGTCCCCTGTGGTCACTAAAGGCATCACGGACAGGGAATAAGCCTTCCGGATCCTTCTGCACTGGCAGTGTATTTACCTCGGAAGAAATGCCTCTAACAAACTCCGATGTCCTCTTGAACACTCCAATGCCGTGAGCAAAAGAGACGGCTGCCGGAGGAGGTCGACTAGGGCACTCATTTGCCTTATGACCCTCCTGGTGGCACCTAAAACACATAAATTTCGGTTTCGGCTTATACTGTGATGTAAAAGGCCCCTGACTTTTCACATACGGTGTGGTGGTAGGTTTGGCTTCAGTTTTAGTTTCATTGCTCTTTGGTTTAAATGTGTCATTGCTACGGGGAGGGGGAGGATAACGGTCCCTAGCACTTGCATCGTACTTCTGTGAGGACCCGCAACCCCGAATCAACGACAGCCGTAGATCAGCCATTTCTGCTGCTTCTACTAGAGTTCTTGGGTTTTTCTCCTTTAAGTTCAAAGTTAGATCACCGCCCGTGCTCTTAAAGAACTGCTCCAACATCATTAACTGCTTAACTCCATCAAACGTTGTTACCTTCTCAGATCGGAGCCAGTTCCCCATAGCATCGGACAAGTCCCGGGCGTGTTCCAAAAAGGTGCTATCTCTTCCCTTAGTTACACCCCGGAACTTCAAACGGTACGTTTCTGGTTGCAATTCGTAAGCCCTCAGGACAGCCTCCTTGAGATCCTCGTACACAATACATAACTCCAAAGGTAATGCATCGTAGGCTTTAAGACCCTTGCCTATTAATCTAGAGGATACAAGTGCTGCCCATTTATTCTCTGGCCACTGGTGTTCCTGGCACTTCTTCTCAAAGCGTGTGAAAAATTCTGTTACACCACTCTCATCAAACACCGGAACCAGTTTCAATAAGTGCGAGAGAGACTGCTCATGAACACGGTTATCAGCCCCAAGTCGCTGTCCCGTCGCCTCTACTCGCGACTTCTCTACGTCCATGTCGGCACAGTACCTAGTAGACTCTAAATCCGCTTGGATTTTTGCTAGCTTGGCTCTCTCTTCTATCTTGGCTAATTCTATTTGCTGCTCACCTGCCCTGATAGCCTTTCTCTCTTCGATCTTAGCTAATTCGAGCTGAAGCAATAATTCTGGAGATAACCCTTGAGGAGGTGAAGGTGCTACAATGTTTGAAATTACCGGTGGTCCCCCCAGGGGCAACCCACCCTGCCAGTCACCACCCACCTGTGGAAGCGTACCCGGGGTCAGCAAACCACTGGGATGGCTGGGAGTCGAGTGTAGGGGAAGCATGGCCGAAGGGCTCTGAGCACTCAACCCATCTCGCTCACCAGTCACCCTGCCCAGTACACACGTTATCAAGTTATCCTTGGTCATGCTGCTAGTAACCGCATGACCGATAGCTGTGGCCAGGCATTGAAGACCGTACCGATCCATACCCTCCAACCGCTCGGCAGTAACAGGCCATTGCAAAAATATCCTAGCATCCTCCTCACAGTTCACCCGATTAACCCTTTCATCATGCTGCTGTTCCTCAGTTTCGACATTACGTACTGTGCCTCCATTCTCCTCTGATCCGGTATAAGACATGATGCTCACAAAAATTTCTCACCACAATATTCAGAAAAGAAGCACCCCAAACTCTTATACCTCGATATACACACAAAAATTCTCGGAAATACTCAAGGGCTATACTATGTTCCAAAAAAAATTATTCTTGCTGATCCCCGCAAAATATTCTCCAAAACAACAAATGTTCCCTGCTAATAAATGTAGGTTCACCAAATCCTAGGTAAGGTCGCCATTTGTTACGACTGGGGTTCAAATATATCAGGGCTCTTATTCATTGGACTAGTAATGGCATAAATGTTACAACGGAAAGCGCTAGCTCCAACCTCTGATGTATATTCCCAGTGAACAAAGAACACAAATACTCTACTGAGTTCTATATGCAATAATAGGCTATCAAACTCTCAATAAATGTGCGTCTACTCTAGGCTTAATGTTATGTGAAAACAGCCTATTACTACCTATAACCGAAGGTGCTTGGTTATGGTATGCAAAGTAAGGTGGTAAGAGAAGTTACAGCTTACGTTACTTTAATCAATAAATGTCAGGCACTCCTGCATGACAGAAAGTGCACTAAAGTCCTTCAACACTAACAAGGAATCGTCTTTAAATGTTAGATGCTATAAAGATGCTCGTATCGGAAATGGAACCCAAAAAGGCAGGCAGCGGAACAATGCTCGTGCAGGCTATGCACACAAAAAGGCAGAATATATAATGCCGTCGGAGCCAAGAATATCCTAAACACAACAACAAAAATAATAATCGCCACGACAATGCAGTATTCCTATCAACAAAAAGAGCCTAAGTCGGTTGTGTCTCAATACATACAACTAGGCTGCGAAATGCTTGTGTAATCATAAACGGGTATGCATAAAAAGAGTAATTAGGTTAATATACTTAATGTCTACTATGATTGATAAAGTCTAGCTAGAGTCAATGATACGAGATACTGGTGCGCATGGCATGCCGCATAGCCTAGTGCAAATCTCAAGTCTGTGCGTCAAATATTACGTTATAGGGAAGGGTAGCTCTCTTGAGAAACCTTAATACCGAAGTATTAAGCGTTCTCCTGGCGTACCTCAAAGACAAACAATCGAGACTAGAACAGTGCAGAATGGTATAGGCAAAAAGCCCTCATTCGTGCATGCTCTACTCTCAATGGCACACAGACTAGAATTTACTCAATCAACTCCAGTTCTCAGGTATGTCGTGCAGCTTTTAACTAAAGCCAGCACTCATAGGAAACAATACCTTATAATATCAGACTCCTAGTCTAGCATTATCTAATCCAGCAGAACACTAATAATTAAAGGATGCAGTACTTAAACAATATAAATGCCAACCAATGCTTCGTGATCCACTTATCTTAACAACTAACATACATGGGTTATATCAGACCTTAACGCACAATACAACTGGCCAGCATGAAGCTGATTTTGCAGAGTTAACCAGAGGGGGTATAATATTAATAAAAGGTGGTGAAAGATATGGAAAATGAGAGAGATAGGCAGAGGAAAAGATTCTCAGGTGCGAGCGTGGTACAGGTAGCAAGGGAAAAAGATGGGTGCATTCTAGAAACCAGATCTGAGGGAGAGAGTGGCGAGGAACTGTATATATACTCGCACTAGCTCGAGCCGCGTGGGAAAACAGCGGTTACAAGTCATCTAACCACTAGCAAAGCTTACAGCATGGTAAGGGCCTCTCTCCACCAACCCCCGCGAGGCAGCCAGCCGTGACGTCATCGAGCGGGACAAAAAACACTGCGCGCCTCCTCTCACTCTGTTCTACTCCCTCTCTCTCTCCCAGATCCTATCATTACTAGTTAATGATAAAATATATACTTTACAATTAAATATATAAAGCCTTGACATGGGCGAAAACAAAGAGCCTTTCTGGACTGCCCCTGACACGAGCTTTCATATGAAATAAAGCACACTCTAATACATAAACTGTAGCCCCATCCACTGCCCTGGCGATCCTAGCGAGTTACTGTAGGACAAGCCATGCGGTTCTAACGGAGTGGTTAACGTCACAAAACACTAATCCGCCGTAGTTTGAATCTACCGCGCAGAGCATTTAAAAACTGAGGAGCCTTCATCATGAGCGCACGCGACCTCACTCATGGCTTCAGTCATTATGAATTGGGTTCTCACTACGAAAAAACTTCGTAAAAAATAAAAACAAAAAGAGAATAAGGATAACTATCTAATAAGCTTTCCATCATATCGTGGATGTACTTGTGTGGATCTTTGACCAGACGCTACTGCAGGCGTCATTCTTCCTTCACTGACATATCAAGTAAACCAAAATCCTGAATACATCAACGAATGGGAAGGGGATGGTCGGGAGGGCCCCAGTCGTCAATGATTACGGGGCCACTACTAAATATTAGGTTTTCTTTATCTCCTTACAGGAGTCAAACCTATAATTTATTAGTGGCCCCTCCATCATTGACGAACATGCCTGATTTCTAAGACTGGAGGGGGACATTCGTAATCATATCATAACTCTAGAAAAGCAGATAATCAAACAACCACATAGTATTCTTACTCTTGTAAAAAAGAGATATTCGGGTGCATAAACTTTATACAGCCTAAATCTTCAAAAAGGGGTACAAGCAGGAGCGTGCTTCAAAGAAGCCTGCTTGAAAAAGGGTTAACTCTGAGACTCTGTACACAGATTTGCTAGTTAAGAAGGCACCCCACTTAAAGTAAGTGGTGAAAACTAAAAACTTATAAGTTTACATGTGCACATATAAACCCCATTAACTAGTGGATATATTCCTAAAAATATAACCAAACATAAATGAATTCTTGTACATTCATAGAAGTACTGAACTCGTGTACTTATGGAGAAGTAATTACTTCAAAAGTAAAAGTCGTAGTTGCAACTACCGAGATTTCTCAAAAATCTATTGCTTCACAGCCAAAGCTACTTACAACAAGAATTGTTGTAACACTACTATTGGCCTTTAGCACCATTTCCTGCAATAAATACTACAGAGAAATTTTATAAAACAATGCCTACAAACAGTATCCCAGCTCGTATGTTCCGAACACATACTCCGGAGGGGTCTAGGGTGTCCTATGTCACACTGACTGCACCCTCCCCCCCCTTTTTCTTGAAATTAAACAAAACGTGACTAAAAGGGCCACCTAGACCCTCTGCCGTAAAGCTATACATGGCAAGGAAGGTTTGTCCAGAGCTACTGAAAGGCATTGCGTCAAAAAACTCCTGATTAGAGGCCCACAACTGTGTGGACTTAATAACTTCCACCGAAAGATTATTAAGGAAACGTAAAGAGGCTGTCCCCTTGCGTAAATCGTGGGTCTTACCCACAACGCCGGGATTCTTCTCTTTAAAGTCCTTGACCAAGAGAGAAGCCAGTGTACGCTCCATCAAGCGTTCACCCGGACTTGCGACCCATAAAGCACCCTGGTGATTTAGAGGTGCCACTCTTAAATATTTGGTTAGAGCTTGCACTGGGCAAAAAAGATGGTGCACCTTTCCCCTTTTTAACGCCGGCACCGTGAACTCTGAAAACACGTGTTCACTGTGCTCATTCTTGGCTAAGAATCCTGGGGAAGGTGCAATGTGAATACACTCATGAAGCCTATCAAACCTGAGGCAAATAGGTGTGTTGCTCATCGCCGCCAGCTCAGATACTCTGTTCCCGGTAGCCAAAGCCATAAGGAATACTGCCCTTTTGTAAAATCTGCAGTCTTTGGTACATACGGGAACGAGAATAACTACGATGCTATGTCCAGAGACCATGTAGGCCTGAGCTGACGGGGAGGTGGGCGGAGTTTAAAACCTGCCCTCATAAATCAATTTCAGATAAATGTTTCTGCATGAACAGATACATTAAATAATTAACAACCAACGCCACCGAGGGCACAGTTTGGTTTGTTCTAAGAATCCAAGACATAAAAGCTTGCCAATGCGATTGAAACTGTCGCTTTGTAGACTGGGTATATTGATTCGTGAATATCTTGGTCACGTCGCTACCATATGGTGCTAGCCACTTGGCCTCCTGAATGTCCATAATGAACAAGTCCGCGAGGTTTCTAGGTTGCCAATTGTGTTCTAAGTGGAACAACCCGACCGGGAGTGACACTGGGTGCGGGCACCACGTGTACAAATGCTGGTACCAAACTGCACCGGCCACAGGGGCGTGATTAGCGAGACTACGCCTCGCTAATCCTGTAGTTTGTTGACTACGTGGCACATTAGAGACGCGTCTGGCGGCGGAAAATAGATAAAAGGAACTCAACCTGTTCTCGTCCGTCATCAGAGCGTCAGGTCCGCCCGCCGGCGTTATCGTCCGGCGGGTGAGGTACAGTGGGAGTTTGCAAGTCTTCTCAGACGCAAACAAATCCACTTGTGGATGGTCATGCTCCGCACACGCAAGAGCGCCCATTCCACTGAAGTGCTTTGTCTCTGAGACAGAGCGTCTGCCCAGACGTTTGCAACGCCTGGGAGATAAGATACGTGAAGATGAATGTTCAGCCTGTTGGCTAGTATAAAAAAAATTTCTGACACGTTTAGCCACTTCCGAGATCTTATTGACCCTTGTTTCTGAATACAGTGAACCACATTCAGATTGTCCATTCTGAAGGCCACCGACTAGCCCCGTAAAGCAGAGCCGTGAGCCTGAAGGACAGATAAGGGGACTAGTAAGTCTTTGACATTGATGTGGAAGATTTCTAAATGGGACCAAAACCTTTGACCCTGATGCCCGAGGTTTGACTACAAGCCCCAACCTATCGTGCCTGACGCATCCATGTCCACCCATACCGACGGCGGAGGAGAGGTTCATGACATGACTGCGTGCAACCTTTCTCTCGTCGCCCAAACCGCTAGTAAGTTGTGTAATAACGTTGGGATAGGCCATACTATCCCCGCCGGTAATAGTGGGAAAAATTTGTTGCCCTCCAAGATTAAACGTTAGACTTTCAACCGGCCCAACTTCACAGTTAGCTGAACCCCGTTGAGAGAACCGACTAGAGATTCCCAAAGTTTCTGTGTCGTATTCAGACTGTGGAGAAACATAAACAGTTTTTGCGAAATCTGTTTCGAGTGTCCACACTCTGACTCAGAGTGAGAGAAGCTGTGTCCTCGACCAGCCCTATCCCCTGAAATACTCGTGGGGGAACAAGGGTTTGACTTTTACTAAGTTGACCTTGAATCCTAGAGATATGAGATGGTTTAACGTAACGTAGACATGACTGATGCGTAACTTTTCTGTTTCTGCCACCACCAGTTAGTCGCCCAGATACCACCAGACCCTGATCCCTTGTTCTAACAAGGGCATCAGGGCTTGCGGGGACCTTGCTTGAATGCTTGTGCCAAATTGAAAACAGTCTTCCAAACTGCTGGTGAAATCAAAGAAGGAATTAGAACTGGAGACAGAACTACTTGGCTTGCAATACGGTCAAGAAGTTTCTTCACTAAGAACATCCTCAGATCCTGCCTTGCTCGAACTGCCTCTAATAAGGCCGTCCGAATATCTCCTAAAGACTTGGATGGAAGTCTGGAGAAGCAAGCGCCGGGAAAGTTCAATGGCTTTCCTGACTTCCGCGGCTTCTATTGCCTGAGAAGAGCGTAACAGAGACTTTGTTACTTGCTGGGAACCATATATTGCGAAAACAGTTGAAACGCTTTTCCTCTTAACCTAAACTCACGGTCTAGGTAAGCTGGGGAAGGCGTGCTAATGGCAGCCAAGCAGAGGGGACTCCGCCGGCACCAAAAACCGGAAGAGAGAACCAAGAATGGCGTTCTGGAGGGATTTGGTGGTAAGAATAAGTCATGGTTATAATAACTTGGAATGTCCTTAATATGAACATCCAAAACATTTCCGTAACATTGCTACCCCTGACTCATCAGGCCCGTAAAAAGAGGCATAGCTCCTGTTTTTTGACTGGCGCCTTGTCTAAAGGAGGGGGAGATATGTCTGATATGACTCGCACAGTGGAAGTAGTGAGAGCTGTTGTGCCTGGCACATTGGAAATTGGGTCTGACACAAGCGGATGGCTAGGTATTTTCGCTAAAGCAAAGGATGTAGCCAGAGGTCGCACATTCGTCGACATCGCGGGATCTCCCGTATCAGAAGGAGTTTCCGGCGTAGGGCCAAAGAACCTATTAAGTGCATTCAATAGTAGTCCATCAATCTCTTCCGCCGGTACATACCTAGCCGATGACGAACTCCGTGGAGATTCGACAGTACCCTGAGAGTCGCCTAGAAGGTGACTGGACTCTTCAACCTCCATCTCTGAGACCAGAGATCGTTGTTCTTCATCCGTTAAGTCTGGCTTATCATGGGAAGATCCCGCCGAAGCCGGGACCTCCACATGTTGCCATGTTAAAACTGGGGTAGAAGATGGTACATCGGCATCCCGTGGACGTCAGCACTAGTTGAGTCACAAAGGGATGTGTTCTGTCCTGCCAGGACTGTGAGTATCGCCATACACCTTGGCTGTGGCTGTCCCTCGCTTGCGAGCTCGGTATACTCTCTAAAAGAGAGCCCTGTAAAGGTTTATGATAATTAAAAGCTCCCATAGCTCATTAACACATTGAAAGCAGAGCTGGTGAGCAAAATCATAAAGTATACTAATTAATTTAATTTATATTTTAATTGTATTAAAATAAATTACTATAAATAAACACAATATTATCCTAATATAATCATAGAAAATATATATGGTTATTATTATTCAGTGATTAAATTATTTCAATAACAAATAAAAATAATAGGGATACCTGATCTTAACGGCGTTGAACATACAGCAATGAGAGGTTCAAGTGCCGACATGGCAGAGACTGGGGGAAAACTACCCCGCCCCCGGGAACTACCTGGTCACCTGGTGCAACACCGGTACTCCGCCCTGGAAAGAGAATTTTCCGGGGATTAATGCTCATAGGGTTACACCCAAAAAATGGTACAAAATATGTGTCACAAGACCGCCGGTCAACGAACCGTAGCACTCCACCACTACTTTTCGTTTTCCTTTAGTTTCATATTAAAGATTTCAGGATATATTTACCTGTCCAGAAGATTTTAAGCATATCTTTTGAATCCTCATAAAGATGAAGTATATCTTTATTAAAGATGAAGTCTTTCAAGTATCCCTTTACACTTGAAACATTAGTAAGATTCCGGCATCTTTTTATCCCATAAAAAGTCTAAGCCTATCCTAATCTCTAATCCGGCTTCTCCCAGAAGCCCTCATAGATCGCCGTCTTGAAGGCCGTGATACCCTATTGTATCAATCAATTGTTTGGCAAATGATCGCGAATTGCTAATCCGTTAATATAACCACCCGAAGGTATAACCGCCGGGTTTTATATGCAATGTCAAACCAATTGTACCTGCCCCAGACCTTTTTTGTAAAAAGGTCGCCGGGAGAGAAAGACTAAACAAACAAACAACATTGTTCCAATTGTTTATTAAGGATTTCAGCATATCTTTTACCTGTTCGAAAGAATTAAGCATAACTTCTGAATCCTCATAAAGATGAAACATATCTTTATTAAAGATGAAGTCCTTCAAGTATCCCTTTACACTTGAAACACTAGTAAGATTCAGGCATCTTTTTATCCCATAAAAAGTCTAAGCCTATCTTAATCTCTAATCCGGCTTCTGCCAGAAGCCCTCATAGATCGCCGTCTTGACGGCCGTGATACCCTATTGTATCAATCAATTGTTTGGCAAATTATCGCGAATCGCAAATTCGTTAATATAACCACCCGAAGGTACAACCGCCGGGTTTTATATGCAATGTCAAACCACTTATACCTGCCCCAGACCTCTTTGTAAAAAGGTCGCCGGGAGGGAAAGACCAAACAAAATAACTGTGTGGAGCCCCCCTCACCGGGAATAACACAGGAAGCCTGATCCCAGGCTTGACCACAGAAAACGCAGTTTCTGATGAGCCCTCAAGCGACCAAACTCGTCGGGGTAACTTACCTATTTTAGCCATCCTGACTAAAACTCGGTAAACAAAAACGGTGTTCTCGGAGCAACGAGAAAAAACGCCGGAAAGGTAACCCACACCAAACGAGACATAACAGGAGGGCGTAATGCATAAAGCAATGAATAACACAGGAAGCCTGATCCCAGGCTCGACCACAGAAAACGCAGTTTCTGATGAGCCCTCAAGCGACCAAACTCGTCGGGGTAACTTACCTATTTTAGCCATCCTGACTAAAACTCGGTAAACAAAAACGGTGTTCTCGGAGCAACGAGAAAAACGCCGGAAAGGTAACCCCCACCAAACGAGACATTTTAACACATTTTATACAAAGGGTGTGCGCAAAAATAGGGATACCTGAACAGGAGGGCGTAATGCATACAGCAAAAACCGGGGCAAAGGTAGCCATGACAGAGACTGGAGGGAAACTACTCCAGGTTCTGCATAGACCCGCCGGGACCCAGCTCTGGAAAATTAAAATTTCCAGGAATTAATGCTCATAAGGTTAACCCACTCATGTTCGCACACAGGTGTTAAATAACCCGCCGGGTAACGAGACGTAATACTCAACGACCACAGCTCGCCACGCGGTGGGGTTTCCTAAGTAAAAGATTTCAGAATATCTTAATTTGTCCAAAAGATTTATGAATACCCTCTGACATAATATATAAAGACCATCATGGCGTTTATAAGTGATTAAGTCTTTCCGGTGGTGTTTGTTTCCATATTAAATTTTGGAAAAAAAACCCCCTAAAAAAGACGCCGGCCCCCGAATTATCTCGTAGATAAAAAACTGGGAAGCCTGACAAATATACGAGATCTAACTTCTGCCGAAGTATCTTTTAGATCGCCGTATGTTGAAGGCGGCGATACAAAACGTATCCCTCAAATGTCTGGTTAACTAACTGAATTGTAAATTCGTTATTCTCATCCGTGCAAGAAACACCCGCCGGGTGTGAATAATAGTTTAAAAAACGTTAACCCCAATTGTGCCCTAAAGCGCCGTATGTTGAAGGAGGCGATACACAAAGCATCCCTCAATTGACTGGTCAACTAAACTGAATTTTGCAAATTCGGTCATCCCACCCTTCCAGGTTGCACCCACCGGGTGAATTAAAGTTTAAAAGTTAACCCCAATTGTTCCTATCCCCACTTCTTTGAAACAGATCGCCGGGGAGGAAATACAACTACAGCATAGTTTTATATTGGCTTTGCAAAACCGAAAAAACTACAAACAACACGTGTCCGTATGAACACTGTTAGATGGGTACAGCCAACCCGCCGGGAATCAGAAGGAGCCTGAAACAGGCACCCCAGAGACGCAGACCTGGGGAGCCACAGACACCCACTCGCCGGGGAAACAAGCCTGTTTTAAACCACGCGTGGCCAAAACTTGGCAACCAGCCGGGGTTATCAAGGTGAAACCGAGAAAAACCCGCCGGAAAAACCCACCCCGTCCAGATACCATCTGAACGCAACACCGGACCGAGGCGTAGCAAAACACAACTAACGCCGGGCCCAACATAGTCCGTGGAATTAGCCAAAACACAACTAACCCAGGACACATAAATAGTCCGTGGAATTAGCCAATACACAACTAAACCAGGATACACATGACACAGTAGTACATATTTAGAAAATAAATCAATAACACTTGTATATGTGATAAAGCTACGAGAGGCTGGCTAGGCCTAGGCAGACGGATAACAGTAACATTTCGGAATATAAACAAAAAGCACTGAATTATATCACAACAGGAACCACCGCCAACACACCACTGTAGCAAACACTTCCGGCAAAGGGAAGACCTGACTCGGGACCCAGAAAAAACTTCACTAAGTGAAGAAAAATACGCTGGGAACGACAGCAAAAATACGCTACCTCATCAGAAAGATAAAAGGAAGCAATAACGCGTAATGAAAGCCGCCTGCATCACAAAGCTAGCTAACTGTGAAAAAGTTCACCTGTCCACAACAGGACCACGAGGGTACATCCGAAATAGATGCCCCAAACATACGACCCAAAATACACTGCACTGCGGGCAACCAGCCCAGGACACTCCTGCTACGCATATCCTAACCTTACTCGATACATCCCGGAGTAAACAAATGAGAAAAAACTCACTAGGGACGCAACAAATGCGGAACCCGCGGAGCGTGGGGAGACAGGTCCGGGCAGGCTGAGCGCAGAGCAGAGAAGGAAGAATGACGCCTGCAGTAGCGTCTGGTCAAAGATCCACACAAGTACATCCACGATATGATGGAAAGCTTATTAGATAGTTATTCTTATTCTCTTTTTGTTTTTATTTTTTACAAAGTTTTTTCGTAGTGAGAACCCAATTCATAATGACTGAAGCCATGAGTGAGGTCGCGTGCGCTCATGATGAAGGCTCCTCAGTTTTTAAATGCTCTGCGCGGTAGATTCAAACTACGGCGGATTAGTGTTTGAAGAGGATGCCTTATGTAATAGGCATGTTCGTCAATGATGGAGGGGCCACTAATAAATATACAGTTACAGAAACAAAAATAGAGCATCTCGATATTTTAATTCTTAGATGCGCGCGATGGTTAGATCAACTGGTCAGATTGCTCAGGTTGCTGCAAGTGATAGACGTTTGTTAGTTTGTTCTCCCAAGCGTCTATTCGTAGTTTTTATATTGTGATTATTCCTTGTAGCATATACTACAGTAGATCTGCTGTATTCTATACTTATATACAAAACATCACAAAATGACCACCAAGGTGTGTCTGGTGAGGGAGGGGGTGAACAAACTACGGGCAACAGTGCAGCGAAAGATCAAACTGCACCGAGCGGGACACTTTGCAGTTCAAACTATTGATGGCCGGGTCAGCCAACTAGTTCCTCGTGCTGATGCTGATATCAAGGCACTTGGTCGGTTCTTCTTCAACACATGGAAGATTTTGATGCTTAAGTCTTTGGTGCCTGATTGTCCTATTGAGCTGATAAAGCTCTGCCAATGGATGGACAAGCATCCAATGTACAGCACCTGCCAAAGGCCTCACTTGGCACATATCCTTGCCATTCTAGATTGTATCATTGATGGACCCGGAAAGGCTCCCGCTCTCAAGTTGATCCAGCCAGATCAACTACCATGCCAAACTTTTTCTTATGAAGAGCTCAGGCCACATCTTGCAGATAAATGTTCTCTCAGCTCTGGAGCGACTTGCAAAACCTTTCTGCTTAGGTACAAGGGTCAAAAGGCAGTATTCAAGAGGGGCAATGATATTAACCAGGAAACAGTACAGAGCTTTTGGCATGAGGCCTTGTTGCTAGACCATCTACAGGGTGCTGGTGGCTCCCAAGTCTTGTTGGCTAACTGCTCTGACCGTCCTTGCCTATTATTGTCCTGTGT
Organism: Paralithodes platypus; assembly: GCA_032716605.1. NCBI lineage: Eukaryota > Metazoa > Arthropoda > Malacostraca > Decapoda > Lithodidae > Paralithodes > Paralithodes platypus. The sequence goes on along the minus strand of CM064491.1, from coordinate 24,986,366 downwards.
CGAGGATATGACTCTAGATAAAGTGCATGGCCAACTTACTGAACGAGGGTTGGTGGAGGTTTTCTTGGCACTGTCACACAGCCTATAGCAGGTACACGCTGCAGGGGTTCTGCATCATTACTTGAAGGCGAATAATGTGTTCGTCAAGGTTCCTATGGCTGGCCTGGGGAATGTTGAAGCCTCTCTCATTGACTTTGGAATGGGGACTCTCGGGGAACAAATGACAGATATTGGGGATGGGGACGCCACTGATTATATGCTCTATCCGTGGTACGCACCTGAAGTTTTCTTCCAAAGGGGGGCTTCTTTTGCCAGTGACATTTTTGGTCTTGGTATAATGATTGAACGGTCGGTAAAAACACAGATAAAGGCTGGACGGGTGCAGGCTTGGCCAGAGGGTCTTCAGGAACTTGTTGCCGACATGGTCGAGTACGAAGAGAAAGACCGACCATCTCTAACTGAAGTCATCGTTAGGCTGAGCACCATCCTGCCCTCTCTTTTGGGCCTTCCACGGTCATTCCCTGATGATGAGGAGATCAGTGATTCCGATGATGATGAGAATGATTCCGATGATGATGAGAGTGATTCCGATGATGATGAGAGTGAATCTGATGATGAGGAAAGTGAGTGTGAATATTGGACCGAGTCTGATGATGAGGAGAGTGATTCCGATGATAAGGAGAGTGATTCCGATGATGATGAGAGTTATTCCGATGATAAGGAGAGTGATTCCGATGATAATGAGAGTGAGTCTGATGATGAGGAAAGTGAGTGTGAACATTGAAGCGAGTCTGATGATGAGGATGAGTCAGTCCGATAATGGGAATGATTCCAGTTATGGCGAGGAGTCGGATGATGAGGTTCAGTCAGAAGATGAGGATGAGTCGATATTCTTTATAACAGAAACTTCTTAATTTTAAGATTTAATTATTTGAAAGGTGCTTTTAATTTAACTATATCTACATAAGGTATATAACTGATATCTTCTTTTACTTTCTAGTTTTATGAATAGGATATTTTACTATTATTTATTAACCCTCTCACGTTTTTTACGCAATTTTGAGCCTATTAGGGATACTTTAAAGCCTTTGTTACCATCAGGGGTATTTAGAAACCTTTAGTTTAGTTACTTCAACCTCTGCAGTTGTCTTTGAGTTAGCTGTGGACAAAAAACTAAATTTGGAGAGGTAATTATAAGAGTGAGAGAACTCTATTTATTATTGCTAATCTGGCAACCTCTGCACCATAAAAACGTGAAAGGGTTAACCCTTTGAGGATTATGACGTATTTTGATACTCTATTCTGGATATCATGAGACGATTATATTTACATTAGGAAGGGTATATGAAAGTCGACAGAGGGTTGATGGAGTTAATCCTTACCCTTTTAACTCTCACAGATCCTTCCTAAACTGTATAAGATTGTCAAATAATAGCCATAATAAACTGTATACACGTGTCATAATCCTCAAGGGATTATATTATATTAGTTCCAAGGAGAAGTATTTCATACAAAATTCTGGTATCGTATTTTGTCTTGGCGAGCAATAGCGAGCCTGCATGTTAGGAGAAATCATCCTCTAGTCGAGGCATTTTTCTATAAAAATATGTACATAATTAGCTTGAAGGGGGCCTGGGGAGATTTTTATATTTATATTTTCATTTTTTGAAGGGGGTATTGGAAGAACATATTTTTGTTTTAAGTCTAGGAGGCAAACTAATTGTAGATTACTCAACAATGGCAAGACAAAAACAACAACTTAACCCTTTCAAGCTCCAATACGTGTTTCTGTTCTGTTTCTGGATACTATTAGACTATTTTATTCAGATTAGTAACGGTATATGGAAGTCAAAGGGTTGATTGAGATAGTATTTACCCTTTTAAGACCCACAAATACTTCCTAAGCTGCATAAAATCGTCTAATGATAGCCAAAATAAACTGCTAAAACGTGTCAGAGCTTCAAAGGGTTAATAATGTAAACAAAATTATTATAACATCAAAAGTCATACCAGATTTTTCTTGCTTTTGGTTGCCACGATCAGTCATCAAGGTAAGTCACGCACATGCAGAAACAGGGATATACAACGTTTCCAGCCTCTGAGTGACGACACCACTCTCTTAGATCAACTTAGTTATATTGATGTGTGCCTCACTATTAATCTTATACCACCTTCCCCACCCAAACAGATACCTACTCCACCTTCACCTCTGCTCATCACCTCACCCTTTTTTCCCGTATCTTCTACCTATCCTTCTTTTCCAAAACCAACCATGCAACCGACCCACTCCAACGCCCCCAAACCTATCCTGCAACCCCATCCTCCTTCCTCAAAACCCCCTTCCATGGCTCCAGGATTCCACCCACTCCCTCACCAACCCCACTCTCCTACCTCACCTGTCCGCACCCACTCCCCCTCTCCTATCCCCTCTCCATCTATCCCAAAACCCTCTTAAAAACCCATACCCATTCCTCAATTCAGGGCTTTGCATATAAAGTCCTTACACCATATGTGCCAATTCGGCACTCTGCATATAAAGTCCTTACACCATATGTGCCAGAACCATGGTCGTGGGCATATGCTTTTAAAAAGGCTTAAGAATCCAATCATCAGGGTTCTTTGAACACTCTTAGAAAGGTCAAAGACAGTTGGGAAAGATAGTACGGCCATGGTCACACTTCTTCCCCACGTTAGTCTGATGAATAGTTACTCTGTCATGGCTTAAGCGACTTTTCATTAAAGACCCTACACCCAAGAGTACCGGAACAGAAATTCATCACCGACTATTATAACGGTCAGGATAGTCGAGCAGCCATAGAGCGGGACATGTCCTCACTCATGCTCGTGTTAGTCTGATAGTACGACCCCTGTGTCATGACATAAGGAACTACTATTAAAGGCCCCAAACCAATTAGTCCATCTGTAAACCCCCCCCCCCCATTGACCACACGGCAGGACCACCTAAGCGGCTCAACGGGACCAGTAGAAAGGATTCAGCAACAAACACCTAGATCATCAGTGTTCAGTGTTACTTCAAGACTCTACCCAGTGTTAGAATAGAAGTGCTAGTGGATTCTCTAAGTTCGTCGTGGATCCTCGTCCGTGCTCGGCGTTATATTATTGTATTATATTCCATGTAAATAGTGTATTACGTATCTCGAGTGTATTTCTCTCATTGTATCTGACTTTAGTTTCTCCAGTCGAGTAAGAACCTACCGTTGTCCAATCAACCCCAGTAAAAAACCTGGTATAACAAAATGCTTTTCAGTCACTTGATCTAGACTGTTTGTTACGATTGATGAAGTTACTTTCGTTCTTGTGTTGCTCATTAGTCTATACAGACTTTATGCTCTTATGCAAATCTAGTTAAATTATTAATCCATGTGTTAACTTTAGATCGTCCTTCCTATTATTATTGAAAATTATTATTCTAGTGTCACTGCTTATGATTCACCTTTAACACTTAATTACTTACCGTATATATTGTTGTGCATACTCTACCGTATTATAAGGACGATTTATTTGTGTGGAGACCTATTGTCTCTGGTTTATTTTATCTAATAATTTCGTATATACGAGTTCTGTTGACCATTCACGAGACTGCTTTGATGTTTGTGTTCCCTAGTTGGTTAAGAATAAAAACCTTTGTAATCTTTCCTTGTATTATTATTGTCTATTGCCTGTTATTTGTGTGGTGATTGGGGAAATAAGGTCAGTCCTCGCCCAGTGGAAAGGTACAGTACCTTAGTTGAAGATAACTGCACATTCTCAGTCCGGGAATAGCAAACAGGATATACCTCGTTTCTCAGAAACATGGCATAACACATTTTTTTTTTTTTTTTTTTTTTTTTTTTTTTAAGGAAAGAGGGGGGAATAAGTAGAGGCTTGGTCAGGAAGGTAAAGTAGGAAAATTTGAAGTACAGGAAGAGATAAAAAAGATGGTGGGCCTTCCACCTTGCTGGTTTTGGTTGTTATGTTTTATGATTAGTGTAGTTTTCTTGGGGTGTGATTTTTGTGTAGATTAGTGTAGTTTAAAGTTTAATTTTATAGTACTAGACCAACTTACTAGCTAAGTAGCCTCATTACTTACTAGCTAAGTAATGAGGTTCTTAACATTAGGTGTATAAAGGAGGTGGGATTATTTCTAGCGAATTTATGCTGCTTGGGAAGTTTGAGTGGAATCTAGTGATGTGTTCTTGTCTTTCTATAATTTCATTGTATAAATTGGTTTTGAGTGTCTGTATTTGTTGCCATGTTTTGATGGCTCTATCATGAAGTTTGATGTTGAGAGCTTTGATATTTGTAATGTTGTGAAGTTCTTCTGTGGTGTGTGTGTAAGGATATCTGGTGTTAGTTGCAAATCTGATGGCCTTCTTTTGAACTCTTTATAGGGGTAGTAGTTGGTTTTTGCTGAGGGCATGGGTTGGGATAGGGGGGTATTCAAGAATGGGAATGACTAGGTTTTTGATTTTGGTGCTTAGATCTCTGAAGCGGGATATTCTTATGAGGGCATGCATAGCTTTTCCGTTTCTTTCTTTAATGTAGTTTATGTAACTATTTTTTTTTTTTTTTTTTTTTTTTTTAAGAGACAATGAACGGAGGAAGGAAAAACACAGAGATAAAACAAAAAGGTCCATGTGCCTAAAGGCATCCTCCATTCATAAAATGTTTGTAACAACTGGATTTAAACATTTGTAGATTGTAAGTTTGTGGAAAGCAATTCGAGGGAAGTGAATTCCAAAGAGTAGTAGCTCTGGGGATAAATGAATTCTGATAAGCAGAAGTTCTGCATTGTGGAGGAGAAAGTGTAAATTCATGGGCGCTCTCAGCTGCCCTAGTTGTGGGGATCTCGAGCCCAAGCATTTTTCCGGGTTGCTGAATTCTGTTAGGTCGTCGTTAATAATTAGGTCTTCATTCTTCCTTGAGCTAATGGGAAGCACTTTGAATTTGTTGATGTTTGTCTTGATTCTTCATCTTTTTTCATAGTTGTTTATTCTTTCTGCTTCTTGTTGTGTCTTTGCGTTCATCATGAATTTGGATTTACCTCCGTAGTGTGTGATTTGAGTTATATCATCTGCGTAACTGATGTTTAGGAAGCTTAGAGATTCTGGAGTGTCTCTAGTGTATATGATGAAGAGTGTGGCATTGGTGTCGATCTGCCTTGTTAGTAGCAATCTGTTCTGTTATGAGGGCAAGAGCATGTGAGGTTCCTCTATTAATTCTGAATCCAAATTGGTGCTGGTTGTATAAGTCGTTGTGCTCAAGGTGGATTCACTTGTTATAGGCAGCTTTGTGTTTTATCTCCTTCATGCACGTAGGGGAAAAAATACATTGACTGATACACATACTGGCTGATGCACACACTGACAGAAATACTGACTGACTGATACACACTGACGCAACCTCATATACACTGCTATCCGTTTTTTTTTATTAAGGTGACAGTTACAAAGTGGTGTACAATCTATCTTATTCTAGTTACATTATAGTTTATCTTATTTTACCAGTACCTCCCTACAATCAACCTAGTTGTTCCCCAATTCGGCCCTCCGCCACGACCATTTCAAAGTCCAAGTCTCTCACTCTTGTCCTCTGTAGTGGGGAGGACCTTGTACCCCTGAGACATAGGAGTGCAGACCTGAGAAGAGAGAAAGAGAACCGGCATCTCATCCAAGTTATGACTTGGCTTCTATGCTGGCGCCTTTTCTCGATATTTGTTCAGCTAATCTGGCATAAAAGACACTTGCAGAAGGTCCCATTCCTCCCGACGATGAGAAGACCAGAGGAGTAAAGCTTCCTTGATCCCTGTTCAAAATTCTTTTTTCATAAGCGCGTTTTTTCTCACTTTCGTTTCTCAAGTATGCCGCCTTGAGTATGTGCTCTTGGGTTGAAAATTCTGATGTCGAAAAAAGCCCGTTGTCCCCTCGTCCAAAAACCTCTTGCACTTACGTCCACTCTTTCTTCATTTGAAGTATTTGCAGTATTGTGGGCCAAGCGCTGTCCGTCCATAGGCAGAAGTTCCGGTTCGATTCTGACATCATGGCACACCTCGTCCAGCATTTGTGCAGTGATGTCTCGTACTTCATCATGCTAGATACAGATGAATCCTCCTTTCTTACAGGTCATACAGTGGTCTGAGTTGTTTATTTCACCACATGCACATTTCAGCGGCAGGTTCGAAACTGGCCACCCATACCTCAAGGCTACGGCATAATTGAATTCTTGTTTATTTAAGCTGAAGCCTTTTTCCTTTATTGGTAATGAAGTGAGCCAATTTGAAGCTCCTGTGTCTTGCGCCATCTCAACTCTCATTTTCAGTTCTTCGCTACATTCGGTCTTAATTTGTTCTAGGCTATGTTTCTGTCTCTCTTCTCTGCTCTTTGTAATTTCCTGTCTTGCATTTCGTTGTTCCTCTTCGTCCACCTCATCATTTTCATTTTGCTCCCGTTTTTTTTCTGTCAGAGACGTAGTAAGTTTAAGGGAATTTTGGTACTCATGAGGTGCCGCCTCCACTGGGTTTATGATCCCCATACCTCCGAACCTTGGCAGAAGAGCTAATAGATCTCTTAGCTTTTGCGTGATGCCTTCCATCTCTGTTAAAGCAGGTATGAATGCTCCTCTGATTGCTTCTTCCAGCGGTTGGAGCATCTGTCCAATGTCAGGCACTGTTCTCATAAGAAAGGTCCATCTGTGCATAACACCATATGTGAAGGCAGTATATGCAGCATGTGGCTGAGATTTCGCAATGTCTGCCAGGGTTTTCACTTCCTTTACCCATTCCGCTACCTTATTTCGCACATAGACTCTCTTGCATTCCTCTGTGCCTATTACTGCTCCCAAATGGCATTGACCCTCCTTTGTAATCTTCACTCCTGTCCCATCAAAAGTCCGCACCGCTTCTTCATACTTGTCTTCTTTCACTATTAGTACAGATTTACTAGCATTAGGATGGTACCCAATGACTACGCCAACCGATTGTACTCTCTGCCACCATTCTTTGAGATCCTTTATTCTTCCTGCACCTGTGAAGTCATCTGTATATACGCCACTTGTTTCACTCGGGTTGCCTCATGTTTTATTTTCTGCTGCAGAATAGATAGTGCAAGTGCGTACATTGCCATTGCCATTGGATCTCCTTGCGTTGTTCCTTCATTTGATTTGAGAATTTTAATTTCTTCCTTCTTTGTGCTTCCAACTATATACAGGTTAGCTGGCTCCTTATAAGTGTTTTCTATGTACTTTGCGATGCTCGGGCATTTGATCTTGATGTTGTGAATAGCTGCCTCCCTATTAATGGTGTTAAAGGCATTTGTTGCATCCACTAGCAATACCGCTTCCCAATCTTCCTCCTCATACACCTTCCCCATTGCATGTATTGCTGCTTTTCCTCCGGCTTGCTGTCCTGCACATACTTGTAAGTTGCCCACTGCTCTTTGTACATCTTTTCCAAATACGGGCATGATTGCTTTTCCTATAATCCTTCTAAGAACTTCCCCAACACCTACTGGTCTAATTCCTGGATTCTTATTTAAAGGTATCAGGCGACATGCTGTCAGAGATTCTATGTTCACGCATGGTGATGATGCAAGTTTCTTTGCCAGCATTGTTTTTTTGTTTTTTGTTTTTCTATATGATTGAGGGAGGCAAAAGGCAGAATTGCCTATAGCGAGTGCCTCCCCCATAGTTGAAAGAGTGACAGGGCCAAAATCAAGGGACGATCGGGCCAAAATGCCTGGACACACGGAGTTTGAAGCAATTTAAGTCATAGGAAGAGGGAAAGACTGATTCTGGGAGAGAGTTCCAGAGCTCAGCTGTTGAGTAGAAGAAAGTTTGAGAGTAACGTTTCACTCTTGGGTTGGAGAGTTGCACAGAGTAGGGGTGAGATTGAGTTGCAAGACGGGTACCACGTGCCCTACGTAAAGGAGGTGGTATACACTGGGAAAGCTCTGAGGAACACTGATTATTATAGTAGCGATAGAATAGCGAGAGAGATGCAACATTGCGGCGGAGAGAGAGATATTGCAGAGAGTTAGTGAGTGGACGGGAGTTAATGATACGAAAGGCCTTCCTTTCAACTTTGTCTAGGAGAGCAGTGTGAGAGGAACCTCCCCACACATGTGAACAATACTCAATACTTTGACAGGTCAAAAAGGAAATCAGACAGGTCAAAAAGGAAATCAGGAAAGCAAAAAGAAATTATGAAATAAGGATAGCCAGTGACTCAAAAAATAACCCTAAAGCTTTTTACCAACTATATAAATCTAAAGTTAGAGATGTAATAGGCCCCCTAAAAACTTCAATAGGAGAAATAACAGAAAATTATTTAGAAATGTGCAGTACATTAAATAGTCAGTTTCTTTCCGTTTTCACTAATGAAAATTTGGCACAGATTCCAGAAGTCAATATGGTATATAGTGATAGTATAGAAAATATGTTAAGTACAGTTAGTATAAGTAGACATGATGTGCTTAAGGAAATTGACAGACTGAAACCTCAAAAATCGCCTGGTCCTGACGAGGTATATGCTAGAGTATTAAAAGAATGCAGAGATGAGTTAAGTAGCCCATTAGCATTTTTATTTAACAAGTCATTAGAAACAGGTTTAGTTCCAGAAGCTTGGAAGCTTGCAAATGTAGTTCCGATCTTCAAAAAAGGTAATAAATCGATAGCATCCAATTACCGTCCCATTAGTCTCACATCAATCATAGGAAAGTTGCTAGAGTCTATTATTGCTAGGAAAATTAGAAGCCACTTAGAAAAATTTAACTTAATAAATTCTTCTCAGCATGGATTCACTCAGGGACGTTCTTGCCTTACTAATTTGCTTAGCTTTTTCTCAGAGGTATATGAAGCAGTAGATAGTGACAAGTCATATGATATTATTTATTTAGATTTCAGTAAAGCTTTTGACAGAGTCCCTCATGAGAGATTGATGAGAAAGGTTGAGGCACATGGAATAGGAGGATCGTTGTTGGGATGGATTAGGTCATGGCTAATTGGTAGGAAACAGAGAGTCAGCATAAATGGTACCAAGTCAGAGTGGGGAGCAGTCAAAAGTGGTGTCCCCCAGGGATCGGTATTAGGTCCCCTGTTGTTTCTTATATACATAAATTACCTAGATTTAGGTATAACTAGTAGGATAAGTAAATTCGCAGACGATACTAAAATGGGGAGATCAATTGATTCAGATAGCGATATAGAGTGCCTCCAAAGGGATCTAGATACCTTACATGAATGGTCAGTAAATTGGCAGATGAAGTTTAACATTGACAAATGCAAGGTATTAAAGATAGGGAAGATGCAAACAAATGTTAAATATAGACTAGCTAATTTAGAATTAGAAAATTCAGACTGCGAGAAAGATCTAGGTGTGTTTGTTAGCAATGATTTGAAGCCTAGAAAACAGTGTATAAGCGTTCGTAATAAGGCAAACAGGATTCTCGGGTTCATATCTAGGAGTGTGAGTAACAGAACTGCTGATGTTATCTTAAAACTTTACTTGTCATTAGTGAGACCCCATATGGATTATGCTGTCCAATTTTGGTGTCCTTATTACAGAATGCACATAGATTCATTGGAGAGAGTACAGCGTAGAATGACAAAAATGATCCATAATATTAGAAATCTTCCGTATGAAGAAAGGTTGAAGAAATTAGGTTTACATTCGTTAGAGAGACGCAGAGTTAGAGGGGATATGATAGAGGTGTTCAAGTGGGTTAGTGGGATTAACAAAGGGGACATGACAAATGTACTAAAGCTCAGTGATAGCGAAAGATCTCGTACCAATGGTTTCAAATTAGATAAATTTCGTTTCAGAAAAGATATAGGCAAATATTGGTTTGGTAACAGAGTTGTAGATGGGTGGAATGGACTACCAAGTGCTATAGTGGGATCTAAAACGGTAGGGAGCTTTAAGATAAAATTGGATAAGCATATGGACGAGAAGGGTTGGGTGTGAAGGGGGATCATCCGGGTTGGGCCAATCAGCGCTCTGCAGACCCCCATAATCCTGCGTTAATCTCTAACCATTTTGGTAAGATGATCCTCAGGGTATTAGAGTGTTCAGCCTATAATTGGGCTTTGTAATTGAATTGGGGTTGTGTGGGACAGGGATCTGCCTTGCTTAGGCCAATCGGCTTTCTGCAGACTCCCATTTTCTTATGTTCTTATGTTAATACAAGGACGCACTATGCCCCTGTACAGAACAAGAAGCTGTGCTGGGGAAAAGAACCCCCTAAGGCGGTTGAGCACACCCAGCTTCTGGGAGGCTGCCTTAGCAAGACTGGTAATATGGTCCTTCCAAATGAGAGCAGAAGAAAAAGAGACACCAAGAATATTGAGAGAAGATGAAGGGTTGATTTTTGTATTGTTGAAGAATAAGGGATAGTCCACTGGGAGATCCTGATGGGTAGATAGATGGAGAAATTGGGTTTTGGAAGCATTAAAGGTAACAAGGTTTTCTCTGCCCCAAATGGAGATAGTATTTAGATCAGAATTTAAGAGTTCTATGGCTTCATTACGTTTGTCGTTAAGGGATTGCTGGCTGGGGCGTTCTGAAAAACTAAGGGAGTAGTGTAAGGTTGAGTCGTCTGCGTATGAATGGATGGGAATTAAGGTACAGTTAAGGAGATCATTTATAAAAATTAGAAAGAGAATAGGAGATAGGACAGAGCCCTGAGGAACACCGGAGTTTATAGGGTGAGGAAGTGAACAATGGCCGTCCACAACCGCGGCTATGGAACGGCCGGAAAGGAAATTAGAGACAAAGGCACAGATGGAGGGATAGAAACCGAAGGAGGGTAGTTTAGAAATTAAAGATTTGTGCCAGACTCTATCGAAAGCTTTCGATATGTCTAGTGCAATAGAAAAAGTCTCACCGAAGTCCTGAAAGGAGGATGACCAAGAGTTAGTAAGATATAAAAGAAGATCACCAGTAGAGCGACCCTTAAGGAAGCCATACTGGCGATCTGAGAGCAGATTATGAGAAGAGAAATGCTTAAGAAATTTGGAAGCAAGAATAGTTTCAAAAACTTTAGAAAGACAAGAGATGAGAGCAATTGGGTGATAGTTGGAGGGTTGAGAGCGGTCACCCTTCTTTGGGACAGGTTGAATGTGAGCAAACTTCCATTGCTTCACATAGGTCACCCGCGGCTGATCCAAACTTGTTTTGACTTAGGAAGATCCTCCAAGTCTTAGCATCTACACCTGATGGACCTGCTCCTCCTTGTGTTTTTAGCGCCTTTCTCCATACGAGGTCTCCAGTTATATTCTCATATATCACCGGGTCTGGAGGAACATATTCCCCGTCTAGTTTGGCCTCATCAGTTGCTGGTTTTGCTTCTGGGTGTTTCTCCTTTAGCTGGTCCAAGATGTGTCGATTCACTTTGTGCACCCCACTTGAGGCTTCCCCAGTGACCATTCTGACTGCCTGTGCCACTTTACCAATCCTCATGCTATTTCCCACTGATCTTGCCATATCATCTGGCTTCCTCTTTCTTCGTTGTTTTGTTTTCAGTCTTTGCTGGATTGCTCATACTTGGCTAAGAATTTTGTCTAACTCCCCCTTTTTCCACCACTCCATTCTCTGTTTCAGCGCTTTAATGCTTTCATTCAGTTTTGCCTTTGGTCTTTTTCTTTGAAGGAACAACTGAGGAATGAAAGAAGCTATCTTGATTGCCACGTGTGCCAAAGGGGCATCCTGAACATACCTTAGGATCATACGTCTGAGTTCCCCCAGCATGTCTTTTGCGGCTTCACAAATCGGTAGTTCAAACTTATTATGTTGCCATTGTATCACTTCTGTATAAATTTAATTCACTAATGTTGTGAGTCTGTCACCAGAATGTCCCATTCATTCTCCACCATTCATGTTTAAGTTACGAGGTCGTTCGTTCTGTTCCCGATTTTCGATTATTTCTCTCTCATTATCTTCGTTTACACCATTATCATTGTTTTGTTCCACACCTCTGTTGTCTTGCGAATTATTTATTCCTGCATTTTCTTCTGCAGGCTGCAGTTGTTGATTGTTATTTTCTGCATTTTCTCTAACAGGGTTTGCTTGTACATCCCCATTAACTACATTGTCTGTTTCACGGTTCATTTGTACTGCATCTCTCACTGCGTTTTGTCTTTCATCAGGATTATTCCTCGACTGGTACAGAGTTAATGGCATCTTGTCTTATTAACTGCCATCCGGGTACACACACATAGTGACCCCGACAACTATTTTTTTACCTCCCTCCTTTCATTTACATACTAGGCCCACCAAATTACTTGAGAGAGAGAGAGAGAGAGAGAAAAAAAAAAGGTATGTGCCAGAGTACATGTATGTATGTATGTTGTTGATCCTTCACTAGTGTTCCGGGTGATGCAACAAAAGTCTTGGGGCTGTTCCATTTCCTCCTACACCTTCCCGCGTTTTTTTTATGCCTTGCACGTTTTTAGTGGGTTACTGTGGGTATATAAAGCAGGAATTTTGGCGAGTAGTTCCAGTGGTCAGCTGACTGTCAGAGGGGGAAGACGTACGTCCCCCATTTACTTTTCCCCATAATGGTGGTCGTGTAAGAAATATTTGATTTTGCGCATACTATATGCGTAGTTTCATTTGTTCTGTAAAGTTCGAAATACCTTAACGTGGTAACTTAAATATCTTGCCAACTATAATTGTTCTCATAATTACTCATTAGTGTTTATCCTTTTGTTTGTTTACCAATAGATGTAAATATACGGTATATTTAAGGGCTGCATTATCTTCATGCAATCCCATTTCACTCGTTTAGCAGTCATACATACCCTGCACTTATAAAATTCGAGAATCCTTTTATTTAGATCATAAATTTATATTATATAAACAGCACTTTATTATTTATATATAAATTATTATGAATAATTGAGACAAAACTGAATATTCACTAATAATTTGTTTATGAAAAACATATTTAATTGGTATATTATATTTTTTAATTTAATTGTAAGATATATGAGTTGGCAAGAGTGACTTAGCTTGTATCGAGTGCATACCACGACCGTCATAAATCCCTCCACCTTACTCCCGCGTACACCTACTGACGTCACTGCTTACTCGTCTTCTCATTGGTCGTGGATGGAGGCGTGGCGCACACAGTCTCTTTAAATATCCCAGACCGGCCAGAATTCGGCAGTCACTCCTCAGGCACGATAGGTGTGTGTGTCACTTCGCTCTCTCGAGTACATCGGTGGGAATAATCTATATCTCAATTTTATCAAGATGGACAGCAGACCGAGCCATAAATCCTCAACATCAACGGTTGATAATGGTTGTTGGAGGTAACCCCACGCCCCGCGAGTCATCATCATTTCATCAACATCACTTATCATCTGGCAAGCTACGTTATCAGCTGCAGTCAAGATAAAAGTTGAACATACAAGCAAGTTCAAGCTACTAGTTGGATCTCCAGCCCTGAAGTTTGTTCTAGCCAAAACACTAGAGTATGAAGTGAGCTGTGCAGTAACATACAGTTTATTTTAGCTTTGTCTCGCCCTAAGTTCGAGATTTAGCTGTCACCCATTGCCCTGATTTTGGTTCTTAGCTGATACTTTCAACTTCATTTTAAAGTTATAGCTTTACACTTAAAGTTTTTGTTTTACATTTGAAGCGTTGGCTGACAACAATGTCACTTGTTCGAGATTTAGCTGATACCGTCAATATATTGGTTTAAGTTTCATCCGTGACTCGAATTTTAGCTGGCAACAGAGTTCAATCTAACCATATAATGCATCCCCCCAAAATAATATTTAGCTTACCAGTTATCCTCAAGTTCAAGTTTTATCTATCTTTGTCAAGTTAAAGCTGTCGGTATTATTACTTCCATACAAAGTTTTAGCTGCCACTCTCTCTACAACCTTGAGTTGTAGCTGTCACCACATCCTTGAATTTTAGCTGTAACCTCCACACCCTAAAGTTTTAGCTGTTGCCTCCATCAGACCTTTGATTATAAGCTGTCAATCGTACACGAGACATAGCTGTATATTTCCACCACAACCACGAGTTATTGGTTTGCCGTCTACCACACCCTCGAGTTCTAGCTGTCTATCCTCAAGTTATCTACCATGGATGAAGATCCCAGATTCGTGGTAGCCGCCCAAAGTCGCCAGTACCTTCCTTTCTACCACCCTCAGCAGGAAGAGTGGAAGGAGCCCTTTTACTTCCTGCAGGCGGCTGACACACAGCTGGGCATGCAGGAGAAATGCGTGGAGAAGAAGCAAGAGTACGGGTGGACACGGGAAGTGCTGTGGACTAGGCAGATGGTGCAGGACATCAACGCCATGACCCCAAAGCCTAAATTCTTGGTCATCTGCGGAGACTTGTTAGACGCCTTTCCAGAGACCGACACTGAGATCCGGAACCTGCAGGAGAGGGACCTGAAGAGTGTGCTGGCCGGTCTGGAAGTGCCCCTGGTCTGTGTGTGTGGGAATCATGACGTTGGTAACACCCCTACTCATGCCACTGTCGCATCCTACCGTACTGCCTTCGGAGATGACTTTTTCAGTTTCTGGTGCGGGGGAGTCTTCTTCCTGGTGGTGAACTCTCAATACTGGGAGGACAGCAGCAAAGTTGGGGACTTGGCCGAGGAACAGGAGCTCTGGCTGGATGAACAGTTGATGAAAGTCCGGGAGCAGAAGCCTAAACATGCAGTGGTCTTCCAACACATTCCCATTTTCATCTCACATCCGGAGGAGGAGAAGCAGTACTTCAACATGGAGCTGGGCACGCGTCAACGCCTCCTGCAGAAGTTCCACGATGCTGGGGTGCGCTACGTCTTCTGTGGCCACTACCACCGTAATGCCGGGGGACACTACAAGGACCTGGAGCTCGTAGTAACATCAGCAGTTGGGGCACAATTAGGAGAGGATACCAACGGCTACCGACTGGTGAAGGTGCTGGAGGATAGGATTGAGCATGCATACTATCCGCTAGGGGCCGCTCCCACTCGAGTTGCTCTGGCAGCCGCCGCCCCGAAACCTGTCACTCCAAACCTGCCCTCCCAAGCCTGGTCTCAAACAACCCACACAGCTTCATCGCCGCCTGTTGTTCGAAAGAGCTCCCTGGGGTTGTAGGGCTGTGGGAGTTCGAGCATATTTCGGCCAGATTGAGCAAGTCATCACAAATCTGCTCCTGTTATTCAAATACGTCTGTCCAAGTCTGACCCTTTTTCTTAAAGTCCAATTATCTTTATTAAAGCCTGTTCCTTTTTCTTCACATTAATCAAATTCTGTTTTTTGTTTATATAATCTTGTTTATGAAAGTCTGTTCCTGTTTATTCAAGTATATAAAGCCTGTTCATCTCATTTAACCTGTCAACCAATCGAGCAAAGGCAGTACCCAGGGGAGGCCACATAGGTATATGATAAGGAGTTACTGGAACTCCTGTTTCATTTGCCTGGCTTAACCCGCTGTTTGTATTTGTGCTTCATCTACACAGAGTAATCCATCTAACTCTCACAAACACCTCCTCCTCATATTAATTTCACTAGACATAACAAACACACCACACTTCTTCCCGACACACCTAAATTACTTCTAACGTACCTTGATATGGACTCTCTATTACTTTTTTTTTTTGGGGGGGGGGGCACTTGTTAGAGACAGTTTGCCTTTTGTTTCCTTCATGCACACCATCAAAATCTATTGTTGTGTTTATAAACTGTGAGCCAGCTATGTTATCAAGATACTCTTATGTCTACAAGCACATGCAATCCTGTAACCCATGCCTGTACCTGTTTCACCAATTATATTTACCCTCATTTATCGATTAACCAGTTCAGTACCGGCAACGTGTGTTATACATTAACCAGTTCAGTACCGGCAGCGTGTGTTATACATTAACCAGTTCAGTACCGGCAACGTGTGTTATACATTAACCAGTTCAGTACCGGCAGCGTGTGTTATACATTAACCAGTTCAGTACCGGCAACGTGTGTTATACATTAACCAGTTCAGTACCGGCAACGTGTGTTATACATTAACCAGTTCAGTACCGGCAACGTGTGTTATACATTAACCAGTTCAGTACCGGCAGCGTGTTATACATTAACCAGTTCAGTACCGGCAACGTGTGTTATACATTAACCAGTTCAGTACCAGCAACGTGTGTTATACATTAACCAGTTCAGTACCGGCAACGTGTGTTATACATTAACCAGTTCAGTACCGGCAACGTGTGTTATACATTAACCAGTTCAGTACCGGCAACGTGTGTTATACATTAACCAGTTCAGTACCGGCAACGTGTGTTATACATTAACCAGTTCAGTACCGGCAACGTGTGTTATACATTAACCAGTTCAGTACCGGCAACGTGTGTTATACATTAACCAGTTCAGTACCGGCAACGTGTGTTATACATTAACCAGTTCAGTACCGGCAACGTGTGTTATACATTAACCAGTTCAGTACCGGCAACGTGTGTTATACATTAACCAGTTCAGTACCGGCAACGTGTGTTATACATTAACCAGTTCAGTACCGGCAACGTGTGTTATACATTATTTTAGCTATATTTAGACGATTTTGTGCAGCTTAACCCCTTCAAGTTATGACGCGTTTTAGCAGTTTATTTTGGCTATCATTAGACTATTATATGCAGCTTAGGAAGAATCTGTGGGTATTAAAAGGGTAAATACTACTTCAATCAACCCTTTGACTTCCGTATACCGTAACTAATCTGAATAACATCGTCTAATAATAGCCAGAAAACAGAACAGAAACGCGTATTGGAGCTTGAAAGGGTTAAGAAGGATCTGTGGTAGTATTAAGGGTTTAGGAAGATAGTTCGAAGCCTGTCAATTACTGGAGACCCTTTTTAAGCTGAATAAAATCGTCTAACAGTAGCCAGCATGAAGTTAGAAAGACATCGCCGGTAAAGAAGGGGTTAAGGGGAGATGGTTAACTTTTGGGGCGATTTTTGCATGTATTCGTTATTTTTCTAGTTCCCTCCCTAGACCTCCATCAAATTTAAAACAAACATCCATTAGATCCCCCTTCTAGATTAATTTGTACATTTTTCGGTAGAAAAATTTCCCGGCCGAAGTCCGGTTCTTCCAACATTACAGGCTCACTATCGTTCGCCAGGGAAAACATCGACACCTAAATAGCACGAAAGGTCTAAATATTGACGAAGAAATGGGGCGAAAGGTCTTAAAATCGACTAACTAATAGGGCAATCATCTTAACCTCTGAAAACTAATGGGGCTAAACATGAGGGAGAAAGTGGTCCAGAAAACCGGCCCATCCCCCCTTAAAACTGCATATTCGTCTCATTATTTGCCGATTCATCGCTCTATGCTTGTAACTTTCCAACTGCTCTTTATTGGTACACAGTTACATTGATTGATTTCACTGTTGCATCACTATAGATTTGTTACTCCTTAAGGGGAGGAAGACCGTTTTTCTGGACCCCCTTCTCCCTAATGTTTAGCCCCACTAGTTTTGAGATTATAAGACGTTCGGCCCATTAGTTTGGCGATGTTAACACCTTTCGCCCCATTTTGTTGTCAATTTTAAGACCTTTCGTGCCATTTAGGTGTCGATTATTTCCTGGCGAGAGATAGCGAGCCTGCAATTTTAAGAGGAATCGGCCTTCGGCCGGGACATTTTCTACCGAAAAATGTACAACTTTATCTTGAAGGGGGTCTAGGCCCTAGACTCTAGGGGGTGTTTTTCTAAACTTGAAGGAGGTCTAGGGAGGAAACTAAAACAAATATGAATAAATTAATTAATAGACCAAACAAACGGCCAGCCTCCCCTTAAACCGCGTCCATACACCCATTGTACAGTTGGCCACAGGATTTGGTATACACTCGCTGATTTTGTGTATGGAAGTATAAACAGGGAGTCAAACCGGAGCAATTTTGTTGAAGACTTGAATGAATATGAGAAGGAATACAAGAACATTAACCCCTTCTTTACCGGTGATGTACTTTTCATTATATTCTGGCAACTAGTATACGATTTTGTTCAGCTTAGGAAGGACGACTACCCATTAACATGTTACAGACTGTCTCAAGTCATTATTTTAGCTACCCTATATTTTTCTTATGCTTCATAAAATCGTCTAAATGTAGTTGAAATAAAATTAGAAAGACGTCACCGGTACAGAAGGGGTTAACATGATATAGCATTGTCTTATCACTTCCAAACACATAAGTTGCAGTCTAAACCCTTATTTTATCTTCACATGTACACTCGACCCAAACACAATCTGTACACTAACGCTCTAAACATTTTGGAAGCGGGTCGACATCTTATGATAATGCCTCACAGACGTGTGTTTCACCCGATTCATTCCGTTCACACCAGATTATTTACAGCTCACCAGTGTAAAGCCGGTATCACACGAGCGTTTTTTCACTCAACTATTATCCTCAACATTAGTCTGGCAGCTTATGTGGTCAACTTATAAAATATTTCGGTTGCCTAAATTCATCCATCATTAGTCTAGTTTCTGATACCGTTGCAAAATATTCCAGAAATGTTGCCAGAAAAATGTTGATCATCGAATGTTGACGATAAAAGTTATCGTGTGATGCCGGCTTAAAGAATGTTTTTTGGTCGAGTGCACAGTAATATAGCCTAGAAATATTGGACTCGGCTTTCGTTTGACACCCTGAAAGCCGCTGTCACACGAGCACTTTTTCCGTCAATTTTCCATGAGCAAGTTTTTTCTGGTGATATTTTGGGATATTTTTGCATTGGATTCGGCAACTAGATTGAGGTTAGATAATGTTAGCTAGTTTAATTCTTATGAAACTTGTATTTTGAAGCTGCCAGACAACAATTGCCCGTAAAAATTGACGAAAAAATCGCTCGTGTGACACCGCCAATACTGTATAGACTATAGAACGATATGATTGATTTACAAGAATACTTTGTTATACAATCATTTATTGATCCTATCAAGTAACTATCGCATAACAAACTACACTCCTAATTCAATCATACTAATTTCCTGCCATACACCAAATTATAAATGATATTACAATTCATCTGGGTACCTATACATTCTAGTTCATGTAAGTGTTGTTATTCATGGCCAAATTATAGCATTATTTTAAGGGAGACAGACTGTTTTTTTTTTTTTTTTTTTCTATTAATTAATTTATTCCGTTATTTCTTAATGTTCTCTAGACCTCCATCAAGCTTAGCAAAATACCCCCTAGACCCTCCTTCACGATAAATTTGTACATTTTTCGGTAGAAAAATGTCCTGGCCGAAGGCCGGTTCTTCTTAAAATTGCAGGCTCGCTTTCGCTCGCCAGGAAAAAATCGACACCTAAATAGCACGAAAGGTCTTAAAATTGACAACGAAATTGGGCGAAAGGTGTTAAAATCACCAAACTAGTGGACCGAACGTCTTATAATCTCAAAACTAGTGGGGCTAAACATGAGGGAGAAGGGGGTCCAGAAAAACGGTCTGCCTCCCCTTAATTGAGACGGACGTGAGTGACCCCTTTGGTTCCTAGAGGGACTTCTTAATCTAAGTGAAATTCGTCTACTGTTAGCCCGAATCAAGTGAGAGGATGTGTCATGGTAATATACTGAGAGGGTTAAGGGGAGACAGACCGTTTTTCTGGACCCCCTTCTCCCTTATGTTTAGCCCCATTAATTTTGAGATTTTTAGACGTTCGGCCCATTTGTTTGGCGATTTTAAGACCTTGCGTCCCATTTCGTTATACATTTTAAGACCTATCGTGCCATTTAACTGTTGATTTTTTCCTGGCGAGCGACAGCGAGCCTGTAATTGTAAGAGGAACCGGCCTTTGGCCGGGAAAAATTTCTTTTATCTTGAAGGGGGGTCTAGGGGATGTTTTTCTAAGTTTGAGTGAAGTCTAGCGAGGAAACTAAGAATTTTTGAATGAATGAATTTATAGGCCAAAAAGCAGTCAGTGTCCCCTTAAGCAGACTTAGTTATATGTATGTAATTATATCTATTTTATCTGGTTACATATTTCATTACTTTAACTCGGTTTCATTATCTTCATAATATCTGAAGTTTTTCTAGATTACTTTATTTTCGGTCAGTACATTGTAAAACAATATTAGGTAATGTTTTTGTCTTGCTATAAAAAACTAATTTCAAAATCTAGTTAATGTATTGAATGACGTTGTATTCCATCTGGATTTAAGCTTCTAATTATCACTGTCAAATTATTTACCTTCACTGTTCATCGAAATCACGTCATGTATTCGAGTATATTTATTTGGTATAGGTAGCGCCAGCGAACTTGATAATAATGTTGACCCCTTTACTTCTTATAACTCGAAATGAATCAAAGCAATCGGGCTGACGTTTCTATCATTTGGGAAGAGTCCACCAGGAAATAGGTGTGGATATATACAGCCAGTTTGCTCTAGGTCCTTTTGAGTTACAGAGAGGTCAGGGATCAAGTTTGTTGGCGCTACCTATAGTGTATACATTATGTGGTAAGCGGTAACACACGAGCGATTCTTCCGGCAATGTTTACGGGCAAGTGTTGGCTGGCAGTTTTATAAAATAATATAAATGCCACAAAGAATTAAGGGGGTGGTACTCACTTTTTATGGACCCCCTTCTCCCTTATGTTTAGACCCATTAGTTTTGCGATTTTAAGACGTTCGTTCACTAGTTTGGCGATTTTGATACCTTTTGCCCCATTACTTTTTCAATATTAAGACCTTTCGTGACGTTTCGGTGTCTTACTTTTTCCTGGCGAGCGATAGCGTGCCTGTAATTTTTGAAAGAACCGGCCTTTGGCCGGGAAATTTTTCTACCGAAAAATGTACAAATATATCTTGAAAGGGGGTATAGTAGGTGTTTTTTTAAAGCTTGATGGAGGCCTAACGAGGAAACTCAAACTTAAATAAATGAATTAATAAGTAGCCCCGAAAACCCAAGCACTAACCCCATAAACTAGCTTCCACAATGAATCTGCGAAACTGTCTCAAATTAGTACACTTGTTGATTGAAATTTTCCGGATATTGAGCTCCTTGGATAAGCCGGTGTCACACGGGCCCTTTTCCGAGCAATTATGGTCTGAAAGCTTAAATAATTACACTTAATTAGAATTAAGCCGCCTAACTATACCTTCAGCCTAGTTACCGATACCAGTGCCAAAATGTCCCGAACTAATACGAGAAAAAACTTGCCCATGGAAAATTGACGGAAAAAGCGCTCGTGTGACAGCGGCTTATCACCAAAGTGTTGTACTCTATAACCGATATGTTAGTATGTTAAGCCACTGTCACACGAACGATTTTCCGTCAATTTTCCATGAGCAAGTTTTTTCTCGTTATATTTCGGGACATTTTTGCACTGATATCGGTAACTAGACTGAAGGTAGAGTATGTTAGGCGGTTGAATTCTGATAAAGTGTAATTTTTAAAGCTGCCAGACCATAATTGCCCGCAAAAATTGCTCGAAAAACGGCTCGTGTGACTCCGGCTTTAGTCAAGTGTATTATCGGTTCTTTGAATGACTTGCTATAGTTAGACAAGCCAATTGACTACTGGTGAGTTGCAGGCTATAAGGAAGTTGAAGCCGTTAACCCCTTCTGTACCGGCGACGTATTTTGCATTACATTCTGGCAACTAATAGTAGACGATTTAATTCAGCTTAGGAAGGACGTCTACCCATTAAAAGGCTACACACTATCTCACTTAACCCTTTTTACTACCACAGATCCTTCTTAAGCTGCACAAAATCGTCTAAATATAGCTAGAAGAAAATATAAAAGACGCTGCGGTACAGAAGCCGTTAACATTGATATTAGGCGGGTAGTACGGTACTACCCGCCTAATATAAAAGACGCTGCGGTACAGAAGCCGTTAACATTGATATTAGGCGGGTAGTACGGTACTACCCGCCTAATATAAAAGACGCTGCGGTACAGAAGCCGTTAACATTGATATTAGGCGGGTAGTACGGTACTACCCGCCTAATATAAAAGACGCTGCGGTACAGAAGCGGTTAACATTGATATTAGGCGGGTAGTACGGTACTGCCCGCCTAATATCAATGTTTATATCGCTTTTTATGGGCCCCGTTTTCGCTCATGTTTAGCATATTAGTTTTGAGGTTTTAAGACTTTCGTTCCGTTAGTTTGGCGATTTTGAGACCTTTCGCCTCATTTTGTTGTCAATATTAAGACCTTTCGTGCCTTTTAGGTGTTGATGTTTTCCTGGCGAGCAATAGCGAGCCTCTAATTTTAGAAGGAACCGGCCTTTGGTCGGGAAAATTTTCTACCGAAAAATGTACACATTTATTTTGAAGGGGGGTCTAAGGTGTATTTTTCTAAGCTTGTTTGAGGTCTAGCGAGGAAACTAAAAATAAATAAAAAATAAAATAAAATAAAATAATATATATATATATACCGTATATATATCCTTCCCAAGGTTCATACAATCGTCTAAATGCAGCTGAAATCAAATAACAAAGACGTCGCTGGTACAGAAGGGGTTAATATTATGTCTGTCATTTTTGTTCTTGCTAACTAGTATTTTTTATTTAATTTTATGCATTACCTTTTGTGTATGACATATATTTCTGAATCACTATAATATTAACTAGACATTTCTTGGTTTGAAATTCATATATGTAATCGCGCAACAAATATGATTATAATTATTGAAACAATGTCCCGTAATATATATATATATATATACTGCACAGTTGGTCATAATAATTTGTATCCATGCTGTGATTTATATATGTAAGGAAAACTAATTAGCAGTTTAGTTGTCTTGGGTAGTAATTGATACATAGCATCAATTAACTCTTGTATAACCAATTGTCTATCACACTATTATTCCTTCAATATATATCATGAGCGAGTCGGTACCAAGTATGAGGGCAACTGTACAGTAATGTGTGATAGATGGCTCAGTAAGTCGGTACCAAGTATGAGGGCAACTGTACAGTAATGTGTGATAGATGGCTCAGTAAGTCGGTACCAAGTATGAGGGCAACTGTACAGTAATGTGTGATAGATGGCTCAGTAAGTCGGTACCAAGTATGAGGGCAACTGTACAGTAATGTGTGATAGATGGCTCAGTAAGTCGGTACCAAGTATGAGGGCAACTGTACAGTAATGTGTGATAGATGGCTCAGTAAGTCGGTACCAAGTATGAGGGCAACTGTACAGTAATGTGTGATAGATGGCTCAGTAAGTCGGTACCAAGTATGAGGGCAACTGTACAGTAATGTGTGATAGATGGCTCAGTAAGTCGGTACCAAGTATGAGGGCAACTGTACAGTAATGTGTGATAGATGGCTCAGTAAGTCGGTACCAAGTATGAGGGCAACTGTACAGTAATGTGTGATAGATGGCTCAGTAAGTCGGTACCAAGTATGAGGGCAACTGTACAGTAATGTGTGATAGATGGCTCAGTAAGGCCAGATTTATTCTTTCCGAGCCATCCATCAAACTTTTAAAAATGCCTCCAAGACCTCTTTTCGAATTAAGTTTTGCATTTTTCGGTAGAAAAATGCTCCGGCCGAAGGCCGATTCCTTCTAAATTGAAGGCTGTCTAGTGATCGCCAGGAAAACATCGACATCCAAATGGCAAGAAAGGGCTTACAATTGACAACGAACTGGGGCGAAAGGTCTTAAAATAGGTAAAGTAATAGGGCGAACGTCTTGAACTCCAACATTGGTGTGGGTTTACCATCTGTAATATTCTGCCTCATCATCAGCCACAGCTGTGCCACAACTATCATTACAGTTTATTAGTTAACCCTTTCTGTATCCGAGAACACTTTCTGGCTATACCATTCACTATACCATTATATTCAGCAAAGGAAGGAGCTTCAAGTCAGAGGGTTAATTACCGGTAATCTTTGATTCATAGAGGGCCTTCCAAAGCTGAACAATATCGTCCAATGAAAGCCTCAAGAAGGTGAAAATGGCGTCGTAATGCTGAAAGTGTTAAGATCAATAGGTAGGCTATCCCTCATATTTTCAATGTACTGTATAGTTATCTACGCATATACTCGGTGATATATAAAATAAAGGTATTTGAAACCAAAACTCTATAATATCTGTTAGTATCATTATCCTTTTATTATCTATGCATATACTCTGTGATCGTCCAAATCTATCTACCTATCTATTGCCAGACGTCATGATCCCCGAAGGGATGGCCACGAATAAATCACCCCATGCATCTCTGTCCCCTGTCAGCCGACGCCCCTCCTCCCAACTAACACCACTTTCACTCATATACCTCTCAACTCCATCCTTCCACCTCTCTCGGTCTGCCTCTCCCTCTCTGTCCTTCCACCTCACTCTCGTACACTCTCTTAGTTATTCTCTCACTTCCCATATGTTCTTTTTCACACTTTCCAGCATATTCACACCGCACCGACCTCTTACTTCCTCATTCTTCTGTCTATCCCTCTTTGTAACTCCACATGCACTTCTCGACGAACTAATTTCCACCCCTCTTACTCTTGATTTGTGCCTCTCCAACAACGTCCATGTTTCACTCCCATACGTCAATGTTGGGATTATCATATTATCATGCAATGACTTATTTACATCCATGCTGACCACCGTATTCCTTGTCACTGCTTTCAGCGTTCCTACAACCCTCTTTCCCTGTTGTACCCTCTCCCATATGTCATCCTCCATACACCCATCTTTAGTCATCACACTGTCCAAATACTTAAATGAGCTGACATTCTCCATAACCTGCCCATTCAACCTAACCTCACTCTCTGTGGCTGCACCCCTTTCAAAGACCATAACTCTTTCCCTCATTTACCTTCAGGTTCCATTTCTCACACACTGTTCCATACATATTTATCAGACCCTGTAACTCCCACTCATTATCACTTATCAGAACTGTATCATCAGTAAACAGCAGTAGAGGCACCTTCCCTTTTCAGCAGTACAGTACACCAACATCCACTGCTCTTTCTTGAATTTCTTTCAGGACTCCATTCATATGAATATTTAACAACCATGGGGACGTCACACACCCTTGCTTTAACCCAACATTCAGATCAAAGAACTCACTCTGTTCATTCTCCACACCTACTGCCACCCTTGCACCCTCATACATGCTCTTCACCGCTTTCAGCAATTTACCAGCTACTCCTTATATTCTCAATACTTTCCACATACCTTCTCTATCAACCCTGTCAGAGGCTTTCTCCAGGTCCATAAAGGCAGCATATAACACACACACATATATATATATATATATATATATATATATATATAGATATATATATCTATCTATATATATATTATATATATATATATATATATATATATATATATATATATATATATATATATATAATATATATATATATATATATATATAATATATATATATATATATATATATATATATATATATATATATACAGTATATATAAATATATTTTTCTATGTGTATGAATGAGATAAAAGGCAGGTTGCCTGTAACAAGTGTCTTCCCCACAGCCGAAAGAGTGACAGAGCCAAATTCAAGGGACGTGGGGGTCAATATGCCTGGACACACAAAGTTTAAAGCAGTTTAAGTCATAGGATGAAGGAAAGATTGATTATTTTATAAGTGGTAACAGTATACATCTTGGCAGTTGTCGGCGACTTCTTGGTAAATAGACATGGTTTAACACTATCTAGTGAGACGTCTATGGGGTTATAATTATATGTTGTTTAATTATTATTGAGGGTTATGATTGATCCCATCATATTGGAGCAACAGATATTTAGTTTGCCCATTATACTATTTAAACAGTCTCTCCCGAACCCCCTATAGACTATAAGAAACTGTCCTTACGGTACACCTTTCAAACAATTTGTCTACATATTTTGGTAGAAAAAGGTTCTGGGCAAAGACAGACAGGCTCGCTATCGCTCGCCCAGAAAAAGCCGACACCTGAGTAAAGTGAAATGATAACATCACCAAACTAATTATATGAAATGTCTCATAATCGCCGAATTAATGGGGTGAAACATTGGTGATCCATAATGAACCGTCTGTCACCAGAGAGGGTTAAGTATTTATAAGATAATAAATTTGCATATTCCTCCCGGGTCCACAAAGCAGTAGGACACTCTCTCCTCCATCCCTGATAACTATAGAGCCGGTATCACACGAGCGCTTTTTCACTCAACATTTATCCTCAACACTGGTTTGGCAGCTTATGAGATATACATTAAATATTTTGCTGTCACCTAAGTTCATCTATTATCAATCTAGTTTCCGATACCAGTGCAAAATACTCCATAAATGTTGCCAGAAATTTGTTGATCATCAAATGTTGACTAAAAAAACTCTCGTGTGATACCGGCTTAAGAGTACAGTCGCGCTAATAAGTGATATCTCGGCACCAAGTATGTTTTGATCAATAATCGGTATCAGCAATATCTAAGCTTAATTTCTTTGTATCGAGTGAAATATACAAACATGTTCCTACACTTACCCACCCTATTCAACATCTGACAAACATTAATACTGCACAGAGCGAGCCAAACGTAATGACAGCTGAGACATGACTTATTAGCGCCACCGTACCATCATATACAGGATCCCGGGAACTACAGATCTTAAGGGGGGATAGGCCGCTTTTCTGGACCACTTTCTCTCTCTCTTTTTTAGCCCCATTAGTTTTCTGATGTTAAGATATTTGCCCCATTAGTTAGTCGATTTTAAGACCATTCGCCTCATTTCTTCGTCAATATTTAGACCTTTCGTGCTATTTAAGTGTCGATTTTTTCCCTGGCGAACGATAGTGAGCCTGTAATGTTGGAAGAATCGGCCTTCGGCCGGGACATTTTTCTACCGAAAAATGTACAAATTAATCTAGAAGGGGGATCTAATGGATGTTTTTTATTAAATTTTACGGAGGTCTAGGGAGGAAACTAGAAAAATAATTAATACATGCAAAAATCGCCCAAAAAGTGAAATATCTAAAGGGTCTCTACGGGGAACTTGCTCGCTATACTCTCCTTGTGACCGCATTATACCACACACTCTTTATAACTTATTACGCTCGGCTGTTAACATACCAGTATATGACTCACTTTATTCTGTGCACCCCTCCTGTCTAGATTCCTGTGCACCAATCTGTAACTGCTTTAAGGGGGGATGGTTCACTTTTTGGGCGATTTTTGCATGTATTCATTATTTTCTAGTTTCCTCCCTAGACCTCCATCAAATTAAAAAAAAACATCCATTAGATCCCCCTTCTACATTAATTTGTACATTTTTCGGTAGAAAAATTGCCCGGCCGAAGGCCGGTTCTTCCAACATTACAGGCTCACTATTGTTCGCCAGGGAAAAATTCGACACCTAAATAGCACGAAAGGTCTAAATATTGACGAAGAAATGGGGCGAAAGGTCTTAACATCTTCTACTTAATGGGGCAAACATCTTAACATCTGAAAACTAATGGGGCTAAACATGAGGGAGAAAGTGGTCCAGAAAACCGGCCCATCCCCCCTTTAAAGTAAAATGGCGCTCAGTGAGTTGACTCCCGGTATTATGTTCTATCCAACAACCAACTCTACTCCTAAAATCGATTAATGAAATATTACAAACACATGTGGCAGTCCGTGGATTCGAACCCAGGATGCTCACACCGAATATCAACACCTTATGCATTACACCACGAAGGCAGTTAAAGAATGGTGGACACTGCTTACGATTTATTATGCAACTTCGAATCCTGCATATCAATCTAAGCATGTACACACATCCCAACTGCAACTCACGTAGGCTATGCATATGTGAATGGAAAGAGCAATTAATGGGGCCTTAACCACTAGGGAAGGCCTCTCGATAAATTACTCCTGAACGAACGATAGTGAGCCTGTAATGTTGGAAGAATCGGCCTTCGGCCGGGACATTTTTCCACCGAAAAATGTACAAATTTATCTTGATAGGGGGTTTAGGAGGGGTTTTTCTAAGCTTGATGGAGGTCTAGCGAGGAAACAAAAAGATAAAGGAATATATACATAATTAGACCCCCACAACGAGCATTACCCCCTTAAGGTGAATATTGTCTCTGTTACAACTACCTTCACTACCTGGCCACTCAGCGTCCAAATACCTTCACTACCTGGCCACTCAGCGTCCAAATACCTTCACTACCTGGCCACTCAGCGTCCAAATACCTTCACCTCCCCGTGGCGTAACTGATAGCGCATCTGGCTCACAACCCAGATGTCGCCAATTAGCTAAATACAGACTACACACACATTCACAGCCATTCCAATTTCACGCAATACATTCCCAGTTAAGGAGGCGCGATAATAATGAGCTTAGCTCGCATTGCGTGGATTCCCCTTGACAAACAAGCAAGTGAATAACTACCTGGCCACTCAGCGTCCAAATACCTTCACTACCTGGCCACTCAGCGTCCAAATACCTTCACTACCTGGCCACTCAGCATCCAAATACCTTCACTACCTGGCCACTCAGCGTCCAAATACCTTCACTACCTGGCCACTCAGCGTCCAAATACCTTCACTACCTGGGCCACCCCAGCATCCAAATACCTTCACTACCTGGCCACTCAGCGTCCAAATACCTTCACTACCTGGCCACTCAGCGTCCAAATACCTTCACTACCTGGCCACTCAGCGTCCAAATACCTTCACTACCTGGCCACTCAGCGTCCAAATACCTTCACTACCTGGCCACTCAGCGTCCAAATACCTTCACTACCTGGCCACTCAGCGTCCAAATACCTTCACTACCTGGCCACTCAGCGTCCAAATACCTTCACTACCTGGCCACTCAGCGTCCAAATACCTTCACTACCTGGCCACTCAGCGTCCAAATACCTTCACTACCTGGCCACTCAGCGTCCAAATACCTTCACTACCTGGCCACTCAGCGTCCAAATACCTTCACTACCTGGCCACTCAGCGTCCAAATACCTTCACTACCTGGCCACTCAGCGTCCAAATACCTTCACTACCTGGCCACTCAGCGTCCAAATACCTTCACTACCTGGCCACTCAGCGTCCAAATACCTTCACTACCTGGCCACTCAGCGTCCAAATACCTTCACTACCTGGCACTGATAGCGTCCTCTGGCTCACAACCAGAAGACGAACAAGCAAGTGAATAACTACCTGGCCACTCAGCGTCCAAATACCTTCACTACCTGGCCACTCAGCATCCAAATACCTTCACTACCTGGCTACTCAGCGTCCAAATACCTTCACTACCTGGCCACTCAGCATCCAAATACCTTCACTACCTGGCCACTCAGCATCCAAATACCTTCACTACCTGGCCACTCAGCATCCAAATACCTTCACTACCTGGCTACTCAGCGTCCAAATACCTTCACTACCTGGCCACTCAGCATCCAAATACCTTCACTACCGGGCTACTCAGCATCCAAATATCTTCACTACCTGGCCACTCAGCATCCAAATACCTTTACTACCTGGCCACTCAGCGTCCAAATACCTTCACTACCTGGCCACTCAGCGTCCAAATACCTTCACTACCTGGCCACTCAGCGTCCAAATACCTTTACTACCTGGCCACTCAGCGTCCAAATACCTTCACTACCTGGCCACTCAGCGTCCAAATACCTTCACTACCTGGCCACTCAGCGTCCAAATACCTTCACTACCTGGCCACTCAGCGTCCAAATACCTTCACTACCTGGCCACTCAGCGTCCAAATACCTTCACTACCTGGCCACTCAGCGTCCAAATACCTTCACTACCTGGCCACTCAGCGTCCAAGTACCTTCACTACATGGCCACTCAGCGTCCAAATACCTTCACTACCTGGCCACTCAGTGTCCAAATACCTTCACTACCTGGCCACTCAGCGTCCAAATACCTTCACTACCTGGCCACTCAGCGTCCAAATACCTTCACTACCTGGCCACTCAGCATCCAAATACCTTCACTACCTGGCCACTCAGCATCCAAATACCTTCACTACATGGCCACTCAGCGTCCAAATACCTTCACTACCTGGCCACTCAGCGTCCAAATACACAAACAAACAACAAGTCATATATCACGTCGCATTTGTCGTTAAGGGGGTAGTGCTTGGTTTCTGGGCTCTATATTTATTATTATATTTTTGAGTTTCCTCGCTAGACTTCCATCAAGCTTAGAAAAACACCCCCTAGACCCCCTTGCAAGATAAATTTGTAAAAAAATTTGTAGAAAAAATTTCCCGGCCCAAGGCCGGTTCCTTCTAAAATTAGAGGCACGCTATCGCTCGCCAGGAAAAATCGACACCTAAAGGGCACGATAGGTCTTAATATTGATAACAAAATGAGGCAAAAGGTCTCAAAATCGCCAAACTAACGGAACGAACGTCTTAAAACCTCAAACTAATATGCTAAACCTGAGGGAGAAGGGGGTCCCTAAAAAGCGGTTAGTACCAAGGCCGCCTCCACGTGTCCTTGGTATTATAACCCCTTCAGCCACATTCCTAACCTTTCAGTGCGGGTTACTTTAGGTTATGTAATGATTTGTTTGTAAGCTTACCTATCATTAAGGGGGTAGTGGACGGGTTTTGGGTGTACGAGAGCGAGGTGGAAGGACAGAGACGGAGAGGTGCACCGAAGGAGAGGTGGAAGGATGGAGTGAAGAAGTATATGGATGAAGGCGGTGCTGGTTGGGAGGAGGGGCGTCGACTGACTGGGGACAGAGGTGCATGGGGGCGGTTCATTCGTGGCCACCCCTTCGGAGATAATGGCGTCTGGCAATAATAGATAGATATAATTCATTTATTCATTTATTTTTTAGTTTCCTCGCTAGATTTCCATCAAACTTAAGAAAACACCTCCAGACCTCCCTTCAAGATAAATTTGTACATTTTTCGATAGAAAAATTTCCCGGCCGAAGGCCGGTTCCTTTTAAAATTACAGGCTCGCTTTCGCTCGCCAGGAAAAAAATCGACACCTAAATGGCAGGAAAGGTATTGAAATTGACAACGAAATGGGGTGAAAGGTCTTTAAATCGACAAACTAATGGAAGGAAGGTCTTAAAATCTCAAAACGTATATGCTAAACATGAAGGAGGAGGTCTATAAAAAGCGAGTGCCGGTAGTAACTCTTGAGAGACTCATTACAGTCATTACGTGCTTATAACTATACCCTGTTCCAAATAACTAAGCCAGAAACCGATAACCCTGACTTCTGTAACTCACAAAAGGCTAGAGCAAATGGGCTGTTTATTTCCACTCCTATTACCTGGCTGACCCTTCTCAAATAATCGAAATAATAGTTGGATTACTCTAGTCGTTTGTGAGTTATAGAGGTTAGTGTTCACGAGTTTGTGAGTTATAGAGGTTAATGTTCACGAGTTTGTGAGTTATAGAGGTTAATGTTCACGAGTTTGTGAGTTATAGAGGTTAATGTTCACGAGTTTGTGAGTTATAGAGGTTAATGTTCACGAGTTTGTGAGTTATAGAGGTTAATGTTCACGAGTTTGTGAGTTATAGAGGTTAATGTTCACGAGTTTGTGAGTTATAGAGGTTAATGTTCATGAGTTTGTGAGTTATAGAGGTTAATGTTCACGAGTTTGTGAGTTATAGAGGTTAATGTTCACGAGTTTGTGAGTTATAGAGGTTAATGTTCACGAGTTTGTGAGTTATAGAGGTTAATGTTCATGAGTTTGTGAGTTATAGAGGTTAATGTTCACGAGTTTGTGAGTTATAGAGGTTAATGTTCATGAGTTTGTGAGTTATAGAGGTTAATGTTCACGAGTTTGTGAGTTATAGAGGTTAATGTTCACGAGTTTGTGAGTTATAGAGGTTAATGTTCACGAGTTTGTGAGTTATAGAGGTTAATGTTCACGAGTTTGTGAGTTATAGAGGTTAATGTTCACGAGTTTGTGAGTTATAGAGGTTAATGTTCACGAGTTTGTGAGTTATAGAGGTTAATGTTCACGAGTTTGTGAGTTATAGAGGTTAATGTTCACGAGTTTGTGAGTTATAGAGGTTAATGTTCACGAGTTTGTGAGTTATAGAGGTTAATGTTCACGAGTTTGTGAGTTATAGAGGTTAATGTTCACGAGTTTGTGAGTTACAGAGGTTAATGTTCACAAGTTTGTGAGTTATAGAGGTTAATGTTCACGAGTTTGTGAGTTACAGAGGTTAATGTTCACGAGTTTGTGAGTTACAGAGGTTAATGTTCACGAGTTTGTGAGTTATAGAGGTTAATGTTCACGAGTTTGTGAGTTATAGAGGTTAATGTTCACGAGTTTGTGAGTTATAGAGGTTAATGTTCACGAGTTTTGGCCTACTTATTTGGAACAGGGTACAGGCGCGTATAACTACCTGGAGTAACTCAGTAACTTACTGTACAAGTAGGCCTTGTTTTATTGTACACTTCTACTGTACTTCTCACTTCTCAGCTTGTTCTTCCTCTGTCCAATTACTCTTCTTTCCTATTTTACTCCCGCCATCTGGTCTGGTCTGGTACACTACACTGTAATATATATTGGTTATGAAAAGGGTAATTCGTATCCGTAATAATGTCATAATTTATGGTAATGAAAGTGTTATACATTATACAAGGAGAGAAGGATAAATCACCATCAATATACCCCAATTATTTCATATACATTTGTCACACCTTCACTTTTCCATAGTCCATACACTCTTAAGGGGAGGCTGGCCGTTTGTTTGGTCTATTAATTCATTTATTCACATATTATTTTAGTTTCCTCCTTAGACCTCCATCAAGCTTAGAAAAACACCCCCTAGACCCACCTTCAAGATAAACTTGTACATTTTTCGGTAGAAAAATGTACCGGCCGAAGGCCGGTTCCTCTTAAAATTACAGGCTCGCTATCGCTCGCCAGGAATTAATCGCCACCTAAATGGCACGAAAGGTCTTAAAATTGACAACGAAATGGGGCGAAAGGTGTTCAAATCGCCAAACTAATGGGCCGAACGTTTTATAAACTCAAAATTAGTGGGGCTAAACATGAGGGAGAAGGGGGTCCTGAAAAACGGTCTGCCTCCCCTTAACTTGGCCATAAATCTTGCCCTTGAGCCTCTTGTAACATAAAAGGCTGGAGCAAACGGTCGGGTGTGTAAATATCCAACACTGTGCTGGTCCAACCTTGTCTAACGGTACAGAAGTCACCTCGAACACTCAAGGCCTTTATCTTGTTTAGTTATGTTAAGTTAAAGCTATTTGGGCCGAGGGGAGTCTATTTGGACCTCCCCTGTTTCGCTCCATTAGTTTGGAGATTTTAAGACTTTTCAACCCATTAGTTTGGTGATAATAAGACGCTTCACCCCATTCAGTTATCGATTTATCGATAGCGAGCCTGTAACTTAGAAGAAATCTCCCTTTGGCCGAGAAATTTTCTTATCAAAAAATGTACAAATTTAGCTTGAAGGGGGTCTGGGTATAGGCATGGGTATTGACTTTGGTTTGAAGGAAATCTGGGAAGGCGTTTTTGTTAACCTAGGCGACAAACTAAAACACATAACTCGAACATGAGAGAGAGAGAGAGAGAGAGAGAGAGAGAGAGAGAGAGAGAGAGAGAGAGAGAGAGAGAGAGAGAGAGAGAGAGAGAGAGAGAGAGAGAGAGAGAGAGAGAGAGAGAGATTCAGATTCAGATTATTTTATTTCCATTAAATATACAATGGCTGTTCATACAATATAATCATCTTAAACAAATTACATAATACATAATGCATCATAATCTTACATAAACAGTGTCGGTAATAATGTAGGCCTACAGAGAAATAGCTCCTACCTATTTTGTATGTGCACTACACAATATTATTTCCACTTAGACTATCTCCCGGGAATGAACCGCAGGATCTTTGAAATACTAACCATTCCCTGTAACTCCTAGATTTAACATATATAAAATAGATTAAAAATAGATTACAAAATATATAGAACGTGATCAAGTCTCACTCTATTATGATCTTCTAAAATGTGCCTCTTTAGTCTGCCCTTGAATACTGGCAGGCTATTTGAGTCTTTGACTATTGCTGCATTTTGTGTCACCCCAAAGTCTGATAACCCACTCTCATTAAAGTGTGGTGGCACAAAATGACAAGGGGCGATCCAGACTTTTAAATATATACATTATATGGACAACCTTTCCTGACTATTTTTAAGAATGAAAGTAAATATGCATTGCAGAATAATTATTACAAAGCAAATCAAGACAAAATAAAAGCGAAATAGCGTAATATACCAAATATCATGAGGTATGTCAGGGACTGGAATAATCGACAACAGAACATATCGGCAATAAATGTGAATATATACAATTTAAGATGTGTTGTGACATTACATATTAGGTGAAATTATACAACATATTTATTTGTTTAATAGTAGAGCAAGAAATATTCGCATACATAGAAATTTCAATAATTCTGAGGAGTGACAGATTAATTACCGTGACGAACACTGATTTTCTGAACATGACTTATGGTCAAGGTCACGAGGCTAGAGATGCCCCACCCCTCGATATATCTACGTTCCTACTGGCCCTCACGCAGCCGTGGTGCTTAGCGCGGTCGAACCTATATTTCACAAATGTTATGATATTTATATATATGCATGTACTGTTACTTAGTAATATTGTATTGTGTAACCTAATCAACCCGAATTTAAGTAAGAATACACCGAAATATAATCGTGATTAGGCTCGAATAGAGTGGCAGCGCGGCTGCGGCCAATGTTTATAAACAACATGCTTTAGGCCTACATATCAAGATCAATAATTAATGATCCATCATTTCGATATTATTTTGATCTAGTTGAATTTGTAAAACATTGTGATGACTATTCCTATAATATAATCGGTTACTTTGAGGTATTATATATAATAACTCCGGTAGGTTATCGACCTTCTATAGGATTATGACGCTTCTTTTGGAGATTCTGAGGATATAGCTAGGTACATTTATAATTATCACATCCAAATCGATTATTTGTATATGGATATATACACAAAGTCTTAAAACTGTTATCAAGTTCCGAAAGTCTGAATCGGGTTGAGTTTAGACCCTGTGGAAGAGCAGGGTTGAGTTGGCTTGATATTGGACACCCTTTTATGGCATTTGGGTGTGAAATACGACACCATTTCCAGTCTATCGGAGATAGTGATGGTAAAGGAAAATGCGGTATATGTTGAGCAGGGCGTTCCATACCGTAGGCCCCAATACTTGCAGAGAACGTGCCCCATTAGGAACATACAGATCATTCTGGTGTCTTGTGGTACTATTAGAAATATCATTAATGGTAGAGAATTGCGAGAACCAGTTAGGATATATATTATTTTGTAACTTAAAAACAGTTACTGCTACTTCAAAGGTAAGCTTTTGGGATATTGTCATCCATTCTAATTGATCAATAATAGGGGTAACATGATCATACTTTTTTGCTCCTACAATTACTTTAGATGCAACATTTTGCAAGTTCTGGACATTATGGAGAGAGAGAGAGAGAGAGAGAGAGAGAGAGAGAGAGAGAGAGAGAGAGAGAGATTAAGCAAACTCCTCAATAACAATCAACAACACATGTTTACCCCTGTATCAGCTGGCCCGTGTGGCTGAGATAGTGTCCAGGGTCCCGTACAGTGAGTGACGTGGCCAATGCTGTTCCTTAAAGGGGAGGCAGACCGGTTTTCTGGAGGACCCCTTCTCCCTAATGTTTAGCTCCACTAGTTTTGAGATTATAAGACGTTGGTTCCATTAATTTTGGGATTTTATGACCTTTCGCCACATTTCGTTGTCAATTTTAAGACCTTTCGTGCCATTTAGGTGTAGATTATTTCCTGGCGAGCGATAGCGAGCCTGCAATTTTAAGAGGAACCGGCCTTCGGCCGGGAAATTTTTCTGCCGAAAAATTTACAAATTTATCTTGAAGGGGGGTCTAGGTGATGTTTTTCTAAGCTTGAAGGAGGTCTAGGGAGGAAACTAAAAAAAATATATGAATAAATATATGAATAGACCAAACAAACGGTCAGTCTCCCCTTAACCCCTTCACCATACAAGCATGGGAGTCTTACTTATAATAGTCTGGCTAATAGGTGACGAGTTTATGTAGTTTAGAAAGGATCTCTAGGCATCAAAGAGGCAAACACTATCTCAATCAACCCTCTGACTTCCATAAGCCCTTCGTAAAAGGAATATAATCGTCTAATGATAGCTAAAATACGTGAACCCCGCGTCCTGGTATATTGAAAGGGTTATGTCCAGGTATGTAAGTTGAGCCTATTATCTCTTTGAAAGCTACTGTCTTAAGGGGAGACTGGCCGTTTGTTTGATCTATTAATTCATTTATTCATATATTGTTTTAGTTTCCTCCCTAGACCTCCATCAAGCTTAGAAAAACACCCCCTAGACCCCCCTTCAAGATAAGTTTGTAAATTTTTCGGTAGAAAAATGTGCCGGCCAAAGGCCGGTTCCTCTTAAAATTGCAGGCTCGCTTTCGCTCGCCAGGAAATAATCGACACCTAAATGGCACGAAAGGTCTTAAAATTGACAACGAAATGGGGCGAAAGGTGTTAAAATCGCCAAACTATTGGGCCGAACGTCTTATAATCTCAAAACTAGTGGGGCTAAACATTTGGGAGAAGGGGTCCAGAAAAACGGTCTGCCTCCCCTAAATAGTAAAAATTAATATATATGTTTCTAAGGCGACTCCTGAGGAATGGTGGTATAGGGGTGCTGGTGACTGAATTATGGCTAACCCCTCAACACAATCTCTCTTAAGCCGGTATCACACGAGAGATTTTTTAGTCAACATTCGATGATCAAAATTTTTCTGGTAACATTTCTGGAGTATTTTGCACTGGTATCCGAAACTAAACTGATAATAGATGAAATTAGGTAACATAATAATAGTAAATGTTTACCCTATGAGCTGCCAGACCAGTGTTGAGGATAATTGTTGACTGGAAGCGCGCTCGTGTGACACCGGCTTTTACTATCACCTCGGAGGAACGCCCTGAGATGACGTAAAACCATTTCAGAGTTCTCTCGGTGTATACCACCTCCTCGACGTAGGCTACTACACGACTTGCAACACAATCCCACCCCTTCTTTGTGCAACTGTCCAGCCCAAGAGTGAAACGATACTCCCAATCTTTCTTCTATTTAACAGCTGAGCTCTGGAACCCTCTCCCTGAATCCATCTTTCCCTCATCCTATGACTTAAATTGCTTCAAACTCCGTGTGTCCAGACATTTTGGCTCGAACATTCCTTGATTTTTCACAGGCAGTTTTGGCTTTTGTCTCCGTCATTCACATAAAAAAAATAAAATAAAATAAAATAAATAAATAAATAACAATAATAATAATTGTATATATATACATATATAGGCCTATATATATATATATATATATATATATATATATATATATATATATATATATATATATATATATATATATATATACAAATTATATACAGTATATATATGCAGTATATATACCAGGTATATATATATATATATATATATATATATATATATATATATATATATATATATACTGTATATATATATACATATATAGGCCTATATAAATATATATATATATATATATATATATATATATATATACAGTATATATACCGTATATATATATATATATATATATATATATATATATATAATATATATATATATATATATTATATATCTATATATCTATCTATATACTGTATATATATATATATATATATAGGCCTATACTGTATAGTGTATATTATATATATATATATATATATATATATATATACAGTATATATATAAGTATATGTACAGTATATATATATATATATATATATGTATATATATATATATATACTGTATATATATACAGTATATAGGCCTATATATATATATATATATAGATATATATATATATCTATCTATATATATATATATATATACATACATATATATATATATATATATATATATATATATATCCATATATATACAGTATATATATACAGTATATATACCGTATATATATATATATATATATATATATATATATATATATATATATACAGTATACAGTATATATATATATATATATGTATATAATCCCAAGGTTAACATTCCACACTAATATTGGTATTGATAAATACGTTCAATGTACTTATAGTATAAGTTTATATATATATATATATATATATATATATATATATATATATATATATATATATATATATATATATATATATATATACAGTATACAGTATATATATATATATATATATATATATATATAGATATATATACTATTTATATATATATATATATATATTATAGGTTTGACTCCTTGTAAGGAGATAAAGAAAACCTAATATTTAGTAGTGGCCCCGTAATCATTGACGAACATGCCTATTACATAAGGCATCCTCTTCAAACACTAATCCGCCGTAGTTTGAATCTACCGCGCAGAGCATTTAAAATCTGAGGAGCCTTCATCATGAGCGCACGCGACCTCACTCATGGCTTCAGTCATTATGATTGGGTTCTCACTACGAAAAACTTTGTAAAAAATAAAAAGAAAAAGAAAATAAGAATAACTATCCAATAAGCTTTCCATCATATCGTGGATGTACTTGTGTGGATCTTTGACCAGACGCTGATTCAGGCGTCATGCTTCCTTCACTGACATATCAAGTAAACCAAAATTCTTAATACATCAACGAATGGGAAGGGGATGGTCGGGAGGGCCCCAGTCGTCAATGATTATGGGGCCACTACTAAATATTAGGTTTTCTTTATCTCCTTACAGGAGTCAAACCTATAATTTATTAGTGGCCCCTCCATCATTGACGAACATGCCTGATTTCTAAGACTGGAGGGGGACATTCGTAATCATATCATAACTCTAGCAAAGCAGATAATCAAACAACCACATAGTATTCTTACTTTGAAAATATATTTAAATACGGCGCAGACCATATAAATACAAAAATGGGGTTCAAGCAGGTGCATGCTTCAAAGAAGACTGCTTGGCAAAAAAGGGTAACTCTGGAGATTCTGTGAACAGATCTGTAGTTACAAAGGCACCCCACTCAACGAGTGGTGACAAAAATAACAAGTTATAAGTTTACATGTGCACATAATAAACCCCATAATATTCGTGAAAATAATTTGCAAAAGATCTCCACTGTTTAATACTAAATTGCTTTCACAGCTAAAACTACTATAACAACCCCTTTGTTTTGTACTAACATTGTACTAGCACAATTTCTCGCAGAGAAATTTTCATATCACATTAACCATAAATTGTATCACAGCTCTTATACTCCTGCGGGGTCTAGGGTGTCCTATGTTACACTGACTGCCCCCCCCCCCTTTTCCTTGAAAGTAAACAAAAGTGACTGTAGGGCCACCTAGACCCTCTGCCTTAAAGCTATACATGGTAAGGAAGGTTTGTCTAGAGCAACTGACAAGTATCTAGTCAAAAACGTATGATTAGACGCCCACAACTGTGTGGACGAAATATCTTCTACTGAAAAATTCTTCAGGAAACGTAAACTGCCCATTTGCGTAAATCGTGGGCCCTACCCACAACGCCGGGATTACTCTCTTTAATGACTTCGACCAGAAGAGAAGCTAATCTCCGTTTCAGTAAGCGTTTACCCGTACTCGCTACCCATAAAGCACCTTGGGGGTTTAGAGGAGCCACTCTCAAATATTTGGTTAGAGCTTGCACTGGACATAGATTATGGTGCACCTTTCCCCTTTTTAACGCCGGCACCGTGAACTCAGAAAACACGTGTGCACTGTGCTCATTCTTGGCTACAAATCCCGGGGAAGGTGCAATGTGAATACATTCATTAAGTCTACCAAACCTAAGGCAATTAGGTGTATTGCTCATCGCCGCCAGCTCAGACACTCTGTTCCCGGTGGCCAAAGCCAAAAGGAATACAGCCTTTTTTAAGAGTAATGCAAAATCTGCAGTATTTTGGTACAGACGAGAGTGAAGTAAAGACAATGCCTTGTCCAGAGACCAAGTAGGCATGAGCTGACGGGGAGGTGGGCGGAGTTTAAAACATGCCCTCATAAAACCTGTTTCCTCCGCTACCGGTATGGAGAGACCTGTAAGGTCTAAAAAGGGCACTCTAATCGCAGTTAAGTGATTTTTTAATGTTACCACAGATAAATGTTTCTGCTCAAACAGATAATTTAAATAATTGAAAACTAATGCTACTGAGGGCACAGTCTGTTCTGTTCTAATGATCCAAGAAGTAAAGGTTTGCCAATGTGATTGATACTGTCATTTCGTAGACCGAGTATATTGATTTAATAATTTATTGGTCACATCTCTACCGTATGGTGCTAGCCACTTGGCCTCCTGAATGTCCATAATGCAAAAGTCAGCGAGGTCGCTAGGTTGCCAATCGTGTCTAAGTGGAAATACCCGACCGGGAGCGACACCGGGTGCGGGCACCACGTCTTTAATTGCTGGTACCACAACTGCGCCGGCCACAGGGGCTCGACTAGCGAGACTAAGCCTCGATAATCTCGTAGTTTGTTCACTACGTGGCACATTAGTGACGCGTCTGGCGGCGGAAACAGATAGATGGAGCTCCATCTGTTCCAGTCTGTCACTAGGGTGTCTGGCCCCCCTGCCGGCGTTTTCGTCCGGCGGGTGAGGTATAGAGGGAGTTTGTGAGTCTCCTCGGATGCAAACAGATCCACTTGTGGATGGTAGAGCTCTGCAATCATTAGGTTGAAAATGGGTTGCTTGAGCTCCCATTCTACTGTCGTGCTCTGTCTCCGGGACAGAGCGTCTGCCCAGACGTTTGCTATGCCTGGGAGATAAGATGCGTGAAGATAAATGTCTAGTCTGTTGGCTAGAGTAAAAATCTCTTCCGACACGTTTAGCAACTTCCTTGACCTCGTTGACCCCTGTTTCTGAATACAGTGAACTGCGTTCAGATTGTCCATTCTGAAGGCCACTGACTTGCCCCTTAAAGCAGGGCCGTGAGCCTGAAGGATATACAAGGGGACTAGTAATTCTTTGACATTGATGTGGGAGATTTCTAAGTGGGACCAAAGCCCCTGACCCTGGTGCCCCTGATTTGACTGAAATCCCCAACCTATTGTGCCTGACGCATCCGTGCCTACGCATACTGTTGGCGGAGGAGAGGTCCATGACATTATTGAGTGCAACGTTTCCCTCTTCGCCCAGACCGCTAGTAAGGTGTAGATTAATTTTGGGATGGGCCATAACTTTCCCGCCGGTAAGAGTGGGAAATATTTGTTGCCTTCCAATATTAAATGTTTTACTTTCAACCGGCCCAACATTACAGTTAGTTGAATCCAGTTGAGAGAGCCGACCAGAGACTCCCAGACCCTCCGTGTCGTAGTCAGACTGTGAAGAAACATGAACAGTTTCCTGCGAAACCTGTTGCGATTGTCCACACTCTGACTCAGAGTGAGAGCAGCTGTGTCCCAGACCAGCCCTATCCACTGAATTACTCGTGAGGGAACAAGGTTTGACTTTACCAGATTTACCTTGAACCCTAGAGTTTTGACATGATTTAAAATTATGTTGACATGTTTGATGCATAATTGCTCTGTCTCTGCCACCACCAGACAGTCGTCTAGGTACCACAAAACTCTGATTCCTTGCTTTAACAACGGCATCAGGGCTTGCCGGACTAATTTCGTGAATAATCGAGGTGCCAGGTTCAAACCGAATGGCATCCTTTGAAATTTTTTTTTTTGGTGCCTGATCCGTAAGGCCAGAAACCTTTGAAACCTTTTGTTTACCGATACGTGCCAATAAGCGTATGTCAGGTCTAGGGAACACATCCAACCTCCCGGCGGAAGTGTTAGCCTGATTTGGTGTACTGTTAACATTCGGAATGACTCGTTGTGAATGTGAAGGTTCAGATAAGACAGGTCTACGACCGGTCTCATCTGAACACTGTCCCTTTTGGGAACCAAAAATAGCTTGGACGTGAATACAGGGTAATTTGGGGGGACCGGGATGATGACATTCTTGGCAATCATTTCCTGGACCAGTGACTCTACCTCTAATGAAACAAAATTCGCCGTTGTCGGCTGACGTAAGCGAGGTCGCCGGAGCCACTGCCAAGTGATGCCTTTGCGTGCCACCATCCGTGCCCAAGTGTTTAACGGCCATGCTTGGTGACACGTTCGGAACGACCCAGTTAGCAGACAAGGGTTCGCCGGCTGTACTACCCTCGGATCCGCTGGCCTTAAGACTGGCACCGGGAGTGAGAGAGACTTTAGTTTTTTGATGGTGGTGGAGTTGGTGGTGGTGGACGCTTCGCCGGCTGACTGGCGTTGGCCGAAGACGGGCCCTGACCTGGCTTATTATGGCCGCGTCCTCTCTGACCTGAAAACCTACTCTGTCTATGCCTGTACTGACCTTGAGGGGAGGAGGAGGACTTAGGTGGAAGAAAGGGCTTAGATCCCCCGGCTGAGCCTTAGCGACTGGCCTGGGTTTGGGGAAGTTAAAGGCAGGTTTCTTAGAAGGGGTGGGACTGTATTTAAAGGCCTGAGCCATATTAAACACCGTTCGCCACACGTCAGGGGACATTAAAGAGGGAGTGAGCACTGGTGACATGACCACCTGATTCGCAATGCGATCAGGCAGTTTTCGGGCTAAGGACATTCTGAGGTCTTGTCTCGCTCATACCGCCTCAAGCAAGGCGGTGCGGATGTCACCCAAAGATTGGATTGACGACTGAAGAAGCAGTCGCCGGGACAATTCAACCGATCGTCTGGCATCCGCGTCTGCGATTGCCTGAGTGGACTGGAGCAAAGACTTTGCTACCTGTTGAGACACTATGTATTGAGAGAACAGGCGAAAAGCTTTCCCCCTTAGCCTAAATTCTCGTTCTAGGTGAGTTGGGGTAGGGGTAGTGAAAGGGTCTTTTAGCTCACAAAGATTAATTTTAGGGGCAGCTAAGAAAGCAAACAAAGCTGAAGGGACTCCGCCGGCAGAACACACTGGCATGGAGAACCAAGAATGAGTATCTTGAGGGATCTGGTGGGAAGTTTTGGAAGTAAATGTGGTCGCAAAGTTTTGAGCCTCTGCCTCCCATTCCACCCAAGGTCCTGGACCCAACTGCCCCACCTTCAAGACTGGATTAGCTGCTGTGTCTGTGACGGTTTGCAAATCGAGTTCTGGAGTGAGAGCTGACAGAGTCCTAATGTCATTAAATCCATCATGCTTAGACCAGTCTGAAAACAATTTTGAAGCTGAGGCAGAGGGTAAAGCCGGCTTAGCAGCATAAACAAAATAATCCTGGTGATAATAACTAAGTATAGCCTTTATGTTGACATCTAGTACATTTCCCAAAGTATCCAAGGTCCTTAATTTCCTAGATTTATTGCCCTGGATGACCCACTCACGCGGTACTGGGAGTTCCCCTGACAAGGTAGGTTGGGCGATCTCTGGTTTAGTGGGGGTCAAAAGGACCCATGACTCGTCTGGTCCGTAAAGCAAGGGCATAGCTACCTTTCTGAGAGGCGCTCTGTCTAGAGGGGGCGGATTGACATCCGTTATAACCCTTACATTCGAAGTGGTCAATGCCGCCATAGCAGGCCTAGTAACCACTGATGGTGACAGAGGGGGAGGGTGAGGGATCTGAGTCAAAGCAATAGAAGTCATCAGAGGCCGTACCGTAGAGCTTGTCGTGGGAGCTCCCAAGTCCACTGTGGGAATTTCCTGCTGTTGGCTAAAAATTTTAGATAAAGCATTACTAAGTAGCCCATCAATTTCCTGTGCAGTGACAAATTGACTTGATGATGTACTCACTAGTGAATCATTAAGATCTTGCGCGGCGTCTAAGCCTGAACCTGACTCTTGCCCTTCCATATCCGATATAATTGAAACCTCGTCTTTATGATCCTGTTCCTCCTCAGAAGATCCCGCCGAAGCTGGGGTACCACCTTGTTGCCAAGATAAGTCAGGAATAGAGGATGGGATCGCCGCGTCCCGGTGGACGTCAGCCACTGTGTGAATAGTTTGAGCCGGAAGTGGGTGGTCAGGTCCTGGCCGAGAATATCGCCAAACACCTAGGCCTTGGCCTACACTCCCTTGGGAGTCCGAAACACTCTCAACCACTGAGCCCCCTGAACTCTCCAATTCCAGGGTTAAAATGTTAATGGGTAAATCGTCTTTAGGTACAGGCACTATACTGGACCCCTGAGACCGAACACAAACTCTGTCTGGGGTAGAGGTACGATGAGAAGCACTAGAAACTGGCGAATGTCGGGAGGCCTTTCTATCATGGGAATCCTTCTTTGAAGATTTATGGCTGCGGTGTAACCGTGAACTACTCTTCGATTTAGAGGATTTATCGCCGTGACCACTGGTGGAACTTTCTGTCTTACTCTTCTTACTCGATGGTGAAGAGGCAAGACTAGGTGGCTGGTGTCTGAGAGGTGACCTAGACCGAGATCTCTCCCGAGACGAGGAGGCTGCCGCCGGGGTGTAGGCTCTCGTTGACGTTTCGCCGTAGCAGTAGGAGAAGACACAGAACCCTGACCAGTCTCCGCCGGCTTACGACTAGTTACTCGAGAGGGACGTTTAGGGGGAGGGTGCTCAAAAAGAAGCCTATCCCAAAGAGGGACGTTGTCACATTGAAGTGACTTATGAGCCACAATCGTAGTATACGCTGACATCTGTTGCCTAACCTCTCGTAAGGCGACCGCTGCGGTCTTATCATTATCGCGGAGGACTTTGACACTTAATTGGGAGCAAAAGGAACATTTGCGCATCACCCACAGACCCCTTGAACGGTCTAGACATTTAACACACTTGATGCAAAGAGTGTGCGCAAAAATAGGGATGCCGGCACAGGTAGGGGTAATGCATAAAGCAAAAACTGGGGCAAAGGTAGCCATGACAGAGACTGGTGGGAAAACTACTGCAGGGTCTGTATTGGTCCGCCGGGGCCCAGCTCTGGAAAAAAAGAACATTTCCAGGAATTAATGCTCATAAGGTTAACC
Organism: Paralithodes platypus; assembly: GCA_032716605.1. Classification (NCBI taxonomy): domain Eukaryota; kingdom Metazoa; phylum Arthropoda; class Malacostraca; order Decapoda; family Lithodidae; genus Paralithodes; species Paralithodes platypus. The sequence continues at coordinate 24,941,402 of CM064491.1, read as the reverse complement.
CCACATGTTCGCACACACATGTCAATAACCCGCCGGGTAACGAGACGTAATGTCACAACGATCACAGCTCGCTACGCGGCGGGATTCTATAAAGATTTCCGAATATCTAAACATGTCCTAAGAAAGTTAAGAATACCCTCTGACATAATATAAAGGACCAGTATGGCGTTTATAACATAGTCTTTCTGGTGGTGACTGTTTCAAGATTCAATTTTGGAAAACAACCCCGCACAAAGACGCCGGCACCAGAATTATTTAGCAGAATAACACAGGGCAGGCTGATACGAGATCTGATTTCTAACGAATTGTCACAAAGGATCGCCGTAAGTTTGAAGGCGGCGATACATAAACGTATCTCTCAATTAACTGGTTAACTATATGGAATTGTAAATTCCTTATTTCCTCCTCCCAGGAGCACCCGCCGGGTGTGAACAATTTGTGAAAAAGATGTTAACCCCAATTGAGCCTTCGATCGCCGTAACTCTGAAGGCGGCGATACATAAAGTATCACTAAAATGGATCGGTTAACTAAACTGAATGACCAAGACGTTCATCCCACCCTACCAAGGTGCACCCGCCGGGTGAGATGTAAACAACGTTAACCCCATCAGTTCCTGTCCCCACTTCTTTGTAAAAGATCGCCGGGGAGGAAAGCCCTCAACAACAGCTAGGTTTTTCCTTTGGTTTGTAAAACCGGGTAGAAAAACTTCATAACATCTGTCCGCATGAACAATGTTAGATGGGTACAGCCAGTCCGCCGGGATCATAGGGAGCCTGAAACAGGCACCAACACAGAGACGCAGTCCTGGAGAGCCACAGACACCTCCACGCCGGGGACACAAGCCTGTGTTGAAACCACGCGTGGCCCAACACGGCTCTCGGCCGGGTTTTTCATGGTGTAACCGAGAAAAACCCACCGGAAAGTAACCCACCCCGTTCAGAAACCAACTGAACGCACAACGGACTCGAGAGCAAGCCAAGCACGACTAGCCTAGGGCCCACACAATAATCCGTGGAATTAGCCAATACAAAACTAATCCAGGAAACATACATAGTCCGTGGAATTAGCCAATACACAACTAAACCAGGATACACATGACACAGTAGGACATATTTATAAAATAAACAAAAACACTTGTACATGTGGCAAAGCTACGAGCGGCTGGCTAGGCCTAAGCAGACGGCATAAGAAATGTTGAAATATAAACAAAAACACTGGAAATATAACAACAGGAACCACCGCCAACACACCACTGTAGTAAATACTTCCGACAAAGGGAAGACTGACTCGGGACCCAGAAAAAACTTCACTAAGTGAAGAAAAATACGCTGGGAACGTCAGAAGCAACGCTTACCTCATCAGAAAGATAAAAGGCAGCATAAAATAACGCGTAATGAAAGCCGCCTGCATCACAAGCTAACAAGATCACATGTCCACAACAGGACCACGAGGGTACATCCGAAATAGATGCCCTAAACACACGACCCAAAATACACTGCACTGCGGGCAACCAGCCCAGGACACTCCTGCTACACATATCCTAACCTTACTCGATACATCCCGGAGTAAACAAATGAGAAAAAACTCACTAGGGCCGCAGCAAATGCGGAACCAGCGGAGCGTGGGGAGACACGTCCGGGCAGGCTGAGCGCAGAGCAGAGAAGGAAGAATGACGCCTGAATCAGCGTCTGGTCAAAGATCCACACAAGTACATCCACGGTATGATGGAGAGCTTATTGGATAGTTATTCTTATTTTCTTTTTGTTTTTATTTTTTACGAAGTTTTTTCGTAGTGAGAACCCAATTCATAATGACTGAAGCCATGAGTGAGGTCGCGTGCGCTCATGATGAAGGCTCCTCAGATTTTAAATGCTCTGCGCGGTAGATTCAAACTACGGCGGATTAGTGTTTGAAGAGGATGCCTTATGTAATAGGCATGTTCGTCAATGATGGAGGGGCCACTAATAAATATATATATATATATATATATATATATATATATATATATACAGTATATATACTGTATATCAGTACATAGCTTACAAAATATCCATCCAATGCCTGCAATGGTTTGATAAGAGAGGTGTGTCCTAAACTTGACAGACCATGGACTTTGCTCCCCAGTAACAGACCTAAACACGTGAAGGGAGAGTCACGTTATGATGACACACAACCACAAGAAAGGTTCGCCAGGAATTGATGACACACCTTAGATTCACTCCAAATAACTCCAAGTTTTCCTCCTAATACAGTAATAAATGTATTGATCTATTATTATATTATGATAACTAGTACAAGTATTTACAGTTGCAGAGCATATTTACAATAAGTATTGGTATATATAAAAGAATGAACCATCAAACTTATAAAGTAATAATATATAAAAGCATGAACCATATAACTATAAACGTAATAATATATGCCTGTGTATTATATAAGAGGGATGGTGTGGAGGAGGCGGGGTTTGGGTGGAGATAACAAGAAGGGGCGAGGGATGGTGGTTTAGTGAGGGAGAAATGGAATCTAAAGGGCAATGTTAATATAACTAACTTCACCTGTGTTAACACTATCTTGAAAAACTATACCGGTAGTTTCGAATACAATACCGCATTATGTAGTATTGAAGATTATATCTAGCAGACTGTAGAGCCAGAATGAACTAGATATCACTGGATTACTCGTTAGTGAACTGCTGATTTACCATTTACAAAATAATAGATATGTGTTGGAAGTGTTAATCATGCAAGGTCTATTATAAATCATCTTGAAATACTATAAATATATTAAAGGGATAGTGGCCGTTTTTTTTGGGCTATTAATTAATTTATTAATTTATTTTTTAGTTTCGTCGCTAGACCTCCATCAAGCTTAAAAAAAAAAACCCTAGACCCCTCTTCAAGATAAATTTGTATATATTTCGATAGAAAAATGTTCCGGCCGGTTTCTCTTAAAATTACGGGCTCGCCATCACTCGCCAGGAAAAAATCGACACCAAAATGGCACGAAAGGTCTTGAAATTGACGACGAAATTGGGCGAAAGGTATTAAAATCGCCAAACTAATGGAAGAAACGTCTTAACATCTCAAAACTAATATGCTAAACACGAGGGAGAAGGAGGTCCATAAAAAGCGACTAGTACCCCCTTAAACTCTTAACGCCAAAGGAATGTAATTAATAGGATGAACATTATTATACCTTATTGTGAAGTGCTTAGGTGGTGTGTGAGAGAGGCTTGGAGGGGTATAATCCATTCAATATAAGTAGACGAGAGATCTTAACTTCTAGCCTATATAACTCACAAACTACGAGAGTAATCGAGTGATTATTTCTACCATTTAGGAAGAGTCAGCCAGGGAATATGTGTGGGAATTTACGGCCCATTTGTCCTAGCCCCTTTTAAATTAAAGAGGATAGAAGTTAAGATAGTAGTGTATGAAACATTGCAGTATTTGGCGTCCTTTCCTGTATCTTCCATCATCCCCACCACTACAGTATATCTAACACTTTCCCTGTATCTTCCATCATCCCCACCACTACAGTATATCTAACACTTTCCCTGTATCTTCCATCATCCCCACCACTACAGTATATCTAACACTTTCCCTGTATCTTCCATCATCCCACCACTACAGTATATCTAACACTTTCCCTGTATCTTCCATCATCCCCACCACTACAGTATATCTAACACTTTCCCTGTATCTTCCATCATCCCCACCACTACAGTATATCTAACACTTCCCTGTATCTTCCATCATCCCCACCACTACAGTATATCTAACACTTTCCCTGTATCTTCCATCATCCCACCACTACAGTATATCTAACACTTTCCCTGTATCTTCCATCATCCCTACCACTACAGTATATCTAACACTTTCCCTGTATCTTCCATCATCCCCACCACTACAGTATATCTAACACTTTCCCTGTATCTTCCATCATCCCCACCACTACAGTATATCTAACACTTTCCCTGTATCTTCCATCATCCCACCACTACAGTATATCTAACACTTTCCCTGTATCTTCCATCATCCCCACTACAGTATATCTAACACTTCCCTGTATTCCATCATCCCACCACTACAGTATATCTAACACTTTCCCTGTATCTTCCATCATCCCCACCACTACAGTATATCTAACACTTTCCTTGTATCTTCCATCATCCCCACCACTACAGTATATCTAACACTTTCCCTGTATCTTCCATCATCCCCACCACTACAGTATATCTAACACTTTCCTTGTATCTTCCATCATCCCCACCACTACAGTATATCTAACACTTTCCCTGTATCTTCCATCATCCCCACCACTACAGTATATCTAACACTTTCCTTGTATCTTCCATCATCCCCACCACTACAGTATATCTAACACTTTCCCTGTATCTTCCATCATCCCCACCACTACAGTATATCTAACACTTTCCTTACTGTTAACTTGAATCAGTCTTAATTACAGCCGCACGTTGGACCATGCATTCATCTGTTACGTTAATATCTATAGGGCATGCTTAAATTAGGTTGTCCTTTTGACTATGATACATCCTTCTTTAACTTAAAAATCTCGTCTTGTTTGATGTAAACAAAATAAATTGTCAATAAACGAAATAATTACTTGATAATTGTATAAAGCCTTTTGACTATGAGAGCTATTTTATAAAGTGAATAACAAACCAATTATAACGCACAAAAATATCAAATAATATCATTGTTCTGAATGGGTTAAGTATTGCCTATGTTTAAGGGAGCCCACCTCGCTTTTTTTCTCTTCCTCTCCCTCTCTCTTTGGCTTGTATCCATTCGGCCCCATTCAGCCTACTGTTTTAAGATTTTTACCCCCATCCAGGTGTCAATATTTTCCTGGCGAGCGGTAGCGAGCCAGCATATATATATTTTGAAAAATGTCTCCGGCGAAGCCGGATTTCTCCATACAATGCTGGCTCGCTATCGCACGCCAGGAAGAAATCGACACCTGGATGGGGATTATATACACGTCTTAAAACAGTTGGCTGAATGGGGCCGAATGGATACAAGCCATGGAGAGAGAGGAAAGGAGAGAAAGATAAACAATGCCGGTGACCCCCCTTATGGGATAGAGTGATTCCAGTGTTGCATTGCCGTGTATTTGTTTGGTAGGTGGAACGCTAAAAGCAGTTGGTAGTTAAACCTTACATTATTTATTCCAGTGTTGCATTGCCGTGTATTTGTTTGGTAGGTGGAACGCTAAAAGCAGTTGGTAGTTAAACCTTACATTATTTATTCCAGTGTTGCATTGGCGTGTATTTGTTTGGTAGGTGGAACGCTAAAAGCAGTTGGTAGTTAAACCTTACATTATTTATTTGTTTGGTAGGTGGAACGCTAAAAGCAGTTGGTAGTTAAACCTTACATTATTTATTCAGTGTTGCATTGGCGTGTATTTTTTGGTAGGTGGAACGCTAAAAGCAGTTGGTAGTTAAACCTACATTATTTATTCCAGTGTTGCATTGCCGTGTATTTGTTTGGTAGGTGGAACGCTAAAAGCAGTTGGTAGTTAAACCTTACATTATTTATTCCAGTGTTGCATTGGCGTGTATTTGTTTGGTAGGTGGAACGCTAAAAGCAGTTGGTAGTTAAACCTTACATTATTTATTCCAGTGTTGCATTGCCGTGTATTTGTTTGGTAGGTGGAACGCTAAAAGCAGTTGGTAGTTAAACCTTACATTGCCGTGTATTTGTTTGGTAGGTGGAACGCTAAAAGCAGTTGGTAGTTAAACCTTACATTATTTATTCCAGTGTTGCATTGCCGTGTATTTGTTTGGTAGGTGGAACGCTAAAAGCAGTTGGTAGTTAAACCTTACATTATTTATTTACCCAAAAGGTAAACAAGTCTTTCTCGCTATTTATAAGTCGCCAATATTCCAAGGGTAGGACAAAATTACTGCTTTGAAAAGGTAAGATGCACATTATATTGCATGCGTTATTATATTACCTAGCCTAACATAGCCTAAGCTAAGTTAATCGAATATACTGTATAGTAACTAAACTCAAAATAATGGTGTCTTAGCCTGTTCTTACCTAACGTGATCTAACCTAAAACAAACAAGACTAACTTATACTAATCTTACCTAACTTTATTTATTACTAGTCTATCTATACCTATTCTATCTATCTATCTATATGCTCAGGCCCAATCCCCATTTTGGGGGTAGCCGACTCAAGACAGTGCAAGAACAAGGAAAACACAAAAACAACATCAAACAAAAAATAAACACAGATAAAAAACACAAACTCTCACACATCCAGGTCACCCAGGAGAAGACCAAGAGACCAGGGTTACCAAGGTCGCTCCAGCACCCCCCCCCGGCCCCTGACCACCCGGAGAGGCTCCGATCTCGGCAGGCAGACATGCAGCAGAGCCAAAGCCACAAGCCCTCCCACCACACTTCCAGGCACACCCTTCATATTAATCGTCTCCCCGGGCCAGGCGCCTGATGGACTATTATCTAGTCCAACTTGCGCCCGACCCCTTACTCCAAATGACCACGTGTTCACTCAACTATTCACAAGCATTCTCCATTCACTCCTGTCCACCACCACTTCCCCTGCCTGATCTATAGTCATTCCTCTATCATCCAAAGCCTTTCTTACACAGTCTCTCCATCTCAATGGGGGTCTTCCTGCCCTTCTATCTCCCCTTGTACCTGACTCACATATTCTCTTTGTAAGCCTTTCATATCCCATTCGTTCAACATGACCATACCAGCTCAGCACCCTTCTGTCCACAACTGGCTGACAAATGTTCCTGCTGCCCCACTCTCCTACGTATCTCTTCATTCCTCAATCTGTCTCTACGAGTAACTCCACACATACTCCTCAAGCAGCTCATCTCCATCACATCCAGCCCTCTTTTCTCCTTTTTCTTCAGAGCCCATGTCTCAGCCCCATACATCACTGTTGGCACAACAATTCCTTGATACAGTGCACTTTTTACTTTCACTCCGAGATTTCTTGTCTTCCACATACTTCCCATTGCTCCGAAAACCTTCCTTCCTTCACACACTCTCTGTTTTACCTCCACTTCCATACCTCCACTCCTGCTTATCGTTTCTCCTAGATATTTAAAACACTCTACTTGTTCCAATATTTCCCCATCCAGCCTCACATCTAGATTCACCCTATACTCTCCCCTATTACACACCATTACTTTACTTTTATTGACGTTCACCTTCAGTTTCCTCCTTCCACAAACCACACCAAACTCTTTGACTATCCGCTGCAGTTTCTCATCAGAATCCGCCACCAATGCTGTGTCATCAGCGAACAGCAACTGATTCAACTCCCAATCTCTACCATTCTTTCCTACTAAACCCAATCCTCTTCCCATAGTTCTCCTTTTCACCTCCCTCACCACACCATCCATAAACATATTAAACAGCCATGGTGACATTACACAACCCTGTCGCAAACCTACCTTTACCTCAAACCATTCACTCAACTCACCATTTCCTACTCTCACACATGCTCTGCTCCCTTCATAAAAACTCTTAACTGCTTCTAACAAATTTCCTATTTCATAAATCCTTAACACCTTCCACATTGCTTCACCTAACCTACATTATTTATATCATTGTTATACAAGTTGAATTTTGTATACAATTTATATGGTATAGCATTATGAATGCACAATACGCATGCACTCAATAGGCGCGTTCACAGAAGCCACATGCCCAACATTTATTGTCCATTTCGTTTGAAGGATGGCACTTTTATGAGCCATAGCGAACAGTGCAAAAATCCTGCCAGGGCTGATCCATGTAATCAAATATCTTTACTATTTCTGCCTGTTAATATTGGATGACATCATTTAATTTACGTAAGCTTTTGAATGACCTTAACAACCATGTGCCTAATTTGAAGGCACTTATCACTTTACTTTGAACATAATATCTGTATCTGTGAAGGCGCCTACTAAGCACTCACGTTGATTCCAATGTTCACTCACTACTATTGCCCAGATTTTGTCCATAGACATAATGTCCTAGGAGAAATATGTTACATGTTATTAATTAAAACAAATAAAATAAATCCTCTCGTTCCATAGAAGTTTGTCTTATTTTTGTGTTCGCTACAAGAAGTCATTCTTTATCCTCACAAAGTTGTTTAGAGAGTATAGTCTAATGCCATGATTACAAGGAATCGTTTCAGTGCAGGAGTTTGTATATACTGTACAATATAGTTAGAGAACCTCTTTTCTATGAGACTTTGTTCCTAAGTTATCAAAGATCCCTTGCTGTTATCTAGATTATACAACCTGATAAAGTACCATCATACTGAAGGGGTTAATGCTAAGACACACAGTCGAAGGCCCTGGTATGATGATAAGGGAAACTCCTTGTTTTAGGTTCTCCTATTTTACTCCAGCTATCTGGTCTGGTACAAGACATTACTTGTCAAACCTTGAATTGTGGGTTCGCAGTGCAGGACAAGGCCAGAGATATATTCAAAACATACCTTCATAAATCCATCCATCAACAAAATATGACAATAAAAAGAAGAAGATATAAAATAGATAAATAAAATATCTATATTTTGTACACACACCCAACAAACACACACACATATCTGCAAATATTACAAGCAAATCAATTAATTGCAATGAATAAAGTGACACTAGTTGTAATGAATAAATAATGTAAATAATAAATGAGAATTGTCCGACCATCATTTACCAGCTAAATGTCGGGTGCTGTGTTTGCTGACCGGTAGTTTGCCTATCTTATTCCACAGCATCTTCCTAAAGTCGATATTATAATACCGCTACTACTAAACCTAGTGCAGTAGTACTTGGCAAAGACGAACTGTTCATAGTGGTCTGTAGTGAGGGAAACTTAGGCACACAATTATTATCCTTAGTACTAATTATCCCTCACTGTAAACTCCATCCCGCCGATAATCCCACCCCTTTATGACTTGCAGGATAGAAACTTCTACCAATAATACTCACACGCCCATCTATAATGTGTGTATACTGTCATAAGATGCGCGTGTGAGTATTATTGGTAGAAGTAGTTTGTATGTGTTCATGTTAATCACATTTTTTTTTCTATGTGAATGAGGGAGACAAAAGGCATAACTGCCTGCAGCGAGTGCCTCTCCCAGATTTCAAAGAGTGACAGGGCCGAAATCAAGGGGCGTTCGAGCCAAGGAGCTAAAATGCCTGGACACACGGAGTTTGAAGCAATTTAAGTAATAGGAAGAGGGAAAGACTGATTCTGAGAGAGAGTTCCAGAGCTCAGCAGTTGAATAGAAGAAAGTCTGAGAATAGCGTTTCACTTTTGGGTTGGAAAGTTGCACAGAGTAGGGGTGGGATTGTGTTGCAAGGCGGGTACTACGTACCCTACGTAGAGGAGGAGGTGGTATTCACTGGGAAAGCTCCGAGGAACACTGATTATTGTAGTAGCGATAGAATAGCGAGAGAGATGCAACATTGCGGCGAAGAGAGAGAGATTGCAGAGAGTTGATGAGTGGACGGGAGTTAATGCTACAAAAGGCTTTCCTTTCTACTTTATCTAGGAGTGCGGTGTGAGAGGATCCTCCCCACACATGTGAACAATACTCAATACAAGGACGCACTGTGCCCCTGTACAGAGCAAGAAGCTGCGCAGGGGTAAAGAACCCCTTGAGGCGGTTGAGCACACCCAGCTTCTGGGAGGCTGCCTTAGCGAGACTGGTAATATGGTCTTTCCAATTGAGAGCAGAAGAAAAAGAGACACCGAGAACATTGAGAGAAGATGAAGGGTTGATTTTTGTATTGTTGAAGAATAAGGGATAGTCCTCTGGAGGTTTCTGACAGGTAGTAAGATGGATAAATTGAGTTTTGGAAGCATTAAATGCAACAAGGTTTTCTCTACCCCAATTGGAAATAGTAGCTAGATGAGAAGATAAGCATTTTATGGCTTCATTACGTTTACTTTTGAGGGACTGCTGGCTGGGGCATTCTGGAAAACTAATTGAGTGGTGTAAGGTAGAGTCGTCTGCATATGAATGGATGGGACTGGATGTACAGTTGAGAAGATCATTTATGAAAATTAGAAAGAGAATAGGAGATAGGACAGAACCCTGAGGAACACCGGAGTTGATAGGATGAGGAAATGAGCGATTGCCCTCCACAACCGCAGCTATGGAATGGCTGGAAAGGAAATTAGAGACAAAGGCGCAAATGGAGGGACAGAAACCGAAGGAGGGCAGTTTGGAAATTAAAGATTTGTGCCAGACTCTATCGAAGGCCTTCGATATGTCTAGTGCAACAGAAAAAGTCTCACCGAAGTCCCGAAAGTTGGATGACCAAGAGTTAGTAAGATATGAAAGAAGATCACCAGTAGAGCGACCCTTAAGGAAGCCATACTGGCGATCTGAGAGCAGATTATGAGAAGAGAAATGCTTAAGAAATTTGGAAGCAAGAATAGTTTCAAAAACTTTAGAGATACAAGAGATGAGAGCAATTGGACGATAGTTGGAGAGTTGAGAGCGGTCACCCTTCTTTGGGACAGGTTGAATGAGAGCAAACTTCCAGCAAGAAGGAAAGACGTTAGAGGAGAGACAGAGACGAAAGATTTGCCTTGGCAGGGGGTCAGCACGGAAGCACAGTTTTTAAGAACAACAGGAGGAACACCGTCAGGACCATACGCCTTCTTAGTATTAAGCCCAGAGAGGGTAGAAAGTACATCTTTAGAAGAGATTAGGATATTAGGCATAAGTAGGAGAGAGGGGGGTGGAGAGGGAGGAATAGCACCGGAATCATCCAATGTAGAGTTTCTGGCAAAAGTTTGAGCAAAGAGTTCAGCTTTGTCAGAGGAAGAAGTGATGGTTGTGCCATCAGAGTGGAAATGTGTAGTTGTGTGTCTTGAAAGGCAATGTAAACTGTGTGTGACATGTGATATAGTGATCAGTATCTATTTCAAGTAACCCTCTGGCTTTCAGAAGTTCTTTCTGACTTGAATAAAATCGTTCAGAAAAAAAAACTCCCTGTCAAAAAGCCTCCTAATCCTGAAGGGGTTAACAATGATAGTGAGAGAGATATGTGTGATGGGTGCCTTAACTCTTTCTCTCTCTCGCTCACACACACACACACACACACACACACACACACACACGCACACACACACACACATTTGCACATAATACCTTCCTCGACGACCATAAAAAAACATTAGTAAAAACAGCTTCAAGATGATTTTCCAATTAACACATGTTGATGAAAAAGAAACTGGACATGGCCCGCAGCCAGTATTTCGTCAGATGTATTTTTTGTATTGGTAGCCTACAGTTAGCATTTATACTAGGATTCCCAAGGCTCTTCAGGGTTACATAATGACACACACACACTCTCTCTCTCTTAGATACCTATGCGTTATCCATCTTAACCTCTTAACTTACATCACATGATATCAAGCCTCGATGCTTTATCATGGTCCTCATGGAGGGCGTGCAAATAAACAAGTTAGTATCCCTCTGTTTAAACCCACAAGCATCGAGTCTACCGTGTCGAGTTATACATGGCAAGAAAGAGGAAATCCCATACTACAATAAGAATGCGCTAAGCTTGGAGAAAAGTCGTTATTTCATACTGAAATGTGTTCGATAATAAAACAAATAATCGTTCTTCGGTGTTCAACTCGTCATAATTGCAATATAAACTGTGCAATAATTTGTTTTTATAAGAAATAAGAAGACTTTTTCATTGGCTCGTTTTTCATCGGACTCGTCAGCATTTGTTTATCGCCAATAATTGTTTGTTATATGAATATAATCGTAAACCTTACACTCGTGATTTTTATTATGGCCGCCGAACTCGAAATGTTCATTCATTCACGATTTTCACCCACAATAATTGCGTTTACTGAAATCTAGTATATTGCAAAACATAGAGAAGAGGCCAATCAAGTGCATTATGGTAGAATAAACCACAAGTAGTTAATCATTAACCAAACCCTCACTCCATTAAAGGGGTAGGGAGGATCAGCAAGAAAAGACTTGCTGATCCCTTAGTAGGAGTAAATTCTGGAGGTGGGATTCCCAGTCCCAACCTCCAGGGGCTATCTGCGCCACAAGAGTGACGGGCGATGGGGTCACCACATCCCTACGCCTACAAACAACAAATAATAATAGATGGAATTTATTCTAACTAAAAATAAATCGTAATTTTTTCAACTACATTCGAAATTCTATTGATTTTACTCAAGCTTTTAAGTGACGATCCTTGTTTTTTATATATGATATAAGAAGTACTTTTCACGCTCTTTCCAAAAATGCAATCAAAATGTGTTTATCATCAACATTTCTTTTGATATGAATATAATTATGAAAGATACAATTGGGCTGCAAACGGTTTACATGATATTTTTATTTTTATTGTTTTGTTATGATGTTTATAGCTAAGATACCAACTTCTATGAAAGAGAGTTGCATAAACTTTACCGTATGTTGCGGGGTCCTAATGTGCCGAGGGGGAGGTGTTGAGGGAATACAATAATATTAAGTACAAGTTTATTATTTAAGGTTAGATAGGCTGGTATGCATGTATTATTATTTACAGACACAAAGACAATGCATAAGTAATCATCAACATCTAGTTAAGGTAAAATTGAAAGTATCAGGTATCAATAGATATATACATAGCATTAGCACATACACTGAGGGACGTAAATAATGATGAATGAACTCCTAGATAGACTCAATTGTGTGGGGGAATAACTAATTTGGCAAACTGATATTAATTAATTATGGTGAAGGGGGCCTGAACGCCAGGTCACAATTATTGCAAAGCGTCTCTATAAATTGCAGTAATAGCTTATATACAAGCTCCCAAGAGGCCAGGGAGCACTCTAGGTCCTACCTGAACAAAATACCTGTCAGGTAATCTAGGGCCAGGAAGTACCTAGTTTCTTACTTGGCCGGGATTAGCCGTTGCAAGTAAGGCAGGTCGGATAACACTGCAGGAGTTGTTTAACACTCAGTAGGGCCAAGGAGCACCTATGAAGCCAGAAAGCATCCAGATCTCAGGAGGGGAGGTTGAGATAACTTCCCCTACCTGGCCTGGATACCTATCCACTTTCTAGGTGCTCTATGTCCTAGAGGAGGTACAGGAAAAAAGGACACATCGGTGTATAGGATCTATGAGGTCGATGTGTCGCTCTGGTCTCGGCGATGGGGGTAGGGGGGAGAGTAGTGGAAGGGCCCTCCTAATTCATCTCCGGATGCCTTCCAGACACCAATCAGAAGGGTGGCGTCCTTTTTGGTGGGGGCGTCGGTCGGGCCGGCCAATCCTGCGCCGATCTGAGCGGGTGACGTCACATCCGGTTCTTCTGTTAGGCGCTGCTTCTTCGGTGTGGGGGGAGGGAGGGGGGGGGGGGGTTAAGGGGGTTTGCTGTGATGATGTGTGGAGCTATTCTTTTAAAAGGGGAACTGTATTATTTTGGGGCCGTGGTCTATGGTTATTCACCGAGTTATTTTGGAGGGGGGTAACTGGGCCAGATTGCTGGGTTAGAGGTTTCTGTTGCGGTATAACAACAGCTATATATTATAGTTATGCATGTACATCATGGCGTAATAATGTGAAATTAACCACATTGAAATTAGGCCATATTTTTTTTCTACGAATGTTTATTCATATACATCAGCCAATTCTCTAAACACCATTAGACATTCCATTTACTACTTCCAGCCCACTAATAATACGATAAACTATATATATTTATGGAAAATGTTTACATACATACTATACAAGAATAGTATTATGTATTATACATACAGTATCGAGTTGGAGCAAGTCATCCATGGGCTAGATATGGCCCTCTTTTAAGGGACGCAACGTACTATTGAGGAGGTTCCCACTCCACACACACTCGGGTAGAGATTGCTCCACTACAGTGTTGTCACATGCTTCCCAGTGTATATGACACACCACCGTCTTCCCAGCCAAAGAATCACGTGAATCGCGTTGTTCGTTTTCGTTTACCGAATTTCTTAAACTTAAACCACACATCGCGTGGTTGATCACTTTTGGAAAAAGCTCGAAACCTCTCAATTTGCAATTCTGCGTGACAAGGGGTTCATCTTAATACGTATCCATTAACCTTCTCAGCAATATTAGGATGCTTTTCTTCATTATAATCTGGCTAGCATTAGACAATTTTACTTAGGTTTGGAAGGTTCTCTAGTAACCAAAAAAAAAAGAGTGAACTTGATCTCAAATAACCCTTCTACTCCCACAGATCCTCTCAAAATGTAATGAAATCCTCTTATAATGGCCTGAATAAGATAAGAACACGTCCTCATCCCTGTGTAGTAGTCATTTATGGTCGACTTGTCCTTTATGCTGTACATAATATGAATATGAATGGGAAATTAGAGTATCCATAAAAATATGCCTTTACAAAGGTATATTTGTGGTAATAAAACCATCTAATACTAGAGGGGTACTAGGTAGAGCGTATATCTCCGCCTATGTTGGCTTGTTCTTTACCATTAATATAATAAGCTTATATTATTAGTCTATTCGCTGTAAGTAGGCGAGAAATCATTACCTCTAGCCTCTGTAACTCGAAATCGACTAGAGTAATCGAGCTAGTATTTCACTTGCATCACTTATCTGCTGAGAATGGAATTTGATCATTCCGAAACGTCCAGGCCTAACATAGGACAACTACTACAACTCATCTCCGAAGAACAAAGGAAGATTGTCCGAAATATTAAAAAGTTAAATAAAAAACTTATTAGTTATGAAACAGCTATATCTTTCAACCTCGTCTGTCTCAAATAAAATACACTCCCTGGCTATCTATCTATCTATCTATTGCCTGACGCCGTGATCCCCGAAGGGGTGGCCACGAACGAACCGCCCCCATGCACCTCTGTCCCCAGTCAGTCGACGCCCCTCCTCCCAACCAGCACCGTCTTCATTCATATACTTCCTCACTCTATCCTTCCACCTCTCCTTCGGTCTACCTCTCTCTCTCTGTCCTTCCACCTCGCTCTCGTACACCCTCTTAGTCATTCTCTCGCTTCCCATACGTTCCATAATATGGCCGAACCATCTCAAGTTGTTCCTTTTCACACTTTCCAGCACATCTACCTCCACACCATACCTCCTTCTTACTTCCTCATTCGTCTGTCTATCCCTCCATGTAACTCCGCACGCACTTCTCAAGTAACTAATTTCCACCGCTCTCACTCTTGGTCTGAGTCTCTTCCCGAACGTCCATGCTTCGCTTCCGCTTCCGTAAGTTAGTGTCGGGATTACCACACTGTCATGCAAGGACTTCTTCACTTCCATACTGATCACTCTATTTCTTGTTACTGCTTTCAACGTTCCTACAACCCTCTTCCCCTGTTGCACCCTCTCCCGCACTTCTTCATCCATAGTCCCATCTTTACTCAACACACTGCCCAGATACTTGAAAGAGCTGACGATCTCCATAGCCTGACTGTTCAACTTCACCTCACATTCTGTGACTTCACCCCTTTCGAAGACCATAACCTCCCCCCTGTTACTACTCTCCTTGACGCGGTTGGGGGGCTTCGGGGCCGGCGACTGGAGCTTGATGGGGGATGGTTGTGGTCCTTACCATTCCCATCTCCCCTCGAGCTTTCGTCCTCAGCTTGACTAATTTTGAGTAGTTTTTCATTCCTCATTCTATGTTTTTCCCCTTCTATTCTAATTCTGTCCCATTTGGCTGTCCTCCGGCAGCCTATATCTCATGTCTCCCTGGCCTGGCTAGGTAGCAGACACCTGACCTGATTTGTCTCTTCGGTTGCTGATGTGGCTGGACTGACTTGATTCCATTCGGTAATGCATAATTTGCTTCTCGATATGATTTGTTTCTACCTTCGACCTGATTTTTCATTCTTCGCCCTGATCACTTCTGGTTGGTGTTGCGGTGTAGCAGTTATTGCCTCATCCTTCGGCCCTGCCCTATAAGAGCTCTGATGTGGAGCTCATGTGGTCCGGCTGAACTGGTAAAATGGCGAGAAATGTCTGCGTGTCTTCACCTCCCTCGATTTGTTCCCCTACTGCCATTCCCGATCTATCTTGACTCGTTTAGTTATATATCTTGATCGAATCCTTCGGGCCAGCCCTATGAGAGTTCTTTTATGGAGCTCAGTTGTCTGGTTAAACCAATATTACAAAAAAACAAAAACAAAAACAAAACATAACCTTGCTCTTCCCCGCATTTACCTTCAAATTCCGTTTTTCGCACACTGTTCCAAACTCATTTACCAGACCCTGCAACTCCCATTCATTATCGCTCCTCAGAACTGTATCATCCGCAAACAGCAGTATAGGCAGCTTCCACTCATTTCCCTCCCTTTTCAGCGATACACCAACATCCACTGCTCTTCCTAGTATTTCTTTCATGACTCCATCCATTTTTTTTTTTTTTTTTTTTTTTCTATATTCCAACTACTCTCTCTCGGGCATAGGCTGAGAGCCTGTACATTCCACCGCTAAACACGGTGAAGCCCGTGAGGTCTTGTTCCAGTCTGGGGAGTGAGACATGCGAAGCATCCATCATGGCTCGAAGCAGCTCCATCTCTGAAGCGGCTGGTAGCTTCGCTCAAGTGCCTCACCGTCTCACCCTCCAGACTCAGACCCTCACTCTCAGAACGCCACCTATTGAGCAGTGAACTCACTAGGCATTGTCCCCCTGTAACATATTTTGAATATGGGAATATTCATACAGTGTTATTTAATCAGGGAACAATGAGGGTATTTTTTTGGCATTTCGGTGGGCTTTGTGGTAATGCACTGATACTAGGTATAGCACAAATTCAATCCCAATTATATCTTCCCATTGACATATCGGGATTTGAACCCAGGTCCATTGGATTACCAATCCAGTGGCATGACACCTCCCCTCAGTAATATATACAGTAAACAACCATGGGGACATCACACACCCCTGTTTCAACCCAACATTCAGGTAAAAAAACTCGCTCTGCTCATTCTCCACACTACTGTCGCCTTTGCACCCTCATACAGTCATGCTCTTCACTGCTTTCAGCAACTTGCCATCTACTCCGTATATTCTAAGTACTTTCCACATGCCTTCTCTATCCACTCTGTCATAGGCCTTCTCCAAGTCCATAAAGGCAACATACACCTTTTGTTGCTTCTCCAGATATTTCTCCACAACACAATTCAGGGTAAAAATCTGATCTACACATCCTCTTCCCTTCCTAAAACCTCCCTGCTCGTCGCCTATCCATTCCTACGTTCTCACTCTCACTCTCTCAATCACTACCCTACTGTACACCTTCCCTACTACGCTTAAAAGACATAATTATTCCTCGGTGGTTACCACACACTCCTCTTTCCCCTTTGCCCTTATATAGGGAGACTATTATGCCAGTCTTTCAGTCATCGGGTGCATTCCCCTTCTCCCATGCTAGTTTGCAAATTTTCCATACCCATTCGATCACTATCTCACCACCATACCTCAACATTTCCCCACACACTCCATCTGTTCCTGGTGCTTTCCCAACTTCACTCTTTTCATAGCTTCCCACACTTCTGACCTCCTGATCCCCACCTCCTCCTCCGCTACTTCTCTTCTCCCTCCCATACCATATCCAACTATGTTTGCTGGCTCTTCATTCCTTACATTTAGCAACTTATTGAAGTACTCCCTCCATCTTTCGCCTCTCTCTTGCTTCTCGGCTAGCATTCTCCCATTCTTATCTTTCACACCCTTACTGTTTCCCTTGCTACCTTCCCTAACTTTCTTGACTTCTTTCCAGAACAGTTTCTTACACTCCCTCCATTTTACACTCAGATTCCTTCCAAATTCCTCATCTACTCTTCTCTTGCTTTCCTTCACTACTCTTTCTCTCCACGTACCTCGCTCGTTTCTGCCTCTCCAAATCTTCATTACCTCTACTACCCAACCACTCTCTAGACAATTTCTTCTTGTCTTCCACAGCTATTTTTACCTCTTCTGCCCACCATGCTGTACCTTTCACTCCCCTCCCTCTTCTCCTCACTCCACACACCTCCTCACATGCTGCACAGATCTCTTCTTTAAACACCTTGCTTATCTCTTTCACTTCCTCCATATCTCCCAGGTCGAACCCACCTAGTCGTCTTTCTACTGCTCTCCTGTACTCTTCCCTGATTTCCTTCTGTAGCCTCTCCACCCTCCTCACCTGGCTATACCAACCTAATATATATATATATATATATATATATATATATATATATATATATGTGTGTGTGTGTGTGTGTGTAGGAGAAGAAGAGTTCCCTGGTATGAGTCACGTGATAACATGCTGTACCTGTGATTGGTTGTTGCAGGCATAGTTAACATATGTTCTGCTGCACACTTGCAACATATGTACAGTCACGATCAAAAGTAAGGTTCTGTCTCATTAATTTACACTTTGGTTATGTCTGCAGTGAAAAGGAAACTCAAATATACTACCTAAAATTATGGGTACAAAAAGGGTGATTAAAGTGGCCATAATAATCTACCAATTTAAAGGTATACTTTTTTTTCCTATGTGTAGGAAAGAGACAAAATGCAGGTTGCCTGTAACGAGTGTTTTCCCCAGGGCCAATAGAGTGACAAAGCCAACTTCAAGAGACGTTAGGATAAAAATGGCTGGACACACAAAGTTGAAAGCAGTTTAAGTCATAGGGTGTAGGAAAGATGTATTGAGGGAGAGAGTTCCAGAGTTCACTTGTTGAGTAGAAGAAACACGAAGAGACTTTGCTAATTCTTGGAGTTGGAGATCTGGACAAGATAGGAGTGGGACTGTATTGAAATGTGGGTGCCTCGCACTTGCCGCAAGGGAGGGGGTATGCACTGAGAGCTCTGAAAAACACTGATTGTTGTAATAGCGATAGAAGAGTAAAAACATTGCAACCTAGTGGCATGTAGAAAGAGATTGTGGGGAACTAGTAAGAGGAAGTAAGTTGATGAGGCGGAATTCTTTTGACTCTACTCTTTCGAGAAGTACGGTATGGGTGGAACCTCCCCACACATGCGAACAATACTGAGTACAGGGGCACACTGTGCCCTGATACAGAGCAAGAAGCTGTGCGGGGGTGAAAACCCCATTGAGATGGTTGAGCACACCTAACTTTTGGGAAGCTGTTTTAGCAAGAGTGGTAATATGATCCTTCCAAGAAAGGTTGAAATGAAAAAGATGCACCAAGAATATTGAGAGAAGACGAAGGGTTGATTTGTGTATTGCTGAGGAGTAATTGATAGTCTTGCAGAGGATGGTGACGGGTAGATTGAGGGAGAAATTGGGTTTTGGAGGCGTTGACAGTAACATTTTCTTTGCCCCAATCAGAAATTATTCATAGATCAGAAGACAGACGTGCCATGGCCCCATTACGAGAGTTTTGGAGTGATTGTATGCTGGGTTTGTTATGAAAAACTAGGTGAATAATGTAAGGTAGAGTCATCAGCATACTGGTGCTAACGTAACCACCTAAAACAAGGATGGAAAGATAAACCACATTCAATATTCCGAATTATCATATACAGTATACCTTTTTCATATCTTTTTATACCTTTGTTTATATTACGCGAGCGTTGTTTAGTTGATCCGATATTATATATTTCTGTTGGTGCCACTGGTGCCAGTAGCCTCTCGCCACACTCAAATATGTCCAGACCCATAATATATTATATTCCACAATAAACAAAGGAAACATTAGTAGAGTATTAAAGCTGAATAATTGAGAAATAACCCGTAAAAACGGCTTCAAACTAGATACATTCCCTTTAACCCATAACTAGCGGCGCGCAACATAAGTCGAGTATAATAAATCTGGACTATCTGGCGGCGCGCGACATAGGTCGTGTGGCAATTTCAGCACGTAATGTTGCTGAGAGAGAGAGACAAGTGGTGGCAGGAGAGTAGCGAGCGTATGACTGCTCCAGACCACCGCGGCGAACCTACTGACACGAATCCCACCTCCTCCCTCCCTCTTTCACTCGCTACATACTGAATTGTATGGGGAAAGTACCGAATTACATGCTTTTTGCACTCGTGTTGCACGGTTGTTGCAAGAAAACTAGCGGTCATAAAAGGATCGTTGTGGTGTCATTGGAAAGCTCTGTTTATGCCCTTTCAGGGATAGATACTTGTTTTACGCTCTGGGTCTTATTTAGGCATGAAAATGATCACGTAAACAGCCCTATTTTGGGTAAAAACACCCCGCTGGTGGCTACATATTATATACCGCCTAGGCCGCTCTTAAGGTGTTAAACACAGATATAGGTAAGCATTAGTTTGGAAATAGGGTTGTGGATATGTGGAATAGATTACCTAGTGCTTTAATCAGCTTAGAGACGGTGGAAAGTTTCAAACGTAATTTGGATAGTCACATGAATTATATTTGTTGGGTGAGAAAGGGATCTGCCTCATCTGGGCTGGAAGGCCCTCTGCAAATTTCCATGTTCTTATGGTCTTAATACTGGTACAGGGTAATATAGTTTGGTCTGTGAATATAATTATGTTCTACATGATCACAAGTATAATATTGCGGAGACTCTTACCCTCACACTTTAGTTTAATTTGCTACAACAAATCTGGTAATTGAGTGAGTTCTCTAACAGGAATAATATAAGACTTAATATGTAGATCTACAATCAAGCACAAGGCAAGATATACGAGATGTACAGTACAATACAACAGGTTTATTTATACACAAAATAATAATGGGTCACACAATCATACTACAATGCATAGGTTCAGCAAATTATAACATTAAATAAAGATGGAAAGTACTCAATAAATTCATACACGTGGAAATGGCAAAATAGGCTGTCTAGGCTAATTATATCATAGAGTCGGATTTTTTAGCGAAGTAAGTCTAGTTACTGCTGCTCAAGAGTTCACATTTTTCTTATATCTCTCTTGACGATATTTTCTCCTTATAGTTTTATCATAGAAGAATATATATTTACCTGGGACAATCAGTAAATATAAAAGTATGTGTAAAGGATCAGCGAATGCCTAGTCATGACTCAGGAAGGTGGTAAACATACACTTAGACATGGTTAACAAATTTATTAATAAAGAAAGAATATATATAGCAAATAGTTGAATAATAAGTAAGTTAAATATAAATAAGTCTAATAAGAAAGATTTAAGTGACAAAGAAGGAATATAGGGCTTTATGTACAAAAGAGTTGGTGCACCAGCGTAAGGGTGGCTCGGAACTTTTATATACAGTATATTCCGACCACTTCTGGTGCGGTGGCAACAACTCAGGCCACCAAGCAGCTATTAACCCCACACGACCAGCAGCCCAGAACACCGGTCCCACGCCCCTCTCCACAACACAAGGAGTCCGACGATGATGGCTCGCGGTGCTGTAGTCCACTGCTGACGTTAGGACGCCTCCCTGTCCGGCCCTTGACAGTGGTAGGGTCAGAGTCCTCTCCCGATCTGATTAAGTACCAGGAAACTCCATAACTATCAAACAATAACTTGAGACCCCATTTATGTACTTAAAGTTTGAAGCAAGTAACCCACTCGTAGATAGTCAAATTGAACCAATCAAATAAGGTAACAAAGTTAATCCCACCAAGATAATACAACTATCACAAAATCAAAGTTAATCCCATCAAGATAATGCAACGATCACAAAATCAAAGTTAATCACATCAAGATAATGCAACTATCACAAACAAAGTTAATCCCCTCAAAATTTGTAGGCACCGTACTTCACTCAACTAACCTCCTCAGCGACGTGAATAAGACTGACTTCCCTAGCAAATCACATACACCACTTTAGCTATGTAAAATGCCCCAGAACGAGAAGCCCACCACAGAAGCCACGAACGAACACCACACAGAAACACCCAAAGGAAAGGTCCACAGAACGAAAGGACCAGCTGATCGAGCCAGCCAATTCAGACAGGCCCAAGCCCGCAGGGCTAAGCAGCTCCAGGCCGCACCTAGATACCCCTTCTAAACTGACCATTTTTCCACACCTCATGTACACTTCCCCTTCATGTCCTACACTCCTAACTACAAAGATGATGAACAGGAATATACATTCATATTAAAATCACCCATGCCCTGTCCCGACGTTGAGCCAATGCCAACACATCAGACAGCCATAATTATATCTATGTATGTTCTTACATCCGAAAAGTAGATGTTATATATCTTAGAAGTTAAAACACCCACGCCTGTCCCTAGACCTTGTATATCATTTCCCATGACGAGTATAGATATATGTAACCCGTGCTCAGTCGCCCCCTTGCATTGTTCCTCTAGTAACTAAGTGTCTCTATAATATTAACTGCCACCAGTATTGATACGACATAGCGGCACTGTCCTTGTGTCGTATTGTGCCAAGTACAGATCAACCAGGTTTCATCACCTTATTAGGACGACGACTATAATGTCGTCGTTCATCGATGTATGCAATCCTTAGTTTAAGTATTAATATTAACATTCCCTAACATCTTGTCTTGCCAGACTAAGCTTTCTGAAGACCCATCGCCCCATAAATCTATGTATTCAATCCTTAGGTTAAGTATCTTTATCCGCCATTGTGTTCACCTTTTTCCATTACTTTTCCACAATTGTCATACGTCTTCCACTTGCCTCCTTCGTATCCACAGTCCACACTACGCCAATTTGCTTCGTGTCATACACCTCTTACCCCATCCAGAGATTGTATAGATAACCTTGTTACCAGTATCTGTCATAAGTACCTCGAAACAATAACTAAGTAACCCTACGAACTGCCGCTTTTTGGTATATATATATTTCATAGAAAACGCAGTTCCCAGGGCCAACTAATAGTATCCATAACCCCTCGTACTGACTCCATAATTCTATCTTTTCCAGACTCATATACCACCCCGTAGTTTCATCCCCCGGTAGCATTTGACTAACGTACTTTCACTGTCTTTTCAAACTCCAATATCAATTGTAGCCTAATGCCACCCCCACGCCCAGGGACCTTAGGGGCAAATTTCCCTGTAGCCCCTGAACTCCCCCCCCCCCTCTCATTAAGACACCCGCGCTTCTCGACTCTTGTCCGACCTAGCCTCTCTCTCATACCTCTTGAAGATCCTTGAATTGTCCGTTGCTAACGCTCTCCAACCTTTTATATATATATACTCCTATCCAGCCTACCTTCATTTAGTAGGCCAGAACAACATTAGAACTTTACTAGCCCCTTGCATGCCATCTATTCTCTTACAACCCATTCACAACCCTGCACCCAATGGTCGTCGGTGCGAGGCTAGCCGCCTCGCCAGTAACTAACTTCTATTGCCATACTTCCAGATAAATGTGGCAGAGGTAGCAACCCAGTCTCCACCACATCCAGCAAACCCTACAATTAACAACCAGCCGAGTAAAACCAGCTAGCCAAGGCACCTTCGGTTTTGGTATTAAGGACACCCACATCTGTCTCATACACAGAGGGTTATTACAAACACTGGTGATATGGCAAGCCCCTAGCCACAGCCGCCGGACGACTATCACAGAGAGAGGGCGCCCAGCTCCCCCTTTTTGCCCACCCGAGGAGGGAGACCCCACCCCCGCGGAGGTATACCTGGCCCCTGTTTTGACTTCTGAGTCATTGCCAGGTAGCACAGGAATTCTTCCTATCAATGAACTAACCATGCATGACTAACACCTTTACTAACCTCTATTAACTCACAATAAACCATTTACCTTTCTTGCATACTCTGATCACTAAATTAGCACCTCAGCTATACCATAGAATGAAGATTGAACAATCTAAGAGAGACGCTCCTATCACAGCTGTCCCCATCCTCCTCGCAAAGTAGATCCAGTCTCTCTCCCCTAAATACTTCCAGTATAGCCAAAATAGTACCTCTTACTAAGGCTCAGTTATATGAAAATATAAAGGCTTTCTATAGCCATGTGCCACAACAGTAAATACCATCTTACCTAGTCCCCATATCTATTGAGAGCTCAAATAAATCCATAAGACTCGAGATCCCTACTGTCTACAGGGTCCAGAACCGAGCCTATAAACCAAGCTCCCGCCCCCAGTCAAATCAGTTGAAAGCTAGACACCAACCAGTGGTCACTACCCTGCAGTTAACCTCTAGCTCTGCCCTTGTGTTGTTCCGGAGTTGAGATTCCAGAGCCGGCAGACTCCGTGGCAGATTTGGATAGAAGGACCTGCCCACGTATTTGAGAACTTCACACATATGGACCCCCTGGACGGCCGCGGAACCAGTCGTTAGCCCCCAACATCATGGACGACGCAAGATAACCAGGACCAGACCCATCAGATACTACCCAAGATTCCCTTTATCAGTACTACATATTACAGTGCTGTTTAGAGATTCACTAATTAATATTTCCACGAAGTGGCTATCTCTTTGCCCCAGTATAATTCATATAACCATTCAATTAGGAAGTGCTAAGCGTATCAGTGTTCATTAATTAACAGGCGATACTAACTCTCGTAATCAACCATATACCCAGATATTATTACCTAGAAGGAAACCCTAGTGATATCTGAATGTTCGCCCACTGATTTGCGTTCTATGTATTTCTGAGACAAGAATATAAAACTTAGATCAGTACCCCCTGAGGTTACTAGAATTCTCGTGCTCTAAAATACGCGTGTCTAATCTAGTCTGTGAACTACTACTTGTGCACCAGAGCTACCAGTAATAAATCTAACAGTGAATATGATTCTATAAGTAACATTGATGGTCTTCGGTATATAAACCTGTTGAATTAACGCCAGTGATCAGAAGATTAATACCTGAACGTTGGAAGTGGGAGACTAGGCTCCATCCAGATCCACTTATGCTAGTGTTGTTCGATTCTATTATATTGTCTTGCACGAGTATTCTGCAGTGGTATATAAATAAACGTGATCGTGTAACTTGCTACCATGTGTTTCTTTGTGTTCTCTATTCCTCATATCTTGTATTGTGCATGCAGCCTTATATACCCAGTCAATTAGAACTCACATTACCCAAGTTAATCCTGTAGAAAAACAGGGCATAACACTATGATTACCCAAAGCACTAAGCAATGAGCGAAACTTTAAACAATGAGCAGCTACTAACGAAACATTTAATTCACAATACTCTACTGGTTCGAAGCAATGAGCGAAACTAGAAACAATGAGCAGCTACTAACGAAACATTTAATTCACAATACTCTACTGGTTCGAAATAACTATTACGAACTGAAACAATAACGATACACTAACATTTCAAACATATGGGACAACAGTAAACTTGGTAATAGAAAGGAATATTTTAAATGCATTACAGATTTACGAAGCACTATTATTCAGCATAGCAAAGGTCTCTAGTTACTTTAACATTATAACCTTAAGAAAGACTAATCCCTTACAGTATGCACGAACAGATGTTGAAGTGATGGTAAATTAAATCTCGCTATCTAATCTATATTATATCGAACTAGAATTCCTGACTATAATAATACACAAATTATTTAGCGAGAATACAAGGAAAGGGGATGTGTATTTTGTGTTACCAGAAGGGGAGAATTAATAGGAGGCAATCGAAGGGTCTCTCATGTAGAGACAGACTACTTAGTTATTTTATTTTAATGATTTCCCTGGCGTCGAAGGGGGAGTTAAGGACTTGTCTCGTTGCGTTTTTTTTTCTTTTTCTTTCTTTCCTCTGTTATGGCGGCTTCTGTGCCCTCCTGGTCTGGTAGCTGGTGGGGTGGAGATGGCAGCAATTTTCATCGTTACCATCACAATCGGTATTGGCATAAATACTAACATTAGATTGAAATAGTTTGCTGGACTCCTATGAAGCTTTAATTCGGAAGCAGCCTGACCAAAGTTAATGAGAAAAGTGACCAGGAAAAATTGACCGTGTGAATCCTTAACACTTTCAGTACGGGTGACGTCTTTTCATTATATTCTGTCTGTTACCAGATGATTTTAATAAGTTTAAGAAGGATTTCCAGCAATAAAAAGGATACTAATTATATCAATTAACCATCTTAGCTACTACAGATTCTTCCTAAGACATTAAAAATCGTATAAATATAGCTAGAATAAAATAAAATAGGCGTCAACTGCACTAAAAGTGTTAATTATCCTACAACTCCACCACCAATGATCTCTATGTTCTATTCAGTTTGATCTTGGTTCTAATGTTATTAATTTATTTCAGAATATCATATAATTATATTCATAGCTTTGCATTAGAACAAATAGGCCTACATTAAATAATTACATTTGTATCAAAATATAAATATTTAAGAATAATTTACTAATTTACGTTCTCTCTCTAGATATTCATTTCGAGGAGGTTGGGGTAATATAAGTATACACAAAGTAGGTTAAGTATCAGTAGTTAACATTATTTTCCAAATTCGATCTTTACTATTAAGTCTTCAGGTAGAAATGTTCTCATTCTACTGGTGGCCCATTTTCCCAACTGTTTATTATACACTTTGTCGGAGGATGTGGTGTGTGGGGAGAAAGCTTTCTGCTTTGCTATCCTTAACTTCCACTGATTTTTAGTAGCCAATTTTGTTAGAAATAAGTCCAGACTGCCTAGTAGGGGCCGCAATATGTATGTAACTCTCTCTCTCTCTCTCTTACCGCAAGAGACAAAGTAAATATTGACAAAACGACCTCAGGATTAAACCATATATTATCACGTGATTGTTGTATTTACCACCTCGCTCTGCTCTCACAGATTCCCATCCACAAAACAATAACAGAAGAAAAAGAAAGTAAGAAAATAAATATGAAATGAAGGAAAATGAATCGGAAATTAATTGAAGCTAACCGATTAATTTGAAAACAAAAACAAAAAATTATGTAAACCAATCTTTAAAATGAAGTAGTTAATTTAAAAGTTAATTAACTTAGTTGGTTAATCGGCAGAAGTTAAGTTAATCAACTTATCTGATTCAACTATAATATACCGGTATATATATACAGTATATATATATATATAGAGAGAGAGAGATAGAGAGAGAGAGATAGAGAGAGAGAGAGAAGGTGGGAGACGCAGAAACTAGTTAGATCCAGATACTGGGAGTCTTTTAAAGCAACCTACCTGCCCGCCTTCTCTCTCTCTCTCTCTCTCTCTCTCTTTACATCAGTTATTCAGTATGTAATGGAATGTGAAAATATTGAAGGTATTCAGTAGATCAGGATATTCTTTCAAAGATTTTCAATAAATAAGCCTATTTTGCATAATGTAAACAAATTACATAACACTATACAATACTTTGTTTCATTTCATTTGACGGTACATTGAATCCCTTAGCAGCTAATTTATCGACACTTAATGGACAAATATGAAACCACTATGTCTCTGCATCATATTAAGACCAAGTTTCTATAAATGGCACCATATTTCACTACAAAATCTTCAAAATAACTGAGAAATATTGGTGAGAACTTTGCAAATTTATGTCAGTTGAAAATAAACAGGGTACAGTGTATTGTAAATATGTGTAGCATACCTGCGTAATATGTAATGGGTTACAGAACACCATGTTCAATACGATTATAATAATATTGACTCAAACACTACAGTGTAAGATTACTTTCTTATATTATCTTAAGGGAAGGTTTTTGTTTTTTCTGGACCCCCTTTTCTCTTATGCTTAGGCCCGCTAGCTTTGGTATTTCAAGACGTTCGCTCCATTAGTTTCGGGATTGTTATGCTAGCCAAAACAAGTATGTGGATTCTTCTAACGGGGAGACACTAGGAACTTTTATATATAAATATATATACAGTATATATATATATATATATATATATATATATATATATATATATACAGGGTGTCCCAGGAGAAAAGGGCATAAGTTTGGGAAATTATAGAACAAGGTATTATAAGCATAAAATGTTCTATAACAAAAAGTCCAAATCTCATCCGTTATGAAGATATTAATGGTTTAATTTAGTGTCCTCCCCCGCATCACTGTAATGGACTCTTCCATGTCAAATAGTTTCCAACTGGTCCAAAGTGAGCTAATATGTTTATAATATTTTTGCAACTTACAGAATTATAGTATCTTTATAATAACATGGTAAAATAATTGCAGAAAGATGAAGGTGTGGTAGGCACTAAGAAAGCTAGGCCGGCCATATGGGGAAATACTGAAGAAAATACCATTTTCAACATGCAATATCTCGATACCGGTCGAGATTTGGAATATTTTGTTTAGACCATTTTAGGCTTAGAATATCCTGTTCTATCATTTCCCAAAGTTATGCCCTTTCCTCCTGGGACACCCTGTATATATATATATATATATATATATATATATATATATATATATATATATATATATATATACAGTATATACTGTATATATATATGATACAGTATACAGTATATATATATATATATATATATATATATATATATATATATATATTATATAATATATTATATAATATACTATATATATATATAAGCACCAAATGATCCCACATTACAGACAGACTACTTAGTTACTTTATTTTAATGATTTCCCTGGCGTCGAAGGGGGAGTTAAGGACTTGTCTCGTGGCGTTTTTTTTTTTTTTTTACTTTTCTTTCCTCTGTTATGGCGGATTCTGTGCCCTTCTGGTCTGGTAGCTGGTGGGGTGGAGATGGCAGCAATTTTCATCGTTACCATCACAATCGGTATTGGCATAAATACTAACATTAGATTGAAATAGTTTGCTGGACTCCTATGAAGCTTTAATTCGGAAGCAGCCTGACCAAAGTTAATGAGAAAAGTGACCAGGAAAAATTGACCGTGTGAATCCTTAACACTCTCAGTATGGGTGACGTCTTTTCATTATATTCTGTCTGTTACCAGCTGATTTTAATCAGTTTAAGAAGGATTTCCAGCAATAAAAAGGCTACTAATTATATCAATTAACCATCTTAGCTACTACAGATTCTTCCTAAGACATTAAAAATCGTATAAATATAGCTAGAATAAAATAAAATAGGCGTCAACTGCACTAAAAGTGTTAATTATCCTACAACTCCACCACCAATGATCTCTATGTTCTATTCAGTTTGATCTTGGTTCTAATGTTATTACTTTATTTCAGAATATCATATAATTATATTCATATCTTTGCATTAGAACAAATAGGCCTACAATAAATAATTACATTTGTATCAAAATATAAATATTTAAGAATCATTTACTAATTTACGTTCTCTCTCTAGATATTCATTTCGAGGAGGTTGGGGTAATATAAGTATACACAAAGTAGGTTAAGTATCAGTAGTTAACATTATTTTCCAAATTCGATCTTTACTATTAAGTTTTCAGGTAGAAATGTTCTCATTCTACTGGTGGCCCATTTCCCCAGCTGTTTATTATACACTTTGTCGGAGGATGTGGTGTGTGGGGAGAAAGCTTTCTGCTTTGTTATCCTTAACTTCCACTGATTTTTAGTAGCCAATTTTGTTAGAAATAAGTCCAGACTGCCTAGTAGGGGCCGCAATATGTATGTAACTCTCTCTCTCTCTCTCTTACCGCAAGAGACAAAGTAAATATTGACAAAACGACCTCAGGATTAAACCATATATTATCACGTGATTGTTGTATTTACCACCTCGCTCTGCTCTCACAGACTCCCATCCACAAAACAATAACAAAAGAAAAAGAAAGTAAGAAAATAAATATGAAATGAAGGAAAATGAATCGGAAATTAATTGAAGCTAACCGATTAATTTGAAAACAAAAACAAAAAATTATGTAAACCAATCTTTAAAATGAAGTAGTTAATTTAAAAGTTAATTAACTTAGTTGGTTAATCGGCAGAAGTTAAGTTAATCAACTTATCTGATTCAACTATAATATACCGGTATATATATACTGTATATATATATATATATATAGAGAGAGAGAGAGAGAGAGATAGAGAGAGAGAGAAGGTGGGAGACGCAGAAACTAGTTAGATCCAGATACTGGGAGTCTTTTAAAGCAACCTACCTGCCCGCCTTCTCTCTCTCTCTCTCAACCTGACGTATAAACACAAATATGAATGTAACCAGACGACGATGCTGTTGTTTCAGTGGAATAATGGCTCTTTGAGCAGTATGTATCGCCTTACTAGTGGTTGTCCCCTCACAGGATGGGGGGCGCTGCTCAATAAACTCGCCCCTCGGGGCAAAATCAAAATCAATCTCTCTCTCTTTACATCAGTTATTCAGTATGTAATGGAATGTGAAAATATTGAAGGTATTCAGTAGATCAGGATATTCTTTCAAAGATTTTCAATAAATAAGCCTATTTTGCATAATATAAACAAATTACATAACACTATACAATACTTTGTTTCATTTCATTTGACGGTACATTGAATCCCTTAGCAGCTAATTTATCGACACTTAATGGACAAATATGAAACCACTATGTCTCTGCATCATATTAAGACCAAGTTTCTATAATTGGCACCATATTTCACTACAAAATCTTCAAAATAACTGAGAAATATTGGTGGGAACTTTGCAAATTTCTGTCAGTTGAAAATAAACAGGGTACAGTGTATTGTAAATATGTGTAGCCTACCTGCGTAATATGTAATGGGTTACAGAACACCATGTTCAATACGATTATAATAATATTGACTCAAACACTACAGTGTAAGATTACTTTCTTATATTATCTTAAGGGAAGGTTTTTGTTTTTTCTGGACCCCCTTTTCTCTTATGCTTAGGCCCGCTAGCTTTAGTATTTCAAGACGTTCGCTCCATTAGTTTCGGGATTGTTATGCTAGCCAAAACAAGTATGTGGATTCTTCTAACGGGGAGACACTAGGAACTTTTATATATAAATATATATACAGTATATATATATATATATATATATATATATATATATATATATATATATATATATATACAGGGTGTCCCAGGAGGAAAGGGCATAAGTTTGGGAAATTATAGAACAAGGTATTATAAGCATAAAATGTTCTATAACAAAAAGTCCAAATCTCATTCGTTATGAAGATATTAATGGTTTAATTTAGTGTCCTCCCCCGCATCACTGTAATGGACTCTTCCATGTCAAATAGTTTCCAACTGGTCCAAAGTGAGCTAATATGTTTATAATATTTTTGCAACTTACAGAATTATAGTATCTTTATAATAACATGGTAAAATAATTGCAGAAAGATGAAGGTGTGGTAGGCACTAAGAAAGCTAGGCCGGCCATATGGGGAAATACTGAAGAAAATACCATTTTCAACATGCAATATCTCGATACCGGTCGAGATTTGGAATATTTTGTATAGACCATTTTAGGCTTAGAATACCCTGTTCTATCATTTCCCAAAGTTATGCCCTTTCCTCCTGGGACACCCTGTATATATATATATATATATATATATATATATATATATATATATATATATATAATATATATAGTATATATATATATATATATATACAGTATATATATATATATATATATATATATATATATATAGATATATATATATATATATATATATATATATATATATATATATATATATATATATATATATATATATTATATAATATACTGTATATATATATATATATATATATAAGCACCAAATGATCCCACATAGTCTGGTCATCGCACTGCAATGCTTTATGAGCTACCTCCTTTTGTATAGTTATTTAAATGACCTTTGATTTCTAAAAGAGCCACTTGACACGCTGCTTCCTTATGATAAGCAAACCAACACAGAGTCTAGTACACACACTACATTTCTTAGTCAGCCATTGTCCTCAAGAGCAATCAAGGCACGACACACATTTCACACAAAGTTTGTGTCTAAAGATAGGAACGTTCATGCACAGTGGTGTATTACAAAGAGTTACGTATTCCATGACGAAATACCCCCCCGCCGGGTTCGGCTGCCAGTCTGGAGGTCGTTGTCAAGGTGGACGTGTAGGTTCTGGAAAAGAAATTTCCAAGAATCAATGCTCATAAGGATAATCCAAGACATTTACACATATCATTAACGTCGAATACGCAAGAAAAATAGAAGTAGCGATCACCACTACTCTAAGTTTCCTGTGTATCCTTCTGGAAAAACCCCACACCTTGGGTTACTTCCATTGAAGGTATTATGACAACAGTACTTATCTATGATAATCAGAGCTGGGCACCACAAACAAAAAGTCAAGTCAGCAAACACAAATCAGCAAACCCAGAACATAACTTCAGCAAACACAAATGTGCAAACCTTGTGAAATTTCTAGTCCTCAAATGCAAATATGCAAACACAAACCATTTTTTATTAATTTTAAATTTAAACTACAGAATCAAGGGTAAATCAATAAATTCAATCTCTAATGTCAATAAATATATATATTTACTTAAATATAATGTTGCCCAACTTCCATGGACCTCAAGGATATACATACAGGCTGTCAAAGCCTGGAAATTTCTGTAAATTGCCAAAACATTCCAGAACATCACCCGCAGTGAAAGGGTTAATATATATAGCATAGGCCACTTAGTTTGTCCACATGGGCAGTAAAACGTTGGGGCAACTTGTTTATGGGGAGAGTGCTTCAGTAATAATCAGTATTCACAATTCCGTACCATTCAGGAGGAGGTACGCCGGATCACAGAGGTGCAAGGAGGCGATTCATTCGTGGTCCCCCCTTTGGGAATGGCAATAGGCTATATACGCCTACATAGGTCTACTTTAGATAGATTAAGTAATTTAATAGAAAGTAGCCTAGGCCTATTAATGTTAATGCTCAGAATAAAGGCCTAGCTTCAGATCAGAATTTAATACACTTTTATTGTAGGCTAAATTTAGTCTAGGCCTATATGATACTTTCAAAATTAACACTTTCTACTTGACACTAATAAAATGAGTGTGATTATAGGCCTAGGCCTATACATAAAAGCTAGAACATGCAATATTTAGCCTAGGCCTACATGCTTTGAGGCATTTTGATGGAATTAGTGACTGATTATAGCCTAGACCTAGGCTATAATCAGTCACTAATTCCATCAAAATGCCTCAAAGCATGTAGGCCTAGGCTAAATATTGCATGTTCTAACTTTTATGTATAGGCCTAGGCCTATAATCACACTCATTTTATTAGTGTCAAGTAGAAAGTGTTAATTTTGAAATTAAATACAATAATAATTTGTTTAGCTCGTATAGGTGCAATTATAGACCTATACCGAATAATCTACAGGGGCATCATCGCTTGCAAAAACTGCAAGGCTAAATTGGCTTTTAATACGTACAGCGCGTACATCCTTAACCCGTACAGCCCCAGCGACGCGTCTGACGCGTCGGCGATGTATGTAACGCACAGCCCTAGAGACGCGTCTGACGCGTCACCCTAATTGCGCCGACCGTAACCTCAGGTGTAGCCACTCAAGAGGGCTCAGATTTGTATGGGAACTGTGTACGTATCCCACGCAACCGTGCCGATGGTTGAAAACTCTCAAAGTCCACGTGCGTGCGCGTGAGCGCGCAATAACCTGGTTTTTTGGGGTAATTGCCTTCAATTTTTTACTCGTGTAAAATACGTTTTCGGGGGCTCTGTAGGACCATTCTTTAAGCTTATTGAGCGGTTTTTCGTGGTTTTTCCTTCATTCCTACCCCATTCGCTATTGTTTCTGGAATAAAACAATTTTTTGAAAACCGGCCGGGTTCTGGTGAACAAACATTACAAAACTAGCCAGGGCTCCACGGGTTAAGAGCCATTACTAGCACGTGAGTAAAGTCGAAGTGGTTAATTTTACCTAGCATAACTTTATAATCTAGCCTAATTTAAGATTAGGCCTATAAAATTAGGCTATCGTTAATTTGATTGATAGTCTGTTAATGTTTTAACCGAAACTAATGTTATTAGGCTACCCTAATCCCATCAAAATGCCTCAAAGCATGTAGGCCTAGGCTAAGTCTAACTTCTATATAGGCTAGGCTATAATTATAGCCTAGGCCTAGGTCTATAATCACTAATCCCATCAAAATGCCTCAAATCATGTAGGCTAAATATTGCATGTTCTAACTTCTATATATAGCCTAGGCCTATAGGCTAATTACTAATATAATTAATTTTATTAGGCTAGGCCTAGGCTACCCTAATCCCATCAAAATGCCTCAAAGCATGTAGGCTAAATAATATTGCATGTTCTAACTTCTATATATATAGGCTAGCCTAGGCCTAGGTCTAGGCTATAATCAGTCAATCAGATTGACTGAAAAAAAAAAAAAAAAAAAAACAACTCTGGCACTGGCAAAAGCACACGTCAAAATTGGCTGGCACTCAGCGGGTTAAAGGTTACAAGGATGAATGGTCTTTCCTCTATAAAGGGAGTTCACAAAATTGAACTCCTCCAGGATGAATTCCGCGATGTTGTTCATGGTGCCGATGAAGGACTGGGAATGGGAATGGTGTGGCCATTCCTGCCCTTTTGTAGTTCCCAGATTCCAACCCAGACCTACGTGGTTGACAAAGACTGTCTTTGTCTGTGTTTGGACAGACGGGGTGTGCCTACGATTGTTCGGAAACGGTCCACGTAAGTCCTAAAAACTCCCAAGACGTACGGCCTCAGCTACGCAGGTATTGTGGGGGCATGGCCATGGGCGTGGCCTGTGTTCCCGCAAATCGGGCAGCCCAGGCAGACTAACGGGGACATGCTTACGCAAGTCGCAAGCACGTACGTAGTTCCATACGACTACATTACGTCTGACGTAACACTGGCCCCGTCACGGTACGTATGTCGGGAAGTGCAATAGTCGTAGTCTATACGGGCGTACACGGCCGGACTACGCCCGTCAGAACACAAAATTGGCGATCACGCCTGACGGGAGCATACGGGAGCGATATACGTGAATGTGTGACCCCAGCATAAGGGTGTACGCGCTGTACGTATTAAAAGCCAATTTAGCCTTGCAGTTTTTGCAAGCAATGATGCCCCTGTAGATTATTCGGTATAGGTCTATAATTGCACCTATACGAGCTAAACAAATTATTATTGTATTTAATAGGAAGGTATGATGAGGTAAGTGATGTGGTATAGGTGGCAATATGCGGAAATGGATTATAAGGGCATTCCGCCCCCTCTGTCCCCCTTATGAAAATCTACGGTTACTCACTCCACCCCAACTGGATTTCTACTGTTTTACCCAACCAGCGGGGGTGTGGGGGCGGCAGCCCCCTCCCATAATACTAGGTTAGGTTAGGTAAGGTTGTTAGGTTAGGCTAATGTCTCTCTGAAACAATGTAAAATCCGTGTCACATCTAGGCTAGATTGATAGACTTTTGTCAGAGGGGGCGGAATGCCCTTATAATCCATTTCCGCATATTGCCACCTATACCACATCACTTACCTCGTCGTACCTTCCTGTTAAATACAATAATATATTTTTTAGCTCGTATAGGTGCAATTATAGAAATTTACCGATTATTCTGCCCTTCTCCAGAGACATCTTCTTGGTAATTACAGGCCCATAGAAGGTTTCTAGGTGGGGCCAGGGGTGGCTTAGGTCCTCGATTTCTGCATGGTCTGCAGCATCACTGTCGGATGATGGTGGTGAACTGCTCCCCATGCTGTTGGCAGCTGCGATAGGCATGATGGTAGACTCCATGTTCACTTTAATAGGCCGAAAATATAAACAAAGTTGAAGTGCTAGCAGGTTGGAACTCTTGGACTGCTGTGTGTTGTAGGTGTTAGCTCGACGCTTGCTACTAAGTAAGTGAACAAACGTGAAGAGCCGATGTATAGGCCTAGATTCCAGAACACAGGTAGTTGGCTTGGTCACGTGACTTTTTTTGGCTGGAGCTGGGAGCGGCCCAGGGCTGGCTGGCGGCTGGAATTTTAATTTTGCAGACTCGAGGTTTGCAACATGGAGGTACTTTCCAGAGCTTCAAACCCGCAAATAGGCAGCCATTTTGGCGCCAACGCTAATTCGACAACAAAATGACACTTCCGCCATGGCGGAATTGGCTATTTGCAGAAGTGTTGGCTAAAGTGCCCAGCTCTGATGATAATGCTTATCACCGGCCTATACTTGGTAACTATTCCTTCGGAATGTTAAATGTTAACAAAATGACTCTTCCGCTGTGATGACGTCTATTATGTTAACCCATGACCCACCCGTCCGCCGCGATGAGGGATTGGAAGTCTTCCCCGCCGCGTGAGGAATTTGATTTAGTATAGGTGTGTCATTCCGGCTCTGCCGGAATTCCTGTGGAAGCCTCCTTCCGCCGGGAATTCGTTCTGGTACTCGGCCAAGAACGGGTTACTTGGATCTGCTACTCTAGCCCGCCGCTAGAGGGCATCCGACAGGGTAGCACTCGACAACCTTCTGCCGGAAAAACAGAACCAAACCTTTGTGTTTTCTAACTCGTTTGCCACGGGTTAGCAAAACACACACGTACATATATATATATGTCAGGAAGTCTCCCGACACCTTCACTTCAGCGACAATTTTCGTCATGAATGAGAAGGTCACATCATATGGCTAAAATTATGATAATAACAATAATAATAATAATCACATCCTAGCCATAAAATAAACCCCTAACAGAGGCTGGCCACTAGGCCTAGAGCAAGAAGCACGACAACTCTGTGACACTCTTACCTCCAGGAAGAAAGACCAGCATCCTCCACCATCTCGACGACTGGCGTGTATGGAAAAAGATGACGCAGTAAACTACAGAAGGTTCTCCACTAATTAAAGCCACCCTTAAAGCATTGCCCTGTAGTAAAAAAGATTCACACAATACTAGCTAGGCTAAAAATAGAGCAAAAAACAATAAACAATGGCAGCCTCGTTCATAGGGGAATCGAGGGGACGCCAGCACAAAGCACCCTTAATAAACACACTCCTGGGGGTCGTGCCAGTCGGAACGCCCGACCTATCTAATCTAAACCTATTCTAAAGCATCTCAGATAATACAAATGAGCAAAAGACTCACTAGTAGAGACCGTAGAATTATTTTTTACTAAGGTTTTTCGTAGTGAGCTCCCGATCATAAGGATGATTCCGTAAGTGAATATGAGCATACGCTTACGATGTTTGGTCTCTTAACACTGGGGCGGGTGTTTTGAACAGCTGACTCTAGGGTTCAAAGAGTGCCATTACTGTTTAAGGCATATCATCAATGATGAAGGGGCCACTAATAAATATAAACTTGGTCTGACATTGCAGTTTCATATTTTCCATTAAGTATTGAGTTTAGCTGCAAAGGGATTAAATTTACCGTCAGTTGAAATAAAACCGACTGTAGTACAATTGATAATTTGGTAAGGTAGTCTGTCTTTTCTCTGCTACACTTGGGTGGTTGGTGTTGAGGTCTGCAAGGTCTTCTTAGGTGGGAGATCTTTCTTGGGGCTGGCGGTAGCCATCACGATTGCCACGTCGTGTTTGGTTGGCTTTCGGGTAACAAGGGCTCATCACAGTATGGATAGGCTGTCTCTTGTGCCCTTGCTGTTCTGGTATCGTGGTGGCTGCTATTCTGACATGTTCTTCATCCTTCCGTGTTGATGGTGTGGCTGGTTGCACTATTTTTCTAGTGTGCATTATCACCATAATAATTATATTAATACAAATATTTATTGTGTCGCCCCTGAAGCCAGTTCCCCGAAAATATCCCCTCAACTGCGCACATCCGCCGATTTGTCATCTGGGGAAGCGAAAAATAGTCGATGGTGGAAAGTCTAATAGACCTACCACGTGTATGTACCATCACGAGACTATCACCAGGTTCTTTAACCCTATCCCTGTGGGTGACGTTCCGGAACGCCATGGCAATTTACAGCAATTTCCAGGCTTTAAAAGCCTTTAAAAGCCGTAGAAATCGAGTGTTAGTGGGCGGGAGCGTGAAGGACCTCCGTCCGACCCTCAGAGCAACCAGCCGCTCACTGACGAAGTCTCTGGTCTCGCACGCCTGTCTCGGCAGTGTTGCCAGGCGAGCGAGAGCTAATAATTAGCGAGTTTTCCCGAATGTCTACGGCAACGCTGCGGGTGAACCCCGCCACCTACAAAGCTCGTTCTGGTGTCATTTTGAAGCTAGTTTCGCCTAGTTTTTGGCAAAATACAGTTCATTTCATGCAGATACTTGATTAATCATTCAGGAGTGTCTGAATATGCGATAAATAGCGCAAATAAGCCCACAACGTAAGTGTTAAAAGAGAAATAAGGTTGCTTATTTATTGTGTGCCCGTTCGTGGCGCGGTTGGTATGCCTAGAGACCCGGGTTCGATTCCCGGGTGAGCCAAGGATGTTTTCGGGGAGGACAAATTGGATTGGTGGTACTTGGTCCCGCTATCAGAGGGCAGTAGAGCGTGGTATCCAGCATTGGGAGACCACCAATCTCTCACACCTATTACCACCCGACATAACAATAATAATAATAACAATAATAAACAGCAGTGTATGTGTATATGTTTGTGTGAGAGAGCATGTGTGTGTGTGTATGTAATGTATATATGTACAAAGGAGTACAAAGGAGTACAAAGGAAATCAAGCAACAATAGGTCTAGTGACCCTTCTAGGCTGCTTGTCCTCCAAAAACTGAGGATCAAGTGTCCAAACAGTAGTTTAGAGTGGGTAAGGGAACATTGGAAAGGGAACTACTGCCCTAGAACTAATGTCCGTGGCAGGATTAGGAAG
This sequence comes from Paralithodes platypus, assembly GCA_032716605.1. Lineage (NCBI taxonomy): Eukaryota > Metazoa > Arthropoda > Malacostraca > Decapoda > Lithodidae > Paralithodes > Paralithodes platypus. The sequence continues at coordinate 24,902,766 of CM064491.1, read as the reverse complement.
TAAGTAGGGGACAGATGGGTTAGTAACTGAGGGGGGATAAAATAAAGTTATTCATTTACAAACGCAGTCAGTCGCGGGTTTGATGCGAGATATTTGTCTAAGCGGAGTTTAAATGAATCAACGGTACTGCAGTCTATAACGTCTCGGGGAAGCCCATTCCACAAGTTGACAACTCGATTGAAGAAGAAATTCTTAGATTCGTGTGAGTTAAAAGATTTACCAATAATTTTGCAACCGTTTCCCCGCGTGTAATTAGATTGGTCAATAGTGAAGTACTTACTACAGTTCATATTGTCGATGCCTTTTATGATTTTGAACACTTGAATTAAGTCACCTTTTAATCTGCGCTGGGTTAAAGGAAATAGATTTAATTATCTAAGACGCTCTTCGTATGGTTTGTTCTTTAGGCTAGGTATCATTTTGGTAACTCTACGTTGAACTCGTTCTAGCTTGTTTATATCTTTTTGGTAATAAGGGCACCAGGATTGAACGCAGTATTCCAAAAGAGGGCGGACTAAGGAATTGTAAAGGGTTAGGATAACTTCTTTGGATTTATGCTCAAATGACCTGCCTATAAAGCCAATTATTTTGTTTGCCTTCTTAACAACTTCTGAACATTGTTGACTCGGTTTTAGGTTACTCGATATTGTTACTCCCAGATCGGTTTCTTTGTTTACATTCTTAAGCTGAGTGCCATTCATCAAATAGTTTGCTTTCTCATTTAGGTATCCGATATGTAGTACTTTACATTTATCCGCATTGAAACTCATTTGCCAAATTTGGGCCCAACATGACAATTTATCTAGATTGTGTTGCATATCGTCAACTTGTTCTTTTGAGAGTACGCTATTTGCAATTTTTGTATCGTCAGCAAATTTTGAGATTGTACAGGTGAGACCCTCATCTATGTCGTTGATGTAAATTAGAAAGAGAATTGGTCCTAGTACCGATCCCTGGGGTACCCCGCTACTTACATTGGTCCATTTAGATGCCTTACCGTTTATGACTACTCTTTGCTTTGTGTCGCTGAGCCAATTTTCTATCCATTTCAACACACCGTCTTGTATTCCATGCGCTTTTAGTTTTAGCAGTAAACGTTTGTGGGGAACTTTGTCAAAGGCCTTTTGAAAATCAAGGTATATAATATCTACAGCTTTACTCTCATCGTAGAGTGTGTGAGAGAGAGCGAGTGTGTGTGAGTGTGTGTGTGTTAATGATTATTAAAGGTGAAGTTGTGTAGAATAAGCTTACGTGTCAATCCCCCTCTCTTTTTTTTTCTCTCTCTCTCTCTCTCCATTGTCAACCTTGATCTAGCTATAGTTTACACTAACCAAAATTGTCTAATTCCACCGTGTAGATAAGTATATAAACCAAAACATTTCACGTTCATAACCGGAGATGATGATTATATTTATTGGCTGAAGAGAATATATAAGTGTAACAAGTCAAATGTCAACAACCAACGAACATTTTTATTGAGTTGAAAGGAATTTGAGTTGAGAGAGAGAGAGAGAGAGAGAGAGAGAGAGAGAGAGAGAGAGAGAGAGAGAGAGAGAGAGAGAGAGAGAGAGAGAGAGAGAGAGAGAGAGAGAGGCAGGCATGCAACAGGCCTATCATCCTAACTAGGCCTATTGGTTATATAAGTGACAATGTTCATCATTGGATTAAAAATACACTTGCAATTTATAGTGGCATCAGTTATGTTTTTACAATTACCTCCAATCATTTTGGTATATAAATCTGAATATGGATGGCTTCTGAATTATTAAATATTTTAACATTGTAATTTGTGTACGTATGTTTGATGGCATAATTTACATTTTGTATTTCGAGCATAGCTCATAAAAAATCCCTTCCCATATGTATCACCGTCTAAAGCATGTTATTATGATATGATTGGTACCAAACATTTTTTTTTTAATGAGCATGAAGGAGACAGAAGGAAAAGCTCCCTGCAACAAGTGTCCCCCTCAAGGTTGAAAGAGTGAAAGAGCCAAAGTCAAGGTACGTTAGAGGTAATTATTTTAGGTGTGTTGGAAAACAGTGTGGTGTGCTTGTTAAGTGTAGTGAAATTAATAGGAGTAGGGTGTTTGTGAGAGTTAGCTGGAATTATCTCTGTGTGGATGAGGCACAGATAGGAACAGTGGGGGAAGCCAGGCAAATGAAATAGGAATTCCAGCAACTCCTTATCATATGCCTATGTGGCCTCCCCAAGGTACTGCCCTGTTCGATTGGTGCCTACAATCTCCCCAAGTTGTCTTGGTTTGCCATAAATTTGATCTAAAATAGTAAAAAAGGCTATATAAGATATTTTAAGCTTTAGGAGGTTGATGGCAAACCCTATCGCCTCTCTCTTGTGGTAGTGATAATTAGACAGACTAGACCGCGGGAATTGAATCTGTTTTGATATTGCCTTTATTTAACTTACCCTGATATATTTTATACATGATGATGTAATGTGAAGGCAGTAAGTATATGATATTTATATCACATAAGTGTAACATTTGTCTATCCCTATGTATCTATCAATACAATTATTCATACCTTGGTCTCATTAATAATATATAAATACTTATTAGCAACTCAATCCATATGGCAACACTAATAGTATAAGGGATAAAGGTATCTTTGTAAAATACAGTAGAGTACAGGTCCTGCCACTCTATCAAAAGATTCCATCTTGATTTTCACTTTCACAGTGAGTTATTCGAAAGCTTGCCACTATTTCTACACTTAATTATTATGCTTATGTGGCTCATACAATTATTCATACCTCTCTTTTAATGTGTCCATCTTTGTAACTCCTTTCACAGCATGGAGTACTTAACCCGTCCAGCCCCGGCTAGTTTTGTAATGTTTGTTCACCAGAACCCGGCCGGTTTTCAAAAAATTGTTTTATTCCAGAAACAATAGCGAATGGGTTAGGAATGAAGGAAAAACCATGAAAAAACGCTCAAAAAGCTTAAAGAATGGTCCTACAGAGCCCCCGAAAACGTATTTTACAAGAGTAAAAAATTGAAGGCAATTACCCCAAAAAACCAGGTTATTGCGCGCTCACACGCACGCACGTAGACTTTGAGAGTTTTCAACTATCGGCAAGGTTGCGTGGGATACGTACACAGTTCCCATACAAATCTGAGCCCTCTTGAGTGGCTACACCTGAGGTTACGGTCGGCGCAATTAGGGTGACGCGCCAGGCGCGTCTCTGGGACTGTGCGTTACATACATCGCCGATGTGTCAGGCGCGTCGCTGGGGCTGTACGGGTTAACAGAGATACTGATAATGCAAATGGTGGCCAGTGACCTGACTCCTGAAGCTCTTTGCCTGACTGTGTTATGGTCACGACCAGGGTCCAGATAATATAGGGTCCACGCACAACTAAAGAAAACGTGCCGTCTTCAGCGTATGACGTCACTTTTCTTACAGTGGGGACAGAGGTCAGTGGGAGTTCAATCAGTTCATTCACTTTGAGTACTCGATCACAAACGTACGAGGTGAAACAAAGCGGATGTTTAATAATTTTACTTGTGCGTGGTAGGATAATGATTTGGAAAAATGAATGCTAAGCTACCTATCTTGAAAATTATAGCATAAAGGCAATGATGTTAGTTACTATACAGTTAAATAAAGATTCAGATGTTGAGACAAATGTAATATGGGTGTGTGTGTGTGTGTGTGAATTAAGAAGCTGGTCATATGACAGTAGGAAAAATCATCAGCTTAACATAGGCAAGGTAGAATTAAAAAGCGCAAACTCACACACACACACACAGAGTTTGTAAAATGCAGTGTGTGTGTGTGTGTGTGTCCCTCCTACTTTCGCTTAAAAGGAAATAGGCGAAAAGTATGACATTAGGAAAAAAAGCTAGAAATTAACCCCCGCCCCAACACACTCACACATGCACATACGCACGGTTTGTAAAATACAGTGTGTGTGTGTCTGTGTGTTCAAAACGTCCTTCTTGTCATTATAAATGTGAGTAATAGAACAGCAGATGTAATCTTAAAACTTTATCTAGCGTTAGTAAGGCCACATATGGATTATTTATTAATGGCCCCTCCATCAGTGACGATATGCCTTATACAGTAATGGCACTCTTTGAAATCCAGAGTCAGCTGTTCAAAACACCCGCCCCGGAGCGTAGAGACCAATTCATCGTAAGCGTAAGCTCATAAATACTTACGGACTCGTCCTTATGATGCGCATGCCACTACGAAAAAACTAATTAAAAAAATATTAAAAGAAAAAAGATTAGAACTCTTATCTGTTTTACGCTTACCATAGTTCAGATATTTTTGCTAGCGTGGGTTTGCATAGAGACGCTGCGCGTCATCTTCCGCTCTGGGGTGTCGCGCTGAGCAGACGTGTGGTCCCCGACCTCTCTTCATTTGTCACTCTTCCGTCCGGATTGTGAGTCTTTTGCTCATTTGTACTAATCTAAGATGTTCTAGATTAGGGTTAGATTAGTTAGGTCGGGCATGCTGATTAGCGTGACCTCAGAAGTTGTGTTTTAGGGTGCTTTGTGTGGTGGCGTCCCTTGGTCGTGATAGGGCAGGGGCGCCATTTTGGTGTGTTTTATTTCCCTCTAGTTTTTTAGCCTTAACTATAGTATAGCTTAGAGGCTATTATTATATTAAAGGGCAGCGCTTTTCGGCCACCGTTTAGGTGGGTTAAGCGTTTTTATTATTCTTCGGCAGAACTTTTAGTATAGAACTGCTTTACTTAGTAAAGGGTTTTGCCTCTGGTTTTCTGCGTCATCGTCCCTACGATCCTGTCGTCGAGATGGTTGGAGCGTGCTGGATCTTCCTATAGGTAAGACTAATTCGTCGACTTCGTCGTTCTTCTACTTGCCCTAGGCCTTGTGGCCAGCCTCTCATTAGGGGCTGTTTGTGGCTAGGTCATGTAATTTTGCGATTTATTATTACATTTTATGAATGCCATAAACTATGTGTCCCTCTTCTACTAGACAATGAGATAGTACTAGTTTTTGAAGGTGATTGGTTTGTCCTGACTATTATGCTAAGTGTTCTTCTATCCTTGTCGAAGACTTGATAGCTAGAATGAGGTTTTGGCTTCGTCTGTACGACTGTATTCCGACTGGTCTAAACTTGACGGGTTCAATGATATGAATTCTCTGTTCAGCTTAACGCCAGAATTAGATACTCAACCTATCTGTAACCAGTGACCTATTCGTGACCAGTCCGGTAATCCGGTCCTACAGATTGGGATGGTTGGCTCAGGTCCATGGCAGGACTGGGAGCCGGAGGCTCAGAACTTTACCAGCACTATTGCGAGCAAGTCTACATACCAGATTCCTCAGGAACAACATAGTTGGTTTTCTTTGCCAGTAGCCATTGCGGGAGGTGTTTCCAAAACCGTCTTGGATTTTTTGAGTGCCCCTAAACTTTCCTTGTGTGAAGTGGCGGACCCTTTTTCAGGTCCTACACCCTCTCAAATAGATAAGGACTTTAAACTTAGGCAGAGAGCTTGGCACCTGTTGTCCCAGATTCTCGTCAGTCGTCAGTTGGCTGAGTCCCTAGTGCACACGACTGACTGAGGCGGTAACTGATCCCCAGGTGACCAAGGCCCTCTCTCTTTTGCTGCAGAATTCTGTGCAGACTCTTGGTGACATCCGGGTGGCTTTCTTGGAAGCTGTTCGGACACACCAAGATCTCAAAGTCTTTTTGGTTAAAAAGCTGCTGGAAGAGATTGAACGTAGGCTCATTCTGTCCCCTGTACCACCACCTTAGTGTCTTAAGTAGCGTGGAGCGAGCGCTATTTACTCCAAACTTCATTGCAGATTGAGTTTTTGTTCTTTTTGGGTTTCTTATTGAAATTTGTTTGAAAATAATACCTATAGTATTTTACTTTGTACAATTTTTGTTTTTGTTCATTGTCTTTGCATTTGTGTTTGCTTTGTTCAATTTATAATCCATTCTTTATAATTTTACTATAACTTTTTATTTTTATTAACAAAATACTTAGAAAATTTCCATTCCACTTTCGATTTTTATCTTCAACTTGCAATCTATTTACTTGCAGTAGGTGACTGTTCATCTTTTATTTTCATTGTAGCTTTATGTATTTACGCCTGCCTCGCTATTAGGCCTACCTTTGTATTCTGTAGTCACCCAGACATTGTTCATTTGTCAATAATGAATCGTGTTGCAGGGGTCTACGAGGGGACCATAGGAGAGCCGAGAGGTAATGTGCGAGGGATGGAGTTTGTTAGATTCAAACCTTGCTCATTTTAACTGTAATTTGCCTAACTCTCATTATCATTTTAAGTGCTACCTTGCTGTGGGAAGCAAAATTTTTAGTGGGGGCGTATTACATCTCAAGATTATACTATTTATTATGAAATCATTATAACCATCTATCATATAATTTTAAGGTGTTTTAGTTACAGTATCTAGATCTATATGGGGGACTGTACATTACAGAGGTCAGAAGATCATTCACCCCTATGACGTATTGTCTGGTCAGATCCTGTCACACACATTCAGCTGAGATGACACTCTCTGTACTTTCTCCAACGCCATCTTGTAACCACGGGTAGCCATCTTGTAACCGGGAGGTGAATTATAGGTGTGGCTTGGAGGTGGTGAGAAGGTGAGAGATAGGGAGAGCAGGCAGATAGAATCGAACATCCAGGGTGATAACATATACCCAGAGATACCCTCTTCAGTTAGGGTTTACTCTTATATTACTTTATAGTACTTCTGTATAATTATCTTTCAGATTGTTACTTAAATATATCAAAGTGGTTTTGGATCAGAGATCTTTAATTATATTCCCTTTACCTATATCTATCAATATATAATAGGTATATGGTAATCGGTGGTGGCAACTTTTATACCTATCTATTAAATCAATCAATCTACAAGCAGAGAACTCAGCCTCTACACTACAACTTCTACAATCATCATACAACCTACAGTAACCTATTGCTCATAGGAGACACCTTAAGTCTACCTACATCGAGTAAGAGGTTAACCCTTATCATAAATATAGGATCGTAACTCAAAACGTCCTAATACTCCTGTCTGGAGTTAACCCTATGAATACATTTGACTACTCCTAACAGTCTTACGTAACACTCTCTCTCTCTCACTCACACACACATACACAAGCACAAGTGTGTGTGCGTGTTTGTGTGTGTCCATTCCTTCTCTAATGACTAATTTGCCCTTCCTTATGATTAAATAATCCCTAATCAGGTATCAATCCCTCCCACTCTTTCTCACTCTCTCTCTCTCTCGCTCGCTTGCTCTCTCTCTCTCTCTCCAATATGAAATGTTGAGAATTAAAGCATTTTCTTAGTGCATCTAAGTTATAATATATGTATATGCTCTCTATGATCTATAATTTAGTACCTCATACTTACGAACATTTAATTGTAAAGTCTAAGCTTGATGTACTTTAATATTTTCGTTTGTCCAGTATCATTAAATAAGACTATTTACACGCATAGTTCAATATATCACAAAAACAAGGTGTCTTAGATGAGGGGTTCAGGCAGAGCATGGGGATTATGACGTAATTCAGCCACAGGTGTACCTGCGTGTGGGTTAACCCAAGATATATAGACTAATAGTCTTTATATCTCGGGTTAACCCTGTAGTCACCACAGTTCGGAGCCGCCACTCACCAGTCACCACCACACCATGCAAAACACTAATGTATTTATATTTACATTTACAGTATATGAAACTCAGACAGCTATTATTGCACATAGGAAGCATAATTCATACTAACATTTGTGATAATGATAATAGCTAGCATCGTGAGCTATGCTATTTAACACTATTTGGTCCGATGTCTCCTGGGTTGTTATGTTACTGTTTAATTATTATTGAGGATCTTGCTGGATTATGCCATTTTCGAGCAATGTATTTTAGTTTGACCCCTAAGCTAACAAAAAAGCCTTCCCAGACATCCTTCAAAATTAATAAATGCCCACCCAGACCCCCTTCATTTTCGATAGAAAAATGTTCCGGCCGAATTCTTCGAAGCTACAGGCTTGCTATCGCTCACCCAGAAAAAAACGACATTTGAATCGGGTGAATAGTTTTATCATCACCCAACTAATAGGGTAAAACGTCTTAGAATCTCCGAACTAATGGAGCGAAAGAGTAGAGATACAAAAAGAGCTCCCTGGGACCAAATAGGGATACTTTACATCTGAGGGTAATCTACAGTATATCCCAAGCCGCATGCTGTAAAGGCGGTGTCACACGAGCAATTTTTTCCGTCAATTTTTACGAACAACTATTGTCTGGCAGCTTTAAAATGTCAATTATATCAGAATTCAGCCAATTTATGTAATCTACCATCATTCTAGTTTCCGATTCCAATGCGAAAAAGGCACAATATACTAAGAGAAACAACTTTCTCATCGAAAATTGCCGGAAAAAGCGAACGTGTGACACCGGCTTAAAGCCGCTGTCACACCAGCGATTTTTCCGTCAATTTTACATGAACAAGTTTTTTCTCGTTATAATTCGGGATTTTTTTTTGCACTGGTATCGGTAACTAGACTGAAATTATATTATGTTAGGCGGTTGAATTCTGATAAAGTGTAATTTTTGAAGCTGCCAGACCACAATTGCCCGTAAAAATTGCTCGAAAAGCAGCAGGCGAATTAAGGGGATGGTACTCTCTTTTTATGGACCCCCTTCTCCCTCATGTTTACCATAGTAGTTTTGAGGTTTTAAGACGTTCTTTCCGTTAGTTTGGCGATTTTGAGACATTTCGCCTAATTTTGTATTTAATATTAAGACCTTTCGTGCCCTTTAGGTGTCGATTTGTTCCTGGCGAGCCTCTAATTTTAGAAGTTAACGACCTTCGGCCGGGACATTTTTTTACCGAAAAATGTACAGTACAAATTTATCTTCAAAGGGGGTCTAGGGGGTGTTTTTCTAAGCTTGATGGAGGTCCAGCGAGGAAACTCAAAAATAATTAAATATATAAATATATAGCCCAAAAAACAAGTACTACCCCTTTAAGGACAGATGTCCACCTTCTCCCTCAGGTTTAGCCCCATTAGTTTTGCTATCTTAAGACGTTTGCCCTTTCAGTTTGGCGATATAAAGATATTTTGTCCCATTTCGATTGATTTAAAGACCTTTTGTGCCATTTAGGTGTCGATTTTTTCCTGGCGAGCGATAGGGAACCTATAATTTAGGAGAAATCTGCCTTCGGCCTGGAAAATTTTCTACCGAAAAATGTACACATTTATCTCAAAAAGGGGTCGTGGGAGTATTTTTTTTTAAAACTTGATGGAGGTCTAGGGAAAAAACTAAAATCCTTCCCTAAACTTACTTTGGGACTCTTCCATGGTCGAGACATCATAGATCCACAGACGCTCTAAAATATACGCTTACAAACCCAAAACCCCCCTTCGAGATAGAACTTTACATATTCGGTAAAAACATATTCGCGCCTAAATTACGGGCTTGCTATCGCTCGCCAGGAACAAATTGACACCTAAATAGCACGAAAGGTTTTAGCATTGACCTAGCAATGGAACGAAAGGTCTTAAAATTGCCAAACTAATGGGGCGAATGTCTTAAATTATCTAAACTAATGGAGCTAAACTTGAGGGAAAAGGAGGTCCAAAAAAAAACCCCGTTCCCCTCTTAATTGTAACAAAAATGACATACAATAATTATTTTTATAGTTCAAGTGTTCGATAATGAATATATAAACCGAAGACCACTGTTCATGTAGACCATATTTATTACAATTATGCGTTCATGTGTTTACAGTGTAGCTTACTGCTATTTATTATGCGTTCATGTGTTTACAGTGTAGCTTACTGCTATTTATTATGCGTTCATGTGTTTACAGTGTAGCTTACTGCTATTTATTTCAATATTTATTAATCCCTTTTGTATCGTTGACATCCTTTTGTATCGTTGACATCCTTTTGTATCGTTGACATCCTTTTGTATCGTTGACATCCTTTTGTATCGTTGACATCCTTTTTGTTCTATTCTGGCTACTACTAAGCGACTTTGTTCAGTTTAGGAAGGATCTCTAGCAATAATATGGCTTCGAACTATCTCAATCAACCCTTTTAACTACTACAGATCCTTCCTAAGCTGCATAAAATCGTCTACATATAGCTAGACTATAGTATAACAGACGTCGCTGGTATAGAAAAGGTTAACATAATAAAATTTCCCTGTTGTCCTTATTGTTATAGTAATGGTATAAGACTATCAAAAGAAAGGCCAAAATAACGATCAATTATAGTAATTATAGAATATGTCCTGGCTAGTTCCTCTACCTTAGCATACAATTGAAGACCAGCAACAGAGGAACCCATAGGAAATTATTATTAGTTCCATATCTAAGAGAAGCACCTCTACGTCTCTTAACCCACTGACTGCGTGAGACGTTCCGGAATGCTATGGCAATTTACATCAATTTACAGGCTTTTAAAGCCTCCTAAAGCCTTAAAAATCGAGTGTGAGGGAGCGGGAGCGCGACAGGCCACCCGTCCTTCCTCCAGCCAGCCGTCCGGTGCACTGAGGAGTATGAGCCATACTCTCGCTAGATATACAACGCTGCCAAAGACAAATGGAGCGCAACATTAGCGATAATTTCTCAGTATTAGGGAATGTCTATGGTAGCGCTGCGGGTGAAGCCCGCGATCTACGAAGCTCGATTTGGTGTAATTTTGAAGCTATTTTCTTCTAGGTTTTGGCTAATTACATTCCATTTCATTCAGACACTCTCTTAATCAATCAGGAGTGCATGAATGAGCCCTAATATGGCGGAAATATGCCCGCAGTCTAAGTGTTAAAGGATGTGGTTTGAGATCGTCGAACAATAATAACAAGATTGTCACCTCTACGCAACTTAACCCTTACTGTACCAGCGACGTACAATGGCCGACAGTAAAAACGTCACTCGCCAGTACCAGCGCCGAACGACGAATGTCAGTAATAATCGGTCCTTGCACCGAGCGGTACCTGGCACTATGACTTGTAAACACTGCTTTGAGACCTTGGCAACACTTTTCAGAGCGTATGTAAGGTCCCACGGGCGAGCTGGCTCAGTACTCGTCCAGCTTTCGGGGTGAGAGGATGCTCTCTCTCGACTTTGAAGCCATTTTGGCCACAATGCTTGGTACTGGAGGTTACATTTATGGTAATACCCTCTGGTACAGTAGGGGTTAAAGGATGTGGTTTGAGACCGTCCATTAATTCCCTTAAAGATGGTATGTGTATGGGCTGAGATAAACATGGAATAATAATCGCCAACCTGCACATAATTATCTTGCAAAATGCAGTGTCATTGAAATAATTAATAACAATGGTATAAAGGATAGATGTGTGTGAATTTGTATTTTGTTTTTGTGTGGTCATTGTTTTCTGTTGTGTTATCCCTATTCTGGCTGTTTTGAGTCGGCCACCCCCCAAAACAAGAGAAAAAAAAGGAAAAAGAGGCAAAACAGAAAAAAACACAAAATAGGAAAAGTGGGGATTGGTCCCGAGTATATAGAATATAATAGAATAGCATATAGGATTTTGTGGATCGTTTACACCGGACTTGTGACGTCATAGTGACGTCACTGGAGTATCGTCATCCTGGACTGGATGGTGGATTTACACTCCTATGACGTCACAGGTCCGGTGTAGACGATCCACAAAATAATTTATACCATTGTTAAAAATGATTTCAGTGCCATTGCATTTTGCAAGATAGTTATGTGCAGGTTGGCGATTATTAGTCCATGTTTATCTCTACCCAAAGACATAGTCCCCACCTAACGCTAAAAGGAACAAATAGATAAGTCCACCACTTACTCCCGGAAAATCACTTGTATGAAGTTACGTAAATATTGTCTCTATATTTAGAGTCCCTTTTTTGTGCAAATTATATTTATCTTCAGGAAAATACTACATACAAACTATCCTTGACATCCTCTATCCAATACTCTTATGATTGCAGTTGAACATTCCAGTCTCAACGTAACCAAATACATTTGATAGTAGGAATTAATTGTGAAAAACAACATCCGCTCTACAACCTTGTATTCTAGTTATTTTAAATACTTATTATCCCTCACAGTCGTAATATTAGAGAATTGGGCAAGAGAAGGAAAAAGATCTTCAGTATACAAACTGGCAGAAGAAACTATTATGAATTTATTTATTCGTGATCAAATATCAATGTATTCGTAAAAAACAGTTTCATACACTATGCGATTGTACTAAGTAATTGAAATACTATTCTTCTACATAATGTTTAACGTATGATTAGCCTAAGTCCCAGAAGCTACAAAACAATAAATTCCACTATTATCTCAACTCTGTATTCCGTACATTCACCTTTAGTCACTTACAAACATATACATAATTGCTGCCCTAACTACTTGTTTTGTCTAGCATATCAATTTCAACAAGTGCAAGATTCTCTAGCAACAAATTCAGATTGTACTGAAAAAGCCCAATATATATATATATATATATATATATATATATATACCGGTATATATATATATATATATATATATATATATATATATATATATATATATATATATATATACAGTATATATATATATATAGACATATATATACTTTATATACTGTATATATATGGTAAGTTGCCGTCGGGATTTAAGAGATTATAATGTCTGAGTGTATTTTCCGGCTTTTGGGTTTTACAGTGCCGTACGCATATCCTGGGGAAATTTCACCGACGAGTTTTTTTTAGGTGGATTCCGTCCTCAAAAATAGTCGTCGGTGAATTTTCCCCAGGATATGCGTACGTCACTGTAAAAACCCACACGTCGGAAAACCCACTCAGACATATAATAAGAACATAAGAACATAAGAAAATGGGAGTCTGCAGAAAGCCGATTGGCCTAAGCAAGGCAGATCCCTGTCCCACACAACCCCAATTACAAAGCCCAATTATAGGCTCAACACTCTAATACCCTGAGGATCATCTTACCAAACCGGTTAGAGATTAACGCAGGATTACGGGGGTCTGCAGAGCGCTGATTGGCCCAACCCGGCTGATCCCCCTTCACACCCAACCCTTCTCGTCCATATGCTTATCCAATTTTTTCTTAAAGCTCCCTATCGTTCTTGATCCCACTATATCACTTGGTAGCCTATTCTCTAATAATAATCTCTCAAATCCCGACGGCAACTTACCATGTATATATATATATATATATATATATATATATATATATATATATAATTATACTGTAGTGTATATATATAAAGAGAGAGAGAGATTATGCAACGTGTAATATTTATATAAGTGAGTGTGTGTGTGTGTTTGTGTAAAGGTTGATGCGCTGTGTGTTGGTTGTAATAACCTTGAAACAGGTAACACAAGGGTTAAATTTCTCAGTACTGGTTCTGTCGTGACTATGCATCTCAGCATATTATATACACAACACAACAACAACAAGAGCATTACCTTTAAAACAACATCACTAATCTGTGCAGCAATACAACGAGAACAAAAGACTAGCAGAACAACAACAACAATGATAACAAAAGACTAGCAGAACAACAACAACAATGTTAATAACTTGGACAATGATATTACCACAGCAACAACGGGCACAACATGTTAACGACAACGACAATAACTTTAAATATGATACAACCACAATAACAATAACGGCAACAAGTAGTACAACATCGATACAACAATAACAAAAACAACAGCAACAACGATACAACAACAATAGCCACAATAACAACAACAACATACTATCCATCGAGCCAACCCCGCTAGCCACAGAGTCTAGCTATTTCACATGTCACAGAACAGGACGAGTCTCAGATAACTCAGATAAGCAATAATATTGTTAAGCATAATATAAGAACCAAGTAAAGGCTGCATTGTCTGCCTTTTTTTTTTTTTTTTTTCTATATTCCAACTACTCCATCTCGGGCATAGGCTGATAGCCTTTACACTCTACCGCTGAACACGGTGAGGCCCGTGAGGTCTTGTTCCAGTCTAGGGAGTGAGACATGTGAAGCTTCACGGCTCGAAGCAATTCCATCTCTGAAGCTGCTCCGCCTCTGTGCTTCACAGTCTCATCCCCCAGGCTCGGACCCTCACTCTCAGAACGCCACCTATTGAGCAATTAACTCACTAGGCATTGCCCCCCTGTAGCATATTTTTGAATATGGGAATATTCATACAATGCTATTAATCAGGGAACAAGGAGGGTATTTTTTTGGCATTTCGGTGTGCTGTGGTAATGCACTGGTACTAGGTACAGCACAAATTCCATCCCAATAATATCTTCCCATTGACATATTGGGATTCGAATCCGGGTCCATTGGATTACCAGTCCAGTGGCAAGACCACTCCGCCACAATTATTAACGACTTGCCCTTTATCCCCCTTTAGTTGCCTGTTACGACATACCAAAATCCGAAGTGCCCCACTTATGTCCCAGGAGAAAGCTTACTGAGTCAGTGACCTAACTTTCCCCCTTGATGCCTCACGTGCCTTGTGCCTTGAAAGCCGAGGTTATCTGTGTTTATACTAAACCAGGCCAGTGTGTCTTTGTCTTTGTCTTCCAGATATACTGTTAATATATACAGTATATATATATATATAGGTATACAATAGGCAATACCAAATCTGGTTATTTTGAATATCTTGCTACCTTTATAACGTCATTATATAGTAATTGCTTGGAGGACTATTTGAGTCGCTCCTCAGTGTACCTAGGGAATATGTCAATACAACCGGAACATTTTAGTTTAATTATCTATTTTCTTGTTCACTTATGTATTACCCCTGTTGCGAACCTTATTAACTGAGCGTATGCACTTAATGTTAGTCGAATAACAACAATATATATATATATATATATATATATATATACTGTACATTATAATATAATAGGGGAAGTGTGGTGGAGTGGTCTTGCCACTGGACTGGTAATCCAATGGACCCGGGTTCGAATCCCGATATGTCAATGGGAAGATATTAATGGGAAGGAATTTGTGCTGTACCTAGTATCAGTGCATTACCACAAAGCACGGCTTCACCGTGTTCACGGCTTGAACGGAATGAACAGGCTCTCATCCTATGCCTGAGAGGGTAGTAGTTGGAAAAAAAAAAAAAAAAAAAAAAAAAAAAAAAAAATAGGCCTATACAGTATAATTATAACAGGTTAGGCTATACAGTGTGTTTCAGCAAAGCCTAAATTAAATTGAAGGATGAACTCCGTAGGTAATTATAAATCATAATGTCTCTATGGTAAAATGCCATATTCTGCATAGGTCACCTGTTACAATACATTTAACACACTGAACCCCACAGGATTTATTAACCCTTTCAGGTCCGAGGGTTGCCATTTAGTATCCAAAATATAATTATCTTACTCTCATAATTAACTCTCCAAAATTAGTTTTCTGCCCACAACTCGCTCAAAGACAACTGCAGAGGTTGAAGTAATTAAACTAAAGGTTTCTAAACACCCCTGATGGTCACAAAGGTTTAAAGTTTCCCTTAAGGCTTTGCTGAAACACCCTGTATACTGTATAGGCCAATAGTAGATGCAAGTACCAAATATGACAACGTTCAATGTCAGGTCAAGAAAGTATATGTGTCTAACCCTGTGAACACAATGCCTAAAATAGTGAAAATGAAATTACATGTGGACTTATTTTACTCCTTAACATGAAATGTGTATCTGTCCCTTTATATTTGTTAAGCTCTGCCATGTCGGGTAGACTCATTCAAATTGCTTGCTTAATTTTAATATAATTGACAGATTATTTCCGTGCTCTGCCAAGGGTCTCACCTATCGCTCACTTCACGCTGAATATAAACACCATATGCCATGAGGAGGAGCACTTTTGTCAATAAAGTGCTCCTCCTCATATGGTGTTTATATTCATTCTGTCAATAAAGTGCTCCTCCTCATATGGTGTTTATATTCATTCTGGCAATAAAGTGCTCCTCCTCATATGGTGTTTATATTCATTCTGGCAATAAAGTGCTCCTCATATGGTGTTTATATTCATTCTGTCAATAAAGTGCTCCTCCTCATATGGTGTTTATATTCATTCTGTCAATAAAGTGCTCCTCCTCATATGGTGTTTATATTCATTCTGTCAATAAAGTGCTCCTCCTCATATGGTGTTTATATTCATTCTGTCAATAAAGTGCTCCTCCTCATATGGTGTTTATATTCATTCTGTCAACTTTTCCAAGTTATCTCAACATCATTTCACGCTATTCATCTATCATCTGTATTGATGAAAATGGACTGCAACTTGTATTTTGGCCAATTATTTTGCATTATACTTATTATAATTTTAACAAAATATGCATGTTGTGCATGAATTCACATTCAAGAATGATTCATGGACATTTTGAATCTCCCGCACAAAGATATTTGAAGCAAATCGAACATGCCAGACTCCACGTTGGTGTAATAAGATTGGCTGATGTATGATAGCTACTATCTGCACAACATATAATGCTAAACATTAATATCTTCCTCTGAAGTTATTTTCTATTAACTCTTATTTTTTAGCATACGCACTACGTCTAATGATTATGGTAACGATTAATACAATAATTGGATTGTAATAAAGGCCGTACTGCAAACTATTATCTCATCTAGCAAACTCAATGATCACTCACATCTCTCGTTACAGGACGAAGACCCTTTCAATTCATAAAGACTTACACTATTACTGCAATGCTACTATATTTGGTCAAGTGGTAGGGAAGTACCAAAGGCGGTCTAGAAATTCCTTTCCGCAACTTTTCCAAGCCTGTGTAAACTGTTTAATTTAGGCTCCCAGTCGAATCAAGGACCTTCTTGCACATACAATAAAAATACCAGGACCGATCAACGATATTCAAGGCCGGCATCTTATTGGTAGCAGCGGTTGGCCTTGATTCAGATGCAGGATATTATTCAGCTTTGACAGGAGGTCTGAAACCTTATGGTTACTTGTGTAAAATTAAAAGACAGTAAAGTAACAATGGCGCAGTAACAACCGCAGATTCTGATTCTCCAATTTTGTGCGGAAACAATGGATATTATAACATACATGGAGATAGTGGAGCCAATTATTGATTTGGTTTACACAAACAAGAAAGAAAAAAATGCAACCCTCCTAGGCAAGATAGGGTCTAAGACATACTCCCGCTTCTCAGGCAAGATAGCTGAGGAACTCACATGGTCCACGTTAAATGAGACAATCATTAGAACACTTTAACCATCAGTTGGTCAGTGGAAACAGGTGAGCGATTGGCGGTGGCGAACGTTGAAATCTCCTAAGATGGAGATTTCTGCGAAAGGAGAGATGGATAGAATGTGTTCCACTTTAGAAATTAGATAGTATTTTTTTTTGGATAGTTAGTAGAATTAGGAGAGAGATAAACAGCAAAGAAATACTTAGTTTGAGAGTGACAAGAAAGCTTTAGTCAGAGAGTTGAGAATTCAGAAGAATCTAAGTTGGGAACACAAGAGAAAGCAAGATTGTTGCGTACATAGACACAACATCCACCTTTGGCTTGAAACTGAGGATAGAAATAGTAGGAGGATTCAGAGAAAGGTTTGCTGTCAGTAGTCCCAGACAACTGCGTTTCGGTGAGAAAGAGAAGATCAGGGTTGGCTGAGGAGAGGTGGTGTTCCACAGAGTGGAAATTAGAGGAAAGGCCACTAATGTTGGCAACGTTAATAGTGAAAATAGAAGGAAGTGGTCCAGTGCATTCTGGCGAGTCGTTTCCAGGGATCATGTAAATGGGGATATTTCTGCCCCCCCCCCGCTTATAGTATAAGACGTTTATAGTATAATGTATTGGTAGGGGGAGAAGGTGTTTTGGAGGGCAGGCTGGGGTTACTCTCAGTATTGGTGAGGCACAGAAAGGATCAGCTAGGGAGGCCAGATGGTGAAACAGCAGTTCCAGCTGTCCTTATCAACCATCTAGCACTCCCCGGGAGAACCGCCATGTTCGGCTGGTGCCTACAGCCTCCTCCTAACAATTACACACTAAAACCCACCCAGCTATTACCAATGTTAATTTATATTTCTTAAAATGTATAATTATATATTACTTGAGAAACAGAATATATTGAAAGTGCATGGAAGATACTTATATAAGGACTGCCTGGTGAAGAATGCAAAGAATGTATGTGGTGCAAGAACAGAAATGGAAGAAAAGGGACAGCATGGTGAGACGAAGAAGTGAAAGAAGCTGTGAAAAAGACAAGAAGTAAATGCCTTCTGTGGATGCAGAATAAGAACTGTGGAGAGAGTAAAAGGAAGTACAAGGAGAGCAACACCAAAGTCAAGATTTTAGTTAATTAAGGACAAGAAAGAGAAAGTAAACAAGGATTTAGGAAAGAAAATTAATAACAAATTTGCAGAGAATAAACAAATATTTTGGAAGGAAGTGTGTAAATGCAGGAGAGAATGTTGTCAGAAATGTATAAATGTGAAAGATAAAAGAGGAAATGTGATTACAGATGAAGAGCTTAAAAAAGGGAGAGATGGAAGGAGTATTTTGAAGGACTAATGAGTGTAAATGGAAACAGAACAGTTGTCAATGATAGAGGTCTGTTATATGTGCCACGTGAGAGACATGTAGAAAGAGGGAACATATCTAGAGTGAATGCAGTAGAGAAGTTGAAAAATGGAAAAGCTGCTGGTGTAGACGAGATACAGTGTGAAATGATAAGGAATGGAGGTGAAGAATCAATGGATTGCCTGTGGACATTATGTTAAAACACTTGGACAAATAGAGTGGTGCCAGTGGACTAGAAGAGGGGAATGATAGGGACGTCCCGTTGTATAAAGATAAAGGTGAACAAATGAATGTAAGTGTTACAGAGGTATTAGTCTGCTGAGTGTGGCTGGTAAGGTATATGCAAGAATAGTGATTGACAGAGTGAAATAAATTGCCGATGGAAAAGTGAGTGATGAACAGGGTGGATTTCGAAGTGGAAGAGGATGTGGGGATCAAATTTTTGCAGTGAGACGATAGAGAAGCAATGTGAACAAGATAGAGGGTATACATGGCATTTATGGATCTTGAGGCAGCATATGACAAAGTTAATATAAAAGGATTATGGAAAGTTTTAGAGCTGTATGATGTACAAGACAATTTGTTGAATGTTTTAAAGAGTTTTTATGATGGTAGTGAAGCATGTGTAAGAATAAATGGTGCATTAAGTGAGTGGTTTAGTGTGAAGGTCGGAGCGAGACAAGGATGTGTGATGTCGCCCTGGTTGTTTAATATCTACATGGATGAGGTAATGAGAGAAGTAAAGGACAGAACAAGAAGAGAAGGAGTAGAGATGGTGAGTGATGGGAACAGAATGACTGTCACTAATGTGTTGTATGCAGATGACGCAGTGTTATGTGCCGAGGGTGAGAATGACCTGTGCCAGATGACGGAGATATTTGTGGAAGCTTGTGAAAGACGAGGTATGAAAGTAAATGTTAATAATAGCAAAATAATGGTAGTGGTGTGTAATGTAAGGATTAATGGAGAAAAGCTTGAACTAATAGAACAATTTATGTATCTGAGAGCCATGATTGAGAAAAGGGGACAATGTACAGTTTGCCGCACATATTCTATTTCTCAACCATCCCACCAAATCGTAACTTGGCAGCGCCGCACCCATTCCACCTCCTACCAATATTGGAAGGGAAGGAGGTGAAGCGAGGGACGGGGATTGGTGAAGGGGGTGCAGCGCTGCCAAATCACGACCCCAACATAATAGAATATGTGCGGCAAACTGTACAAGAGAAGTAGAAAACAGAGTAACACAAGGAAGAAAGGTAGGTGGAGCAATGAAAGCCTTGTTTAGGAGCAAAAACCTGAGTATGGAAGCAGTGACAGGATTGCATGAGGGTGTGTTGGTGCCGACATTGATGTATGGATGTGAAACTATGATATGGTATAGTAATGAAAAGTCACAAGTAAGAGCAGTTGAAATGGATTTGCTAGAAATGCATGTAGAGTTCGAAGAATAGACAAAGTAAGAAGTGTGAATATAAGGGAGGCGTGTGGAGTTAAGAAGTCGATAAAGCAAAAGGTTGAAGAAAGTGTTCTCAGATGGTATGGTCACATGGCAAGAATGCCTAAAGAAAGAATAGTTAAAAGGATCTATGTCAATGAAGTGGAAGGAAGAAAAAGGTATGGAAAGCAGAGAAGATGGTATGATATGGTGTCAAAATGTGTGTCAACGTGTGAAAAGGCAATGGTTGAAGCAAAAGAATTAGTAAATCACAGGAATGAATGGAGGAAGTTTAGAGAGAGTACATGAAGGTCTCTGAACCCTTTTAAATGACAAACCTAGAAGGTCTTTATCCCAGATGTTGATGTGAAGAGACCTTGTCCAGAAGTATAACATCTAACGTGAAGCCATTGATTTCGGGGGCTGATGAGTGATTGGTGCTTCTGAATGCTTGTGCTTGCTTTTTGTGGGCAAACTGTTATATGTGTTCTTCTCCTGTCACATCTTTTTCCTTTATCATGTCTCTTTCTGATCCTCCCTACCCCTTGTGGGTGTAAGGGCTGGCTACTGACTGACAGACTAACTGACGTAATATAATATGTGAAACGAAGGTGTCATAAACTCACCAAGTGATGTTCCGAACATTATTCAATTAGGCACTAAACCTTTCTGGAACATTGGTTGAGTCAGTCCGATTGTGTAGCCTACACGCGGCCCTGGTCAGAGATTAGTAATCATAACTGTACCTTCAAAACCACATACAAAACAGTATTCGAACACCTGATGCAAGTATTGCCCGAGTCAGTTTGCCAGCACTTCGCTAGCAATGACCTGTAAGCTCCTCTCTGCCAAAACCCACAACCCCAAATTTGCATGGTTAGTCGAGTCCCCGCGCAACCTCGGCTCAACCAACACAACGGCAGCAAAAACAAAAACTCACAGAAGAACTTTCAAAATCAAAATCACCCAAACCAAATGGCTAAAACCTCGGAAGCAGATTTGTAGGAGTTTCTCCCATGCCACAACGATTGCACCATCAAGGTGGATTAGAGAGAATAATCAAGCAAGGTCCAAGAAATATTGCTCAGAAGCCTCAAATGTACATGCAAAACCCCCAACGATCATATTGTAGCAACCCACATGGGTATAGGCAAAATCAGCATTATAACCCCGCCTTCCCCCACACCGCTGCCGCAATAAACGGCACCAAATGTTGGTCTCTCCCCCATTGAAAGTTTTGTCACAAAATTCCTTATTAGTCATCGACTCCCCAGACCAAAAATATGACGGATACCTCAGTCCTAGGAGCCTAGAGAGATAATAAAAGGCGTCGTCTTCGTTTCGGGGACAACAAAACTGAACTTCACTTAATGGCACAAGCCTGTACCGCCACCACAATCAGTGTGCCCTCCCACCACCAGGCGTGGATACAAATCAATCGATCTGCGAGAGGGCTGGTTATCACACAGAGGCCCACGTCTCTTCAACAAACTCCCACGGCGAGTAAGAGACATGAGGGACATCTCGTTAGACAACTTCAAGAGAGCCCTAGATGTCGAACTGCAAAAAGTGCCAGACGAGCCCATCCTCGCAAGGGAGCGAGCTGTCGCTTCAAACAGTCTACTGCACCAAATCACCACCCATAACGAGGGGCGTCGCGCTCCTTGGTGCTGCTAGAGGAGCGGCAAACACATCCATAGGTATCCAAAGGTAAAGGACCAGTCGAGGCACCGTTACTTTACTCACCAAGCAAAAGTAACACAGTAACCTCTCACTGCATATTTTCGCCTGTCATTCTCCCAGAAGGGTTCAAGACCCTCGCTATTGCTAACATCACTGAAGCCCTGCAATATTACCCAAAGGCTTAATCATAGAGGAATTGGAAACCTGCGATGATGCTGCGTACTCCCCTCACCCCCCAAACACGACTTGGCCCATAAAATTCCATAAATCCCCGAAAATCTAAGTAATCAACAGGACATGATCCGTCACCTTTTGTTGTAATATCAAGATAATAAAATATTATATTCATCCAAACCCCAGAGGATATAGGCCGCACTGGCGTGTTGGAGCACTACATTCACATTCAAAGCACCCCCATCAGGCAACCCTCTCAGTGTAAAAATATGATTCAGGGGAAAGAAGAACCCAAGCATGTACAGGACTTGCTTGAGGCCACATCTCACCTTCCAATAGTCCCTGGTCTTCCTTTTTGGTGTTGGTGAAAACTAAAAAACTATAGCTCTCTTAGGTTCTGCATATATCACAGGCGCCTAAATTACGTAACTATTGAATATTCAAAAGATTAATAAAGATTCAAAAGATTGATTTTACTCTACGACCCCTTCTAGGGTATGAGAGCTTTAAATATTATACATGGTACAGTATAAACCTATTACAGTAGTAAACTAACCACAAATTTATATACATCACATATCAAAGTACATAAAATAACAGTGGCATATAGAAGGCAAATAATCGACAAAACAACATCGAAGATATATGGATCAGCACTAATGACCACGACTGAACCTGGTGTAGAGGTACTGGGGGACGGAGGTGGAAAACTGGTAAGGGTCGGGATGGGGATAGTGATAGGGAGGGAGGTTATGGTGGGAGTGGTGGAGTATGGGATGGATGGGGTAGTGGAGAGAGAGGGAGGTGGTTATGGTGAGAGTTGTGGAGTATGATGGGGGTAGTGACGAGGGAGGGGGAGCGGGAGTGATGAAGTAGGGGTATGAGGGATGGGTAGGGAGGTAGTAATAGGGGGGGGGGGGGAGGGTAGTGTTACGATCGGGTCTTGTATAAATCAGTGGCTCTTATACATTGGACTAGACTGGCATAAGTGCAACAACGGAAACGCTAGATCCAACCCCTGATATATAATCCCGTCGAACAAAGAACACATATACCCTCCAGAGTTATATCTGCGATAGCGGGGTATCTTAACTCTCAGTATCTATGTGCTTCTACTATAGGCTGATGTTCTCTGAAACAGCCTATTACCTATAACATATGGTTGCTTAGTTATGGTACACAAGGAAAAGATAGTTAACTTAATTAAATCACAAGAGTGATCTAATGCAAACAAGAAGAAGGTTTACTTAACGTTATTTTAATCAATAATATCTGTCACTCCTTTATGAAAGAAAGTGTTGTAAAGTCCTCAAGCACCGAACAAGGAATCTTCTGAATAATGTCGGATGCTACTACTAAGAAGAACGTATCGGAAATGCAACCACAAAATAGCAGGAGGCAGGACAATGCACGTGTAGGCTAAATACACAAAAAGGCTGGACATATAATGTTATTGGACACAAGAATATTATAAGCGGTGCAACTGTAATAATGCTCGCCACGAAAAATTAGTACTCCTATTAACAAAACCGGTCTATGCTGGTTGTGTCTCTCTACAGCAACCTAGACCTCAAAATGCTTGTGTAAAAATAATGGGTATGCATAAAAGAGTATATGATCTAATCCAGCTAATGTCTACCCGGGTTAACAAAGTCTAGCTGGGATGCGCAAAGGTACAGAATTCTGGTGGAGCAAGGCAGCTCCTAGCCTAGTGTGGACCTTGGGTCTGTGCGGCCTGATTACGTTAATATGAAGGGGTGCTCTCTTGAGGATTCTCGATCACAAGTATCGAGTATCCTCCTGGCGACCCTCAAAAGTAAAAGCAAATAGAGTTAGAACAGTGTTGGGTGGATTAGGCAAGCAGCCCTCACGCACTACACAGTCTAAACTCCAAGGTACACAGACAAAAGATCCACCCAGGTAACCCACAGAATCCGTAGTGTCGTGTAGCTCAAAAGTAGCCTACACACATTGAAAACACCAACAGCAAGGTACCTGATCCCTAGTCTAGCATTATTTAACCCTGTAGAAACATTAGTAATTGATGGAGACAGTCTGAACATTACAATCTCCCAAAAAGACAATGACTATCTTCAACCTTAATCTAGTACATAAGAAATGTGAGATCCAGCATATAATACAGTCTGGCCACCAATTCAAGGTGTGGATGCAGAGAACCAGAGGGGAATTGATATTAATAAAAGGTGAGGAAGTAGTGGAAATGATAGAGGCAGTAGGAGAGAAAGATTCTAAGACAAGAGTGTGGGACAGTTCAAGGGAGATGCTTAGAGTATGCTGTCTGGGAAGGATCTGACAAGGATATTCCCATGGACCTCCTGGCTGGAGTCCCAGTTCGCAAGAATGGCACGAGGGCGCGCAACAGTCGCCCAGTAAGCAGCCGCGTAGTAGGCAGTGTTAGGCAGGAGGCAACGAATCCCGCGAGGCCTATGTAAGGGGGCCAGCCACGCGCCGCACTCACTACCAAGTCACACCACCTTGTCTCTCTCTCTCTCTCTCCCTCTCCCGCTCGCCTTCCCATCATTCAACTACTTAACACAATACTTTCAATTGACTAAATAAAATAGAAAGGATTGTGACAGACGAAAATAAAGAACAGTTCTGAACTGTCTGCAACACAAGCTTTCTCGAGAAGGAAAGTACACAATGATAGGTAGACTGTAGCTATATTCTCTGCCCTGGCGAGTCCTAGCGAGTAAGCCATGAGGTTCTGGGGGAAGCGGTGAGCGTCACACCCCACCCAAGATTTTTAAGAGGCTCCACCTATGAGCTCTAAATCTGACACGCAGAACCCATACAAAATTCGCCACTCCTAGCCACCCAGCAACAATGAAATGTAAAGCACAGTTCTCATCAAAATAACACATTATAAAAATTAACAACCCTTCCCAACACAATAGATTAAATTACATAGTTATGCTCATAAGAGCGAGCTTCACTAGCCCAGCCTTCCGAGAGGAGTACAACTCAGAATTTCTGCTATAACATACTTAAAAAAAATTAACTATCAAAGAGAGAGTTTTTATAGGATTTTTATATTTTTAATATGTTTATGGTGGCTGCACTACAGGGGCAAGCCTAGTTTTTACTTCTATACCAACACAGCAACTCCTACTTTACGACCCAATACGTTGGGCTACACACGCGAGCCAACAAGCACCAGACGTAAACATACTAATCAAACCAAAGTAGGAGGCTACCCTTGTGATGATCTACCCCGGTCTTCCACCCTCGATAAGCAATCTGCAATCACATTCTCAGAACCGGCAATATGGCGTATGTCTAGGTTGTATTCCTGCAACATTAACCCGTTGAGCCCCGGCTAGTTATAATATTTTGTTCACCCCAGTCCCAAGCCATTTTCACTTCTTTTTTTTGTTTGCTAAAATGGAAGACAAGGATGAGAAATTAAAAAAAAAAAAAAAAAAAATCACCTCGGATATTTTTTTTTGGGGGGGGGGAGCCTCAAAAAAATTTGTTGAGCCAAAATGGAAGAGAATGGTGAGAAATGAAGAACAAAATAAAAAAAAACTCACCTCGGTCATTTGGGGGGCGGGGGGTCGAAAGTTCGTCTCCCCCACATGACCACCCGCCCGGGAGCACTAGGGTGAAAACTGAGTATGGCGTTGTACGGCATACATCCTAAGGAGTGTCTCACATAAATCTCAAGCCTCTAGCTCCCATACGACCGGAGTAATGAAGGTTCAAAGTGGCGGTGAACTAAGGGTGTAAAGTATCCCCACCACCACCAGCCGCGCGGCTGTCTCGGCCCGCTCACACCTACCGGCCTGGCTCCCACACACACTACGGTACCTCCCCCTCCTATTCTCCTGCCATTTCCTACCTTACGAGCCACGTAAGTGTTTTTTATATGTCGGACGCACGTGATGCGTCGCTGGGAGTTGGTGATCAAACACTGCCGACGCATCACGTGCGACGCTGGGTCTCACCGGGTTAATGACCACCTGGTCAGCCTCATATTCCGGTTATGGAATTGATTCGGAACTTGAGGGGGTGATGGTCGGTGTAGATCACCACAACTGGTCCATAGGCTGGAATATACACCTCAAAGTGCCTGAGCGCTATCACAATCGCCAGCAGTTCCTTCTCAACTACTGAATAGTTCTTCTGCGCCGAGTTGAACTTTTTTGAGAAGAAACTGACTTGGTGCTCCAGCCCATCTTCGTCTGATTGCATCAGAACGGCACCAGCCCCCACACCACTGGCATCAGTTGCCAGCTGGAATGGTCGGCTAAAGTCCGGGGCCCTGAGGATTGGGTGAGTACACAACAGGTGTTTTACTAGCAAAAAAGCCCTCTCACACTCAGGCGCCCACTTAAAGTTTCTATCTTTGGCCAATAGGTCCGTCAGAGGAGCCAGCACAGTAGAATAGCCCTTTATAAAGCGGCGGTAGTAACCAATCATGCCCAAAAATCTCATGATCTGCTTCTTGGTGGACGGCCTGGGGAAGTGGTTAATAGCCAATATCTTGTTCTGTTGGGGGCACACCTGGCCCAAACCCACCATGAACCCCAGATACTGCACGGTAGCCCGCACAAAATCACATTTTCCCAGGTTGACCACCAAGTTTGCCTCGCTTAATTTCTTAAATAGGGATTCTACATGTTCACAGTGGCTCTTGAAATCGTCATCGTAGATAATGACGTTGTCCAGGTACACGGTACAGTTCGGAATGTCAGCCATCAACTCGTTCATCAAGCTTTGGAAGGTCGCTGGTGCTGTTCTTTAGACCGTACGGCATGACATTACAACGATATGTAGCACCATCCACCACAAAACCACACACCTCTTTCGCCCGTTCAGACAAAGGCACCTGCCAGTAACCTTTTACCAGGTCCACCTTGGTCAAGAACTTGGCCCTGCCAATCTTGTCTACACAGTCATCGACCCGGGGAAGAGGATATGGGTTGGTGGGAGTCAAGCCGTTTAGCCTGCGGTAATCAACACAGAAGCGCACCTTGCCATCCGGCTTAGGTTGCAGCGTTACGGGAGATGTCCACTTTACCGCCCCCTTCTCGATCAGTCCCTGTTGCAACATATACTCCAACTCCGCCCGGAGGGCCGGAAGTTTAATAGGGGGCACCCTATAGGGCACTGATTTGAAGGGTGGGTGGTCTCCGACGTCAACGTCGTGCACCTCATGAGTAGTGAGGCCTGGGTGTTCCGCAAATACAGTAGGGTATAAACCGAATAGGCGCTCGACAGCCACACGCTGTTGCTCAGGTAGGTGTTGCAAAGCCTCATGAGCCGTCTGTCTCGTGTTTCCCGCCCACTGATCTGCAGAAACATGATAATCCCAGTTGTCATCCACCTGCGTATGACTGTCCCGTTCTCCTTCTCCACCTTGACTGCTCAAAGTCATCACAGGGACAGTGAGAGGCTCAGGTGGGCACCTCACATACTCCTTCACGAGGTTGACATGACATAACTGATTCCTCTTACGCCTGTCTGGAGTGGCCACCAGGTAATCTAAGTCCGAGAGCTTCTCTGCTACCCTATAAGGACCAGCTAGCGTACTTTGCGGATAAGGGGTGACCTACAAGAGGGAGTAGTATCAACACCTCCTGACCCACGTGAAACTCCCTGAGTTTCACCTTGTGGTTGTACCTGTCCTCTTCGAGTTCGATTGCACCGTTACTACACTTTAGAACCTCCGGGTCTTCTAGCTGCAATTTGCGAATATCTGAGGGAGCTAGCCTGTCTAAGTGTTTGCGAAACAACTCATGCCCTCCCCCAACATCGAACTTTGCATCCCGTTGCTCTCTCCGTGTATACCGTTGCTGCCTCTGAGTCTCTTTAAGCCTTGCCTCTACACTTTCAGTGACAGGTGGTGGTGCTTCTCCAGACTCTAATAACGGTGCTAATACTGAGTCCCCGAGAAGCGCTGCTGGTAGTAGACTCTCCACCGTATCAGCTTTCAGCACCTTCTCGTGACCGTTCCTCCGCTTATTTGAAGACTGTTGGTTAGGCTGTGACTCCCTGGATGCGAGAGATCTGGTTACAACACACGCCATTGGTTGCACCTGACACTTCTCAACCCACTCCTGTTCCTCCCTACTCACGTCGGCCGGCTCCTCGGCAACGACTAAGGGTAAAACCTTAGAAGCAGGCACCGCAAAGTCATTGCCAAGAAGGAGGTCGACGCCCCCAACAGGCAATTTCTCCACGATTCCCACATCCAGTTCGCGAGTCACACCGTCAACTTCAAGCTCCATTCTAACAAGCGGGTATGACCTAGTTGCATTAACTCCCTGCACCACAACTACCCGCGCCGCGTTTATGGGTCTACCAGTGAAATTCTTCAAGAGTGTCTGAGAGGCACCTGTGTCACGCAAAAGCTGTACCCCGTGCTTCTTGCCCCCCCACTTCACGCAGCCATGGTCGCAAAAGGCATCGCGGACAGGGTTCGAGCCTTCCGGATCCTTCTTCACTGGCGGTGCTCCATCCTCTGATCTTATGCCTCCAGCAAACACAGAAGACTTCTGGAACACCCCAATGCTGCGAGCCAATGACACAGCCACCGTGGGAGGTCTGCTCGGACAAGCTTTTGCCATGTGCCCCTCTTTGTGACAGTGATAACACTCAAATTTCCCCTTGGACTTATACTGAGGTGTAAAAGTCCCCTGACCCTTCGTAAATGGGGCGGTGCTAGGTTTGTGATCAGTCTTGGTGTCATTGCTTTTAAATTTATGTGTGTCCATATTCCGGGGAGGGGGAGGGTAATGCTCCTTAATGCCTACATCGTTTCTCTGTGCAGAGCCGCACCCCCGAATTAGTGACAACCGAAGATCAGCCATCTCTGCTGCTTCTACGAGAGTTCTGGGTTCTTCTCTTTAAGGTTTAAAGTCAAGTCGCCGCCCGTACACTTATAAAACTGCTCTAGAAGCATCAACTGTTTCATCTGATCAAACGTAGTTGTCTTCTCTGATCTGAGCCAGTTTCCCATAGCGTCGGACAGGTCCCGGGCGTGCTCCAAGAAGGTACTGTCTCGCCCCTTAGTCAAACCCCGGAACTTTAACCTATATGTCTCGGGTTGTAGCTCGTATGCCCGCAGGACAGCCTTCTTGAGCTCCTCATAAACAATGCAGGACTCCAAAGGCAGTGCATCGTAAGCCTTGAGCCCCTTACCTACGAGTCTAGAGGACACAAGGGCCGCCCACTTAACTTCAGGCCACTGATGCTCCCGGCACTTCTTCTCAAATCTATTGAAAAACTCTGTGACACCAGACTCGTCAAATACAGGGACCAGTTTGAGAAGGTGCGACAGAGACTGATCATGCGCACGGTTTCCAGTACCGAGTCGCTGTCCCGTCGTCTCAACACGAGACTTCTCTAAATCCATGTCGGCACAGTATCTTGTAGATTCTAGTTCAGTCCTAAGCTCAGCTTCCCTCGTCTGTTGCTGCATCCTAGCCAGCTCTTTTCTCTCTTCTATCTTAGCTAGCTCTATCTGCTGTTGACTCTGATGTTGCATCTTTGCCATCTCGAGCTGAAAGAGCATCTCCGGGGTCAAACCTTGAGGAGGAGGAGGAGATGCAATGACGTTAGAAATACCTGGTGATCCCCCCAGGGGCAAACCACCCTGCCAGTCACTACCCACCTGCGGAAGCGTGCTCAGGGTCAGTACTCCAATAGGGGGATTGGGAGTCGAGTGAAGGGGAAGCTCGGCCAAAGGGCTCTGAGCACTCACCCTACCTCGTATGCCAGTCACTCCACCCAGCACACACGTCATCAGGTCATCCTTGGTCATGCCACTAGTACATACATGACCGATAGCTGCGGCTAAGCACTGGAGACCGTACCGATTCATACCCACCAACCGGTCGGAAGTAACAGGCCATTGTAAAAAATTCCTTGCATCCTCCTCACTGTTCACCAAGTTAACAACCTGCCCATGCTGCTGCTCCTCAGCTTCTACATCAGGTACTGTGTCTTCATCCTGCACTGATCCGCTATAAGACATGATGCTCACTGAAGATTTTTCACTTTGATACACAAAAAGAAGTACCCCAAACTCTTATACCACAATATTCACAATAAAAAATTCTCGGAGACAGCTTAAGTGCTATATTACTTTGCTAAAAAAATAATTCTTGCATGTCCTCAAAAAATATTCCACAAAATCAACAAATGTTCACTGCCTAAACTGTGAGAAAAATCTGCACAATAACCTGCAATTATATGTCAGTTCACCAAATCCTGAGCTAGGTCGCCATTTGTTACGATCGGGTCACGTATAAATCAGTGGCTCTTATACATTGGACTAGACTGGCATAAATGCAACAACGGAAACGCTAGATCCAACCCCTGATATATAATCCCGTCGAACAAAGAACACATATACCCTCCAGAGTTATATCTGCGATAGCGGGGTATCTTAACTCTCAGTATCTATGTGCTTCTACTATAGGCTGATGTTCTCTGAAACAGCCTATTACCTATAACATATGGTTGCTTAGTTATGGTACACAAGGAAAAGATAGTTAACTTAATTAAATCACAAGAGTGATCTAATGCAAACAAGAAGAAGGTTTACTTAACGTTACTTTAATCAATAATATCTGTCACTCCTTTATGAAAGAAAGTGTTGTAAAGTCCTCAAGCACCGAACAAGGAATCTTCTGAATAATGTCGGATGCTACTAAGAAGAACGTATCGGAAATGGAACCACAAAATAGCAGGAGGCAGGACAATGCATGTGTAGGCTAAATGCACAAAAAGGCTGGACATATAATGTTATTGGACACAAGAATATTATAAGCGGTGCAACTGTAATAATGCTCGCCACGAAAAATTAGTACTCCTATTAACAAAACCGGTCTATGCTGGTTGTGTCTCTCTACAGCAACCTAGACCTCAAAATGCTTGTGTAAAAATAATGGGTATGCATAAAAGAGTATATGATCTAATCCAGCTAATGTCTACCCGGGTTAACAAAGTCTAGCTGGGATGCGCAAAGGTACAGAATTCTGGTGGAGCAAGGCAGCTCCTAGCCTAGTGTGGACCTTGGGTCTGTGCGGCCTGATTACGTTAATATGAAGGGGTGCTCTCTTGAGGATTCTCGATCACAAGTATCGAGTATCCTCCTGGCGACCCTCGAAAGTAAAAGCAAATAGAGTTAGTGTTAACTCCAAGGTACACAGACAAAAGATCCACCCAGGTAACCCACAGAATCCGTAGTGTCGTGTAGCTCAAAAGTAGCCTACACACATTGAAAACACCAACAGCAAGGTACCTGATCCCTAGTCTAGCATTATTTAACCCTGTAGAAACATTAGTGATTGATGGAGACAGTCTGAACAATACAATCTCCCAAAAAGACAATGACTATCTTCAACCTTAATCTAGTACATAAGAAATGTGAGATCCAGCATATAATACAGTCTGGCCACCAATTCAAGGTGTGGATGCAGAGAACCAGAGGGGAATTGATATTAATAAAAGGTGAGGAAGTAGTGGAAATGATAGAGGCAGTAGGAGAGAAAGATTCTAAGACAAGAGTGTGGGACAGTTCAAGGGAGATGCTTAGAGTATGCTGTCTGGGAAGGATCTGACAAGGATATTCCCATGGACCTCCTGGCTGGAGTCCCAGTTCGCAAGAATGGCACGAGGGCGCGCAACAGTCGCCCAGTAAGCAGCCGCGTAGTAGGCAGTGTTAGGCAGGAGGCAACGAATCCCGCGAGGCCTATGTAAGGGGGCCAGCCACGCGCCGCACTCACTACCAAGTCACACCACCTTGTCTCTCTCTCTCTCCCTCTCCCGCTCGCCTTCCCATCATTCAACTACTTAACACAATACTTTCAATTGACTAAATAAAATAGAAAGGATTGTGACAGACGAAAATAAAGAAAAAGTTCTGAACTGTCTGCAACACAAGCTTTCTCGAGAAGGAAAGTACACAATGATAGGTAGACTGTAGCTATATTCTCTGCCCTGGCGAGTCCTAGCGAGTAAGCCATGCAGTTCTGGGGGAAGCGGTGAGCGTCACAGTAGGTAATGGTGGGAGTGGTAGAGTATACGGTGATAAGCAGGAACGGTGATGATAGTTACGATAAGGGTAAATACAGTGCAGGGATAGGATAGCTAGAATTTAGACATGATAATCTTACTCAATTTTGCGAGGTTTGATAATTGTTTCTACTAATTGTATATAATAACTGTTTCATCTTGAGTACGTTTGGTCTAGTTCTACAGTATAGTATGGTTTTATATACATTTGCCGCTCTGTGGTATGGGCAGGACATATTAGGGTGTATTGATACTCGTCACCTTGCTCTCCTAGGTTACACATTACAAATTCTAGGGATATCAGCCTCAAGATATCGGCCTGTACTGATTGGTAATTTGTGATGTCCACAACGGAATTTACAGAGCATAAGACGTAACTCTCTCCAGTTTATGATCATCTTTGAAATTGGGAGTTGTTGCTGGTCCACGGTCGCATGCAGACGTCCCGGTGTACGGCACAATCTTTGGCTATATTTGGGGGATCTTTAGTCGGTCCCGGTGCTTGTCTGCTGCATTGGTAGTTCAGCGGCCTCTCCCCCCAGCTTCATCCCCTTCCTCCATGCTGCCCTGTTCTGCATCGGACATCCTCTGATCATCCGTCTGTGTTGGCTACTTTGCTCTGCGTCATAATTCTTCCTTTCCGGCTGGTGGGGTCTGTCGCCTCCCTAGACCTATGACACGTGGCTTGCCCGCTGGAGGGACGTGGCTCCCACGGTGGTCGGCAGAGTTGCCAGGTCCGCATGAGCTCTTCTCGCCCAATTCCATCCAAAAAGTCGCCCAAAAGTCGCCCAATCCGTCGAAAGTACCCCCTACCCCCGACCCCTTCGTTTTTTTACCATTTTCACCCCACTTTTTCTTGACAAATATTATTGTAGTTTCGTTTTTTTTTTTTTTTTTTTTTTTTTTTTTTTTTTTATGATCACTTGCGAGTTTCAGGCTATAAGGAAGTTGGAGCCATAAACATTGATAATTAAAAGAATTATCACCTAAATTGCGGTTGTAGTGCTTCTATGAATACATAAAACCCAATTCAACATGCTTTTCATCCATTAGAAATCTACATTATTATTGTATGTAGTTGTATTTCTCCAACTTCTTTTAGCCTGAAACTCGCAAGTGGTCAAATTATACTTAACCTATAGCCTATATAGGCCTACCTATATTTATATATTTTCTAAAACGAAATGTAGCCTATTCAATCTCTCTCTCTCTCTCGAGATGGGTTGGGAGTGAAAGGGATCTGTCATGATGGTACAATAGGCTCTCTTCAGACTCCCGTTTTCATATGTTCTTATTTTTCTCGCTGCTGCACTAAGCAATCTCGAGCTCTCCCGAAATGGACCAGCGAGGTCATTGAGATATTAACTATACTTTGTAACTCTCTCTCTCCCTCGTTGAAGTAGGATTTAGGACTGTCTTAAATTAATATGAATTCTGGACCCTCCCTAAGTCCCCCCAACCTTTAACGGGTGCATGCTAATTGCTGTATAGTCCCGCCCACGGTCCTAAGAAGCCAGATCAGAGAACAAGCCAATATCGACCAATTCCACATAACACAAAAAACTTAGTTTCCCCTGTTTGACTATAGTCCCCTGCCTCACGGCTATAAATTTATGTAGGCTACCTATTTTCATCCTCATCATGGTAGGCTATAATTCATGTTTATTAGATAGATATGATGTTGATACCATTGGCGCATTTATATATAAGTAATTAATGAAAATGTAAACGAAAATACTGATTTTTATGCCGGAAATACGAAATATACAAAAATCGCCCAAAAAGTTGCACATTCTAGTCAAAGTCGCCCAAAAAGTCGCAAGGCGCAACCCCTCGAAATTTGTCGCACATCCTCTCCAATTGTGCGACAAAGTCGCGGACTTGGCAACTCTGGTGGTCGGCCCTGGTCCCGGCACAATCCTCGGCTTTCTTCGGGGTTCCTTCATGGGCCCCATCTTCCCCATCGGTGCCAGGGCCGCCTTCAGCGTCTGGAGTTTGTGTTGGCTCCACTGTCCTCATCTCTTCACTTTTCCACGCATCTTCTTACTACCGGGTACCATTGTTCATTGCTTCATCCCCTTCCATCCTCATGTCCTGGGAGTGTTGTTGCCCTTCTGCAGCCCCTCCTGGGTCCCTGACGTTCGTGGCTCCTTCCCGGGAGACTGCTGCGGCCTGGCAGACACCGTGGCATGGATAATTGGGCCTGCCCACAAAACCCTTTAACCAAGTAACAATAATAACAACATCTTTCATATTTCTATATTTTGAGCATAGTCTGTTATTGTACAATTTACTGTGCCAATCCTGAAGGTGGATATCCATTAGCGTTTGCTAATCACTATTTACATTTTCATAGTCATCCCACAAATATGAATATCCGTAATTGTCAAGTATGCTTTTCATTTTAACTGTCCACTTTGATTGGTATTCACCCGTATCATTTAGCTATTTCATAAATCTAAACATAGTGTGAGATATTTTGTGTGTTACCGTTAACTACATTTAGCCAATAATTAATCCTTCTATTACTCACAATGTTACTCAGGCTAAATTGGCCAAGTTCGCCGTAAACCATACAGTTTGAGGTATTTCGGCTTAATCTTAACAAACGTTTAATACATTTCTTGTGGAACATTTCAATCCTATCTAGTTTGTGATAACCCCATATCTCACATCCATAAAATAATACTGGAACCACTAATTGGTCAAACAATTCACACTGGATATCAATGGGTAATTGCAATTTTATAGCTTTTGTAGTCATGCTGAACATTGCTCTCCTAGCTTAATTTGTTTGTTTAGATATTGCATTATTAAACAAACCATTGTATTTGAACGTGGTGCCTAAGTATACATAGTCGGATGTAACTTCCATTAGATCATTTCCAAAGAAAAATTCTGGATGAGTAGTGACTTTGCCCCTGGAGAAAATTACAATTTTGGTTTTACTGGTATTCACCGTTAAATACCATTTACCACAATTCATAAACTGCATTTAAAGCCCATTGTAGATCTGCAGCGGACCCTGCCATTACAATAGTATCGTCTGCATATAAAAGCACATAAATAATAACTTAGGTAAATTTCAGCATCGTCGTTACTCAAGATTCTATTCACTTCATTTGAGAACATATTCATACCATTATACCGTTCTTTAATAGACTGTTAAAAATAATTCACATAATTATATGGTGAATAGCAATGGAGACAGATTCTCACCTTGACGTACTCTCACTTTAATATTAAAAGGATTTGATATGCTCTGCCCTTATTTTTTACGCACGTTTTAGCATTTTTATATATGTTGTAGACTACATTCAGTACACTACCATTAATACCCGAAGTAATCAGTTTACTCCAAAGAGAAGATCTGCCAACCAAATCGAAAGCTTTTTTATAGTCTATGAAAGCACAATAGATTAGTTTTCTATGCCGCAAATACAATTCTATGATTGAATTTAACACAAAAATATGATCCAGTGTAGAATATCCTTCCCTAAATCCAGCTTGTTCTTGACCTAGTAAATCTGAACTTTCCATGAACAAAGACAATCTAACGTTAATGGTAGCAATGAATAATTTACCAATACAGCTAAGAAGAGTTATACCCCTATAGTTATTAGGGTTATCTGATGAGCTATTTTTTTTGTACAAGGGCTTTATTATACCAGTACACCAATCACAAGAAACAAGTCCAGACTCAAGTACAATATTAAACATTTTGACGATAGTTACAATAATTTCTTGTGGGCAGTTCTTAAGATACTCATTAATTACATAAGCAATGCAACTTCCCTTCCCCACATAGACTTGACATTACTGTCTTGACTCCCTACACAGTACCAAAATATTTTCCACTCTGGACCTGTAAGCCAGGTATTGGCAGGTGCCAATTCACAAAGCTCACTGATAACAAATATCTTTCTCAAGAAGTCGGGGCAGGCACTTTGAGCTCAATGTTCTGCCTTTCGGATTGTCCAATGAACCCGCAACGTTCTCTTGACTAATGGAGTCCATATTGTAAGGGTTGACCTGGAAAGCCTGTCTAGCATACCTAGATGACATGGTGATTATCGTAAAATCCTGACATGACCACATAGGCTAGATAGACTAGCCCAGGATTTTAGCCGCATCTGAAAGGTAGGCCTATAACTGGAGCTATCCAAATGTACACTCGCCCAGACGTCGGTGGCGTACCTGGGCCATGTCATTTCGGGACAGCTAATTTCTCCCGACCCAGCCAAGCTGGAAGCAATACGAGGTATTGCTCCCCCCCAGAATGTCAAGGGAGGCCGTTAATTCTTAGGGCTACTGTACTACTACCACTGCTTTGTGAAAGGATTTGCAAAAATAGCCAAGCCCCTACATAAACTAACGCAAAAAGGGGAGAAGTTTCGTTGGTCTGAGGAACATTTAAACACTTTTAACTACCTGAAAGATGCCCTCGCTTTCCCTGACTATACAAACATTTTCGACTCTATGACGATGTATCGGTGGTCGGGATATGGGCGGTACTGGCACATATTGGAGATGGGAAAGAGAATACTGTGGCATGTGCTAGCCGCACCCTCACGCAGTCAGAGATAAACTATGCGGCAACTAAAAGAGAGAGCCTGGGGTCAGTTTTGGCTCTGCAACATATATGATCATAATATCTACTAAGGGTCAAGCTCACGATAATCATCACGGACCACCATTCATTGTAGTGGCGCAAACCGCAAATTCCTTAATAGTCCACTGGTGAGAAATAGTGGAGGAGTTCCTGTTCGACTTTCATTATAGACCAGGAAAATTACACACAAATACGGACACCCTTTCCAGTTTTCCTATAAGCACAAGTCAAATTTCTACACTCCTCCAATCCATTCACCCTGAAGACTTAAGATTGCAAAAAAATCAATGAGATCAAACCTCCCCACCCAGCATATAGACCTGGACAAATACCTGCTTCAGGTTTGGCTGGATCACAAGCAAATCCCCTGAATTTCAACCGAGGTAATTAATTCATTGCAACACATAGGGAATAACTTATATGCCGAGTCAGGGCACATAGTTGTAGACCTCAACAAGACAGAAATCATGCAAGTACTTCATGCAGGCAATGGCTTACACCTAGGCTACACTAAATGGCTGCATGCCTTTAAGACAATTTACTGGACGGCTCAGCCAATCTGACAGCTAAACATGTAGCAGAGGCTGCAAGGCCTGCGGTTAAAGAAAGGATATTACACGAACTGCAGGCCTCTCAGGTACCATCACAGCAGAAATGCCATGGCAACTTTTGGCTCTAGATGTTTTTGGTCCTCTACCACCATATAAATCATATATATATATATATATATATATATGTAATTATCTTGGTGGACACCTATTATAAGTTCATCATTGCCTTGCCAGCTAAAGAACACACAGCCACCGCTGTTGCCGATGCCCTTCTTTCCGATGTTCTCCCCTATTTAGGATTTCCACAAGCTGTACACCGAGGCCCATCATCCATCATTCATACCTAACCATCTGGCCTCACAAGATGTACAGTACAAGCTGCTGAGCAGGCTAATGTCCCATGGTTGAAAACTAAAACACACACACACGCACATACAATTACACACACACATAATTACACACACACACACGCACACTTATGATAGCCATAAATGTGGTTATGGTGAAGAAGGAGGTGATAAGATAGTAATATTTATCAGTCGGTCTTAATTAATAACTACTTATCTAACCCCTTCTCTCTATAAAATATTCACCATTGAATAAGTAATAACGATATTTATCGTAAAATGACGATTTTAGGCAGGAATGAAGCCTAATATTGTCGCCTGGCAGTAGGGTGATCACTACATACAGCTTGCGCTTTAAAGGTTAAGGGGGTAGTGCTTCGTTTTTGGTCTATATATTTATTAATTTCCTCGCTAGACCTCCATCAAACTTGAAAAAAAAACACCCCTTCGACCCCCTTTCAAGATAATTTTGTAAATTTTTCTAAAATTCCTCCCTCTCCACCCCCCTCTCATTAACTTATGAATATTATCATAATCTCTTCTAAGGGTGTACTTTCTGCCCTCTCTGGACTAAATACTAAGAAGGCATACGGATCGGATGGTGTTCCTCTTATTGTACTCAAAAACTGCTCTTTCGTTCTGACTTCCTGCCTAGGCAAATTCTTTCGTCTCTGTCTTTCCTCTGACATCTTTCCTTCTTGCTATAAGTTTGCTCTCATTCAACCTGCCCAAAAGAAGGGTGACCGCTCTCAACCCTCCAACTATCGTCCACTTTCTTTCATCTCTAATTTTTAAAAACTATTCTGAATTCAAAATTTCTTAAGCAATTTTATCTTCCTATAATCTAGTTTCAGATCACCAATATGGTTTCCTTAACCCGGCAAGTGCGGGAAGACTCTTAAGAGTTTCCCCGGCGACTGCGGGAAGACTCTTAAGATCCTGGGCCTAAAAAAATCCATTTAAAACACCCCATTTTGTTTTTTGTTTTTTTTTTGCCCCTGGGCCATGCCAAATATCACTCCTCCACATCCCCTCCTTCCCCACTTGCCTCCCCTCCTTCAGTTATCATCTATTTTCCCTGTTATTCCCTTATTCTGTGGTCTATTTTCGTGCTAACATTAGCGAGTTGGTAGCAGGGCGTTGTCATCACTGTTACCAAGCGTGGGAAAGAGCGAGAGAGAGACTATTGCGTAACAGTGTCTCTCCAGACAAGGGGAGGGGAGGAGGGGAGGGAGGTTGCCTCAGCCATACATTATGTAACTCCCGGCCTGTATCGCCGATTTTGACCATCCAAACACTGTTTCCACTTGTTTAATTGCTGTAACAGGTTAATACCTTTATAATCAACCTAAAATAGGCGCATATGGATAAGTATTAATGCTATTTATAGTAAAATAACGATGTTAGTGATGGGAACAGCTCAAATACGTGCGCACAGGCGTGTGGTGTCTCATACCCCCCATGCGCACGTCTTAGGTTAAGGGCCTCTCTACTGGTGATCTCCTTGCTTATCTTACTAACTCTTGGGCATCCTCCCTTTGGGACTTTGGTGTGACTTTTTCTATTGCGCTAGACATATCAAACGCCTTCGATAGAGTCTGGCACAAATCTCAAATTTCTAAACTATCCTCCTTCGGTTTCTATCCCTCCATCTGTGCCTTTGACTCTAAATTCCTTTCTGATCATTCCATAGCTGCAGTTGTGGACGGTCATCGCTCACTTCCTCAACCTATCAACTCTGGTGTTCCTCAGGGTTCTGTCCTGTCTCCAATTATCTTTCTCTATCTATCTATCTATATGCTCAGGCCCAATCCCCACTTTTCCTGTTTTTTATTTTTATTTATTATTATTATTATTATTATTATTATTATTATTATTTTGTTTTTTTAATTTTCTTGAGGGTGGCCGACTCAAGACAGAGCAAGAACAGGAAAACACAAAACACAAGACAAAACAACGAACAAACACAGACAAAACACAAAATTCACACACATCTAGGTCACCCAGGAGAATACCCAGAAACCAGGGTCACCTAGGTTGCTCCAGCACTCCCCCGGCCCCTGACCACCCGGAGAGGCTCCGATCTCGGCAGGCAGACATGCAGCAGAGCCAAAGCCACAAGCCCGCCCACCACACTTCCAGGCGCACCCTTCATATTAATCGTCTCCCCGGGCCAGGCGCCTGATGGACTATTATCTAGTCCAACTTGCACCCGACCCCTTCCCCCAAATAACCACGTGTTCACTCAACTATTCACAAGCATTCTCCATTCATTCCTGTTTATTAATACCACTTCCTTTGCCTGATCTATAGTCATTCCTCTATCATCCAAAGCTTGTCTTACACAGTCTCTCCATCTCAATGGGGGTCTTCCTGCCCTTCTATCTCCCCTTGTATCTGACTCATATATTCTCTTTGTAAGCCTTTCATCTCCCATTCGTTCAACATGACCATACCAGCTCAGCACCCTTCTGTCCACTCTGGCTGCCAAATGTTCCTGCTGCCTCACTCTCCTACGTATCTCTTCATTCCTCAATCCGTCTCTACGGGTAACTCCACACATACTCCTCAAGGAGCTCATCACCATCACATCCATCTTTCTTCTCTCCTTTTTCTTCAGAGCCCATGTCTCAGCCCCATACATCACTGTTGGCACAACAATTCCTTGATACATTGCACTTTTTACTTTTATTCCGAGATTTCTCGTCTTCCACATACTTCCCGTTGCTCCGAAAACCTTCCTTCCTTCACACAATCTCTGTTTTACCTCCATTTCCATACCTCCACTCCTGCTTATTGATCCTCCTAGATATTTAAAACACTCTACTTGTTCCAATATTTCCCCATCCAGCCTCACATCTAGATTCACCCTACGATCACCCCTATTACAGACCATCACTTTACTTTTATTGACGTTCACCTTCAGTTTCCTCCTCCCACAAACCACTCCAAACTCTTTGACTACCCGCTGCAATTTTTCCTCAGAATCCACCACCAACGTTGTGTCATCAGCGAACAGCAACTGATTCAACTCCCAATCTCTACCAGTCTTTCCTACTAAACCCAATCCTCTTCCCATAGTTCTCATTTTCACCTCCCTCACCACACCATCCATAAACATATTAAACAGCCCTGGTGACAATACACAACCCTGTCGCAAACCTACCTTTACCTCAAACCATTCACTCAACTCGCCATTTCCTACTTGTACACATGCTCTGCTCCCTTCATAAAAACTCTTAACTGCTTCCAACAAATTTCCTCCAATTTCATAAATCCTTAACACCTTCCACATTGCTTCACGATCCACACGATCATACGCTTTTTCCAAATCCATAAAAGCCCAAAATATCTCCTTATGCTTCTCTAAATACTTCTCGCATAACTGTCTTACTGCAAACATCTGATCCACGCACCCTCTTCCCCTCCTAAAACCGCACTGTTCTTCTCCTATTGAAACTTCCGTACATTTTATTATCCTCTCTATCAACACCCTGCCATACATTCCATAGCTGCAGTTGTGGACGGTCACCGCTCACTTCCTCAACCTATCAACTCTGGTGTTCCTCAGGGTTCTGTCCTGTCTCCAATTCTCTTTCTAATATTCATTAATGATCTCCTCAACTGTACCTCATGTCCCATCCACTGATATGCTGATGACTCTACCTTACACTATTCAACTAGTTTTTCACAACTACCTAACAATGCAATCACTCCAAAACTCTTGTGACGAGGCCATAGAACGCCTATCTTCTGATCTATCAATTATTTCCAATTGGGGCAGAGAAAGTCTTGTTACTTTCAATGTCTCCAAGACCCAATTTAACCCTCTATCTACCCGTTAAAATTTTCCACAAGACAATCAATTACTCTTCAACAATAAACAAATCAGCCCTTCCCATCTCTCAATATTCTTGGTGTATCTTTTTCATCCAACCTTTCTTGGAAAGATCATATTACCACTCTTGCTAAAACAGTTTCCCAGAAGTTAGGTGTGCTAAACCATCTCCGTGGGTTCTTCACTCCCGCACAGATTCTTACTCTGTATAGCGGCTCGCTGGTGTAGTGACTAGCGTCTTGGACTTCCACCCAGAAGGCCCAGGATCGCGCCCACGCTCGGCGCATTAAAGGTTTTTCACAAGCACTGAGTCGTTACCATCCCTTATGAACAAGGGGATGGGGTTGTAGTACAGGACCCCAATGGAAATACACCTAACCGGCCTTATTGGGCTATCGTTAGCTGGCTTAGCATGCGCTAGCTTTAAGAATTATTATTATTATTATTATAGTATGCCCATGTATCAAGTATTGTTCACATGTGTGGGGAGGTTCCACTCGTACCGCACTTCTTGAAAGAGTAGAGTAAAAAGTATTTCGCCTCATCAACTCACTTCCTCTTACTAGTTCCCTACAATCTCTTTCCATTTTCGCCACAATGTTGCATCTATTGCACTCTTCTATCGCTATTACAACAATCAGTGTTCTTCAGAGCTCTCTCCCTTGTGGCGAATGCGAGGCACCTGCCTTTCAACACAGTTGCACTCCTACTCTGTCCAACCTCCAATCCCAATTTTCTAGTCTTTCTTCTACTCAGCTAGTGACCTCTGGAACTGTCTCCCTCAATCAATGTTTCTTTCATCCTATGACTGAAACTGCTTTAACTCGCATGGAGTGAGGTGTCGTGTGTACATCACCGTAGCGCCAGGCAGGTATATTTGCCAAAAAATTACCTTCATTCCATGCTCTTTTTCATGCATAAGCAAGAGCCAGAGCGTAATACAATTATATATCCGTGAAATAACGATGATAGAACTTTCCAATGACACCTGAATCATCCTTGTACGACGTCTGGTTATCTTGCAACGATCGTGCAACCAAAAGGCAAAATTGGTAAAATAGTGGCAATATGGCTGTTTTTGGTGTGTGAGAGGGAGCACATGAGTGAGAGAGCCATGTGTGGGGCTTCAGTGTACGTCACACAGCCTTGGCGAGTGGTTGGAGCCCGCCTATGGTCCCTCCAATGCCCAGTCTCTCTCTCAGCACTCATAATAGCCTCAAAATGGCGCCCATCATATGATGGGTGCAGCAGGTAGGCCAATTTTCTCTCTCCCATCATATGACTGTCGCTGCGAATTTAGGGTTAAACTTCGTGTCCAGGCATTTTGACCCCAATGTTCCTTGAATTTGGCTCTCTGTCACTCTTTTGGCTTTGGGGGAGACACTCATTACAGGCAACCTGCCTTTTGTGTCCTTTAGACACATAGCAAACAAATATATATATATATATATTTCTGTGCAAATTAGAATAAACAATTTCATTAACAGAAGAGTATATATATATTGCTATCTATAATCGAGTCATGTAATACCAGGATAGGTACTTGATCTGCTCCACACTGTCTTTAGTTGACTAGTAAATAAAGCTGTGAATTGTATTTGCTTTTATATTACATTATCCTCTTTCTTGAATGTCGGTCACTCGCTGAGTTTGTAGTCAAACCCGAGATTTTGCCCTCTAAAATAGTAGCACAACAAACGCCTCTATCATAATATCTTTTTCTACATTTTGTCTTTTTAATGAATGTAAGCTGAGGGTTTTTAACCTATCCTCATATGATAATTTTGTTTTCTATGTGGATCATGGAGACAAAAGGTAGAACTGCCTGTGACGAATGCCTCCCCCAGAGTTGAAAGCGTGACAGGGCCAAAATCAAGGAATGTTCGAGCCAAAATGCCTGGACACACAGAGTTTGAAGCAATTTAAGTCAAAAGATGAGGGAAAGATGGATTCAAGGAGAGATGTAACATTGCGGCGAATAGAGAGAGAAATTGCAAAGAGTCGTTGACTGGACGTGATTTAATGAGACAAAATTCTTTCTTTTCTACATTGTCAAGACGTGCTGTGTGAGAGGATCCTCCTCACACATGCGAACAATATTTGATACATGGACACACTGTGCCCCTTTACAGAGCAAGAAGCTGTGCATGGTTAAAGAACCCCCAGAGGCGGTTGAGCACACCCAGCTTCTGGGAAGCTGTTTTAGCAAGGGTGGTATTATGATCGTTCCAAGTGAGATCAGAATAAGAAGAGACACTGAGAATATTGAGAGAAGATGAAGGGTTGATTTGTATATTGTAGAAGAATAAGGGATAGACCTGTGGGAGTTCTTGACGGATAGATAAATGGAGAAATTGGGTTTAGGAAGCATTGAAAGTAACAAGATTTTCTCTGCCCCAAAAGGAAATGGTTGATAGGTCAGTAGATAAATGTTCTATGGCATCATCACATGAATATTTGAGTGATTGCTTGCAGGGGGGTTCTGCAAAACTAGTTGAATAGTGCAAGGTAGAGTCATCAGCATATGAAAGGATATGACTGGATGTACAGTTGAGAA
Source organism: Paralithodes platypus (assembly GCA_032716605.1). NCBI lineage: Eukaryota > Metazoa > Arthropoda > Malacostraca > Decapoda > Lithodidae > Paralithodes > Paralithodes platypus. Next base: position 24,858,965 of record CM064491.1, on the reverse strand, counting down.
GATCATTAATGAATATTAAAAAGAGAATTGGAGATAAGACAGAACCCTGAGGAACACCGGAGTTGATAAGTTGCGGAAGTGAATGATGGCTGTCCACTACCGAAGCTATGGAACGGCCAGAAAGGAAATGAGAGATAAAGGCACAGAAATGTCTAATATTGTGGATAATTTTTGTCATACTACATTGGATTGCCTCTATAGACTCTATATCTATTCTATAATAAGGGCTACACAACTGAACAACACAATTCATATTATGAGGTCCCACTAAAAAGAGGCGTACAATTTTTACTTATAACGTGTCAGTGGATTTCGTCCGATTTCAATGAGATTTGGTACGTGACTCATGGGGACTATGAAAGCTTTAGATTGGTACTTCACAATTGAAAATTGGTTAATTAATTTTAAAGTTATGTAGAAATTATTCTCAAATTAGGACCACTACTAAAAAAATTATCTTGTCATACAAAATCACATAAATAATAGTTTTTTAGTGTTCCATCAACTAGCAGGCGGTGTTTCTTGTATTTAATTTCATAAGTTTTTATTATCGTTTCTAATTATGAAATTACTCAATTACCCCTGGGGGTAAGGGGTCAGAATATGCCTCACGAGCCTCTTGCGTGTCGCATTAGGCGACTAAAGAGATTGGGTCAGTTGGGCCTGCAACCCTCCACCCGGAAAAAATCCTTAGCAAAAAAAACGACCAATCAGCCTCGGACACTGACGGACCTACTGTTGACGAGCACTGACCGGACAAGGACTGCTTAAGGAGAGTGGCAATACTTGGCAACCCCCAAGTCCAGCCGCGGTGGGGACGTGCGGGAGGAGGGGGGAAGACAGTTTTGACCTCGCGAGTGATACATCATGTCTGACCTACCTCGTCGTTACCCACGCAGGGGTGTTAGTCTTGAGGATGCACTGGCTATACTTGAGGAAAGTGATGTGCCTGATAGTGACACTGGATCGTCAGATGAGGATTCAGGGGAGGAGTATCGGCCAGCTATGATGGAGATAGAGGAGATGCAAGAGGAGGAGCCCATTGTTCCCATCTTTCGTCGCCTCGCGATGTTGGAACAAAGGGAGGAGAGTGGGTATCGCTCCCCCACTGCTCTCCATGACATAGTTGACTCCCCACCAAGTGGGGAAGAGGAGGAGGAGGAGGATGACCCAGACCCCATGGTATTCCTCAAAATTCTGCCAGGCCATCGTAGGGGTCAGAAGTGATGAGCTGAGGATGAGAGGGGTCAAGCTGCTACACAACAAGTGCGGCGTGGTCCTTCCCCACGCCTGCCTTCACCACCACCTCCCACTGTCTCCCCACTAAAAATACAATGTGAAAACCCATATTTCTAAGTCAAAAATGCCTAAAACAATGTGTAAAACTCATATTATAACTATAAAACATACGATAAAGTATAACATCAATAAACAGATTGCGTGAGAGAGGCACAGAATGAAAGTGAAAGTGGTGGCTGAGTAGTGTTAGTCAGCTGGCCGTGTGTACGTGTGTGCGTTCTGCTGTTGTATTGGGCCAAGATGGCCGCCCGTCGCCATGGTAACCAGGACGCGCGTGGGCCTTGCCACTCGTCGGCATTCATAAAACTTGAATCTATGAACTTATCACACTGTAACTTCACTTACAATGACATTATGTGATACATGTTGCTAATACATGAACTATGAAGGCACACATGATGCTCAGGTGGTGTAAATAACCGTCACTCGAAAACTGGAGGCATCGTACATCAGCCATGCTGCCTCGCCCAGCTGTGGTGTGCCGGTGCGGGAGGTTTGAAGAGGCGCCCTGCACCAGCTGATGGCTGAGGCCCCCCCCCTTAGGACCCCCAAATGACCGAGGTGAGTGTTTTTTTTTATTCCCTCATTTCTCACTTATTTAAGCTGTTTTAGGGATTTTTTTTTGTTTTTAATTTTTGCCCGGTCCTGGAGTGTACATTTAATATATATTAGCTGGTCCCTAGTGGGTTAAAGGGATATTATATACAGTACATACAGTACATACACTCATGTTGGTATTAATGTGTTTGCCATTAGTAGTGAATATCATATATTTTTTTTTCTATGTGAGTGAGGGAGACAAAAGGCAGAACTGCCTGTAGCGAGTGCCTCCCCCATAGTTGAAAGAGTGACAGGGCCAACATCAAGGGACGTTCGAGCCAAAATGCCTGGACACACGGAGTTTGAAGCAATTTAAGTCATAGGAGGAGGGAAAGACAGATTCTGGGAGAGAGTTCCAAAGCTAAGCAGTTGAATAGAAGAAAGTTTGAGAACAACGTTTCACTCTTGGGTTGGAGAGTTTGCTCAGAGTAGGGGTGGGATTGTGTTGCAAGATGGGTACTACGTACCCAACGTAGAGGAGGTGGTATACACTGGGAAAGCTCTGAGGAACATTGATTATTATAGTAGCGAGAGAATAGTGAGAGAGATGCAACATTGCGGCGAAGAGAGAGAGATTGCAGAGAGTTGGTGAGTTGGCGGGAGTTAATGATACGAAAGGCTTTCCTTTCTACTTTGTCTAGGATTGCAATGTGAGAGGATCCTCCCCACACATGTGAACAATACTCAATACAAGGACGCACTGTGCCCCTGTACAAAGTAAGAAGCTGTGCAGGGGTAAAAAGTGAGAGCAGAAGAAAAAGATACACCGAGAATATTGAGAGAAGAAGAAGGATGTATTTTTGTATTGTTGAAGTGTAAGGGATAGTCCTCTGGGAGTTCTGAATGGGTAGTAAAATTAAGAAATTGGGTTATGGAAGCATTTAAGATAACAAGGTTTTCTCTACCCCATTTGGAAATAGTAGTTAGATCAGAAGATAAGTGTTGCATGGCTTCATTACGTTTGTCTTTGGCTGGCTGGTGCGTTCAGGAAAACTAATTGAGTAGTGTAAGGTAGAGTCGTCTGTGTATGAATGGATGGGACTGGAGGTACAGTTGAGAAGATAATTTATGAAAATTAGAAAGATAATGGGAGTTGATAGGATGAGGAAGACGATCTTATGTAATTTAGGAAGGATCTATAGATACCAAACTGGTAAATGAATCTCAATTGTCCAATAGACTCCCATAATTGAAACAGTCGTCTATCTATCTATCTATCTATATGCTCAGGCCCAATCCCCATTTTGGGGGTAGCCGACTCAAGACAGAGCAAGAACAGGGAAAACACAAAAACAACATAAAACAAAAAATAAACACAGATAAAAAACACAAACTCACACACATCCAGGTCACCCAGGAGAAGACCCAGAGACCAGGGTTACCAAGGTCGCTCCAGCACTCCCCCGGCCCCTGACCACCCGGAGAGGTTCCGATCTCGGCAGGCAGATATGCAGCGGAGCCAAAGCCACAAGCCCTCCCACCACACTTCCAGGCACACCCTTCATATTAATCGTCCCCCCGGGCCAGGCGCCTGATGGACTATTATCTAGTCGAACTTGCGCCCGACCCCTTACTTCAAATGACCACGTGTTCACTCAACTATTCACAAGCATTCTCCATTCACTCCTGTCCACCACCACTTCCCCTGCCTGATCTATAGTCATTCCTCTATCATCCAAAGCCTTTCTTACACAGTCTCTCCATCTCAATGGGGGTCTTCCTGCCCTTCTATTTCCCCTTGTACCTGACTCACATATTCTCTTTGTAAGCCTTTCATCTCCCATTCGTTCAACATGACCATACCAGCTCAGCACCCTTCTGTCCACTCTGGCTGACAAATGTTCCTGCTGCCCCACTCTCCTACGTATCTCTTCATTCCTCAATCTGTCTCTACGAGTAACTCCACACATACTCCTCAAGCAGCTCATCTCCATCACATCCAGCCCTCTTTTCTCCTTTTTCTTCAGAGCCCATGTCTCAGCCCCATACATCACTGTTGGCACAACAATTCCTTGATACAGTGCACTTTTTACTTTCACTCCGAGATTTCTCGTCTTCCACATACTTCCCATTGCTCCGAAATCCTTCCTTCCTTCACACACTCTCTGTTTTACCTCCACTTCCATACCTCCACTCCTGCTTATCGTTCCTCCTAGATATTTAAAACACTCTACTTGTTCCAATATTTCCCCATCCAGCCTCACATCTAGATTCACCCTATGCTCTCCCCTATTACACACCATTACTTTACTTTTATTGACGTTCACCTTCAGTTTCCTCCTTCCACAAACCACACCAAACTCTTTGACTACCCGCTGCAGTTTCTCATCAGAATCCGCCACCAATGCTGTGTCATCAGCGAAACAGTCGTAACACGTCATAACCCTCAAGGGGTTAAATAATGCCGATTCTACAGTCGTGGTCATTATGCTCATACATGTATTCTTTGAAGCAGTCTCAGGTTGAATTGAAACTTGTCATCAATTCTCTACCGGGTATTTGTATTTCAGGAATCTTTTCACCCCTTCTGTACCGGTGACGTATTTGTAATGATATTTTGGCAACTACTAGACGACTATATTCAGTTTAAATTAACAGAATGAACAGACTTCGAACTGTCTCACTTTTTACTGCCACAAATCCTTCTTAAGATGCACACAATCGTGTAAATAGAAGAAGAATAAAATTAAAATGACGTCGCCGTCACAGAAAGGGTTGAATTGTTCGAGGCATCAGAATATATCAGAGATAATGACCGCGACTGTAGGCTACATAACGAAGGTAATTAGAGGCAAATCCGTCGAAATATGTTAATATACATACGTGACAAAGTATAAGGTGGCCAATGACAAAAGGTTATAGTGTAATACTATCTGTTAATTAAAGGACACACTGTTATCTGGTCTGATATGATAAGTGGGAACAGAATGATAGGAAGAGTCTTGTGGGTGTGAGAGAGAAAGATATTAATACGAGAGAGAGAGAGAGAGAGAGAGAGAGAGAGAGAGAGAGAGAGAGAGAGAGAGAGAGAGAGAGAGAGAGAGAGAGAGAGAGAGAGCTAACTTGACTTAATAACCTATTATACAGTATACTGCACCTCAGGGTGGATGCAGGCACACAATAGTAGCCTACATTTCGATACAATAATTGTTTGAGATACAATAATTCGGTGACAGTTGGACACAAAACATCAATATCATGGCATTTTACTAATCATAGCATCAATACAGACAGTGCAGATTCTTGAGATATAATTTTAAGATACACCTCGTTCACAGGAAAAGGGGATAACAACATGTACAGTGTGTGTCGGAGAGAGTTTCATAGAGTTACATTGATACACAGACCCACCAAATCCCTCCAACTTTTGGGTTGGCAAGAAACATAAGCCCCTTTCACACAGCTGTCCAGACACTCCCAGACCACCAGGAGACCGGCATCAACGTGCTGTCTGGTAAACAGTCATATATTGTCTGGTGGTGATCTTCAGTGTCTGGGAGCGGTCTTGTGTTTATATATTATCGTTACTACCTGAAAATATTAGCGGTAGTAGTATTATTGAGGGAGGGGGGAGGGAGGCAGTCAGAAGGCAGTTTTTCAGTTGGGAGGCGGTCTGTTGGCTGTAACCCATTGTCGGCTGGCTGCATCCTACTTTCGGGAAACAAGTATGAGGAGACTTATTACAATAGATAGAGGGTTTCCCAGGCTCAAACAACAATATGGTAGAAAAAAGTAAGAGATATATTGAACACAATTAATTAAAAGATCCGTAAACACTTTCAGGGCCAAAACTTCACAAAAGCAAAACAAGAGAAAATAATAATATAGTGAAACAAAAAGAATAAGATAATTTGATTATGGAACTTAAAACACACGACTATAAGCTACTACGCATGCAAACAACCACAACATACACATACCTAACGGGAGATAAACACACATATAACTACACACACACTCACAAACACACACACACACACACACACACACAACCACACTGACACACACACATACACAAGGCACACATATACACATACAGACACTCACTGCCCTCCACACACACAACCACACTGACACACACACATACACAAGGTACACATATACACATACAGACACTCACTGCCCTCCACACACACAACCACACTGACACACATACACACACAAGGCACACATATACACATACAGACACTCACTGCCCTCCACACACACAACCACACCGACACAATATATCACACACAAGGCACACATATACACGTACAGACACTGACTGACTTCCACCCGTCCCCACAGCCACACATATACACAGACAGGCACTCACTGGCACCCACACACACAATCACACCGACACACACACACATGAGGCATGCATATACACATACAGACCCTCCACCCCACCCCCACAGTCACACATATACATAGACAGGCACTCATTGACACTCACACACACCGACACACACGTACACAAACATACCGACTCATACATACACACACACACAAACACATGCACCAACATACTCACACACAAACACACACAACACGAACACACACACAATCCATGTCGTTATGTGATCGAGAGTCATCGTATGTGTTGGGGGGCCTGTTGGGGTGTTTTGTTTGCCTGTAGTTTTGCGGTCTGTTCGAATTTATGTTCTGTCTGTTCAGGTTTTTGTTCTGTCGTCTAGCTGACGACGTGTGTGGGGATCTTACGGGGTCTTGCGGTATGCGGTCGTTTCATGTACATATGGCTGTCATCCCACACCATTGTCGTCTGGCTGTCTCTCATAAATTTACACGACAATCCAATTTAGCTCGTCGGGAGTATCGGGACGACTGCTGAAAGGGGCTTATATAGTAAGAAGAAGGCCCCAAGCAGAGCCAAGAAGATATCGACTGGGAAATTGATGTCAAAGAAGGAAATAGAACCCTTTAATATTGCATTTAATATACACATGTACTGTAGCCTACATACAAACACAGTACACATACATTCTACCTATACATATACACATACAGTACTGTATATTTTTTCTATGTGCATGAAGGAGACAAATGACAAAGATGTCTGTAACAAGTGTCCCCACTTTTTTTTTTCTATGTGAGTAATGGAGGCAAAAGGCAGAACTGCCTGTAGCGAGTGCCTCCCCCATAGTTGAAAGAGTGACAGGGCCAAAATCAGGGGACGTTCGAGCCAAAATGCCTGGACACACGGAGGTTGAAGCAATTTAAGTTATAGGAAGAGGGAAAGACTGATTCTGGGATAGAGTTCCATAGCTCAACTGTTGAATAGAAGAAGGACTGAGAGTAATGTTTCACTCTTGGGTTGGAGAGTTGCACAGAGTAGGGATGGGATTGTGCTGCAAGACGGGTACCACGTACTCTACGTAGAAGAGGTGGTATACACTAAGAGAGCTCTGAGGAGCACTGAATATGGTAGTAGTGATAGAATAGCGAGAGAGATGCAACATTGCGGCAAAGAGAGAGACATTGCAGAGAGTTGGTGAGTGGACGGGAATTAATAATACGAATCCTTTCTACTTTGTTTAGGAGTGCGGTGTGAGAGGATCCTCCTCACACATGTGAACAATACTCAATAAAAGGACGCACTGTGCCCCTGTACAGAGCAAGAAGCTGTGCAGGGGTAAAGAACCTCTTGAGGCAGTTGAGCACACTCAGCTTGTGGGAGGGTGCCTTAGCAAGACTGGTAATATGGTCCTTCCAAGTGAGAGCAGAAGAAAAAAAGACACCAAGAATATTGAGAGAAGATGAAGGATTGATTTTTGTATTGTTGAAGTATAAGGGATAGTCCACTGGGAGTTCCGGACGGGTAGTAAGATGGAGAAATTGGGTTTTGGAAGCATTAAAGTCAATAAGACTTTCTCTGCCCCAATTGGTAATAGTAGTTAGATCAGAAGATAAGTGTTGTATGGCTTCATTACATTATTTTTGAGGGATTGCTGACTGGGATGTTCTGGAAAATTAATTGAGTAGTGTAGCGTAGAGTCGTCTGGCGTATGAATAGATGGGACTGGAGGTACAGTTGAGAAGATCATTTATGAAAATTAGAAAGATAATAGGAGATAATACAGAGCCCCCAGGAACACCGGAGTTGATAGGATGAGGAAGTGAGCGATGGCCGTCCACAACCACAGCAATGGAATGGCCGGAAAGGAAATTAGAGACAAAGGCACAGATGGAGGGATAGCAACCGAAGGAGGGTAGTTTAGAAATTAAAAATCAGTGCCAGACTCTATCGAAGGCCTTCGATATGTCTAGTGCAATAGAAAAGGTCTCACCGAAGTCCCGAAAGGAGGATGAGCAAGAGTTAGTAAGATATGAAAGAAGATCACCAGTAGGGCGACCCTTAAGGAAGCCATACTGGCGATCTGAGAGCAGATTATGAGAAGAGAAATGCTTAAGAAATTTGGAAGCAAGAATAGTTTTAAAAACTTTAGAGATACAAGAGATGAGAGTAATTGGATGATAGTTGGAAGGTTGAGAGCGGTCATCCTTCTATGGGACAGGTTGAATGAGAGCAAACTTCCAGCAAGAAGGGAAGACGTTAGAGGAGAGACAGAGACGAAAGAGTTTGCCTAGGCATGGAGTCAGCACAGAAGCACAGTTTTTGAGTACAACAGGAGGAACACTGTCCAGACCTAAGGTTGAAAGAGTGATAGAGAACCAAATCATGGTACGTTAGAGGTAATTTAGGTGTGTTTGAAAGACATGTGGTGTGCTTGTTAAGTGTATTGAAATGAATAGGAGGGGTAAGTGCTTGTGAGAGATAGGTGAATTATTACTCCCTGTGTAGGTGATACACACATAGAAACAGTGGGGGAAGCCAGGAAAATGAAAGAGGAGTTCCAGCAACTCCTACAATCTTCCCACATATACACATATACACATAAATACATAAACACATATACTTCATATTTCTTATGCAAGGCATAACAGATCACGTGGGTTCACTAAATGGGTGAAACAAGATATTCTATACACATATACAATAAAAGAACAAGGTCATTTATACACTCATTACATAGACAATACAATGGTTGTATTTACACATAGTTATGAATTATAGGAGTCTCTAATGTAGAGCTTGGACATAAATAGATGTTTACAATATCACCACAATATAATATGTAGCCTATCACAGACAGAGTAGTTATAGAACTATCTATTAAGAATGTCTCTAAGACTCTCGATTATTTAAGGTCGGGTGGGTCACTTTTTGGTCAATTTTTTAATTTATATATTATTTTTCTAGTTTCCTCTCTAGACCGCCATCAAACTTAAAAAAAATACCCCGTAGACCCCTTTTCAAGATAAATTTGTACATTTTTCGGTAGAGTAATGTCTCGGCCGAAGGCCGCTTTCTCCTAAGAGTATAGGGTCGCTATCGCTCGCCAGGAAAAAATATTGACACCTAAATGGCATGAAGGATCTTAATATTGACAACAAAATGGAGTGAAAGGTCTGAAAATCACCAAGCTAAAGGGACGACCGTCTTACAATCTGAAAACTAATGGGGCTAATCATGAGGGAGAAGGGGGACTGGAAAACCAACCCATATCCCCTTAAGTTAAGAATTTAATATCATGATACATATACTAATAACTTATAAAATAAATCAAAATACCCGAGATAAAAATAACAACCATGCCACAACAGACCAGGCGGGACCAACAACCAAGCCTAGAGATAGAAGGGGAAACCATGAGAAAAGAAAAGAACAGCAGAGTGTTACGACCTGGGCTACGAATAAAACAAGGGCACTTAAAGATTGGACTAGTAATAGGGCACTATGCAACAACGGTACGCTAGATCCAAACCCTTGAACTTATATGCCGGCGAACAAAAACACCTATACCCTCCAGAGTTAATCTGCGATAACGGGGTATGCTTAACTGGGCATAAATGTACTCTACTTCAGGCTAACCCACACTGGTATAGCCTGATAACAAACAAGATGCAAGTTACGTTAAAATGCACAAAAGGGAAGCTATGGAAAGATCAATTAAATCAATGCAAGATTTAATACAATGAAAAGATGCTTCAATATAGTTACTCTAAACAACAATAAACTCTTCACTCCTGTCTCAAAGAAAGTGAAGTATAGTCCTACAGCATAGACCTGGAAACTTCTGAAGAAAGTCTGATGCTCATAAGATGCTCATATCTTAAATTATAGAAAGGCAGGAGGCAGGACACCCAACGTGTATACAGAGTACACAAAAAGATAGGACATATAATGTTAACTGACACGAGAATATTATAAATGCGCAACGGCAGTAATGTTCGACACTAAAAGAAATGCTTCCTCATCAACGAAACAGTCTACTATGGTTGTGCAACTCAACAACAACCTAGACTCATAAATGCCGTGAATAATAATGCATACATATCATAAAGAGCTCATGTCCTAACTAGTGTCTGCTAGGCGACTAAAGTCTAGCTGGGATATCAAGGTTAGGAAACGGTGGCTGAGCAAGACTGGCTCATAGCCTAGCATTGTCCGGCCATTTGAGCTTAGAATGGGATAAAACGCTCCCAAAACACGTGTTTCACTCTTTGGGGGTCTATCTATCTATCTATTGCCTGACGCCGTGATCCCCGAAGGGGTGGCCACGAACGAACCGCCCCTTAAGGCGGTATGATTAAAGTTACGTTAATGATGGGGATGTTCTCTTGGTAGATCCAGATCTCAAGTATCTGGTTCTACCCTGGCGATCCCTCAAAAGTCAAGCAAAGAGGCAGCACTGTGTGACAAGGTAGTAGGCTAATGCCCTCTCACCACACGATGCTGCACTCGCAAAAGGCACAGCCAAAAAGACAACCTAGGCTACCACAGAAACCGTCGAAGTCGTGTAGGTATAAGCGAACCGTACACACATCGCTGACAACGACAACAGAAGCCTTATCCCAGTCTAGCATTAAATAACCCAGTAGACCACTAAATCAATAATGGAGACACACACTGAGTTCTTAACCTCTACTAACTAAGAACCCTCAAAACCTATTCTAAGTACATGTAAATATCTCAGAGAGCGACGCACATAATACGATGGGCCGATATGAAATCGTGTGCAGAACCCAAAGGGAGTGTTGTGATGTTAAAAGATAAGAGGAATGAAAGAGAAGAAGTTGAGAAAGAGAGACAGTATCAGAATGGTGGAGATATGGGAGACAGTGGTAAAAAGGATGTTAGTCATGTGCGCCCCTAGCCTGCTCTAAAGAGAGTAGCTCCTCGGGACCCCCAGGATCACACAAAGGCATGGTGGTCAGCCAATCACAGGCTGCTACGTCACCAGGCAGCAGGCCTCCAGAAGGCGCCAGGAACCACCAGCCAATCAAAACCGAGAGAAAGACCACGCGGGCGAGAAACTCCTCCAGGAGGGAGGAGGGAGGGGGAAAGCAACACTCACTGCCCCCACGCTGCTTGCTCGCTCTTTCTCTCTCAACTTCACTACAATGCATCTTATGTTCTACTCATGATATAAAATGCTTCCTGTTGTCACAGACGAAAATAAAGACCACCACGGGACTGTCTGTAACAATGAAAGTACTATGAAAGAAAGAACAACATTCTCTGATAACTGTAGCTCATTTCACTGCCCTGGCGAGTGCTAGTGGCTAACGGGAGGCGATTCTGCCAACGCTGGTAGGCGTCACAAGAGAACATACACCATCAAAGAAAAGGGCAAGAAAGAACGAGAATACCAGCAAGACAAAAAGAGATATGAAAACACAAAGACCCATCACACACCGGACGAACACAGAAGCAAAGAAGAACAGGAAAAGGAAACAGCAGAAGGAGAAAGAAAACTCGCCCCAACACAGACCGTTTGAACACGTAAACACCAAGCAGCCACCACAACCAGAAATAAATAGAAAGACAAAGGAAGAAGGGACACAACATGGCCACCCAAGACCGAAATTATCCCCGCCCCACACCAACACTCAGGAAGCCAGAATTGCCACCATCAACCACGATCTACCACCCACACCAGGAAAAACAATCAGCATCACAATCAACAATGCAGGAGGACAGGAGAAGAAAATGCAATACCGCCATACCAATTAGGGACAACGTACCCAAGCTCCCCCCTCCAAATGCGCCGCTCTTCCACGCAGGTTCCTCACCACTAGCGCAGGAATTTCTAAGGGGGCTACCTTAACCCCCTAATCCCCACCCCCCCCCACCCCATGCACCTACAGTATGACCTTCTGACCTCCAAGTACCAGCCCTGGGACATAGCAGCAATCGTCATGACCATCTCGACAAGAACAAGGTAGAGTCAGCAATTTGAAGGCTTACTTTACTTGCATGCAAGATTTGAGCCTAAAGGGTACATCAAACAGTCAGGAGTGCGAGCTAGTGGGAGTCTAACAGGAGTCACTAGGAGTCGCTAGAATCACTAGAAGTCATCGATTTTCACCGCGAGCGAGTGGGAGTCTAACAGAAGTCGCTAGGAGTCACTAGAGTCACTAGGAGTCATCGATTTTCACCGCGAATGGGCCCGCGAGTCCGAATTGTCCCCTACTCCTAGTGACTCTAGCTCGCACTCCTGACTGTGTCATGTACCCTTAAGAACTAACCTCTCATTCATTCGAGTATTCATGCCATGGCTGTCTACCGTATTGTCTGAGAGTTCTTTACCCTACTAGTTAACTTTTGTTCTTACACACCATGGTGTAGTGATAACATTGGGATCTCTTTTAGGCCACAAGTAGCACCGAGGGCAGGCCACAAACTGACTTTCAGGATCAATCCAGTACTCTCCAAAACTCTTAAAGAAGTCTTTGCCATAGCAAGACATCTATACTAGTTCGGGCTTTGCGAAATACCGTATAAGTAACGGCACTTTGCACATAAAAGTCCATACTGCATATGTCCGACACCATGATCAAGGACATAATTATGCTGTAAAAAGGTTTAATAACTGACCCCTGAGTTCTTTGAACACTCTTACAACGGTCAGAGGCAGATTAGGAGAATTAGATGATCATGATCTTACTAACTCCCCACATTAGCCCGATACCTAGTTACTCTGTCATGACACGAGCGACTTTGTATTAAAGACCCTACATCAAGAGTACCGAAACAGAACTTCACCAATGACTAGTATAACGGTCAGGATAGTCGAGCAGCCATAACTCAAGGCATGTCTAAGTTTATGCTCACGTTCATCCTATGGTATGCACCCTGTCTCACGACATAAGGAACAACTATTTAAGACTCGAACCAACTAGTCCATCTGTATCCCTACCCCATTTACCACACGGCAGGACCACCTAAGCGGCTCGATGGGACCAAGAGAAAGGACTCAGCTATTAACACTTCGGTCACCAGTGCCCATATCTCCAGATCTACCCAGTGTTAGAATAGGAATGCTTCCATTACCATTGCAAACTAAGTGTATCTCCGAAACTACGCAAGTGATAAAATAGGAGTGCTAAGTGAATTCTATAGGTCCGTCGTGGATCCTCGCCCGTGCTAGGCATATTTATATTGTGATTATACTATGTATCAGTGTAAGGTGTATTATTCGTGTTGTGCATTAAGTGATTATTAAAAGGAAATTCATGTGTGTATTCAGTATTATATTTACCCTTTACGACTTTTGTGCATGTGTAATTTGGCTTTAGTTTCTCCAGTCAAGTAAGAACCTACCATTGTCCAATTAAACCCCAGTAAAAAACCTGGCATAACAGAAATATTAAGGGAAATGGTCTTACTGGCTTATAGAAATATTACACAGTTCTGAGATATAAAGCTGAGCTAAATTGACTTAGTCTGCCCTCAAACCTAATTCAGTGACAATGGAGTGCTCGTTTTCTCTAACACCCGCATATGATTTTCTACAGCGTATGTAGGGTGTACTACAGAAAATTCACAATCATGAAGAGAGTGTCAAGTGGTGTGTTGGGTCTTTTTAGTTAAGTCTTAGTATTAAATTTACTAGATTATAAATATACAGGATATTAAAATGTAATTGGGGAGATTGTAGGCACCAATCTCTTTTTCTCCTGATCTCACTTGGAAAGACCATTTTACCACCCTTGCTAAAACAGCTTCCAAGAAGCTGGGTGTGCTCAACCGCCTCCGTGGGTTCTTTACCCCTGCACAGCTTCTTGCTCTGTACAGGTGCACTGTGCATCTATGTATTGAGTATTGTTCGCATGTGTGGGGAAGATCCTCTCACACTTCTCGACAAAGTAGAAAAGAAAGCCTTTCGTCTCATTAACCCGGGAACTGCGGGAAGACTCTTAAGAGTTCCCCCGGCGGACTGCGGGAAGACTCTTAAGAGTCAGAGAAAAAAAAAATCAACTTTAAACATCTAAAAAAAAAAAAAAATTATTTGTTTATTTTTTTATTTTTTTTGGGCCCCTGGGCCATGCAAAATATCACTCCTCTACCTCCCCTCCTTCCCCACTTTCCTCCCCTCCTTCAGTTATCACCTATTTTCCCTGTTATTCCCTTATTCTGAGGTATATTTTCGTGCTAACATTAGCGAGTTGCAAGCAGGGAATTGTCATCAGTGTTAGCAAGCGAGTGCAAGAGAGAGAGAGAGAATATCGATCGACTGTGTCTCAGTGGCCTTGGGGGAAATTGGCGGGAAAGCAGGTTGCCTCACCCATACATTATATAACTCGCGGCCTATATCTCCGATTTTGACCATCCAAACGCTGTTTTCACTCGTTTTATTGTTGTTTCAGGTTAATACCTTTATAATCAACCCATAATAGGCGCGTATGGATAAGTATTAATGCTATTTATGGTAAAATTAATATTTTAGTGATGGAAACAGCTCAAATACGTCAGCACATGGGGACGTTTCTAATTACCCCGATGCGCACTTCTTAGGTTAACTCACGTCTACTCACTGACGCTTTGCAATCTCTCTCTCTTCGTCAGTGTTGCATCTCTCTCGCTATTTTACCGCTATTACAATAATCAGAGCTCTCTCAGTGTATTCCACCTCCTCTACGTAGAGTACTGTATATAGCACCGGTCCGTCTTGCAAAACAATCTCATCTGGATGCATAATGCACCTAGTGTTGGTATTGTGTATGTATGTTGAACTTCTTGTTTCCTCTCGTTTAGTGAATCCACACAGTTTATTAATTTTGTCTAGCATAATAATAATATTGGTGATAGAAGAACCAATGATAATAAACTATATTTAATACGAGACAGCAAAGATAGGATGCATGTTTTATTTTTCCCAAGTGAAAATTTGACTGGTAGTTAACACTCAACGAGCGGCCTAGGCGGTATATTTGACCGTGCCGCCCAGCGGATTTTTTTTTACTATAAATGGGGTTGTTTCCGTGCTCTTTTTCATGCATAAACAAGAGCCAGAGCGTAATACAAGTATGTATCCCTGAAAGGGCGATAAATGAGCTTTCCAATGACACCAGAACCATCCTTCTACGATCACTGGTTGTCTTGTCACGATCGTGCAACCGAAGGGCAAAATCGGTAAAATACGGTAATTTCCTTACATTATTACTTGTGAAACGATTGAGGGAGGGTGGAGTAGGGCGGAGTACATCTCAGTAGCTCCACGGCCACCGTGGCGAGCGGTCATGAGGTAACCTACGCTCCTCCCACTGCTCCGCTCTCTCTCAGAGCACATTACATGCTCAAAATTGCATGCGACTATAGCCGGGCCCCGCCACATAGGCCACATTTATTTCACTCGACTATAGCCGGGCGCCGACAGTTAAGGGTTAAATGGGCCTTCAAACTCAAGACTCTAATTACTCTAATTATTTGTAAGTAATATTCCGGGAGCGGGGGAGGATTCTCAACTGTGGGGGGCGTTAGGGGGGATGTAAGTCTCTTCTCTTTGGCTAAAGTCTGGATAGTTTTGGTAGCTGTATTAGTGTCCTGGGACTTGTATCTTTTCTGTATTGAGGAAGTCGTTCATTTACTTTGTGTGGGCAGCTTCGAGCCTACCTCTTCTGGTCTCGGACCCAGCATTGTTAGTTTGGGCTACTTCGAGCCTGCCGCTTCTGGTCTCGGACCCAGCATTGTTAGTTTGGGCAGCTTCGAGCCTACCACTTCTGGTCTCGGACCCAGCATTGTTAGTTTGGGCAGCTTCGAGCCTACCACTTCTGGTTTCGGACCCAGCATTGTTAGTTTGGGCAGCTTCGAGCCTACCACTTCTGGTCTCGGACCCAGCATTGATAGTTTTGGCAGCTTCGAGCCTACTGCTTCTGGTCTTGCACCCATCTTGTTTGGCAGTGTCGAGCCTACCTGTGTGACCAACAACAGGATTTCTTCAAAAGTAATTGATGGTTTGGTCAGGGTGGCTGGGGTAATATCTCTTTTCGCAGTTGAGGGCAAGAGGGGCTTATGCATTGTGAGATCTTCTTGGAGGGTCGGTGGTAGCTGTCTCGCTGGAAGTGATGCCAGAGTGGGATATGGGGTATGTCTGAATAATTAAGATATTCATGCTGTTACACCCTCTCTCTATATAAATCAGTGTTAAGATATAAGAACCCGTAATAACCCTTTTTATTCCCGTACAAATCATATACAGTATATTGGCCATGTGATGATTGAATTAAAATAAACCCTTTCTAATATGCAAAGCATATGAATTACTTCTATCACGACCACACCAGTCTCATGTACAGAAGGACATAACCACCACCACAACAGAGCCCCAGCACACCTTTCTCGCCCGGAACGGCCCCAGCGCTGCCAACATGGCTACCAGCTTCCCACAAAGAAGCACAAAGTCCAATCAAGCCCTTCTTACCCTCAGCACCATCGACAGGAGGAGCACAGAGCAAAAATAGACACGACCACAGCCGGCCAGGAAAAAGTATCAAAACAATCCCCTATTTTTTGTCAGTAAATTGTGAGGCTCGATGCTCACCAGCTAGGTCCGAGACAAGCATTTCCACCTGTGGGGCTCGATGCTCACCAACTAGGCCTGAGGCTAGTGCAACAAACCATGAGGCTCGAAGCTCACCAACTAGGCCCGTGGCTAGTACCAGGAGACTCACTTCTACAGCAATTAAAGGATATGTGGTGGGAGACCGTTCAACAGCAAGAGACTCACTTCTACAATAATTAAAGGATGTGGTGCGAAACCGTTCAAAGTACAATCCCCTTACAATTATTTATTATCCAAGTCCAACTCTAAAGCTGCTAGGAATAAATTGTTAAGTCCTCACTCTGGAAATAACTTATGCGAAATTAGAGTAATTCCGTGTCTCTTTTAAAGTCCCTACTTGTGCTAACATTAGATGCCTTTTTGAAAACACTACATATGACTCTATCCTTGCCATCCCCTATTTAATACTCTTACGATTATAGTTGGACATTCTGGTGTCAACATAATTAAAAATATATTATAGCTGGATCTAGCTGAGAGAACACAACATCGGACATGAAAATACTTACTGTGTGATTTTGGTTATAGTTACCATAGTTGTGGTAGTGATGATAGTTGTGGTAGTTTAAGTTCAAGTTCAAGTTCAATGCCTTTATTTCATAACATACATACAATAAATATATATGCATTACATAACTTAAAAATTAATGCATTATAAAAATTAAAAACAAGTTCTTGCAATGCAATTTAGTGTTAAAAGTTAAATTTATAAAATATGCTGTGGATACATTGCAGACATTCATTATCTAATAAAGCTTAGTACTATACATACAGTACATAATTATACTTCATAGACCAACGCTCCACACTAGACTGCGGCCACAGTCCCAGGTTCCAATGGTGGTGGTATGTGTATTGGAGAGGTGGTGGTATGAGCCACCAGCAGGTGGAGTGGCCACCTGTGACCTCAGTTCACAGCCAACCACAGCAGCTCTGGCACTATCCTACGTGAAGCTCAGCCTAACCCAGGATGCCTACGGTTTCCCAGGGTATCACATAATTATGTGAGGGTTATCCAAGGTAACGCGTTGACACTCAAAGTAGCATGAGAGAGGCCTCACAACTCGGTGGGGACGCCGCACACTGGCTGCATAACTCTCCCACAAACTCACCCTGGCTGTGTTTATCCAGCAGCATAAAGCTTTCCTGGGGCTACAACAACCAGGGGTTAGGCCTTATATGCAGTAATGAATGTGAATAACCACTTCGCTAACTGTAACATAGTAATATATAATGAATATAGATTAAAATATATAATACCATACTTAATTAGGGGCTATACACCATACAAAATACAAGTCCCCAGTCGGTCCTCATGTCTCTGGACCCAGCCTATACGTGCTGTTAATACATCCAGGTCCTCATGACCAATATCTACATTGTATTTGTCCCTGAACAATGCACTCACATTCTTTATAAAGAGTCCTGCAATTAAAAAGGGAAAATTATTTCTTATCAAGGGATTACTCAAATATTTAATTCTCTTAAAAAATCTAGCTTGGGTAAGGGCAGTTAAGTGTCTTAATAAGAATTGATTACATTTGGAAGCAGTGATATGGCTGCTTGCGAAAGTAGGGACACCCAACATTCGCTTCAGTGCAGTGCTATATATGCCACTTCAAAGGCTTTGAACATACTTGATCTAAGGGTGCCGCCATCATTCCATAAAGCTAACCCATAATCTGGACAGCAATATCCATTGAAAAGAAATATAAAAATATTACTATTTACAAGCTTAAAATCTCTAAAAAATTGTTGAATGATGCATAAACTTATGTAATCTTAATTCAATATACTTTGAATATGTAAAGTCACAGATAATTTGATGTCCTAGATATTTAAAATCTCTTACCGTTTCTAGCTCATCGTTACCAAAAGTAATTGAATCTATATTTTTCTATGATTTAGGATTGCAAATCATAACTTTTGTTTTATCTCTATTAATTGTAAGTTTGTGTGAGATTATTTTGGAACTTAAACTACTGTATAAAATATCCATCTCCGAGATTGATCCAGCAAGCAATACAATATCATCCGCATAAGCCAGTATGTTCTGTCTATGAAGACCATAGCAGCACCCTTCCTCAATTTTAGTAATGTCATTTATAATTTCATCTATATAAAAAATAAAAATAAAAAGATATAGTATTCCCCCCCTTGCCTTACACCTTTCTCCATATGATAGAATGAGCTTTGTACATTTTGCCACTTTACACAAGCCGTTTGGTTTCTCAAGTAGTGCATTAGGACAAGAACAATGTCGACTGGAATACCCCTTTTCATAAATTAATCTCCAAGAATAAAATGGTCAAGATTATCGAAAGCCTTGCTTAGATCTATAAAGGTTGCATATCCTGACTGTTTTCTATTAGAGTACTTCCCCATAATTTCCTTCATAAAAAAACATGCATCAGTAGTCGAGGACTTACTCGTAAAACCAAATTGTCTATAATTTAAACATATTTTTTCACTTAAAATATCTAATATATGCATTTCGAAAATCTTTAGGAGACATGAGGACTGCATAATTTGTCTATAATTGACTGATTCTGTGGCATTTTTACTATGTTTTGGTAATGGGGTAATAACTCCCTTTAGCAGCTCTACAGGAAGATAACAATGGGAAAGACACAAATGAAAATAGTTAGCTAAATATTGTAAACAACTCTCAGAAGCATTTTTAAAGAATGTACTGTGTATCCCATCATGACCGACACCTGTATTTGAATTATGAATTAATCGTTCAATGGTAATACTTTATATATTTTCATATATAATTTATTTTGGTCAGGCCAGGCTGCTTTTAATTTATTCGCGAAATTAATTTAATATTCTTCAAAAGTTGGTTGATTAAATAAAAACTTATGTGTAAATATGTTATTAATGATAGGGTCATTCGTATGACCGTCAACAATGTCCGTGAGCTTCTTACAACCTCTGTTCTGTTGTACAGTTCTCCAAAATTGTGCCTTATTTGTGTTACAAAACTTTTCCATTATAGTATCACATATTTCTTTATGCTCATTAGCCTTGCAGTTCTTTAACCTATCCTTAAACTCCTTTCTACTACTGACCATTTCATCATGTTCTGGAGTATCCCTTTGCCTGCCATTCCTGACCCACCACAGATATTTGTCCCTAGCTATGCTATGAAGCTCTTTCACCCTCCTGTTCCAACCTGGAATTATTTTATTTTTATTTTTATGTACGAGTCGTTTATACTTTCCCCTGGAAACCTGGATAGCTTTGCACATTTGTTTATACATTATGTTAATATGTCCTATATGCTGTCTATCACGGCAGCCAATTTTGTGACAATCAGACACTGTTGATTTACTAAATCCTTTTCATAATATATCAATCATTCCATTTATGTCATCGAGTTCATTTTGTTTTAACCCTTGTCTAGCGGGGGGTTTTGGGCTTATTTGGGCATATTCAGGCCCTCCTGCATGATAAATCAAGTATCTGCATGAAAACAAATTTATTTAGCAAAAAACTAGGCGCTAAAAGCTTCAAAATGAGACCAGAACGAGCTACGTAGCACTCGTGGTTCTCATACAGTGATACCAGTAACATGGGAGTTTAGCGTATAGCGGCATATTTTTCCCAGCTATGCTCACTACTGGCTACACTGCCGGCCTCTCGAGAACACAGGGAACATGAGTTAATGGGCGGCGGTAAGCCCTGGGAGTCGGCTGTCTGGCCCGCTGCGCTCCCGGCCATTTGCACTCGATTTTAACCCTTTAAAAGCCTTAATAATGTTCCTAACTTGCTGCAAATTGGAACCGGACTTAAGTCCGATCCCGATCTTTAAGGGTTAAAGACGTCCAGTTAACTCTAGATTCAGAAGTAAAAGTATTGTTATTAGTGTGCAGTACCAGCTGTACAGGAGGGGTTAAGTAACTTCCACAACTCATTGATAACTCCAGGGGCAAATGATCTGACCCATTAATATTGTGTTTTACCTTAATATCTTGTATTTGAATGCTGTCATGTTTCTTACCAATTATATGGTCCAACCATCTGCAGGCAGAGTTACTGTATCCAGTAAAAGTAAACGTGTCATTATTAACCCTTGTCTAGCAGGGGGTTTTGGGCTATTTTGGGCATATTCAGGCCCTCCTGAATGATCAATCAAGTATCTGCATGAAAAGAAATGTATTCAGCAAAAAACTAGGCACTAAAAGTTTCAAAATGAGACCAGAACGAGCTACGTAGCACTCGTCGTTCTCACGCAGTGGTACCACAAACATGGGAGTTTAGCATATAGCGGCATATTTTTTCCCTCTACGCTCACTACTGGCAACACGGCCGGCCTCTCGAGAACAAAGGGAGCATGAGTCAGTGGGCGGCGGTAAGCCCTGGGTGTCGGACGTGTGGCCTGCTGCGCTCCCGGCCATTTGCACACTCGATTTTAACCCTTTAAAAGCCTTAATAATGCTCCTAACTTGCTGCAAATTGGAGCCCGACTTAAGGCGGGCCCCGCCAGTTAAGGGTTAAGCTGGTCAACATTATAGCAGAGCAAGGAATTATGGTTCATAACATTTGATAGATTTCTCCAGGCTCTTCCCGAGATAAGATCAGCATTAAAATCGCCTATAATATAAATTGAATCATAATTAAAAGTATTGATAAAATCCTGCAAAATTGCCAGGGATTCTAAGTATCTATTTAGAGTAGATATTTCCCAAAGTTCACTGTTTAGATAAACGTTAATTAAGACAATATCAAGACCTTGTATGTTAATGCTCATAACAATAGCTCTCGTATCTAACACAACTTTAGTTTTGTAAAAAAAAAAAAAAAAATCTCCACAATATAGCTAAGCCCCCTTCAGGCCTTCCAGCCATAGCTGCTAATACTTTCTCCGAGTATACTGCACCAACCTCAATACTATCGTGATTTTCATCAATGTAGTTAATCCATGCTGTACTGTAGGATACAGTAATAAAGTAGACGTGCTGTTTCGCCAAAAAATCAAAACGGCATAGCCAACTCTGCGAAGGGTTACCATCATCACAAATATTATCACCATTATTATTACTACTATCATCATTACTACAATTGTCACCATCATCACTAATACTACCATCATCACTAATATTACAACCATCATCACTACTACTATCATCATCAGTACAATTGTCACCTAATGTCAACTAAACTAACTTAAACTAACAAATGCGGGCGAGTTTTTTTTCGCCCCCTGAATGATGGCGTTCTGTGTGAGTGTGCCCCTACGGGGCACACAGACACAGAACACCATCATCATTGCTTGGGAATAGGTAGAGGGTGGGGGGTGGGGGTTCTGAGGGGGGGGGGGGGAAACCATATTTTGGACCTTAGATCATAACTATTGCACAAATTCATAAAATATGTTTTTAATTACCGTCGCATTCACGCACCGAAGGTTCGTGTGAAGTTTGGTGAAAATCCGTCAAACGGTCTAGGAGGAGTTCTCGGACAGACAGACGGACAGACAGACAGACATTTCGGTTAGCATGTACCACTATACGGGGGGCGATACCACTCTGCTTACGCAGAGTTGATAAAGTAGACGTGCCGTTTCGCCCAAAATCAAAACGGCATACCCAACTCTGCGATGGGTTACCATCATCACTACTAGTTACTATCACCATTACTATCATCAGCACTACTACTATTACTACTACTCTTACCATCATCACTACTACTGTCATCACAACAACTTTCACCATAATTACTACTACTCACCATCATCACTAATACTGTCACCATCATCACTACTGTCATCATTATCACTACAACTATCATCAGTGCTTGTCACCATTATCACTACTATTATGACCATCATCACTACTACTAGTACTGTCACCATCATATCTACTACTGTCATTATCATCACTACCATCATCATCACTGCTGTCATCATCACTACTACTACAACCATCATCACTACTATTATCACCATTATCACTACAATTACCATCATCAATACTATTATCACCATTATCACTATAATTACCATCATCCCCACTATTACTACCATCACTTCTAATGTCAACTAAACTAACTTAACCCCTTGAAGCTCTGACGCGTTTTACCAGTTTATTTTGGCTATCATTAGACGATATTATGCAGCTTAGGAAGGATCTGTGGGTATTAAAATGATAAATACTATCTTAATCAACCTTTTGACTTCCGTATACCGTTACTAATCTGAATAAAATCGTCTAATAATAGCCAGAAAACAGAACAAAAATGAGTGTTGGAGCTTGACAGAGTTAACCTAACAAATGCGGGGCGAGATGTTTTCGCCCCCAGAACGAAGGCGTTCAGTGTGTGTGCCCCTACGGGGCACACACACACACAGAACGCCATCATTGCAGGTGAGCGGGGCGAGGTGGGGTGGGTGGGGGATTTATTTTTGGCGGGGGTGCCGAAACCATTTTTTAGACCTAAATTCATAACTATTGCACAAATTCAAAACATCTTTTTTGACTGACCGTCGCATTCACGCACCGAATGTTCGTTAGAAGTTTGTGTGAAAATCCTTCGAACGATCTAGGAGGAGTTTTCTGAAAGACAGGCACACGTCTCACCATTATCATCA
The DNA here is from genome assembly GCA_032716605.1 of Paralithodes platypus. Taxonomy (NCBI): domain Eukaryota; kingdom Metazoa; phylum Arthropoda; class Malacostraca; order Decapoda; family Lithodidae; genus Paralithodes; species Paralithodes platypus. The sequence goes on along the minus strand of CM064491.1, from coordinate 24,835,556 downwards.
CTTCTGAGACATGTGTATGTGTGTCTTTCTGTGATGTGTGTGCCCCTATGGGGCACACATACACACAGGGAATAGGTACAGGGTGGGGGGTGGGGTTCCTGAAAAGGGGGGGGGGCGGGGCTGGTTGAGGGGGGGCTGTTGAGGAGGGGGGGGGGGGGGGCAAAATATTTGTTTGGACCCAAGATCATAACTATTGTACAAATTCAATTTTTTTTTTTTTTAATTGCCGTCGAATTCCCGTACCGAAGGTTCGTGTGAAGTTTGGTGAAAATCCGTCAAACGGTCTAGGAGGAGTTCTCGGACAGACAGACGGACAGACAGACAGACAGACATTTCGGTTAGCATGTACCACTATACGGGGGGCGATACCACTCTGCTTACGCAGAGTTGATAAAAGTCCCCAGCAGTCCCAAGCAATGTGGCAAAAATAGCAGGAGAGACTACCTATCCACCTCCAAAGATGAGGCAACACTGGCACTGTCACCGTTCAGTGGGTCTCATATAAGCTGAGAAGTGTTGCCATAACGGGAGCAGTGCTCAAATGGTCGTGGTAACTGGTACAGCCTTGTACAGGCAGTTACAAGGCAAGTAGATTACTGACGGATATATACGTCGCTGGGACTGGGGAGTTACTTATCTACTGACGGATATATACATCGCTGGGATTGGAGGGGTTAAGGATACCTAAATTCTCTTCAGTTACAAAGGTGTAGTAGGAAGATGAGATCATATTTAGCAGCTGTTAGTTCCCTTATGAGATCAAGATTTTTCTTAAGAGAACAGCAATTACAAGAACAAAAAATGAGTTAAAATTCATAATGAAAAAAACAAAAAATAAAAAATCTGAAGTTTACACTATACAAACATAGCTACCAAATGTGTACGCAAAATGACTTAAAATGGTGTGAAATCTAAACGGAATACACAATAAACACAAGTTAATGCCCAAAACCAATGACATTTCAGAGAATAACAGTTTAACTTAAAATAAAGAGATACAGTTCCAATGGCAAAATATACAAAACGGAATACAGGGTGTCCCAGGAGGAAAGGGCATAACTTTGGGAAATGATAGAACAAAATATTCTAAGCCTAAAATGTTCTATAACAAAAAGTCCAAATCTCGACCGGTATAGAGATATTGCATGTTGAAAATGGTATTTTCTTCAGTATTTCCCCATAAGGCTGGCCTAGCTGTCCTAGTGCCTACCACACCTCCATCTTTCTGCAATTATTTTACCATGTTATTTTAAAGATACTATAATTCTGTAAGTTGCAAAATGATTATAGACATATTAGCTCACTTTGGAGTAGTTGGAAACTATTTGACATGGAAGAGTCCACTACAGTGATGCGGGGGAGGGCACTATATAAAACCTTCAATATCTTTTAAACGGTTGAAATTTGGACTTTTTGTTATATAATATTTTATGCTTAGAATACCTTGTTTTATCATTTCCCAAAGTTATGCCCTTTCTTCCTGGGACACCCTGTATATAAAAATTACTTTTACAACCCTTATACCCTTGGAAAGAGAAACACAAAACTTTAAGCCGGCCATACACTTGCAGGCTCGGCCTGTCCGGCCAACAAAAAGGGGCAGGTCATCGTCTGCCGGACGAGACCCACACACACACAGGCCGCCTCACGAAAATATACAGTATACGTCGGACCACTGAGTCAATACCATGAGTCGGTTGTCCGATAATTAGTTGGGATGGAGCCGTTTGGTGGCGAGTTTTTAGGGTTTTCCAGCGAAAATTGATAGAATAAACACAGATTGGGATAGAATGATGTATAGTATATTAGTAACATTAATTAAACCACCTGTACTATATGCTTTGTTAGCTTGTATCCAATGTACTAGGTGGTAGGTAAGGGTTAATCGATCTTGTATCCAATGTACTAGGTGAAAGGAAAAGATTATAGTCGGTTTGGGTTCTTGTCTGCCATAAACTAGGGTTGATTGTGTTGTGACAGGTACGAAGGGAGTAGGCCTGCTGAGATGCGGTCTCAGGATGATAAGACCGCATCTCTAGCTGCCACTAAACCTGCAGCCAACCCTACTCCTGCCAGCCACTCTGCTCCTGCCCGCATCGCCCGCATATCAACGAGACAGGAAGTGATCCCCCCATCTTATAACAGAATCTGCCCGGGGCATCTAGCTACAAGGTACAGCCAGAGTCCAGGCACGCCACCCCCAGAGCTACAAGGACATAACCACCACGCGCCAAACGCCCTTGATCCTCTCAAACCGGGCGCCTTAAGTAGGGGCAAGAAGATTGCCTTATACTCACCCAGCCTGGAATCACATGACGAAAACATATCAAATCCATGAGGCTCACAACCCTCCCCGAACAGACATGTCGGAATAGCATGGCATGTGATACCCAAGCAAGCAAGGAGTCACCCCCAATGCGCCCCTGTCGACCTTGCCCTGGCCAGTCTCTTTAGCAGCTAAATCAGGAAAACCCTCAGGCAGCTCCAGTTAAGCCTGGACACCTTTTTTCTCCTGCTAAATTCACTTCATCCAACTAATTCTTGTCCTATCCCCACTTCCCCCTAACCCCCTGTCACTACTCAATTTGACTTGACTTGACATCAGTTGTTGTTGTTGTTGTTGTTCCCTAAGCTGCCTGGCCGAACAGCCCCGAGTCCCTGAGGAAGGCCATGGCCACGATCGGGCTTTCCCGCAGAGCTCTCATTGAGTGTAGATTATGTTGTTGGCGTAAGTGGTTGTGTGAAATGCAGTCTTCTATGATGTGTTTAATGGTATGGGGTGCTGTGTTACATCCCGGGCAGGCGTCGACAACGGAGTCATCCAGTCTCTTCTGATAGCTCAGGAGAGCTGGATGGTGTCCGCATCTCAGCCTGGCCAGGTGGACTCTGTCCTCACGAGGGAGGGAGGATTCGGAAGGATGGATTTCGGGAGGTCGTGCATGCAGCTGCGTGTTGTCTGTGAGTGAGTGGATGGATTGGCGAGAGATATGAGTATGGATGTGCTTCTGGAAGTTGGTTTGGGGTGGGCAGGGAGGGAGAGATTATTATTATTATTATTATTATATGAGATGCCGAAGTCTCCAACCAGGGTGCAGAAACACCATCAAGATCAATCCACACAAAACACCCGGAGGCACTGGAGAGAGACTATGGCAACTTAGGAAAAAATAAAAAACATACACTGTATACTGTACTGTACATATACACATATCAAACACAGACAACATATTATGCAGTGGAGGATATCAAGCTTAAATATAATAAAATAAAATAGAATAAAATAAGTTTAAAAATTAGAATTAATGCTGCAAAAAAGCATTAACTCTAGACTTAAAAATGGAGATATTAGCTGAATTGACTAGCTCATTTGGCAACTTATTCCACAAGTCAACCATGGCCGGCACAAAACACCGTGAAAACTGTGTAGTAGAAAAATTAACACGGCTCATGGCAAGATAATTAAGATTGCTTGTGAATCTAGTTGCACGAGCCCGGACATAGGGCCCAGGCAGAACCCCATGTAAGGGATGCTGAGGGTTGTTAAAAACTTTAAATAAAAGACTAAGGGCACCAACTTTACGTCGATGACATAGATCAAGAGACAAATTAGGTAGAATAAAACTGATGGAATTTAGCGACCTGTCAAGCAACTTGAGATGGCAGTCAGCTGCTGACAACCAGACAGGTGAGCAGTACTCGAAATGTGGCAAAATAAAAGCATAAAAAGACTTGATAACTGTGGCGTCACAAGCAAATGTTTTATAAACCTTGCGAAGCAGACCAATTTTTTGGGAAATGGAAGAGGAGAAAGAACGAATATGCTTTTCAAAAGTAAGTTTGGGATCAAGAGTAACTCCTAACAAACGCAGAGTATCCACATTCTCAATTTGCTCGCCAGAAACTTGTAGATAAGGATGGGGAGGATCCAAGGTACGAGATCTGCTGATGATAATGGAGTGTGTTTTACTAGCATTAAGTTTCATGCCCCAAAGTTCACACCATGATGTAATTTTGGCTAAATCCCTATTCAGAGCAGTAGCAATTACGTGTCGATCTATTGGTGATGCAATTGATGCATATAAAGTTGTATCATCAGCATAGGAGATTAGTTTATTTTCAAGCTCGGAACACAGGTCAGCAGTAAAAATAATAAAAAGCAAAGGCCCAAGGACACTGCCTTGTGGAACACCAGAAACAACAGTAACAGAAGGGGAATGACACCCATCAATGACCACAGACTGAGATCTTTTCGTCAAAAAAATCTTCAAAGATCCTTAAAAAATTGCCACCAATACCAATGAGCTGTAACTTAAACAGAAGTGCTTTATGGTTGACTAAATCAAAAGCAGAACTAAAGTCAATAGCCACGACGCGAGACTCATGTCCCTGGTCCAATGAAGATTGCAAGTCATGGGTGAGTGTCAGAAGTGCATCACATGTACCCAGTCCCTTACGAAAACCAAACTGTGAGTTTGGTATCAAATTATGACTATTACAATAAGAGGAAAGGCGTCTGGACAAAAGCCTCTCATAGAGCTTAGATAGGATAGGTGTAATGGAGATAGGGCGATAGTCATTAGGAGATGATGAGGCAGTATTTCCCTTTGGAATAGGAGTGATAATAGCCTTACGCCAGCAAAGAGGAAAACTACTTGATTTCAAAAGCAACCTAAACACCACTGCCAATTTAGGTGCCAAGACCACTGCAACCTTTTTAAAAAAGAGAGGGAAAAACCCATCCGGGTCTGTGCCACCATAGGTATCAAGATCCAGCAAGTACCTTTTCAGTTCAGCTGATTTGAATGCCATTGAATTGAGGTTGGGTCTAGGGAAACATGTCAATGGCAAAGACAATTCCTGATTACTCTGCTTATTAATACAAATATTAGATAGAATATTGGCCTTCGATAATGGATAAAAAGAGATGGAGCCATCAGAATCAGGACAATAATTGTGTGTGATACCGTGTGCTGGGTGTTGTTTTGATATTTCTTGGTGTCTGTGGGTGTGTTGCCATGTAGTTTAGTGGGTGGTCTTGGTTCATGGAGGCTGCTGCCAGGAATTGAGTGCCTCTCATGTCCAGATGGTCTTTGACTTTGAGGATTTTGGTTTCTTGATGGAGGTGATCTGTGGGTGCAGTAGCTGTGCAGCCTGTAATGATCTTCAGGGCTTTGTTTTGAATAGTCTGTAAGGTCTTATGATGTGTTTCAGCTAGGTTAGAAGCCCAGGCTGGGCTTGCGTATTCCATCACTGATCTTATGTATTGTTTATATACTGTGGTGGTAGTTTCTTTGTTGTGTCCAAATTTTGTGTGAGCAAGTGACCTGAGGGTGTTAAGTCTGGGTGTCAGTTTCTTTTTAATGTTTGTGGTGTGCTGTTTGAATGTCATATGAGTATCATATGTTACTCCTAGGATTTTGGGTGTGTGTGTATGTGTTAGGGGTGTGTTGTTTATGGTGAGTTGAGGGATGTATTCGTGTTCACCTGTCCAGCTTGTGAGCAGGGTTGCGGTGGATTTGGCTGGAGCTAGATTAAGTCTGTTTCTAGTGCACCAGCCATGTAGTGTGTTGAGATAGGGTTGAAGATCTGTTGCTCTTCTTGGGTCATGGTGTGTGCATGTGAGTGTTATGTCATCTGCATAGGAGGCTAAGTTTATTTGGGGCATATTGGGTGTAGTTATATCGTGCATGTACAGATTGAAGAGTGCGGGCGATAGGACGGATCCTTGTGGGACTCCGTTTGGAAAGTTTCTGATTTTAGATGACTGACCGGCAAAGATACGTGTGCACATCTGCCTGCTAGGAAGTTGGCCAGCCACCTTTTTGTGTTGTTGTGCATGTTTGTGTTGTAGATTTTGTTTGTTAGGTTGTGGCGGGGGATGGCATCGAAGGCTTTACTAATGTCGAGTGTGGCTAATAGTGATCTGTGTGGTGGTCTAGCTGAGTTGATGCCGTCAAAAGCTCTTTGTGTAAGGTCTGTGAGAAGAATGTTTGTGGAGTGCAGTGGCCTAAAGCCATGTTGTGTTGGAGCTAGGGGTAGGTCGGGTGTAATTAGTTGTAATACTAGGCGTTCCATGACTTTGGAGGGGGAGCAAAGGAGTGTGATGGGGCGGTGCGAGGAGGGTAGCGTGGGGTCTTTGTTGGGTTTGGGGAATGTGATGATGATACCATGCTTCCAAATGTCTGGTATTGTGTTGTGTGAATAGCTGTAGTTTGATATGTTAGTGAGTGCTTGTATGCCTTGTGGTCCCAGGTGTCTGAGGTGTATGTTGCTTATGTTGTCTAGGCCACAGACAGGTGAGTGCTTGAGATTGTTGATGATATGCTTTGTCTGGTGATTGGTGAAGGGTGTATAGTCAGGGTCTGTGGGGAATTCTCTCTTACGTCGGATGACACGTCGGTCGTCTTTGTGAGGTTTTAGGTGGCTGACATGTGAGAAGTGATTGATGAGAGTGTTTGCTTGTTGTTTACATGAAGGAGTAGAGTCTGTTGTTGTGATTGCAGCATGTGATTGTGTTGTGTTGCTGTTGGAAAGTGTGATGCTGTTTAGTGTTTTGTAGAGTTTTTTGGGGTTTGTTTTGTGATCAAGTGTTTGTAGGAAGTTATTCCAATTTAGTTTTTGTTGTTCTTGTATTTTGTTGTTAGTTTGGGTGTTGAGTGCTTGCACTTGTTGTGTGATGTCTTGTGTGTGGGGTGCTGGGGAGTGTTTCAGTGTGTCGCGTTGTCTGATGAGGTTTTGAATTTCTGGTGTGAAGTTGGGGTTGTGTCTTTTTCTGTTACCTCTTGGAATGTGTTTCTTGTCAGCGTTTTGGATAGTTTTATTGAGTATGTGTACAGCATTGTTGATGTTAGTGATGGGTGTACTGTTTAGAGTTGTGAAGTGTTGTTCTGTCTCATTTGTAAACGCTTCCCAGTTAGCTCTTTTATAATTGGTGTATGTGTGTTTGTGTCTAGCTGGGGTGAGTCTGGTTTTGGTGGTGATAATGATCGGGAGGTGGTCAGAGCCTAAGGTTCTGACCACCCTCCAGGATGTTGTGGGGGCGAGTTCTGGGGAGCAAAAGGTGATGTCTGGAGATGATGGGTTATAGAGGGCTTGGTGAGGAATATGGGTATGTTGATGGATGTCGTTAAGGATGATGAGGTTATCTGTTTGGTTTTGTAGTACCAGCCCTCTGTCTGTGTCGGGGTTGTCGACAAACCAGGCCGACGTCTTGGCGTTGAAGTCACCACCCAGGATGATGTGTGGTGTGTTTGTGATGTGTTGTAAGTGTGGTCTGTATTCATTTGGTACTGTAGGGGATGTTTGGGGAGGGATGTATGTGTTTATGATGGTTATGTTGGATTTGTTGCCAGTGCGTATTTTAATTGATTGTATTTCTGTTGTGTTATCATTTGGGGGGAGGAGGGATTTGGTTTGTACACTGGTTACTATGTATGATATTTCATTGTGTACCAGGGTGATGAGCCTGGACATCAGTAACTAAGCTTGCCATTTGGTATTATTTAGTTCAGGGTAAGAACAGCCAGAGATAGCTGGTGTTCAACTTGTCAGTTGTGTGCTGTGATCGAAGATCTACCAGGTCGGGTTCCCCCCATCAGGAAGAGGACTAGCTTGGGCAACCCACTTTGGGCTCCCCCTTTCTGGCCTTCGATGCGGTGCACAAACCAAGTACCAAAGGATTCCTACCTTGTTTTGTTCAAGGGATTATGAGGATAGTGTAACTTGAGATCTACCAGATCGGGTTCCCCCCATCAGGAAGAGGACTAATTTTGGGCAACCCCCTTTGAGCTCCCCTTTCTGGATTCTCTTTTTGCTACATGGTTCTGATAGTTCCACGAACTAGCAAGGAAGGAAGACACTTACCTTGACCCCCCTTAGACTACCTATACTGTCACTATCTAGACTGCTTGCCACTCTAGGTAGATCATTATGCTAGTCACCCTAACCCCCCAAACCTTGTAGCAGAACTCCAGCATATCCTTTGGGGATCACTGCACTGTGGGAGTGCAAGAGGAACCCGGTTGTCCCGTGGTAGGCGCCAAGGTCTAAGGAATCATCTTGTGACTCACCCTGGACCAGTAGCTGGAGTTATCACGCCCAGCCCCCCCCCCCCCCCCCCCCCCCCGGACCAACTTCCGGAGTCATCACGCCCAGCCGCTCTCCGGACTACTGGATCCTCCCTCGATCTATGGGCCCTCCTCTTCACTACAGCTCTCCTTTAAGTGCTTTTGTACCGTTTATGGGTATAGAGTTGACTCAGGGTTGTGGTAGAAGTTATCTTCAGGGGTTCTCATTAACATTACGTCTTGAGAGAGGTCTTTCTTCTCCCTACTTAAATTGACGTTAATTAGCCCACTTGCCGGGACCCATTATACATACCTATCAGGGGATCCTTATATATGCACCTTCCCGGGTTATTGGTCTCCCATAGCCCGACAGAGGGGGCGTGCTTATATAAGACCCATAGCATCAAACACAAACACATATTTACACATAATCTAGTCCCTTTGTATAACTTCTAGCCTAATTCATTTAACATTCTGTCAGGTTCATAACTCGAATAGATTTCACTCTATCTCAGCTCCCGACGATTGTTGCCTCAGCCTTCAGCACCTTGCTAGTACACAATTAGAGTTAAGGATTAATCTTTGCCAGGTGAGATCTAGCACACCTATAGTATTAATATCATTTGTGAGCCTTTCCGAGCCCACTTCATTGTTGATGACCACTTGGCCATTATTGCTTTAGAGTCAGTTAACGTCACTATATGCCGGGGACATCATTGCATGATCCAGACGGCATTTGCCATTACTGCACTCTTGTCTTTTGTTGAGATCCTCTCTGAGATCTATTTGGGTAGGAGGTGTACCTCCACCATTTTGGATACCTTATAATTGTATCATAGGAGTATTATTATTACCTTGAGTCCGGACCCATTGTCCGACTCCTATTGCTTACTTGATAACCTGATTATTGTATGTCTTAATTATTCTTATTGTTGTTGATGATCTCCAGGTTACAGGTATAAAATATATGTCTTGCTCCTCCATGAACCAGGTGTTAAACTGAATAAAACCCATGTTAACTTGTTACCTGTGTGCTTACTATCCTGCCGTGTTGTCTCTTAATTTAAAGTTTAAGGTATACCTATCCAGTTAGAGAGCTGCTCATTGTACAAAGAATATCTCGCGTTCCAATTTGGACCGGGCATAACACTGGTGGCAGCGGTGTCTCTTTCTCGAAGGTAGCCTTTCAGGTTTTTCCTGCTTTAAATATTTTGAGAGTATCACGACAGGGATAAGTAGTCAGGATGGCAGGGAAAGCACTGGATATTATTCCTTTCAGACCAGAGGAAACTGACATTGCCACCTATTTAGAGGTTGTCAAGCCAGTGCTTGACATCATATTTAAAGATGAATTTGCCCCTAAAATACATACTGTAGTCATGAAGCTAGGGCGGTCTATGGCCCTAGTTTCCAGTTATGTAAAAGAGGAACCCGGAATGACCTGGGAACAGTTTGAAACATACACTAAAACTGCCATTAACCCCGTCTTAGGTACTGTAATAGCCGACCAGCAATTTCACGCCATCACCTACGATGGTGATGATGGACTCACCATGGTGAGTCCATGTTTGTTACTGTCAATCTTCAAGTCTGCCGTCTCTGCCAGCAACAAGAGAATTTGACAGTGATATTAGATGAAGCCTACAACAAGATCAACGTCCTCACCATGAAGCTGGAATCACTCCAAGAGTTTGTAACACTCAACGTTGGAGTACCACAAACTTCAATTGTCACCGCAACTCCAGCAGCCACCAATGCCCCAACGTCAACTGCCAACAATTCAACGCCTGCAGTAGCCATTTCATCTGATGGTTCCGATACTCAAGAAACAAATAGTAAATCTCTTCCCCCTCAAGACAACTTCCGTGTCGTGAGGAACAACGTTTGCCACAAGACCAGGAAACCCATACCGATTACCGAGTGTCAAAACCACTTCCAGATACTCGCAGACTCAGATGACGAAGCGGAAATAGAAGAAGTCCGGCTCGTGGGAGACTCGATGATACGTGGTCAGCTCACAGAATTTTGCGCCAGAGCACCTAAGACCGGAAGCGTTTTTGTATCCCTGGTGGTGGTGTGGACGACGTAGTTGCTGCAGTTGACGAAGTATCTAAGCTGGCCCCTGCTAATACAATGTACGTCATCCACGTTGGATCCAACGATGTACAGCGAACCCGGTCGGAAGATTTGCTTTTAAAGTACCAGCAGCTGATCAAGTCGTTTAAGGAGAAGTCATCAAGGATCATCGTCTCAGGAATCGTCCCCCGGCTTGGTGTAGAGAGCCGATTTTACAACATAGCTACCAGCACAAATTGTTGTCTAGCAAACCTCTGCAGGAAGGAAAACGTGGGATTCGTCAACACCTGGGACAATTTCTACTACGATGAATATTTGTTTTCGGACGATGGAGTTCATCTGAACCAGGTGGGAGCAGCACGTTTTGGGCGTCTTCTCAACGATGCGGTGAAGGATTTTCGGAGAAGAAATCGACTCAGCACAGGACAACCAGGAAGGAGGACCGAAGACAGCAAGGGCGGCAACCTGCGAAGGAATTAAATGCTAATCTGTCAAGAACCGCGAATTTGAATAAAGCTCCACCAACACGACCCAAATTCAAAACCGCCAGGGATAACGACCGAGGACCGATGTCAGCCATGAATGTAAATGTAGATCCGATCAGAACCAAAATTTGATTAAAGAACGTTCTGTGAGTTCTAAAACCGCAACTTTAAAGGTTTTCTATGCAAACGCTCGTAGCATACGCAATAAATTTTCAGATTTAGAGGAACTAGTGTTTACTGAAAATTATGATGTGATTGGTATAACAGAATCTTGGCTCAATACAGTAGATAGAGACTTTTTAGCAGAGTATTCACTTCCCGGTTATGTAATGTTTGAGAAAAGCCGAATAAATAAAAATGGAGGTGGCGTTTTATTATCAAAGAAAGTCTTAACCCGACCCTCTTGTCAAAACCTCAAATTGTGAACGTCGACACATCTTTTGTGCTAATAAAGAATAAAGGTACAAAAATAATACTTGCATTAATATACAGACCTCCAGCTCAATCAGTGCAAACTGACCGAGAAATTTATGAACAAATTGCAGATGTAAGTAACTCACAAGATACCGTATTTTTTGGCGACTTTAATTTACCTGTGACCAAGTGGGGCGATACTCTTACTTCACACTCCGGACATGACTTGTATACGAACTTGCAGGAGAGTTCGCTTTATCAATTTGTTCGAACACCGACCCGTGGTAATAACGTTCTTGACATTGTACTTGCAACAAAAGAAGAATTAATAGAGAATTTGAATGTTGGTGATGAATTCAGTAACAGCGACCATCGTACGATAACTTTCACTTTAAACTTTACTAGTAACGAACCAAATAGTAGCATCGAAAAGTCCCTAATTTCAAGAAAGCAAACTTTCATAAACTTAGAGCTATGTTTAAAGAAACTGACTGGAGCTTTTTAATTAATAATAACGACATAAATACATCTTGGAAGTTATTCGAAACCACTTACCTAAAAGCAGTGCAAGACTGCATACCATCGAAAATACGGCGTCCAGGCCATAATAATAAGCCCAAATGGTGGAATAAAGATATTTCAAACTGTCTGCTTGCTAAAAATTTGCTAATGATAGATTAAAATCCTCACAAAATGACGAAGAACGGCTGAAATTTGTAGAGCTACGACGCAAAGCCAAAAAGTTAATTAAACAAAGTAAAAAGACCCTAGAGTTACATATTGCGAATCAAAGTAAAACAAACCCGAAAGAATTCTATATTTATATCAGAAAGAAAAAAGTAGTTACTTCAACTGTTGGACCGTTAGTCGATGAAAATGGAGAATACACCAAAGACGAAGTACAAATGAGTAATGCCCTCAATACCTTCTTTGCATCAGTTTTTACAACAGAAGACCTCAGTGATATCCCTACACCATCGCCGATTCAGATTGATAATTCAGATGTTCTAAGCAATATCACCGTTACAGAGAGAGAAGTATTGAATTGTTTAGATAAACTCAAGGTAAATAAAACGCCTGGACCTGATACAATCTCGCCTAGAGTTCTAAAGGAAGCTAAGGATGATCTCTCCAAACCACTGACATTACTATTCAATAAATCCTTGCAGTCTGGAACTATGCTTGATCAGTGGAAGATAGCCAACGTAACACCGATATTCAAAAAAGGCAGCAAATCCCTACCCAGTAACTATCGTCCAATTAGCTTAACCTCAGTTGTATGTAAAATGCTAGAAACGGTCATAAGAGACAGACTCGTAAATCACTTAGAGGAAATAACATACTTAAAGATACTCAACACGGCTTTCGTAAAAAACGTTCCTGTTTAACAAACCTCTTAGACTTCTTCCACGATATCCTCAACCTCTACGATGAGAGTAAAGCTGTAGATATTATATACCTTGATTTTCAAAAGGCCTTTGACAAAGTTCCCCACAAACGTTTACTGCTAAAACTAAAAGCGCATGGAATACAAGACGGTGTGTTGAAATGGATAGAAATTGGCTCAGCTACAGAAAGCAAAGAGTAGTCATAACGGTAAGGCATCTAAATGGACCAATGTAAGTAGCGGGGTACCCCAGGGATCGGTACTAGGACCAATTCTCTTTCTAATTTACATCAACGACATAGATGAGGGTCTCACCTGTACAATCTCAAAATTGCTGACGATACAAAAATTGCAAATAGCGTACTCTCAAAAGATCAAGTTGACGATATGCAACACAATCTAGATAAATTGTCACATTGGGCCCAAATTTGGCAAATGAGTTTCAATGCGGATAAATGTAAAGTACTACATATCGGATACCTAAATGAGAAAGCAAACTATTCGATGAATGGCACTCAGCTTAAGAATGTAAACAGAGAAACCGATCTGGGAGTAACAATATCGAGTAACCTAAAACCGAGTCAACAATGTTCAGAAGTTGTTAAGAAGGCAAACAAAATAATAAGTTAGGGGAGGTGTGGTGGAGTGGTCTTGCCACTGGCCTGGTAATCCAAAGGTCCCGGGTTCAAATCCCGATGTATCAATGGGAAGATATTATTGGGATGGAATTTGTGCTGTACCTAGTATCAGTGCATTACCACAAGCCCACCGAAACGTCAATAAAATACCCTCATTGTTCCCTGATTAAATAGCACTGTATGAATATTCCCATATTCAAAATATGCTATAGGGGTACAAAGGAGTAGTACAAAGGAAATCAAGCAACAACAGATCTAGTGACCCTTCTAGGTTGCTTGTCCTCCAAAACACTGAGGATCAAGTGTCCAAACAGTGGTTTAGAGTGGGTAAGGGAACATTGGAAGGGGAATTACTGCCCTGGAACTAATGTCCGTGGCAGGATTAGGAAGTTAGTAGGGGACAGATGGGTTAGTAACTGAGGGGGGGATAAAATAAAGTTTATTCATTACAAACGCAGTCAGTCCGCGGGTTTGATGCGAGATATTTGTCTAGGCGGAGTTTAAATGAATCAACGGTGATGCAGTCTATAACGTTTCGGGGAAGCCCATTTCCACAAGTTGACAACTCGATTGAAGAAGAAATTCTTAGATTCGTGTGAGGTAAAAGATTTACCAATAATTTTGCAACCGTTTCCCGCGTGTAATTAGATTGGTCGATAGTGAAGTACTTACTACAGTTCATATTGTCGATGCCTTTGATGATTTTTGAACACTTGAATTAAGTCCCCTCTTAATCTGCGCTGGTTTAAAGGAAAATAGATTTAATTCTCTAAGACGCTCTTCGTATGGTTTGTTCTTTAGGCTAGGTATCATTTTGGTAACTCTACGTTGAACTCGTTCTAGCTTGTTTATAATCTTTTTGGTAATAAGGGCACCAGGATTGAACGCAGTATTCCAGAAAGAGGGCGGACTAATGAATTGTAAAGGTTAGGATAACTTCTTTGGATTTATGCTCAATGACCTGCCTATACAGCCATTATTTTTGTTTGCCTTCTTAACAACTTCTGAACATTGTTGACTCGGTTTTAGGTTACTCGATATTGTTACTCCCAGATCGGTTTCTCTGTTTACATTCTTAAGCTGAGTGCCATTCACCGTCCTGGTGGTGTAATGGTTAAGGTGGCAAAAATATGTGTGTGATAACCCGTGTTCGAATCCCGGTGGATCATATATACTTTAATTAATTTCATTGGGGGTGTGGTGGTGAGATTAATAAAAATAATATTAGGTATCCGATATGTAGTACTTTACATTTATCCGCACACCATTTCAACACACCGTCTTGTATTCCATGCGCTTTTAGTTTTAGCAGTAAACGTTTGTGGGGAACTTTGTCAAAGGCCTTTTGAAAATCAAGGTATATAATATCTACAGCTTTACTCTCATCGTAGAGGTTGAGGATATCGTGGAAGAAGTCTAAGAGGTTTGTTAAACAGGAACGTTTTTTACGAAAGCCGTGTTGAGTATCTTTAAGTATGTTATTTTCCTCTAAGTGATTTACGAGTCTGTCTCGTATGACCGTTTCTAGCATTTTACATACAACTGAGGTTAAGCTAATTGGACGATAGTTTCTGGGTAGGGATTTGCTGCCTTTTTTGAATATCGGTGTTACGTTGGCTAGCTTCCACTGATCGGGCATAGTTCCAGACTGCAAGGATTTATTCAATAGTAATGTCGTGGTTTAGAGAGCTCATCCTTAAGCTTCCCTTTAGAACTCTAGGCTAGATTGTAATCAGGTCCAGGCGTTTTATTTACCTTGATTTATCTAAACAATTCAATACTTCTCTCTCTGTAACGGTGATATTGCTTAGAACATCTGAATGATCAATCTGAATCGGCGATGGTGTAGGGATATCACTGAGGTCTTCTGTTGTAAAACTGATGCAAAGAAGGTATTGAGGGCATTACTCATTTGTTCTTCGTCTTTGGTGTATTCTCCATTTTCATCGACTAACGGTCCACAGTTGAAGTAACTACTTTTTTTTTTCTGATATACTATAGAATTCTTTCGGGTTTGTTTTTACTTTGATTCGCAATATGTAACTCTATGGTCTTCTTACTTTGCTTAATTAACTTTTTTGGCTTTGCGTCGTAGCTCTACAAATTTCAGCCGTTCTTCGTCATTTTGTGAGGATTTTAATCTATCATTAGCAAATTTTTTAGCAAGCAGGCAGTTTGAAATATCTTTATTCCACCATTTGGGCTTATTATTATGGCCTGGACGCCGAGTTTTCGATGGTATGCAGTCTTGCACTGCTTTTAGGTAAGTGGCTTCGAATAACTTCCAAGATGTATTTATGTCGTTATTGTGAATTAAAAAGCTCCAGTCAGTTTCTTTAAACATAGCTCTAAGTTTATGGAAGTTTGCTTTCTTGAAATTAGGGACTTTTTCGATGCTACGATTTGGTTCGTTACTAGTAAACTTTAAAGTGAAAGTTATCGTACGATGGTCGCTGTTACTGAATTCTCCACCAACATTCAAATTCTCTATTAATTCTTCTTTTGTTGCAAGTACAATGTCAAGAACGTTTATTACCACGGGTCGGCGTTCCAACAAATTGATAAAGCGAACTCTCTTGCAAAGTTTCGTATACAAGTCATGTCCGGAGTGTGAAGTAAGAGTATCGCCCCACTTGGTCACAGGTAAATTAAAGTCACCAAAAATTACGGTATCTTGTGAGTTACTTACATCTGCAATTTGTTCGTAAATTTCTCGGTCAGTTTGCACTGATTGAGCTGGAGGTCTGTATATTAATGCAAGGATTATTTTGGTACCTTTATTATTCTTTATTAGCACAAAAGATGCGTCGACGTTCACAATTTGAGGTTTTGACAAGAGGGTAGGGTTAAGACTTTCTTTGATATAAAGTAAAACGCCACCTCCATTTCGATTTATTCGGCTTTTCTCAAACATTACATAACCGGGAAGTGAATACTCTGCTAAAAAGTCTCTATCTTCTGTATTGAGCCAAGATTCTGTTATGCCAATCACATCATAATTTTCTGTAAACACTAGCTCCTCTAAATCTGAAAATTTATTGCGTATGCTACGAGCGTTTGCATAGAAAACCTTTAAATTTGTTATTTTAGAACTCGTGCACCATGGTTCAATAATATTTTTGGTTCTTGTCGGATCTACATTTATGTTCATGGCTGTCCTCGGTCCTCGCTGTCTCCGGTCCTTATCGCTGGTGGTCCTCGGTTGCCTCTGTTTTTTTCTTGGCGTTGGATGATTTATGTCACTGCTGCTTCTTCTCGGATGGCGTTTTTTGATCCATGGCTGCGGACTGCTTCGTGTAGGAGACGACCCATGCGTGCTGGGTGCGTGCATGCGTGCCAGGTGCAATGCCTGGTGAGTTATCTGCTCAACAGGTGGCGTTGTGTGTGTGTGTGTAAGTGTGAGAGTCCGAGTGTAGGGGGTGAGACAGTGAAGCACGGGAACGAGGTGGCTTCAGAGATGGGGTCGTTTCGGGCCATGAGTGAGCACCGTGCCTCATGTGAAGGCAAGATGGCAGGTGCTCGTTGTACTCTACGTGCTTCACATGTTTCACTCCCTAGACTGGAACAAGACCTCACAGGCTTCACTGTTCATTGTAAAGCGGTGAATGTTAAGGCTCTCAGCCTATGCCCGAGAGGAAGTAAGTTGGGAAAAAAAAAAAAAAAAAAAAAAAAAAAAAAAGGCTTTATAGGCAGATCATTTGAGCATAAATCCAAAGACGTAATCCTAACCCTTTACAATTCCTTAGTCCGCCCTCTTCTGGAATACTGCGTTCAAAGCTGGTGCCCTTATTACCAAAAAGACATAAACAAGCTAGAACGAGTTCAACGTAGAGTTACCAAAATGATACCTAGCCTAAAGAACAAACCATACGAAGAGCGTCTTAGAGAATTAAATCTATTTCCTTTAACCCAGCGCAGATTAAGAGGTGACTTAATTCAAGTGTTCAAAATCATCAAAGGCATCGACAATATGAACTGTAGTAAGTACTTCACTATCGACCAATCTAATTACACGCGGGGAAACGGTTGCAAATTATTGGTAAATCTTTTAACTCACACGAATCTAAGAATTTCTTCTTCAATCGAGTTGTCAACTTGTGGAATGGGCTTCCCCGAGACGTTATAGACTGCAGCACCGTTGATTCATTTAAATTCCGCCTAGACAAATATCTCGCATCAAACCCGTGTCTGACTGCGTTTGTAAATGAATAACTTTATTTTATCCTCCCCTCAGTTACTAACCCATATGTCCCCTACTAACTTCCTAGTCCTGCCACGTTAGTGGCAGGGCAGTAGTTCCCTTTCCAATGTTCCCTTACCCAATCTAAACCACTGTTTGGACACTTGATCCTCAGTGTTTTGGAGGACAAGCAGCCTAGAAGGGTCACTAGATCTGTTGTTGCTTGATTTCCTTTGTACTCCTTTGTACGACGGGGACCTCGACGCCACCATCAGCAAGCTTACCAGGCTGGCTTCCACCGCATTCACAACGGCTACAGCTACAGAGAGGAAGGAGAACGTCCGCCGGACCCTGATGAGGATCCTTCCGCGTGCAGTCCGGGACCACTTTGCCATAACAGAACCAGCCGGATATGATACAGACCTCCCTATCATACGCCGTATTCTGGCCCTGCAAACATCCCAGGAGCAAGGAAAGATCGCGGGTATCCAACGAGCTCCCACTAAGCCACAAGGACCTCATTCCGGACCAACCTACCACCCTAGCCGCAACCAGGACAAGCCGGAAGAATGGGCCAGAGTCAAGCCTGGAGACTGGAAGCCCTGCGGGTCCCAGTGCCCTATTAATGGGTTGAAGAGGTCTTTTGCCGAGTTGCTGGCCAAACGCTCGAGGGTTCCACTGTTCTGGGGACAGATTCCCTGGCTGAAGCCCTCCAGAAGAGTTGCCACCATCCTAGAAGACGGCACCGCAGGAGCTGAGGACTACGACGAGGTTGGCGACCCGGACGACCACAGTACAGTCGAGCCGGAAGTCATCAAACCGGGTTTTTAGACCGCCCCCGCCCACCAACTTGCAAACTGGCGGGGGCTCGAGATAGGGGCAGCTATGATATGATAAAGCCTCCCATTTACGCCCACCTGACCATCCAAGGAGTCAACTCTCGACTCCTTGTCGACACCGGAGCTTCAAGATCCTGTATTTTTTCCTCTTACCACCAGAGACATCACAACACTTTTGGACCGATTCAACACTCGTCCACCACCCTCATTGATGCCACCGACAACCTTATTCCTAGTACTGGCATCACGGCCCCACTGTATGTGGCCACCCCTCAACCTAACCACGGCCATCACCACGCTTTCATGGTATTTCCCTCCCAAGAAACCACCTACGACGGATACCTGGGATTCGACCTTCTCACGGCCCTTCGCACTACTATCCAGTGTGTTGAAAGAAGATTGTTATTTTCCACCAAACCCCCAGGACTCACCACTCCGAAGATTGCCACACCGCTCCATGACCCTCCTCAAACCTTGAAAGCCATCCGTGTTGCATCGGCCATCACCATTCAACCCATCACCTTGCTGCCACATCATGAACATTGGGTACCCATCCATCCAGCCCTCAACGGAGAACTCATTCACACTCCCTCTCTTCAGAGCCCTTTTGACAGGGATTGTCTCATTGCTCCTGCCATTTTAAAACAAAATGCAGTAAGAATAGCCAACATCTCCGACCACCCACCCTACCCAGGGGTCTCACCATCGGAGAACTAGAGACTTATGATGACCAGCCTTCAACCGACACCACCACCTCCATTCCTGCATCAACTCCATCACTCCCAGACGTTCCTACTCACCTCACCCATCAACAAAAGGACGATCTGTGCCAGTTAATGGCCGAATACCAGGACATCTTTGCCACCAACTCCCAAGATGTAGGCCACACCCATGTCCTAGAACACCACATTCACACTGTTGGACCCCCAGTCAGACAGGCTATACGAAGAAAGAACCCCCTTCAGCGCAAAGAAGAACAGAAGCAAGTTGCAGAGATGTTAGAAGCTGGCATCGTCAACCCCTCAACTAGCCCTTGGTCCTCTCCAGTGGTACTGGTCAAGAAGAAGGATGGGTCATCTCGATTCTGCATCGACTACCGACAACTCAACGATGTCACCATCAAAGATGCCACCCCACTACCACGCATCGATGACTCCCTAGACTCCCTCTTAGGGGCCAGATGGTTCTCCACACTGGGCCTGCAATCCGGATACTGGCAGGTCCCCGTCGCCCCCACCGACCAAGAAAAACAGCTTTCTCCACCAGCCAAGGGAAGCTTTACGAGTTCTCAGTGCTGCCATTCGGATTATGTAACGGTCCCGCCACCTTCTCCCGACTGATGGAATCCGTACTTCAGGGATTAACTTGGGAAACATGTCTGGCGTACTTGGACGACATCATAGTATTTGGTCGTACCTGGGCAGAACACCTCCAACGCCTCAGCCAAGTTTTCCAGAGGATCCGACAAGCCGGATTAAAGCTGAAGCCTACTAAATGCACCATGGCTCGACATCAGGTCCAATTCTTAGGACATCTGGTGTCAGAAGAAGGACTTGCACCTGACCCCAAGAAACTCCAAGCCATCCAGGAGATCCAACCCCCGAAGTCAGTAAAAGGAGTAAGAGCTTTCCTAGGCCTTGCCTCCTACTATCGGAGGTTTGTGAAGAATTTCGCCACCATTGCCAGACCTCTACACGACTTAACTAGGAAGGAAGAACCTTTTGTGTGGACCCCCGAGCCTTCACCTCCCTCAAGGACCTACTCGTGTCTTCCCCTGTCGTCTCTTTTCCGGACTACCAACTACCCTTTAGACTCTACACCGACGTGTCGGTGAAAAGCGAGAAAGGTTAAGGATCAAGCGTCTTCAAGCTCCTCCCCCCAGCCTGGTACTTCGGCGTCCGCACCAAGCTCCTCCCCCCAGCCTGGTACTTCGGCGTCCGCACAACCTCATGACCTGGGCCAAGCCAGGCTCTCTGTCATCACTCTCCAACCACCTCCAGCCACGACAACGCCCTCGCTGACGACCACCACCAAGATGCGGATTGACATGATAACCCTGGCGCGGAAGGACTCCACCAAAGTGATCAAGTCACCTCACCAACTCCTCGACCATTTGAGGTACTATGACTCCTCTTCTCTCCTCACCGGAGACAAGATGGCCACCCCTAACAACCAGGGAGTCATTTATTACCACTTCCTCCAGCACCTGACCCCTGTCTACGAAGATAATACTTCAAGACATTACCATCTCCAGTCCCGGGGCCGGGACTTTTCTCTACCAGACGGTAGTGAGATGAGGTCTCAGGATGATAAGACCGCATCTCTAGCTGCCACTAAACCTGCAGCCAACCCTACTCCTGCCAGCCACTCTGCTCCTGCCCGCATCGCCCGCATATCAACGAGACAGGAAGTGATCCCCCCCATCTTATAACAGAATCTGCCCGGGGCATCTAGCTACAAGGTACAGCCAGAGTCCAGGCGCGCCACCCCCAGAGCTACAAGGACATAACCACCACGCGCCAAACGCCCTTGATCCACTCAAACCGGGCGCCTTAAGTAGGGGCAAGAAGATTGCCTTATACTCACCCAGCCTGGACATCAGTAACTAAGCTTGCTATTTGGTATTATTTAGTTCAGGGTAAAGGTAGGTTCACACATAGGCGAGTCGGAGCGCGAGGCCAACGCGAGTCACACTCGCCGCATACTCACCATGATGGAGCCCGAACCCAACGCGAGTAGCATCTGATGCGAGTATACACGCATGTAACACGAAAATAACACGAGTTTACACGAGTTTACAGGAGTATCCGCGAGTGTCGGCGAGTGTAACACGACCCCAACACGCACCGCCAAAATTTGAAAAATAACGGTCAAATTCCAGGGTACGAATAGTGCGAGTTTACGGGAGTCTACACGAGTGTCACAGGAGTTTACACGAGTTTACATGAGTTTACACGAGATGAACGCGAGTCTACAGGAAGTTTACAGGAGTGTATGGGAGTCTAACACGAGTGTGTGCGAGTGTTGGCGAGTGTCAGGATACGTATATAAAGAGGCCCCCACTGGCACCATTATTCACACCACGCAACACCACCACGGACGGACGTACTCTGCAGGATACAGCCCAACCCACCCACCCACCAACGCACCATGTCCATCAGGAGGCGGAGAGCGGCAGCTGTGCTCATACTGAAAATGCAGATGCACACCACTAGCGTCGACTCACGTTAGTTTCACCGTTACTCGCGTAGACTCACGTCGGTTTCGCATAGACTCACGTTAATATCGCGTAAATTCGTGTTGTTTCGCATAGACTCGCGACATATATTGTGAAATCCAGACCACCACGTGGGTACTCTCGTTTACGCGTGTTACACTCGCGTTACCCCGTGTTAACTCGCGTTAGCGTCGTGTTGACTCCTGTTAAAATCGCCTTTGGCAATATTGGTTGTTTACTATAGTGTAGACTCCTGTTGTACTCGTGTAGACTCACGTAGACCCGCGTGGACTAGTGTAGACTCGCGATCATTAAATTTCTAAATAGTACAACGTGACTGTCACGCGAGTCTACATGAGTGTCACACGAGTCTACAGGAGTTTACGCGAGTCTACGCGACTCTATGCGAGTTGGCGTCCTACTCCCACTTGACTCTCCAATTTTTGTGTCTGTACACAAATTTTGGCCGCGTTCGCGAGTCTACGCGGTCCACCGCGAGTCTGTGCGAGTGTCGGCGAATTTGGGATAATCATTGGCGAGTGCAAAAATTTCATCACTCGCGTTGGAGTTGCGCTCCGACTCGCCAATGTGTGAACCTTGCTTAAGAACAGCCAGAGATAGCTGGTGTTCAACTTGTCAGTTGTGTGCTGTGATCGAAGATCTACCAGGTCGGGTTCCCCCCATCAAGAAGAGGACTAGCTTGGGCAACCCACTTTGGTCTCCCCCTTTCTGGCCTTCGATGCGGTGCACAAACCAAGTACCAAAGGATTCCTACCTTGTTTTGTTCAAGGGATTATGAGGATAGTGTAGTAACTTGAGATCTACCAGATCGGGTTCCCCCCATCAGGAAGAGGACTAATTTTGGGCAACCCACTTTGGGCTCCCCTTTCTGGATTCTCTTTTTGCTACATGGTTCTGATAGTTCCACGAACTAGCAAGCAAGGAAGGAAGACACTTACCTTGACCCCCCTTAGACTACCTATAATGTCACTATCTAGACTGCTTGCCACTCTAGGTAGATCATTATGCTAGTCACCCTAACCCCCCAAACCTTGTAGCAGAACTCCAGCATATCCTTTGGGGATCACTGCACTGTGGGAGTGCAAGAGGAACCCGGTTGTCCCGTGGTAGGCGCCAAGGTCTAAGGAATCATCTTGTGACTCACCCTGGACCAGTAGCTGGAGTCATCACACCCACCCCCCCCCCCCCCCCCCCCCTGGACCAACTTCCAGAGTCATCATGCCCAGCCGCCGTCCGGACTACTGGAACCTCCCTCGATCTATGGGCCCTCCTCTTCACTACAGCTCTCCTTTAAGTGCTTTTGTACCGTTTATGGGTATAGAGTTGACTCAGGGTTGTGGTAGAAGTTATCTTCAGGGGTTCTCATTAACATTACGTCTTGAGAGAGGTCTTTCTTCTCCCTACTTAAATTGACGTTAATTAGCCCACTTGCCGGGACCCATTATACATACCTATCAGGGGATCCTTATATATGCAGCTTCCCGGGTTATTGGTCTCCCATAGCCCGACAGAGGTGGCGTGCTTATATAAGACCCATAGCATCAAACACAAACACATATTTACACGTAATCTAGTCCCTTTGTATAACTTCTAGCCTAATTCATTTAACATTCTGTCAGGTTCATAACTCGAATAGATTTCACTCTATCTCAGCTCCCGACGATTGTTGCCTCAGCCTTCAGCACCTTGCTAGTACACAATTAGAGTTAAGGATTAATCTTTGCCAGGTGAGATCTAGCACACCTATAGTATTAATATCATTTGTGAGCCTTTCCGAGCCCACTTCATTGTTGATGACCACTTGGCCATTATTGCTTTAGAGTCAGTTAACGTCACTATATGCCGGGGACATCATTGCATGATCCAGACGGCATTTGCCATTACTGCACTCTTGTCTTTTGTTGAGATCCTCTCTGAGATCTATTTGGGTAGGAGGTGTACCTCCACCATTTTGGGATACCTTATAATTGTATCATAGGAGTATTATTATTACCTTGAGTCCGGACCCATTGTCCGATTCCTATTGCTTACTTGATAACCTGATTATTGTATGTCTTAATTATTCTTATTGTTGTTGATGATCTCCAGGTTACAGGTATAAAATATATGTCTTGCTCCTCCATGAACCAGGTGTTAAACTGAATAAAACCCATGTTAACTTGTTACCTGTGTGCTTACTATCCTGCCGTGTTGTCTCTTTATTTAAAGTTTAAGGTATACCTATCCAGTTAGAGAGCTGCTCATTGTACAAAGAATATCTCGCGTTCCAATTTGGACCGGGCATAACACCTGCATTAATTGGACATATTAGCGTATTGGGTTCTTGTCTACCTTTTATGTTGTGTGACATCATTGACATGCAGGTGATAATATTAATTGCATAATTACTGTAGATATAAACGGATGTTTTGTAATCTATTTGTCATTCTCAATAAAGTAGACGTGCCGTTTCGCCCAAAATCAAAACGTCATACCCAAATCTGCGATGGGTTACCATCATCACTATCATCATTAATATCATCAGCACTACTTCTATTATAATCATCACTACTACTCTCACCATAATTACTACTACTCTCATCATCACTACTACTGCATAATCACTACAACTTTCACCATAATCAATACTACTCACCATCATCACTACTACTGTCACCATCGTCACTACCATCAACACTACTGTCATCATTATCACTACAACCATCATCATTACTTGTCACCATCATCACTACTATTATGACCATCATCACTACTACTAGTACTGTCACCATTACTACCACTACAAGACTAGGAAAGACAGACAGACGTCTCACCATCCATGTGATATCTGAGACATGTGTATTATGTGTGGATTTCTGTGTGTGGGTGCCCCTACGGGGCACCCACACACACAGGGAATAGGTACAGGGTGGGGGGGGGGGAGGGGGCAATTTTTCTTTTGGACCTAAAATCATAACTATTGCACAAATTCAAAAAATCTTTGTTTAATTACCGTCGCATTCACGCACCGAAGGTTCGTGTGAAGTTTGGTGAAAATCCGTCAAACGGTCTAGGAGGAGTTCTCGGACGGACAGACAGACAGACATTTCGATTAGCATGTACCACTATACGGGGGTCAATACCACTCTGCTTACGCAGAGTTGATAAATTTCTAACACAGCTGACAGCAAGACTCTGGCGAGCTAGGGGCGGACCGCGCCTAAACATACCCACACACATGCAGGCGGCAGGCCGCAATGGACGGAATTTTCAAGCGTCAACTGATTTTCATCCGGCCGCTGCGATAGGTCTGGCCGGATGAAAAACACCCCCATACACACAGAGGCCGCCTCTAGCCCCGCCCCTTTTCGTTGGCCGGACAGGCCGGGCCTGCAAGTGTATGGCCGGCTTTAACCCTTAACTGGCAGCACCCGGCTATTGTCGAGTTAAATAAATGTGGCCTATGTGGCGGGTCCCGGCTAATGTCGAGTGCAATTTTGAGCGCGTAATGTGTGTATTTTACCGATTTTGCCCTTCGGTTGCACGATCATTGCAAGACAACCAGTGATCGTAGAAGGATGGTTCTGGTGTCATTGGAAAGCTGAATTAACGCCCTTTCAGGGATGCATACTTGTATTACGCTCTGGCTCTTGTTTATGCATGAAAACTAGCACGGAAACAAGCTCGTTAACGGTAAAACCCCCCGCTGGGCGGCACATCAAATATACTCCTCTACCCGCTCTTAAGGTGTTAAAAGAAATTAATCGTAATGTGAGGCTGAAAATATTAGAAAAACAAGTGAAACCCTGAAAATGAACTAACTTATAAGAGAATAAACGAAAGAACATTTATTGATCGAACGAAGTGTGTTCCCTTCTTTCGTTATTCCTGTTTCTATTATAACATTTATCGATAATGACATCCTCTGGCCATAATTCAGGTTTAAATAACTTGTCCTTATCTGAAAGATTAACCGTTACTTTTTAAGCCCTGTTTTTGTCTGACCTAATCGGTATTTCAGTTATGGCATTAATCTGTACAGCACATACATCTTTAATATATTCAGTTACATTTTGTTTAGTCACCTCTTTGTCGACTCCACCAACAAAAACGTCTACGAATTTGACTGCTGCTTTAAGGACTCTCTGATGCCTCCAGTCTTCTTTCGTTGTACTAAAGTCTATCCATGATGGTGGTAGTTGTGGTAGTTATGGTGTTAGTTGTGGTAGTGATGGTGGTAGTTGTGGTAGCGATGATGGTAGTTGTGGTAGTTGAAATAACTACCAAGAGCCAACATTACCACCCTTTCCACCACACCACCGAGCCCGAGGAAAGAAGACACAAGCGCCACACCACCAGAGTTGTATAGTACAAGTGATGATGGTTAGCCTATAGCAGTAGTGATGATGGTGACAGTAGTAATAATGATTGTAAGATGATGGTGATAATAGTAGTGATGGTGATAGTTGTAGAGATAATGACCGTAGTGACGATGGTGACAGTAGTAGTGATGGTGGTGACAGTAGTAGTGATGATGGTGATAGTATTAGTACAAGTGATGATGGTTATAGTAGTAGTGATGATGGTGACAGTAGTAATAATGATTGTAAGATCATGATGATAATAGTAGTGATGATGGTGATAGTTGCAGTGATAATGATGACAGTAGTGATGGTGGTGACAGTAGTAGTGATGATTGTGAGAGTATTAGTGGTGATTGTAATAGTAGTAGTGATGATAGTAATGGTGGTGACTAGTAGTGATGATGGTGCCAGTTGTACTGATGATAGTAGTAGTGATGATAACCCATCACATAGTTGGGTATGCCGTTTTGATTTTGGGCAAACGGCACTTACACTATTCCTTTAATTCCTCACCTGTTACTTACATAAATATCAACTCTTCCAATGTACACATCAATTAGTCTAAGAGCAGCTTTGAGTGTCGACCCTTCACATTTGTTTAAACCTCTTACTCCGGTATTTATCTTCCTCTTTCTGTTACCATTCTTCATCCGTGTCCACCCTTCATCTCTTGCTTCGTTGTATTAATGAAGGGGGTGCCCTAGCAAGCCCGTCTATAGAGGTGCGCTTGACACCCTTGGTTACGGCACCCCTGATGACTCGGCTAGGCTACCACAGCTACCTCACATGGTAACCACGCTCCTAACATGAGGCTGGGGGATGGTGTGGTGGGGGGTGGGGGGGGGGGGTTGCGATTAGTCCATTTTTGTCTGGTAGTGATGGTGGTAGTTGTGGTAGTGATGTTGGTAGTTGTGGTAGTAATGGTGGTAGTGGTGGTGTTAATGGTGGTAGTGATGGTAGTTGTGGTAGTGGTGGTAGTTATGGTAGTAGTTGTGGTAGTGATGGTAGTTGTGGTAGTGATGATTGTAGTTATGGTAGTGATGATTGTAGTTGTGGTAGTGATAATGGTAGTGGTAGTGATGGTGGTAGTTGTGGTAGTGATGGTGGTAGTTGTGGTAGTGATGATGGTAGTTGTGGTAGTGATGATGGTAGTTGTGGTAGTGATGGTGGTAGTTGTGGTAGTGATGGTGGTAGTTGTGGTAGTGATAATGGTAGTTGTGGTAGTGATGGTGGTAGTTGTGGTAGTGATGATGGTAGTTGTGGTAGTAATGGTAGTAGTTGTGGTAGTGATGGTGGTAGTTGTGGTAGTGATGGTGGTAGCTGTGGTAGTGATGATGGTAGTTGTGTTAGTGATGGTGATAGTTGTGGTAGTGATGGTGGTAGTTGTGGTCGTGGGTTAGTTGTGGTAGTGTTGTGAGTAGGTGGTGGTGGTAGAGCTGATGGTAGATGTGGTAGTGATGGAGGTAGTTGTGGTAATGATGGTAGTTGTGGTAGTAATGGTGGTAGTTGTGGTGTGATGGTGGTAGTTGTGGTAGTGATGGTGGTAGTTGTGGTAGTGATGATGGTAGTTGTGGTAGTTGTGGTGGTAGTTGTGGTAGTGATGATGGTATTTGTGGTGGTGATGGTGATGGTGGTAGTTGTGGTAGTGATGGTGGTACTTGTGGTAGTTGTGGTAGGTATGGTGGTAGTGTTGGTAGTTGTGGTGGTGATGGTGGTGTTGTGGTGGTGATGGTGGTAGTTATGGTGTTATGGTGTAGTGTGTGGTGGTGGTTCGTTGTAAGGGGGTGTTGTTGCTGGTGGTCGTTGTTGGGTTGTGTGGTGTAGTTCTCGTGGTAGTGATGTGGGTGTTGATGTAGGGGTGGTAGTGCTGGTGGTATTGGTTGACTGTAGTTTTGGTGGTAGTGGCTGTTCGTTGGTAGTGGTGGTTAGTAGTGGTAGTGATGGTGGTAGTTGTGGTAGTGATGGTGGTAGTAGTGGTAGTGGTGATGGTAGTTGTGGTAGTGATGCTAGGAGTGTGTGGTGCTTTAGTGGTGTTGCTTGTGGTAGTGATGGTGGTAGTTGTGGTGGTGATGGTGGTAGTTGTGGTAGTTATGATCGAGGTAGTTGTGGTAGTGATGGAGGTTAGTTGTGGTAGTGATGGAGGTAGTTGTGGTGGTTATTATAGACCCCTGATGATTATGGTAGTTATGGTTGTAATGGTGGGTAGGTAGTATGGGCGAGGCTAGGCTACCACAGCTACCTCACATGGTACCCACGTTCCTAACACGAGGCTCAGGGGGTGCGGTTAGTCTAGTATTTTCTACCCTTCACTCTCGCTCTGTATATTATTGGGAATATTATTGAATGTGCTATACTTTGCTGTCTCTTTATATTAGATGGGTGTAATGCTATCAATATACCTTTATTTTGGACCTTTTAATTACCCTTTTCATGCCTATTTTAAGCCCGTATTTTTTGACAGTGCAGTTAGTACATAGTCAGTACACACACACACACATGCAAAGAGAGAGAGAGAGAGAGAGAGAGAGAGCAAGAAAAGTAAATAAAAACTAAAACAAGCCTAAACTTAATAAAGAACAATAACAAACAGGACACAGCAAATGAAAAATATACTCACTACCAAAGAAAACAATACAAACAATACGAAATGGAAAAGTGAAAAATAACGAGCTAAGAAAGAATTGTCAAGCGAATACCAAGATAATGAAGTAAATAAGAGACAAAGTGATAACATATAAGACAATCTATTTTATATTGCAAGTATATTATAAGTATTGCAAGGCAAAGTCAATACCATTCCTAGATAACTGGACCCACTTCTATGGTAAGGATGAACTGTATGCCCAGGATGGAGTACATCTTTCTCGACTAGGAGTTTCGACCTTGGCCAGCTCACTGGACAAGATTGTTGCGGGGTTTCGTTAAAAAAACCTGGGTGTGTAAGTAAAATACTGTCTCCATATGGATCAGGTACTTCATGTGACAAACCAGTGAGTAAAATAGAAATAATCAGTCAAGATAGTGCGAATATAGTGATGTGTAATAGTAGTATCGATAACACTACACATGTAACTGATAGTAAAGATGAGATTACTGATAGAGTAGAATTTCCGTCTAGAGCTAGTAGTTCAACAGGAAATAATAAGTTAGCTAAAAACAATAGAAAATTAGTTGCAAATAAAAGTAATAGGTTGAGGGTATATTATACAAATTGTAGGAGTTTATGTAACAAAATGAACGAACTTAGAGCACTCGTTAGCACAGAAAATATAGACATAATAGCGCTAACTGAAACGTGGATTAATACAGAATCTAGGCATTTTTTAGCAGAATTTGATATTCCAGGATATAGTTTGTTTAAATATGACCGAACAGTAGGAGGGGCGGGGGTATAGCAGTGTTTGTCAGGAGTACATTAAAAAGCTGTATTAAATCAGGTATTAGACTAAATAATGATAATGAAAGTGTTTGGGTAGAGGTTAACGAAGGTAGTGAGACCATAGTTATTGGAGTTATATATAGACCGCCTAATATGAGTAGAAATGGCGGAACATCGTTATGGGAGGAAATTAAAATAGCATCAAGGTTTAGCAATGTGTGCATTATGGGGGATTTTAATTTTCCGAACATTGATTGGCAGCACCAAATAGGCGATTCCGATTCAGTAGAGTTTATTGAGGTAGTACAAGATAGTTTTTTATTTCAATTCATAGAAACGCCGACTAGAGGTATTAATATTCTTGATTTAGTTTTCAGTAACAATGAACATATGATAAATGATGTAGAGATTGGTGACCACCTAGGAAATAGCGATCATAAATCTATTTATTTTAATATACAATGGACAGGGAATGCTAAAGAGAATACGTCACTTATCCCAGATTTCAGAAAAGCCGATTATGGTGGGCTAAGAAGTGACTTAAGGGTGGACCCTATTGTTAAGCAATTAAGTCAGGATATGCCAGAGTTAAACTTGCCACCTACATATAACCAGTTTATTGCTTCACTCCACAATGCTCAAAATAAATATATCCCTAAAAGAAAATTTAGATCGCCGCAGAACCAACCAAAATGGATGACTAATAAGCTAATAGATCTTATAGGAAAAAAGAAAGGAATATATAGAAAAATAAAGAAAGGCGAAAATCATCTACATATATACTATCAGACTCTATCAAGACAGGTCAAAAAGGAAATCAGGAAAGCAAAAAGAAATTATGAAATAAGGATAGCCAGTGACTCAAAAAATAACCCTAAAGCTTTTTACCAACTATATAAATCTAAAGTTAGAGATGTAATAGGCCCCCTAAAAACTTCAATAGGAGAAATAACAGAAAATGATTTAGAAATGTGCAGTACATTAAATAGTCAGTTTCTTTCCGTTTTCACTAATGAAATTTGGCACAGATTCCAGAAGTCAATATGGTATATAGTGATAGTATAGAAAATATGTTAAGTACAGTTAGTATAAGTAGAAATGATGTGCTTAAGGAAATTGACAGACTGAAACCTCAAAAATCGCCTGGTCCTGACGAGGTATATGCTAGAGTATTAAAAGAATGCAGAGATGAGTTAAGTAGCCCATTAGCATTTTTATTTAACAAGTCTTTAGAAACAGGTTTAGTTCCAGAAGCTTGGAAGCTTGCAAATGTAGTTCCGATCTTCAAAAAAGGTGATAAATCGATAGCATCCAATTACCGCCCCATTAGTCTCACATCAATCATAGGAAAGTTGCTAGTCTATTATTGCTAGGAAAATTAGAAGCCACTTAGACAAATTTAACTTAATAAATTCTTCTCAGCATGGATTCACTCAGGGACGTTCTTGCCTTACTAATTTGCTTAGCTTTTTCTCAGAGGTATATGAAGCAGTAGATAGTGACAAGTCATATGATATTATTTATTTAGATTTCAGTAAAGCTTTTGACAGAGTCCCTCATGAGAGATTGATGAGAAAGGTTGAGGCACATGGAATAGGAGGATCGTTGTTGGGATGGATTAGGTCATGGCTAATTGGTAGGAAACAGAGAGTCAGCATAAATGGTACCAAGTCAGAGTGGGGAGCAGTCAAAAGTGGTGTCCCACAGGGATCGGTATTAGGTCCCCTGTTGTTTCTTATATACATAAATGACCTAGATTTAGGTATAACTAGTAGGATAAGTAAATTCGCAGACGATACTAAAATGGGGAGATCAATTGATTCAGATAGCGATATAGAGTGCCTCCAAAGGGATCTAGATACCTTACATGAATGGTCAGTAAATTGGCAGATGAAGTTTAACATTGACAAATGCAAGGTATTAAAGATAGGGAAGATGCATACAAATGTTAAATATAAACTAGCTAATTTAGAATTAGAAAATTCAGACTGTGAGAAAGATCTAGGTGTGTTTGTTAGCAATGATTTGAAGCCTAGAAAACAGTGTATAGGCGTTCGTAATAAGGCAAACAGGATTCTCGGGTTCATCTCTAGGAGTGTGAGTAACAG
The DNA here is from genome assembly GCA_032716605.1 of Paralithodes platypus. Taxonomy (NCBI): domain Eukaryota; kingdom Metazoa; phylum Arthropoda; class Malacostraca; order Decapoda; family Lithodidae; genus Paralithodes; species Paralithodes platypus. The sequence goes on along the minus strand of CM064491.1, from coordinate 24,804,403 downwards.
AACTGCTGATGTTATCTTAAAACTTTACTTGTCATTAGTGAGACCCCATATGGATTATGCTGTCCAATTTTGGTGTCCTTATTACAGAATGGACATAGATTCATTGGAGAGAGTACAGCGTAGAATGACAAAAATGATCCATAATATTAGAAATCTTTCGTATGAAGAAAGGTTGAAGAAATTAGGTTTACATTCGTTAGAGAGACGCAGAGTTAGAGGGGATATGATAGAGGTGTTCAAGTGGGTTAGTGGGATTAACAAAGGGGACATGACAAATGTACTAAAGCTCAGTGATAGCGAAATAACTCGTACCAATGGTTTCAAATTAGATAAATTTCGTTTCAGAAAAGATATAGGCAAATATTGGTTTGGTAACAGAGTTGTAGATGGGTGGAATAGACTACCAAGTGCTATAGTGGGGTCTAAAACGGTAGGGAGCTTTAAGATAAAATTGGATAAGCATATGGACGAGAAGGGTTGGGTGTGAACGGGGATCAGCCGGGTTGGGCCAATCAGCACTCTGCATACCCCCATAATCCTGCGTTAATCTCTAACCGTTTTGGTAAGATGATCCTCAGGGTATTAGAGTGTTGAGCCTATAATTGGGCTTTGTAATTGAACTGGGGTTGTGTGGGACAGGGATCTGCCTTGCTTAGGCCAATCGGCTTTCTGCAGACTCCCATTTTCTTATGTTCTTATGTTCTTATATTAACTTCACCACACCACCAAACACCTCCAATGAAATAAATGAAAGCATATATGTGATCCACCGGGATTCGAACCTGGGTTATCACACACAGATTTTTAGACACCTTAACCATTACACCACCACAACGTAGTGAATAAAATGTGGAAGAAGATACAACAACTCAACATATAATTAAACAAACGAAGAGACAAGAGGCCGACAGAAAAGTGGAAGGGATTGAAAAGGATTAGGAAAATAACCTTTCTGTACCGGCGACGTATATTTTTCATTTGATTTCAGCTACCTTTAGACGATTTTATGAAGCTTAGGAAGGATATAATATTATGGTAGCTAAAAGGATTAATTGAGATAGTCTGCATCATTTTCATGGGTAGACGTTTTACCCTAAGCTGAATAAAATCGTCTAGTAGTTGTCAGCATATAATGAAAGGGTCGTCGCCGGTACTGAATTGTAAGAGATTATATATATATATATAATTATATAACTATTGTTATGCCCTGATTTTATACAGGATTAACGATTGCTTGGGTGAGTTCTACAAGACTGGAATATCAGGTTTCATGTACATAAATATAAGGAATCAATAGAACACATAAATATAATTTCGGAATGTGGTTTGTAATACAGCTTTATTGAATTAACACACTCGCTGGTATAGAAAAAGAATCACTTCACTGTGGAAAACATAGGTAGGAGCAATAGATTCAATATTAAGCTTGGACTTGCTATTCTCCTAGCGCAATCGTGGATCTGGATGGAGCGTGCACTGCCACTTTCAACACTCAGGTATTATTCTTCTGAGATAAGGACAAGATACAAGATGAGAAGAAAGTCACTCGAGAGGCACTGGTTAAGTTCTCATAGTATCTAGTAAGGTTCATTGATTATGCCTAAGGCTTAGTTATTTTATTTAGATGTTAGGCTAACGTCAGGTTTCAATTTCACAAGATCTGGTAGAGTAGATAGACAACTAGAATTGTATACTTTTTGACTGTTAATGCATATGTTGGAATTCGTCACTGGGTTTAATTTACTTTACGACCTATCCCGCAAGCTTTAGGGATCTCAGAATATCTATACCATAATATCCAAATTAGGAAGAACTCGTTAAGCGGCTGAGGGTAAATAATGTTGCGGTAATTATCTCGTAATAACTTTTACTGGTGCGAATTCTCGGGCAATGAACAGGGAACTCTAGGGATCGAACTTGAAACACTCGTCGCGGTTAGCAAATAACTTCAAGGTGAACATAGGCAAATACAATGATCTGGTGATACAGTATCTCCGCACTGATACAATGATAGTTAATCGTGCACTGTTGGGTTATCTTAGAATCTCGATCTGATGTCGTCAAGGGCTTCTTGGCTGCTCCGGGGCCGTCCAGGGGGTCCAGTTGTGTGGAGAAGTTACAGATGGGCCATCAACCGTTGATGAAGTTCCGTTAAGGTGCTCTCGGGGCTAGGATTTTTAATGTTATGCTTCAGGCTGAGCCCGGACTAGCATCCCATCGAACTAACGTAAGGAGGGCCTGCTCAAGGGCTCTTCTTAACTGTCTCTAATCCATATGAGAGGTTCAAAGAACTCAGGTGGTTTTACCCTTTTGGTCACAAACTTTGTGGGGTGCCACAGACGGAATGTGCCAAGGATCTATTCTTGCTAAGCGCTCCTAAGAGTGTCTCGCATAGACCCTTCTAACACAAAAGATCTTTCTGTCCTAGATCCCTGTGAGTTAAGTACAAGTTGGAGGTCTAAAATAATAAAGTATTGATTGGTAATATAAAGCCTTCGTCTTTCAATAATTCTATTAGGTTAGGTTAGACACTGATATAAATAACTATATTAAATTCTGGGTGGCCAGAAATAATCAGTTATTTATATGTAGTTCTTTTTGTACTCTATATAAATGGTTATAAAACTCAAGTGGAAGAGGTGATACCAGCAATGAGTTCTTAATCACTTATTTGGGGTAGATATATGTATTAGTAAAAGGTCTCTATATTAACCGGTGGGTTGCCACGATTAATAAAGATCCAAAAGAATATATATATATCAATGTCACTGATTTTAAACACAGACTCCGGGGTGCCGCTCGTCTATAGGTAATCTTGAGTGGCGAGTTAAAATAGTCTTCAGTCAGAGAGCGGGTTGCCGTTCATCAGAAGCGATATTCGCACTTACCCCGCTCTTCTCCTCTCAGGGGTTAATTAGCAGGGCTGCCCGGTGTTGCCTGGGCTGGTGATTGATGGGTTTGTCATTCTGGGCTGTTCAGTCAGGCAGCAGGGGAGTTTTTGCTTTCTAGGAGGAGCCTTACTTCAGGGAGCGAAGAGGAGGTGAATGCACAATTTTTGGGGCTGGGGCTAACAGGCTCTTCAAGTTGGCAAGATGGTGGAGGTGCGGGGAATGCTGGAGTCGGGATGTTGCCGTTGCTGGGGGTGGTCCTTTTACTCCGGGGGGGGGGGGGGGGGGGGCTGGTTATGGGGTTGCTGTGGAGTCACTGTCTGGGTAATTGGCTTCTCATTTCCGGTGCCCTGGATTAGATAACAGTGTTAGTCTATACACCGGACATATAAGAACAAGTAATGGAAAGGATGTTGGCAAGAGGCCCCTTTGTTGGTTGTTGTTCGTGGAGGCTGGGGGCGGAGTACCTCGCCTCGTGGAGGCCAGGTGGCTAATTGTCCGACTTATATAAGTAAGTTACTTTTTAAGGAAGGAAAGGAGTGGGGGGGAATGTATAGCCCTCCCGTTACCTGTAGTCCCTGAGTAATGAAGTGACAAGTAATGAAATACACTCAGACGTACCCGCACGTGTGTATAAGTGGTTGTTAACCAGAGTTCCTCTGGTGGTCCTTTATCATGTCGGGGTCGAGGGGGGGCGGAGCAGGTGGAAGTCCCTCTGTGACCTGACACGGCTCGGCGGCCTGGCCTTCGAGTTAATTGGTTTGTTGTGGTCAGCCAAATCTGGTTCAGGCTGGAAAACACTAAAACAGGAATATATTGGCGAGGCGAGAGAGGGAGAGAGAATATCTATAGTCAGAGATAATGATCCAAGAGGAGGCAGGACATGCGTAATCAGGGTGGTAGTGCAGTTATCATTATATCACATTGATCGACTCTGGTAGTCACGTACCTGGCACAAACACAACGCAAGGAATTGTCGCCTCGTCGTGTGGGTGAGGTCATGTTCTAAGTCTGGCTTGGTTACTAAAAAGGAAGGAGATAGAGCAATGTGAATTGTATACTAGAAGGGGGTGTCTGACGAGATGTGTAGAAGGGGGGGGGGGAAGAAGATTGTAAAAGAAAACATGCACAATGGGTTACGTAATTCAATGGTTCGTAGAACATACCACGTGAGGTTATGAATAGGTATTGGTTAGAAGGGTAAAGAACAAATACTTAGGTTAGTTTTGTGGGTTACTCAGCATCATGGGTTTAGTATGTTCATAAGGGAAACAACAATAAATCATATGGGCCCCCAGTGGGTTGCGGGGTGGCCTAGGGTAATTGCATAATCCAATCTCGGAATTACTCTTCGGGATTTGCTAGGTTAATATTAAGGGGTTAGTATATTACGGAAGGAGACAACAATAAAGATCATATGGGCCCCCAGTGAGTTACGGGGCGGCCTTGGGTAATTGCATAATCCAATATCGGAATTATTCCTTGGTTTTGGTTGGTTGATGTAAGGAGGTTGATACTAGAAGGGTTGGGAATATACGACCTTTGAGAAGGGTTGGGAATATACAACCTTGGGGGGGGTTGGAGGTTAACGTCCGTGGTCGGCCATTTTGTGGTGGGTTGCCTCTGCTGGTTGATGAGGTGGTAGTCTTCTTGGGCTGGGGGCGGTGGCCTTGGCTTGGGGATTATCGCGGAGGGGCGGGGTCGTTCGCTCTCCCTCCGTCTTGGGTGAGTGTCCGTGTGTCTCCTCCGGCCATGCCTCTCTGTGTTTCTTTCGTGTTGGTTTGGGAGGGGGGGTCCTGGCGTCTTTCTGTTTGTCCTGTATTTCATATATATATATACAGTATATACAGGTATGTATGGATGGGGTGGTAAGTAGGGGTTTAAGGGGGTAGGAACCTTTAGGTTGGGTTTGGTGATGGGTGTGGCAAGGTTGTGGTTGGGGCCGGGTTCGAGGGGTGGGGATGGTGTTTCAAGAGGTTTGTATATGCGTATGAAACGATTTCGCATTGTCCTGGTTTCTCCATGATAGTTGATGGAGGTTTGGTAGGCATTTGGGACATGGGATACTGTGTATGGGCCTACGTAACGCGATCCTAGTTTATTTACGACCGGTAGTTTGGCCACCATTACGGTGTCGTGAATGGCGAAGGGACTTATGTCATCTGTGGCGTCGTGTTTGGTGTCAAATTTGTGCGGTATGAAGGGTGTTCTTTAATTGTTGTAGGGGGTCAAGGGTGAACTGGGTTGTGGACTGTTTGGCCTGGTGATAAAAAGGTAGTAAAAGTGGGGCTGTTCCATATACTCTTTCGTGAGGGGAAACTCCATTTTTCTTTTGGGCAAGTGTTCATTCCCCATTGTATCATCTTAATTCGGGATGGCCAGTCTGAGGTATTTAAAGCGATCATCCTGGTACGTAATTGGTTGTTGATGGTGCGATGACTTCTTTCGCAGACTGCCTTGCCTTGGGGCCAGTAGGGGGAGGAGTGTTTGGTTTTTATGCCACATAGCTTGGTGAACTCTTCCCAGATTTGCCGTTTAAACTCGGGGGCGTTATCGGATAGGAGTGAAAGGGGTATACCAAACACTGGTAATATCTCGGTGGCTAATAGTGTGGCAATGGTAGATGCTGTATGGTCGTAAGTGGGGCAGGCGACCAGGAACTTGGAATATATGTCGACGAAGGTGACGATGTACCGTTTGTTGTGGCTAACGGGAAAAGGTCCCATGATGTCCAGGGAGAGGGTTTGGAAGGGCTTCTGGGCGGAGATGGTGCCGGCGGGTCCTGCGGTGCGGCACCTGTCTTTGCCGAGTGCACATGGTTTGCAAGATTCGGTGACCTTCCTTGCAATTCCGGAGGGGTTTGTGGTCCAGTATTGGTCCTGAAAAATTTTCAGCATCTTGTTTTGGCCTAAATGAATCCCGTTTCCTTCGCGGATTGCAATCATGTAATCTTGAGCAACATTTGGTTCGACGACGATATGTCCGGAGTCCGTGGTTAGTTGGTCACCCCAGCGAGTTAGTTGGGAAAAGATCTGGTTGGGGATCCATTTTGGTTTGATTTTTCTTTGCCAGGATTGAAGTAGGTGGTACTGGGGTGGAGTCTTGGCGGATGGAGGTGTTGACGAGGTCCGTGTGTTGCAAGGCTGCTAGATTGGTGGGGATGTTTTCGGGTACAGGGAGACGGGAGAGGGCGTCGACGTTGGTGTGAAGTTTTCCTGGGCGGTTGTGGATCTTGAAGTCGTATTCTGTATGGTGAAGAGAATAGGATTGACAATGGTATCAATTCCCCTATATAAAAGCTGCCACCATCACAGGCTTACCCTGGGATTAATTAGATAACTCAAATGAATGTTAGATAAATGGTAAGATTAGGTAAATGAAACTTGAGAATAATTAAGAATAGTATAATGAAAGATATCTTAAGACTTATTCAGAAGTACACTAATATATTGATTGTATAAGTATTCATATCAGTATGATTAATTCAAGTATGGTATATATAGTCTGTTATCACACACAGAGCTAACCTCTGACCCTTCGATGAGCGAGCCGGAGTCTCTGCCTTTTCTGCTCTCGCAGTTATATATATATAATAGTTATATTATGTTGGGTTACGCCCCTCTTTATGACGTAAAACCACTCATTATCATTCACGTGTACATCACGACCAATCCTAGTACCTGTCGATAATGACGTAATAAGGTGTGGCTTCCAACGTGACCTGTTCTGGGTAACTTTCCATCAGAGCGGTCACGCTGTAACCAACTCTATTGTGAGATCTTGGGAATGCTGAATAAAGCCACTTTCACACATTCACGATGTTGGTCCCGATGTACCCCGAGGTACACAAATTGGTACATCGGCAGTGACAGTGACACATGTACGCGTTTGACGACGAAGCCTCGACGGTGACACGTCGTAGCCACGACGGGCCAGATGGTACCACGATTGCAAGTACACGACGGCGCCACGTCAATGCTGTAACGGTCAAAATTCCGGTCAAAACCGTACCCCGACATGGCACGAGGGGAACACGACGAGGGGCGATGGACTTATGATGGTGACACGTGGCCGACCCGACGAGGACGACGCCACAACGTCAGGCAGCCTGACAGATATCGTCAATACATATGGTGTTAAAGGTATTACGTTCAACGGTCAAGTTTAAATACCCGCAGAGTGCCAGACAATTATTGACCCTATGCATCTGCCAGTGCCAGAGGATTATTATTATTATTATTTTTTTGGCTAAATCTATCAAGTTGGATGAGAAAGGAAGGATAATGGTAAAAAACCCACTCCCCTTGTCCATTTTCGCCAGAAATCAAGTCCCCGATGGTCCCAAATGTAGCTGAAATTTTCAGAGTAAATCATCAACTTTTATGGTATCGGAACTTATAGGTAGGAGGGTGGTGGGAGGGTGGTTTGGGGGATGGTGGGGGGGAAGGTAGAAGCGTAATTGACTGTGTTACAAATATGAAGCGATTGGTGAGGTAGTTTCGCCACCACGGATTTTCCTTTTTTTCCTTTTCTTCGTACGGATACGCTGGAAGTGGGTGGTGGGAGGCGGTTGGGGGTGTGGTGGGGGGAAGGCAGAAGGGTAAAGGCCGCGTCATACAGAGGCTGAACGTACTAGGACAAAGTCCCGAATAGGATGACTTGCAAAAAAAATTCAAATTTCAGGCGGGTCGGGTATATTCTGCATAATTCGGCATACGTTCCGTACTATTCGTGGGTTGGTCTGATGTTGTTCATGTATGTTGCCGACATTCCGGAGAGTCGGGAAAAATTTAGTGGCTACACTAAATTTCTACGAACATTCGGGTAAAAAAAACGTTACAAAATGGTCGGATGTTGGTCTTGAGTTATTCCTAACTCGTTCGGGAGTTGTTCTGATTAATTCGTAGTTTGGTCTTCTGTTTCGGGACTTGTTCGGTACTTTTTTCAATTGCCGAATTTGTTAGGAACTACCCGAACAAATCCCGAACAAATCTCGAACAAATCCCGAACAATTCCCGACAAAAATTCGATAAAATTACGATGATTCCCTCGTATTCCAGAATAAAACCCGCACGAGTTACGAATGTTCAGAACAGGTTACGATCAAATTCAGACAAATATACGAATAATGTAGGATGTCTGCTCGATGTATCTTGTTTAATTAGGAATTAAATCCGAATTGATTTCGAACAAGTAGAATAGCCTCCTTCTAAAATTAGAGGTTCGCTATTGCCCGCCAGGAAAAAAATCGACACCTAAAAGGCACGAAAGGTCTTATAGGCTAATATTGATAACAGAATGAGGCGAAAGGTCTCAAAATAGCCAAACTAACGGAACGAACGTCTTAAACCTCAAAACGAATATGCTAAACATGTGGGCCTCTTCTAAAATTAGAGGTTCGCTATTGCTCGCCAGGAAAAAATCGACACCTAAAAGGCACGAAAGGTCTTATAGGCTAATATTGATAACAGAATGAGGCGAAAGGTCTCAAAATAGCAAAAACTAACGGAACGAACGTCTTAAACCTCAAAACGAATATGCTAAACATGTGGGAGAAGGGGGTCCAGAAAAAGCGAGCATGTTATAGATACCGGTACCGTACCTCTGTTCTGCCTCTGGGTTCGAACACTACGATTATTTATGAGTATATCGTTATTCTGGCCTTCATTAGTTGATTTTATTGAGATTAGGAAGGACAATAATTAGGTTAGGCTACGTTAGTCTTACGTTAGGTGGTACATTATAATACAGTAAACTCGAATACAATACTTTGTTATTATAGCCTACATTTTGTCTAGGTGTATTTGAAAACGAATGAGAGGTGGAAGGATGGAGTGAGGAAGTACTGTACATGAACAAAGGCGGTGCTGGTTGGGGGGAGGGGCGTCGACTGACTTGGGACAGAGGTGCTACAGTGGTAAAACAGTCTGATGTTCTCATAATGTTCTTCTCTATCGGTTGTTTGTCGACATCTCATCGGTTAAGTTCGGTTAATTATCCTAAAGCATTCCAATGTCATTCGGATCTGTGTCTGATGATTCGGGTATGGTCGAAAATCATTCTTTGCATAACGAGTGTAAGTTCGATTCATGTTCGGTAGTTGTTCGAGATTTTGTCGTAGGTCGTTCTTGACTATCGGATATTATTCTGAACTCGTTCGGGCCATGTTCGTAATCTTCAAATTTCGGGAGAGTCTCGGTTGTATTCGGTAAAAATGTGCAAGTCATCCTATTCGGGAACTTGTCCTCCAACGTTCGGGCTCTGTATGACGCGGCCTTTATACCACCCCACCCCACCGACTGTCACTAAAGTACATATCACCTATTTCACATGCCCTCGGGACTTGTCACACAAATATGGAACCGATTGGTGCAGTCGTTTCGCCGCCACAGATTTTCCTTTTTTTTTCCTTGTGAGGCAAAAACCTATCTTGTGCAAAAGGATTGATATAAACATAGCTTGTGTAAGGATGGAATCGTCGAAAACACAGGAACAATCTCCTCTATCTAAACCCATCCACTACCTTGTGTTAAATTAATCAATAACACTTAGTATTTCCTTTTGCTTTTACTATTATAAACACTACTGTATTAGGTAAAATGAAATTCAATTCCATAGAGCATAATTATAATAACATTATTGCATACCGTGTATCAGTGGCGGTCGATATAGCCACACAAGAACAATAACACACACACACACTCACTCGACAATCAACACACAAGTGTTTCGGTAATTATACCGGTACACTGGTTTTTCATTTGAACTTCTTAACTCGTTTGATATAAGTTGATTATGGAATATTATATACGATATATACGGTATAGGCCTATACCATATCAGGTCTTTATTCATTAATCATGTGCGTATTTATAGTGTTGTCAGAATACTCCACTAATCCGAAGCACTGTCGGTCCGCTGCCATTCGGATTACATGACTTTTACTGTAATATATTATAACTATTTATACCCCGACGCCGCCACGTCGATGCCGATGAAACCTGATGCAGACACGCCACACCCACGTCATCGACACGTTGTAACCGACGTTACCACGCCAAAAGTCCATCGTGCAAAATTTTTGAACAAATCCAAAACTTTTAGTTGCACTCTACATCTACAAATTCATCACAGTGTTATCAATGTTGAAATCTAGTATTATAACTCTTGAAACACGAGTTATCAATTTTAATTTAAGTGTTAACCTGGACTATAACCTACTATTTATTGTATTCATATTTCAGAACAACTAATGGCTGGATAAAATTTCGATCAAAGACATTGATTAAGTGGTGTAGTAATTGGTGGATCCTATCAAAAGGATGATAAACTTTCTCTACATTGCCTCAATTATGTTCGATTTTCTCTTATGTCTTTGTTGTTTGGGATGTGTGTACACTTATATATATATAATATCTTTATATTGTTCTTTTGTACATTTTCTTCCAGATTTTTCTTAATTTTAAATTCCTTTTTATATAATGAATTTACAAACTTCAAAAATTTTACCCAAAAAATCACAAAACAAGAAAATGTATTCTTAATACTATAATCACTTTCTATTATATTTTGTTTGGGAGTAATTTCAGTGGTAGAAATGATATCTCTTATCTTTAAGGGGGGCATGTTAGGTACTCCAATATATCCAACTATTACTCCGTGTATTACTTAAACACTAGAATACATATTTAAAGTATATCTCACTATAATAACCTTAATACAACTACTCATATTAGTAAACATAGTATTTCTTACATCGACTGTACATGATGGAGACAAGTGGTACTGGGCGCCTAGAATCTGAGGTTAAGCAGACGTCAGCCACTTAACCCGTAAACGGTGGCAAAGCTCATAAGAGGTTTTACTGGGTGACGGCGGCAAAGCTCTTAAGAGGGAGGCCTAAAAAAAACATTTAAACGGCCCCAGTAGCACTAAACAATTTTTGTTTTTCCCTATACCTCATATCACTCCTCCACATCCCCTCCTTCCCCCTTTTCCCCTCCCCCTTCAATTATCACCTATTTTCCATGTTATTCCTTAACCCTCTCCGACATATGACGCAATTTTGAGCCGATTAGGGATACTTTAAAGCCTTTGTTACCATCAGGGGTATTTAGAAACCTTTAGTTTAGTTACTTCAACCTCTGCAGGTGTCTTTGAGTTAGCTGTGGGCAGAAAACTAATTTTGGAGAGGTAATTATAAGAGTGAGAGAACTCTATTTCTTATTGCTAATCTGGCAAGCTCTGCGTCATATTAGTCTGAAGGGGTTAATTCGTTGGTATATTTTTGTGCTAACATTAGCAATATGTGTGGAGGATGTGCTTACGTGCCTAGCGACTGTGTTATACAACCGAGTGTGTGAATGAGTAGGCTCAGTGTGGCTTGAGGCCTCGTGGAGGGAGGGGTTGCCTCAATTTTCTCCATAATTCATGAATGGGCTGGTCCATCTATATTCGCGATTTTGACCAGAAAAATTATATTTTCACTTGTTTTATTGTTGTTACAGGTTACTATCTTCATAGTGAAGGTAAAATAGGCTCATATGAATAAGTAATAATGATATTTATCGTAAAATGACGATTATAGGCCTGAATGGAGCCAATATGCTCGCCCATGGGCAGCTAGTTCAATACCCCCCCCCCTCGCCGTTGCCGGGTTAAGCCACTTTCACACATTCACGATGTTGGTCCCGATGTACCCCGATTTGAATATCGGGACACAACGTGTGTCGGGGTCGTCGGGGAGCGTCGTGTTACCCGCGGTGCGGGACGTGGCAAATCGGGCTTGGCCACCAAAGTTTTGGATTTGTTCAAAAATTTTGCACGATGGACTTTTGGCGTGGTAACGTCGATTACAACGTGTCGATGACGTGGGTGTGGCGTGTCTGCATCAGGTTTCATCGGCATCGACGTGGCGGCGTCGGGGTATAAATAGTTATAATATATTACAGTAAAAGTCATGTAATCCGAATGGCAGCGGACCGACAGTGCTTCGGATTAGTGGAGTATTCTGACAACACTATAAATACGCACATGATTAATAAATAAAGACCTGATATGGTATAGGCCTATACCGTATATATCGTATATAATATTCCATAATCAACTTATATCAAACGAGTTAAGAAGTTCAAATGAAAAACCAGTGTACCGGTATGATTACCGAAACACTTGTGTGTTGATTGTCGAGTGAGTGTGTGTGTGTGTTATTGTTCTTGTGTGGCTATATCGACCGCCACTGATACACGGTATGCAATAATGTTATTATAATTATGCTCTATGGAATTGAATTTCATTTTACCTAATACAGTAGTGTTTATAATAGTAAAAGCAAAAGGAAATACTAAGTGTTATTGATTAATTTAACACAAGGTAGTGGATGGGTTTAGATAGAGGAGATTGTTCCTGTGTTTTCGACGATTCCATCCTTACACAAGCTATGTTTATATCAATCCTTTTGCACAAGATAGGTTTTTGCCTCACAAGGAAAAAAAAGGAAAATCTGTGGCGGCGAAACGACTGCACCAATCGGTTCCATATTTGTGTGACAAGTCCCGAGGGCATGTGAAATAGGTGATATGTACTTTAGTGACAGTCGGTGGGGTGGGGTGGTATAAAGGCCGCGTCATACAGAGCCCGAACGTTGGAGGACAAGTTCCCGAATAGGATGACTTGCACATTTTTACCGAATACAACCGAGACTCTCCCGAAATTTGAAGATTACGAACATGGCCCGAACGAGTTCAGAATAATATCCGATAGTCAAGAACGACCTACGACAAAATCTCGAACAACTACCGAACATGAATCGAACTTACACTCGTTATGCAAAGAATGATTTTCGACCATACCCGAATCATCAGACACAGATCCGAATGACATTGGAATGCTTTAGGATAATTAACCGAACTTAACCGATGAGATGTCGACAAACAACCGATAGAGAAGAACATTATGAGAACATCAGACTGTTTTACCACTGTAGCACCTCTGTCCCAAGTCAGTCGACGCCCCTCCCCCCAACCAGCACTGCCTTTGTTCATGTACAGTACTTCCTCACTCCATCCTTCCACCTCTCATTCGTTTTCAAATACACCTAGACAAAATGTAGGCTATAATAACAAAGTATTGTATTCGAGTTTACCGTATTATAATGTACCACCTAACGTAAGACTAACGTAGCCTAACCTAATTATTGTCCTTCCTAATCTCAATAAAATCAACTAATGAAGGCCAGAATAACGATATACTAATAAATAATCGTAGTGTTCGAACCCAGAGGCAGAACAGAGGTACGGTACCGGTATCTATAACATGCTCGCTTTTTCTGGACCCCCTTCTCCCACATGTTTAGCATATTCGTTTTGAGGTTTAAGACGTTCGTTCCGTTAGTTTTTGCTATTTTGAGACCTTTCGCCTCATTCTGTTATCAATATTAGCCTATAAGACCTTTCGTGCCTTTTAGGTGTCGATTTTTTCCTGGCGAGCTATAGCGAACCTCTAATTTTAGAAGAGGCCCACATGTTTAGCATATTCGTTTTGAGGTTTAAGACGTTCGTTCCGTTAGTTTGGCTATTTTGAGACCTTTCGCCTCATTCTGTTATCAATATTAGCCTATAAGACCTTTCGTGCCTTTTAGGTGTCGATTTTTTTCCTGGCGGGCAATAGCGAACCTCTAATTTTAGAAGGAGGCTATTCTACTTGTTCGAAATCAATTCGGATTTAATTCCTAATTAAACAAGATACATCGAGCAGACATCCTACATTATTCATATATTTGTCTGAATTTGATCGTAACCTGTTCTGAACATTCGTAACTCGTGCGGGTTTTATTCTGGAATACGAGGGAATCATCGTAATTTTATCAAATTTTTGTCGGGAATTGTTCGGGATTTGTTCGAGATTTGTTCGGGTAGTTCCTAACAAATTCGGCAATTGAAAAAAGTACCGAACAAGTCCCGAAACAGAAGACCAAACTACGAATTAATCAGAACAACTCCCGAACGAGTTAGGAATAACTCAAGACCAACATCCGACCATTTTGTAAGTTTTTTTTTACCCGAATGTTCGTAGAAATTTAGTGTAGCCACTAAATTTTTCCCGACTCTCCGGAATGTCGGCAACATACATGAACAACATCAGACCAACATCAGACCAACCCACGAATAGTACGGAACGTATGCCGAATTATGCAGAATATACCCGACCCGCCTGAAATTTGAATTTTTTTTGCAAGTCATCCTATTCGGGACTTTGTCCTAGTACGTTCAGCCTCTGTATGACGCGGCCTTTACCCTTCTGCCTTCCCCCCACCACACCCCCAACCGCCTCCCACCACCCACTTCCAGCGTATCCGTACGAAGAAAAGGAAAAAAAGGAAAATCCGTGGTGGCGAAACTACCTCACCAATCGCTTCATATTTGTAACACAGTCAATTACGGTTCTACCTTCCCCCCCACCATCCCCCAAACCACCCTCCCACCTCCCTCCTACCTATAAGTTCCGATAACATAAAAGTTGATGATTTACTCTGAAAATTTCAGCTACATTTGGGACCATCGGGGACTTGATTTCTGGCGAAAATGGACAAGGGGAGTGGGTTTTTTACCATTATCCTTCCTTTCTCACCCAACTTGATAGATTTAGCCAAAACAAAAAAAATAATAATAATCCTCTGGCACTGGCAGATGCATAGGGTCAATAATTGTCTGGCACTCTGCGGGTATTTAAACTTGACCGTTGAACGTAATACCTTTAACACCATATGTATTGACGATATCTGTCAGGCTGCCTGACGTTGTGGCGTCGTCCTCGTCGGGTCCGCCACGTGTCACCATCATAAGTCCATCGCCCCTCGTCGTGTTCCCCTCGTGCCATGTCGGGGTACGGTTTTGACCGGAATTTTGACCGTTACAGCATTGACGTGGCGCCGTCGTGTACTTGCAATCGTGGTACCATCTGGCCCGTCGTGGCTATGACGTGTCACCGTCGAGGCTTCGTCGTCAAACGCGTACATGTGTCACTGTCACTGCCGATGTACCAATTTGTGTACCTCGGGGTACATCGGGACCAACATCGTGAATGTGTGAAAGTGGCTTTATTCAGCATTCCCAAGATCTCACAATAGAGTTGGTTACAGCGTGACCGCTCTGATGGAAAGTTACCCAGAACAGGTCACGTTGGAAGCCACACCTTATTACGTCATTATCGACAGGTACTAGGATTGGTCGTGATGTACACGTGAATGATAATGAGTGGTTTTACGTCATAAAGAGGGGAGTAACCCAACATAATATAACTATTATATATATATAACTGCGAGAGCAGAAAAGGCAGAGACTCCGGCTCGCTCATCGAAGGGTCAGAGATTAGCTCTGTGTGTGATAACAGACTATATATACCATACTTGAATTAATCATACTGATATGAATACTTATACAATCAATATATTAGTGTACTTCTGAATAAGTCTTAAGATATCTTTCATTATACTATTCTTAATTATTCTCAAGTTTCATTTACCTAATCTTACCATTTATCTAACATTCATTTGAGTTATCTAATTAATCCCAGGGTAAGCCTGTGATGGTGGCAGCTTTTATATAGGGGAATTGATACCATTGTCAATCCTATTCTCTTCACCATACAGAATACGACTTCAAGATCCACAACCGCCCAGGAAAACTTCACACCAACGTCGACGCCCTCTCCCGTCTCCCTGTACCCGAAAACATCCCCACCAATCTAGCAGCCTTGCAACACACGGACCTCGTCAACACCTCCATCCGCCAAGACTCCACCCCAGTACCACCTACCCTACTTCAATCCTGGCAAAGAAAAATCAAACCAAAATGGATCCCCAAACAGATCTTTCCCAACTAACTCGCTGGGGTGACCAACTAACCACGGACTCCGGACATATCGTCGTCGAACCAAATGTTGCTCAAGATTACATGATTGCAATCCGCGAAGGAAACGGGATTCATTTAGGCCAAAACAAGATGCTGAAAAATTTTCAGGACCAATACTGGACCACAAACCCCTCCGGAATTGCAAAGAAGGTCACCGAATCTTGCAAACCATGTGCACTCGGCAAAGACAGGTGCCGCACCGCAGGACCCGCCGGCACCATCTCCGCCCAGAAGCCCTTCCAAACCCTCTCCCTGGACATCATGGGACCTTTTCCCGTTAGCCACAACAAACGGTACATCGTCACCTTCGTCGACATATATTCCAAGTTCCTGGTCGCCTGCCCCACTTACGACCATACAGCATCTACCATTGCCACACTATTAGCCACCGAGATATTACCAGTGTTTGGTATACCCCTTTCACTCCTATCCGATAACGCCCCCGAGTTTAAACGGCAAATCTGGGAAGAGTTCACCAAGCTATGTGGCATAAAAACCAAACACTCCTCCCCCTACTGGCCCCAAGGCAAGGCAGTCTGCGAAAGAAGTCATCGCACCATCAACAACCAATTACGTACCAGGATGATCGCTTTAAATACCTCAGACTGGCCATCCCGAATTAAGATGATACAATGGGGAATGAACACTTGCCCAAAAGAAAAATGGAGTTTTCCCTCACGAAAGAGTATATGGAACAGCCCCACTTTTACTACCTTTTTATCACCAGGCCAAACAGTCCACAACCCAGTTCACCCTTGACCCCCTACAACAATTAAAGAACACCCTTCATACCGCACAAATTTGCCAAGACACCAAACACGACGCCACAGATGACATAAGTCCCTTCGCCTAAGAACAAATAAAGGTACCAGTACCTAACTACCACTTTGATCCCCACAGCTTCTCTCTAATCTGGTACAATCCATTTAATGATAACCAGAACAAATTAATAAAAGCCGTCATATGGTACTGAACAGATTTATGTTAGCTTGAAGAGAGTTACAGTGTGTCCGACTGTCCTTCTCTCCGATAGAGGTGGTAGGGGGATATAGGCTGGGGGGGGTGAGTGGGGGAAGTGGAGAGGAAAACTGGGGGGTGGGACAGACTCGGTGTGACGTCAGCCACCTGCGCGCTACGACTGGGTGGGATGACCTGTTAGTACTATTGGTCTTGCATACCAGGAGAGTTCCCTGTGTGCACTGAAGCCACGGGAAGAGAATTAATTTCTTCGAATTTACAAGGTACACAGGAACCATTACATAACTTCGTATCCACATATAATTTCATTAAGCCATTTGTGGTATTTAAAATGAGAGTTTGGAAAACATTGGTGTCATCCACCTTATGTAACGCTTGAGCGAACGTAATACCCTTGATCGCTGAGGAATCGGGTAATAATACAATAGAATTTACTGTACTCTTAAGATTGTTCGCATAAACATTAACAATCTTCGCAGAATGCGGTTCAATAATAGTATTACAGTGAATGAGAATATCAGAATCCCCCATAGAATGTTCTAAATACTCATGCAGTTTAATCTCGACGGCGGGAAGAGCGGGTTGGTACCGTGGCAGTGCCTGGATCTACCTCTCCCGCTATTCCTGCCAGATGTACGACGTTTCCCCTGCAAAGATTCACTGCTCTCCACAACACCCTTACGTACACTTCTTGACACAAATTGTAAATGTTCTGGGAAGCTAGATGACGTCTCAATAAAAGTACCATCAATAGATACACCATTCATCTCTAGACTTAAAATAAATTTACGGGCCTTCATTGTCTTAAAACCCAACAGAAGGTCCGAAGAGATGTTTAAACCCTGAACAACGTACACTTTCTCCATCATTAAATCCAAGCCCTCGTGCAATGCTAACGGTAAGTATGTAACCCCCAATATTGAAATATTATCCCCTGAAACACTCTGAAGATTAACAGCGGGGAATTCAAGTTTAAACGAATCATCATGATTCAATTTGTTAAAGACAGAATTAGACATTAGGTTCACAGGAGAACCTGTATCAATTAAAACACTTATATCTATTATTTACACATGACTTCAATATTAACGAGTCAGGTGAATGCATAAGGGCACTTATCATTAACGTACGTAGGACATTCCGGAGTTTGTGTACATTGATGTTTTACGTTATGTTTGCTTGGGATTGATCGTAAGCTTCCCCCGACCTTCAATCGTCCAAATCTACCTTCACTTCCGGGCAAGTTCCGGTCCTGTGATCATTACACTTGCATCTACGACAGAAAGGTTGCTTACCTGCCGTATATTCATATAGCTCCTTGGCCTTGATGTTACAACGAGGAACAATGTGACCCCGTACCCCACAATAAAAACACATAACAACCCTGTGTCGACCAGATGCGCCGGTAGCCATTATCGCAGGTCTCTGCGTGCCCTGACCGCCTCCGCCTGCGGCCTGCGGTCGACCACCATTCCCCTGATAACGAGGCGATTGATGGTTCCATGTTTGAGAGCTGTAACTCTGTCTACTCTGACTTACTTGTGCGGGTTTATGGAATTTGGGAAAAGAACTGTTTGAGGAGAACTTCTGGGGATTTCTATGTGGTTGAGAGTTCTTATTTGGTTGACTCTGTTTAGGCCCAGGTTGAACTGGGGAAACAGGTAGGGAATTCCTAACGGCAGCACACGAGAACTGAATTTGCTCGGTGGTTACACCGCTAGTATCACAAGACTTCCTAAGTTCCTTTGAAAATTTATTGAGAGACATTGTTGGAGGGAACTCGATACGTCGTGCGATCGGTTTCACGGTGTCTGGTAAAGCATTAACCAGCATAACATACCCCAGTAACTTGCTCAGCTGTTCTATTGTTATCTTACTGTCCTCAAACCAGGAGTGACGAACTAGATTATGCGACATACAATTCGCGAACTGTGAACACTGCGCCAATAATGTATCTACTGACAGATTTTTCTTTTGCTTCAATAGCTGATCGGCGAAATGATGGAATTTCGCGAATTCCCCCTTAGCTGACGACCCAAAGTTCTCTAGGAATTCTAGCCTGAACTCATCGTAAGTCTTAGCATTTATGACGTCATCGCAAGCCAAAAGGTACCCAGCTGGAGTATTCCCCTTGTCAATTTTCGAGCGAAAAATTTCAATTTTGGCCTTCTCCTGAGTAATACCCTTTGCTGCCATTTCCGTCTCTACATCATCCAAAACTGAGAAAATATTTCTGTGTTCTTTCAACCCAGTGAAATGTTTGACGGCCTGCCCATGGGTCACACTTAAATGAAAAGCTTGGGGTTCGTTACCCGACATAATGACGTTATTTTTGGGAGGTGTGGGAATTACTATACTAGGCAATGGTTCTAAATAGGTGGGGGTCGCATCTCGGAAAGTCCCGCTTCTTAACACACTCTGATTAACATTTTGATACAAAGGTGGAGATCCCGAAGAAGCCGGATATGCTTTAGATTCAATCTCTGAATAATGATTATCAAAATCACTCCAATAATCGTCCGAAAAATCGTCTCCACTATCCTCAGCAATATCAGATAATTCGGGATCAACTGGATTGATAGCGGGAACCTTAGGCCTTTTTCTAAACTGTCGTTTTAATGACATGTGGAAATTTCACTTGATAAACATATAATATATAAAATCCTCCCATATAATTTATATAGTAAATAATTCCTGTAAAAACACCGCACAATAAATCCTGAATCTAAATAAACCCTATTTTGCACAAATTAATTAATTAAATAAAAGACAGTGATAAAAAAAAATGAATTACACAATTGAATGAATGTATTGAATTAAGATTGGTATAATTTTATGGATAGAAAGATGCACTTAAGGCCTCCAGTAACACGTTACCTCTTCAATGTCACGCCTGGCTGTATCGTATATCCTCACTCAAACCAAGGCAAGATACAACTGCCTGCAGTGCCTCTGTGGTATGCTAGGCTGAAGAGAATTGTTTTGAGTTAGCCGCGGTGGAGCTTGGGCGGTTTTCACTGCCGGCGACGTACAGAATTCGGCCTCAACCACTGACACTCAAAATTGGTCCTCCTATGTATGGCCAATTACACCACACGTCGGTACCATGTCCATGCAGACTCCTCCTCCGTCAGACAAAGTTGAGGATTCCCTGCTTCCGCCGCAAGAATATTTTGACGAATTTGCGACCAGTAGTTGTGTGGGGGAGCGTTGCAGGCAGGGAGGGAAACTTGCCAGATGTACAAGTGTTTCAGCCCGCCGTGTGTGAATTATATATATTTATACAGACTCCAGTGACTTGAATTAAATACTTTTAGTAGCTTTAGCGGTCAATTAATCGACACGTGAGTGTAGCCTCTGTTGTAAAAAGGACCACTCGCTGCACACCATGTATGGTGAAGAGAATAGGATTGACAATGGTATCAATTCCCCTATATAAAAGCTGCCACCATCACAGGCTTACCCTGGGATTAATTAGATAACTCAAATGAATGTTAGATAAATGGTAAGATTAGGTAAATAAACTTGAGAATAATTAAGAATAATATAATGAAACATATCTTAAGACTTATTCAAAAGTACACTAATATATTGATTGTATAAGTATTCGTATCAGTACGATTAATTCAAGTATGGTATATATAGTCTGTTATCACACACAGAGCTAACCTCTGACCCTTCGATGAGCGAGCCGGGGTCTCTGCCTTTTCTGCGCTCGCTCTCTGGATACCCACCTTATATTATGTTGGGTTACGCCCCTCTTTATGAGGTAAAACCACTCATTATCATTCACGTGTACATCACGACCAATCCTAGTACCTGTCGATAATGACGTAATAAGGTGTGACTTCCAACGTGACCTGTTCTGGGTAACTTTCCATCAGAGCGGTCACGCTGTAACCAACTCTATTGTGAGATCTTGGGAATGCTGACTAAGTGGCTGACGTCTGCTTAACCTCAGATTCTAGGCGCCCAGTACCACTTGTCTCCATCATGTACAGTCGATGTAAGAAATACTATGTTTACTAATATGAGTAGTTGTATTAAGGTTATTATAGTGAGATATACTTTAAATATGTATTCTAGTGTTAAAGTAATTCACGGAGTAATAGTTGGATATATTGGAGACCTAACAATTCTTCCAGGGTTTCCCTCCAGCGTACCAATAGTGCCGAGTTTGTCTCGCCTTTTCTAAGCCATTGCAAGCTCTGGTGGTCCGTTATGATGTCTAATTTGGCACCTAGCACGAAAGATCGGAAGTGATTTAAGGCCCAAATTACTCCGAGGCATTCACGTTTTGTGGTGACGTAATTCTGCTGGGTGGTGTTTAAGGTGGAGCTAGCATAAGCAATTACGTGATCTGTTCCGTCTCGGACTTGGGCTAGGACAGCTCCGATGGCATACAGAGAAACGTCCGTGTACAGACGGAAAGGTCGTTGGTAATCTGGGAAGGCGACGGTGGGGGCTTTTACCAATTCTTCTTTCAGAGTTTCGAAAACCAAGTGTCTTTCTGGGGTCCAGGAAAACTCGGTGCCTTTGTGGGTGAGTTGGTGGAGGGGCCTGGCAATGTCGGCAAAATGTGGGACGAAACGTCTGTAGTAGGTGGCTAGCCCCAGGAAGGAGCGTACCCCTTTATGGTAGTGGGGGGTTGTTGAATTTCGATGGCAGAGAGTTTCTTGGGGTCTGGAGAGATGCCTTGGGCGGAAATTTCGTGTCGGCCAAACGGTAAGACATTAAACTCGTATAAATGTCCTCCGCTGGTGGAGAAGGCTGTTTTTTGTTGATGTTCGGGCTTGATGGGGACTTGCCAGTATCCTGCTTGTAGGTCTAAAGTGGTGAACCATTTGGATCCGTGAAGGGAGTCGAGGGAGTCGTCGATCCTGGGTAAGGGTGTTGCATCTTTGATAGTGGCGTCGTTTAGCCTACGGTAGTCGACACAGAATCTGGTGGAGCCATCTTTCTTTTTGACGAGTACTACGGGCGATGACCAAGGGCTGACAGAAGGCATGGCAATGCCGGCGTCCAACATCTCTTGAACCTGCTGGTCCTCCTCTTGACGCTGGAGTGGGTTTTTCCTGTGGGAGGGTTGTCGTAGTGGGGGTCCCGTGGTGTGAATGGCGTGTTGTTCCAAGTGTGTTCGTCCTATTTCTGTTGGGGTCTGGGCGAATACGTCACGAAAATCATGTAGCAATTGTTGCATCTGGCACTGTTGCATTGGGGTTAAGGAGTCTGGTATGGTGGGTAATATAGGATTTTCGTTGGGGGTTACCTGAGGAGTGACAACTTCGTCAAAAGTTTCGATGTGCTAGTTTTGTCTCATTTGTTGGGTATTTTACACAGAAACTCCATTTATGATTGTTGTTACATAGCTTACATAGAATCTGAGCAGGTTTCTTATACGCACCCTCTTTCTTTTCTTTAGTCCCCACTTCATGCTTATTGTTCCCACGATTAAACCTTTGGGTAAAGTTAGTACATCGTCTGAAATATTGGCAATTAGAATGGTATTCTGTTGGGAAGACAATATGGCAGGTTGGATTATACATCGGTTTTGGCTTATGGAGGGAGTGGTGGGGGTTAAAATCCTGGCCTCTTGGGGTATAGGTCTAAGGGGCACCCATTTTTGATGGTTGGGGGGGATGGTAATTCGGTTTTTGATCATAGCGGGACTCATTATAGTCAGGGGGGGGGGATTTTTGTTCTGACTGGCTCAAGGTAGACTTTGAAGGGTACGTCGAGGGTGGCAGATGACAGTTTGGGGGGGGGGGGGGCGTGAGGAGTGCCTCCCGTGTTTCTACTCTATGGGCGGAGGGGGTGGTTTTTGTTGATGAGTTTGAGGGAGGATGGTCATGTTTAATTTGGGGGGGGGGTGAATTTTTGCTGGTGGGTTGGGGGGGCGGATTTTTTTTTTCTTTGGGTATTTGTTTGGAAAATCGCCTTTCGTTGGGGGTGCTGTTGGTTAACGGATTGGTTAGTTATGGGTGTTGGGTTAGGTTTATGTGTCGGCTTTGCGAGATGGGATGCGGCAGATTTAGGTTTAGGTTTAACTTTTATGTGAGATTGGCTGGGGTTGGGACAGGTTGTTGTTGTTTTTTTGTTTTTTTGAACGTGATCAGGCATTGGCCACAGTCAACTTGGGCTTGCAACTTGTGAAGGAGATCGAGCCCTAAGTACCCATCATAATGCTGGCAATCTGAGTGAAAGATTACGAAGGGGTGATAGCAATTTGCGTGAGGTGCGGGGGTGGTCACATGCAAAGGATGAGTTTCTCCCTTGGCATATAGGGGGGCATCCCCGGCACTGATTAGTCTAGATTTGGTGGTTTGTACCCTGCCGAACTTCTTATGGTGTTGGTCATAAAATGAGCTGAATATGCATGATCGGGAAGTGCCGGTATCTATGAGTAGTCGGACAGGAATTCCCTGGAGTTGTGCAAGGTGGTAAATGGGGGGTGATCGGTCATTTATGGTGTCCCCCGCCGAAGCCATTGTAGGCAGGGGAAGATTTAAAAATCCTGGGGGTCTATTTCGGACTCTCCCACGATTTCCTCCGTTTCGTGATCAGTTTCGAGGTGAGCAACGTCCTCGTTGTCGAGGTCTTGGACCTCCTCGTCCTCGATCATCTCTTCCTCATTGGCGGAGATGCGAGGCTGGACTGTGCGATATTTGGCGGAGTCTCTGATGTCATAAAGAGCACATTTGTGATTACATGCAGGGAAATCATAAGGGTTGATAATAACAAGAGTAGGGTTCTTACTTTTGTTGTTGTTGTAGGCCTGATTTTTGTTGTACACTCGGCGGATGGGGTTGGGGTTGAACCTGGGCCTGCTGGGTTGAGGTTTGCCGGAGTGGTACGTGGGTTTGGTGGTCGTTGGTCGGCTCGTGTTCTGAGGGTGGGTGGTGAACCTTTTGATGGCGGCAATGGTGTTAGTTTTCTGGGGTTGCACCGCGAGGATTCTCCTGATGGTGATGGTGATCACCCACGACACAGAAACTTACTTCCACCAGACGCCCCTAGACCTACACGTGCAGCTCGTCATTTCAACACACTCCAACCAATAAGAGCAAGAACTGACAGATATAAAAATAGTCCTATCCCAACCATTGTTAATATTATTAATAATGTGTAATAACGGTCTGTCACACCATATATACGCGCCCACCTTTAATAATATATGCATAAGTGTGTGTGCGTGTGTGTATTAGAATATAATTATGTATGTATTTGCTTGAGTTTGTTTATGTATATGTGTATATATGTATCTATGTATGTGCAGTATATGTGTATGTATGTGTGCGTATATGTGTATGTATGTATGCGTTATTTATGTATATATATATGTGTATAGTGTATACTGTTTGTGGTTCGAGCCCGGCTGAGAGTATCAGGTAGGATAAGAGAAGAGCATATATGCATGTAATGTGCATATATTTATGTATATGTATGTCTGTGTGTACGTGCTGTCAATGGTTCGAGCCCGGTTGAGAATATAAGGTATATAATATATATATGTACTGTACGTGTATTTATATTTATATGGTCATATGCACATATGTATGTAAATATACGTACATATGAGCGAGAACATATTGCTCACTAGCGCAACTTCTGATTATAAATCTATGCATAAGCATTATCTATTATTAAGTGTTCGCATATCTTCATCCATGTATTTCCACCCTTAACAATAGAACGCCCAGCTCTTCCATATTTCGCCTTCTGTCTCACACACACACACACACACACACACACACACACACCTACACTACCGAGGATTAACCTCCCATTGTAGTACCCGCACCCTCTTTACCTGACTTACCAAAACAGTTTCTGTATGTATGTATGTTTGTGTGCATACGTGAGCGTTTGTGCATACGTGAGCGTTTGTGTATACGGACATGTGCACACTTACTGCATGTTCTTATGTTCCTACATATGTATGTATATGTATGTGCGCACGTACGTGTATATACGTATGTTCTGTATATGAGTAAGTAAATAAATGTGTATATGTACTGTATATCACTTACTCTCATGGTTATTTTATGATAATTTGTATTCTGCACATGCATCATTATTGTATTTATTTATTTTGTTTGTAAACTAAGCTTACCATCCTCATATCTGTACATCTCATGTTCATCCACTAAATTGTAAAATGTGTATTTTCAGCTCATGAGGCTGCCATTCTTTAATAAACCGTTTATTATTATTATTATTATTATTATAGATCGTGTTGAAAACCAACAGGGTCGTGCACAGCAAAATATTTGCGAACTGCTGAGGGCAACGCTTGAACGAGATTCACCAGAATGTGTTGATTTTGTTGAATTTTGGGGAGAGTGGGGAAAGCAAATTTGATTTGTTGTGAAATAGAAGCTAAGGTGGCGTCTAGATCACCTTCGTACTTTATGTCTTTGATGCGGGCATGGGCGACGAAGATGCCTAATGAAAGCTTAGTGGCCTCAATAACTATGGGCCGGAACTGGTCCCAAGTGAGTGTGGGGTTAACTTGCGATGCAACGAGGGAAACGGCTTTTCCCAGGTGCGTTAACAGTACAGCGATTTTTTCTCGGTCCGTATTACATGCCAAGTTTAGCACTGGTTTTACAATGTCCATGTATGTTTCAATTTCGTACGTGTCCCCATCGTATTTCGGGATGGGGATGTGTGAGCGAACTGCGGCCATATTCGCGATGTTACAATGTTTCTATTGTTTAGCAATATGAAATGCAATGAAATCTTCTATCCGAATCAAGAACCACCGCTGCCGCCAATGTTATGCCCTGATTTTATACAGGATTAACGATTGCTTGGGTGAGTTCTACAAGACTGGAATATCAGGTTTCATGTACATACATATAAGGAATCAATAGAACACATAAATATAATTTCGGAATGTGGTTTGTAATACAGCTTTATTGAATTAACACACTCGCTGGTATAGCAAAAGAATCACTTCACTGTGGAAAACATAGGTAGGAGCAATAGATTCAGTATTAAGCTTGGTCTTGCTATTCTCCTAGCACAATCGTGGATCTGGATGGAGCGTGCACTGCCACTTTCAACACTCAGGTATTATTCTTCTGAGATAAGGACAAGATACAAGATGAGAAGAAAGTCACTCGAGAGGCACTGGTTAAGTTCTCATAGTATCTAGTAAGGTTCATTGATTATGCCTAAGGCTTAGTTATTTTATTTAGATGTTGGGCTAATGTCAGGTTTCAACTTCACAAGATCTGGTAGAGTAGATAGACAACTAGAATTGTATACTTTTTGACTGTTAATGCATATGTTGGAATTCGTCACTGAGATTAATTTACTTTACGACCTATCCCGCAAGCTTTAGGGATCTCAGAATATCTATACCATAATATCCAAATTAGGAAGAACTCGTTAAGTGGCTGAGGGTAAATATTGTCGCGGTAATTATCTCGTAATAACTTTTACTGGTACGAATTCTCGGGCAATGAACAGGGAACTCTAGGGATCGAACTTGAAACACTCGTCGAGGTTAGTAAATAACTTCAAGGTGAGCATAGGCAAATACAACGATCTGGTGATACAGTATCTCTGCACTGATACAATGATAGTTAATCGTGCACTGTTGGGTTATCTTCTTAGAATCTTGATCTGATGTCGTCGAGGGCTTCTCGGCTGCTCCGGGGCCGTCCAGGGGGTCCAGTTGTGTGGAGAAGTTACAGATGGGCCATCAACCGTTAATGAAGTTCCGTTAAGGTACTCTCGGGGCTAGGATTTTTAATGTTATGCTTCAGGCTGAGGCCGGACTAGCATCCCATTGAAGTAACGTAAGGAGGGCCCTGCTCAAGGGCTCTTCTTAACTGTCTCTAATCCATATGAGAGCTTAAAAAAACTCAGGTGGTTTTACCCTTTTGGTTACAAACTCTGTGGGGTGCCAAAGACGGAATGTGCCAAGGATCTATTCTTGCTAAGCGCTCCTAAGAGTGTCTCGCATAGACCCTTCTAACACAAAAGATCTTTCTGTCCTAGATCCCTGTGAGTTAAGTACAAGTTGGAGGTCTAAAATAATAAAGTATTGAAAGGTAGGGATGCCTTCGTCTTTCAATAATTCTATTAGGTTAGGTTAGACACTGATATAAATAACTATATTAAATTCTGGGTGGCCAGAAATAATCAGTTATTTATATGTAGTTCTTTTTGTACTCTATATAAATGGTTATAAAACTCAAGTGGAAGAGGTGATACCAGCAATGAGTTCTTAATCACTTATTTGGGGTAGATATATGTATTAGTAAAAGGTCTCTATATTAACCGGTGGGTTGCCACGATAAATAAAGATCCAAAAGAATATATATATATCAATGTCACTGATTTTAAACACAGACTCCGGGGTGCCGCTCGTCTATAGGTAATCTTGAGTGGCGAGTTACAATAGTCTTCAGTCAGAGAGCGGATTGCCGTTCAGCAGAAGCGATATTCGCACTTACCCAGCTCTTCTCCTCTCAGGGGTTAATTAGCAGGGCTGCCCGGTGTTGCCTGGGCTGGTGGTTGATGGGTTTGTCATTCTGGGCTGTTCAGTCAGGTAGCAGGGGAGTTTTTACTTTCTAGGAGGAGCCTTACGGGGGGGGGGGGGCTTATACTTCAGGGAGCGAAGAGGAGGTGAATGCACAATTTTTGGGGCTGGGGCTAACAGGCTCTTCAAGTTGGCAAGATGGTGGAGGTGCGGGGAATGCTGGAGTCGGGATGTTGCCGTTGCTGGGGGTGGTCCTTTACTCCAGGGGGGGGGCGGCTGGTTATGGGGTTGCTGTGGAGTCACTGTCTGGGTAATTGGCTGCTCATTTCCGGTGCTCTGGATTAGATAACAGTGTTAGTCTATACACCGGACATATAAGAACAAGTAATGGAAAGGATGTTGGCAAGAGGCACCTTTGTTGGTTGTTGTTCGTGGAGGCTGGGGGCGGAGTACCTCGCCTCGTGGAGGCCAGGTGGCTAATTGTCCGACTTTTATAAGTAAGTTACTTTTTAAGGAAGGAAAGGAGTGGGGAGGAATGTATAGCCCTCCCATTACCTGTAGTCCCTGAGTAATGAAGTGACAAGTAGTGAAATACACTCAGACGTACCCGCACGTGTGTATACGTGGTTGTTAACTAGAGTTCCTCTGGTGGTCCTTTATGTCGGGGTCGAGGGGGGGCGGAGCAGGTGGAAGTCCCTCCATGACCTGACACGGCTCGGCGACCTGGCCTTCGAGTTAATTGGTGTGTTGTGGTCAGCCAAATCTGGTTCAGGCTGGAAAACACTAAAACAGGAATATATTGGCGAGGCGAGAGAGAAAGAATATCTATAGTCAGAGATAATGATCCAAGAGGAGGCAGGACATGCGTAATCAGGGTGGTAGTGCAGTTATCATTATATCACATTGATCGACTCTGGTAGTCACGTACCTGGCACAAACACAACGCAAGGAATTGTCGCTTCGTTGTGTGGGTGAGGTCATGTTCTGAGTCTGGCACAGCTTATACCTCGCTTGGTTACTAAAATGGAAGGAGATAGAGCAATGTGAATTGTATACTAGAAGGGGGTGTCTGACGAGATGTGTAGAAGGGATAGAAGATTGGAAAAGAAAACATGCACAATGGGTTACGTAATTTAATGGTTCATAGAACATACCATGTGAATAGGTATTGGTTAGAAGGGTAAAGAACAAATACTTAGGGTAGTGTTAGTGGGTTAGTCAGCATCAGGGGGTTAGTATGTTCATAAGGGAAACAACAATAAAATCATATGGGCCCCCAGTGGGTTGCGGGGTGGCCTACTGTAGGGTAATTGCATAATCCAATCTCGGAATTACTCTTCGGGATTTGCTAGGTTAATATTAAGGGGTTAGTATATTACGGAAGGACACAACAATAAAGATCATATGGGCCCCCAGTGAGTTACGGAGCAGCCTAGGGTAATTGCATAATCCAATAATGGAATTATTCCTTGGTTTTGGTTGGTTGATGTAAGGAGGTTGATACTAGAAGGGTCGGGAATATACAACCTTTGAGAAGGGTTGGGAATATACAACCTTGGGGGGGGGGGGTTGGAGGTTGACGTCCGTGGTCGGCCATTTTGTGGTGGGTTGTCTCTGCTGGTTGATGAGGTGGTAGTCTTCTTGGTCTGGGGGCGGTGGCCTTGGCTTGGGGATTATCGCGGAGGGGCGGGGTCGTTCGCTCTCCCTCCGTCTTGGGTGAGTGTCCGTGTGTCTCTTCTGGCCATGCCTCTCTGTGTTTCTTTCGTGTTGGTTTGGGGGGGGTCCTGGTGTCTTTCTGTTTGTCCTGTA
This sequence comes from Paralithodes platypus, assembly GCA_032716605.1. Lineage (NCBI taxonomy): Eukaryota > Metazoa > Arthropoda > Malacostraca > Decapoda > Lithodidae > Paralithodes > Paralithodes platypus. The sequence continues at coordinate 24,775,322 of CM064491.1, read as the reverse complement.
TTTCATATATATATATATATATATATATATATATATATATATATATATATATATATATATATATATACACACATACATACATAAAATTTTAAGACTGAGTGTTCCACACATAAGTGCAGTTTCAGTCTCTTGTCCTAATGGCGGCATTCCAGGCAACCCTGTTAAGGGCTGCTTCACTTGTCAAGTTCTTGGATTTGAGATCGGCGCGTATAGTCCGATCCCAGGTCTTCCTCGGTCCACCCCTTGGTGCAGCTCCCTCCACAATCACAGACCTGCATTTTTTCACCCAATTTTGTTCATCCATTCTCTCCACATGTCCATACCATGCCAGTCTACTTGTACGCATCACCTCGCTAATACTCTTTATACCTAAACGTCTCCTCAGCTCAACATTTGTTATTCTATCCTGTAGCCTGGCCCCACACATCCATCTCACCATTCTCATCTCATTACGCTCCATTCTGTTGACATCCTCTACTTTAACGGCCCATGTTTCTGAGGCATACGTCATTGCACTTCTAACACATGAGGCATACACCTTTCCCTTCAGGGGGAGAGGCATTCTTTTCATGGTCAGGATTGGCATCAATTCTCTGAACTTCCCCCAGCCACACCTAATTCTAGCAACAGTGGCAGCCTCGGCCCCACCACCGGCAGAGATGGTATCTCCTAGGTAACAAAACTTGTTCACCAGCTCCAAAGACTCATTTCCAAAATTCACAGCCACAGGATCATCACTTAACACAAGCTCGCCTTTGCACACTACGCACTCAAATTTCTCTATTTCTGACTTATCCTTCGGCAGGGGCCCCTTTATTCTACTACAGCGCTTACTCCCATGGTGTACCCAACATCGACAGATGCTACATTGAATTGAGTTAACGCCCACTCCCTTTCCACACACTGCACATGGGTATGCACCGCTCTTTTCCACATTGCCTCGTCTCAAACTACAATGCATAACCTTGGTTTTGTTAATATTGACTCTTAAACCCTTGCTCGCCATGCCCTCTCTCCACTCTCTGAATTGGTCTCAGCATCCTGCATACTGTCAGCTATTAGGACTAAATCGTCTGCATAAAACAGTTCCAACGGGAGTCCACCTCTAAAAATTCTAGACAGCGCCTCCAAGACCATAATAAAGAGGAGGGGGCTTAACACTGAACCCTGATGGACTCCAACACGGACTGCGAACTCATCACTCAGTACACCCTTCACCCTCACCGAACTTCGCGAATCCTCATACATCTTCATTATCACACGCACCAGCCACTCTTCCACACCAAGTTTCCTCATAGCCCACTGTACAACATCTCTAGGTACCCTATCAAAGGCCTTCTCCAGGTCCACAAACACAAAGTAAAGATCCCTGCCTTTTAGTAAGTATCTTTCCTGTATCTGCCTGACTATGAAGATAGCATCGGTTGTACCACGTCCTGGCATAAAACCAAACTGCATATCATCAATAGAGATGCTTTGCCTGATCAAACCCTCAAGGACTCTCTCACAGACCTTCATGATTTGGTCAAGCATTTTCAGGCCCCTATAATTTCCTCTATCTAGCGCATCCCCTTTTCCTTTGTATATATTTACTATTACACTTTTGAGCCAATCCTCTGGGATTTTCTCATCTTTAATAATGGTGTTTATCAACTCAGTGACTAAGTTTACACCAATCTCCCCTGAGGCTTTTATCATCTCAGCGACAATGTCGGAGCAACCTGGAGCTTTACCGTCCTTCATTTTATTGATTGCGTCGCTCACTACAGCTGGTGCTATCAAAGGAGGGGGCCCAGATATTGGTTTTTCGATACTAAGCTGTTCCTTATCCCATTCAAACTCTACATTTAGCAATCGTTCATAGTGTACCTTCCATGCTTCTCTGATTTCATTTTCTGCATACACAATCTTCCCATTATCATCTCTAACACACTGTTCACCTATAATATCCCTACTGTCATTTTTAACTCGCCTAGCTAGGTTGAAGATCCCATTGGGATTGTCAGTGTTACACACTTGTTCGAGGACCAGGTCCTTAATGCGATTTTTAGCATTGTAAATAACTCTTTTGGCAGTTCGTTTAGCTGCCTGTTATTCCTCCCTGCTGCCACCTTTCTTCCATGCTTTGAAGCATCTCCTTTTCTCTTTCACAGCATGTTCTACCTCATCGTTCCACCACCAAGAGGTCTTATTCCTGGGGTGACCCTTTGTTTTCCCACAGACTTTGTCAGTGGCAGCGATAAAGCTATGCTTAAGAAAGTTCCATTGGCTATTTACATCGTTAGGCCTAGCTTCCTTATTTCTATTCATTTCCTCCAGTTCATTATGAAACCTATCCCTAACTTCCTTGTCCTTCAGCAGCCACACTTTCCTTTTGGGTATGTAAACCTTCTTGCGCTTAGGATCTCTGTATAAGCTCATGTCACACACAAGTAGCTTATGCTGGGGGATACATTCTTCGCTCGGGATGACCTTTACATCTCGAACTAGTTTCCAGTCTTTCCTGTTAACCAAGAAGTAATCTATCTGGCTACTGGAGACCCCAGAGTTATATGTGATCAGGTGGCTCTGTCTTTTCTTGAACTTTGTGTTACACACAACCATGTTGAGTGCAACGCAGGACTCCAATATATATTCGCCTTCTAGATTTCTCCTTCCTGTATATATATATGTATATAAATATATATATATATATATATATATATATATATATATATATATATATATATATATATAATCTCTTACAATTCAGATGTGAGAGAGTGGGAGTGTGGAATGGGTGTGTGTGCTGGAGTGAGTGAAGGAACAGCGAGAGAAGGTGCGTGTTTGTTTGTAAGTAACAAATGGAAGGAATGTGTAAGAGAGTATGGGTCTGTGGGTTCAAGGATTTTGTGGGTGAGAATGAAAGTAGGAATACAAACGTGGTGATTGTGTGTTTGTATGCCCCGACAGAGGATAAACTTGAAAGAAAGAAAGAGCAGTTCTGGATGAATGTGGAGGCGTGCCTGGAGAAGTTTGACAAGAACGAAAGAATATTTCTGATTGGGGATATGAATGGTAAGGTGGGTGATAGGAAAGTTGAGGGAGTGGTGGGAGGGTGGGGGGTACCATCATAGGTGAATGGGAATGGTAGTGCACTTGTGGACGTATGTGTGGGGAGGAGGCTGTGGATAGCCAGCACCTTCTTCCAAAACAGAATGATCCACAGGTACACGTGGAAACGAGTGTGGACGATGAAGGATAAGACAGTGGTGGAACGAAAGTCATTGATTGATTATGTATGTGTGGATGAACGAATGAAGAAATCTGTGATGGATGCTATGGTGTATAGGGGTATTGGAGGGGGTCTGTCTGATCATTATGTAGTAGTAGCTAAGGTTAGGATACAAAAGAAGTGGGTGAGGAGAGCTGGAGGGAGGCGAGAGGAAGGTGGAATGGTGAGGAGGGTGGAGAGGTTACAGGAGGAGGAAATCAGGGAAGAGTACAGGAGAGCAGTAGAAAGACGACTAGGTGGGTTCGACCTTTAAGTTATGGAGGAAGTGGAGGAGATGAGCAAGGTGTTTAAGGAAGAGATCTGTACAGCATGTGAGGAGGTGTGTGGAGTGAGGAGAAGAGGGAGGGGAGTGAAAGGTACATCTTGGTGGACAGAAGAGGTAAAAATAGTTGTGGAAGAAAAGAAGAAAGCATATAGAGAGTGGTTGGGTAGTAGAGGGAATGAAGATTTCGAGAGACAGAAACCAGCGAGGTACGTGGAGACAAAGAGGGTGGTGAAGAGAGTAGTGAAAGAAAGTAAGAGAAGAGTAAATGAGGAATTTGGAAGGAATCTGAGTGTAAAATGGAGGGAGAGTAAGAAACTGTTCTGGAAAGAAGTCAAGAAAGTTAGGGAAGGTAGCAAGGGAAACAGTAAGGGTGTGAAAGATAAGAATGGGAGAATGCTAGCCGAGAAGCAAGAGAGAGTCGAAAGATGGAGGGAGTACTTCAATGAGTTGCTAAATGTAAGGAATGAAGAACCAGCAAACATAGTTGGATATGGTATGGGAGGGAGAAGAAGAGAAGTAGTGGAGGAGGAGGTGGGGATCAGGTCAGAAGTGTGGGAAGCCATGAAAAGAATGAAGTTGGGAAAAGCACCAGGAACAGATAGAGTGTGTGGGGAAATGTTGAGGTATGGTGGTGAGATAGTGATCGAATGGGTATGGAAAATGTGCAAACTAGCATGGGAGAAGGGGAGTGCACCCGATGACTGGAAGACTGGCATAATAGTCCCCCTATATAAGGGCAAAGGGGAAAGAGGAGTGTGTGGTAACCACCGAGGAATATGTCTTCTAAGCGTAGTAGGGAAGGTATACAGTAGGGTAGTGATTGAGAGAGTGAGAGTGAGAACGGAGAAATGGATAGGCGACGAGCAGGGAGGTTTTAGGAAGGGAAGAGGATGTGTAGATTAGATTTTTACCCTGAATTGTGTTGTGGAGAAATATATGGAGAAGAAACAAAAGGTGTATGTTGCCTTTATGGACTTGGAGAAGGCCTATGACAGAGTGGATAGAGAAGGTTTGTGGAAAGTACTTAGAATATACGGAGTAGATGGCAAGTTGCTGAAAGCAGTGAAGAGTATGTATGAGGGTGCAAAGGCGGCAGTACGTGTGGAGAGTGAGCAGAGCGAGTTCTTCGACCTGAATGTTGGTTTGAAACAGGGGTGTGTGATGTCCCTGTGGTTGTTTACTGTATATATGGATGGAGTCATGAAAGAAATACTATCAAGAGCAGTGGATGTTGGTATATCGCTGAAAAGGGAGGGAAATGAGTAGAAGCTGCCTATACTGCTGTTTGCGGATGATACAGTTCTGATGAGCGATAATGAATGGGAGCTGCAGGGTTTGGTAAATGAGTTTGAAACAGTGTGGGAAAAACGGAATTTGAAGGTAAATGCGGGGAAGAGCAAGGTTATGGCCTTCGAAAGGGGTGAAGTCACAGAGTGTGAGGTGAAGTTGAATGGTCAGGCTATGGAGATCGTCAGCTCTTTTAAGTATCTGGGCAGTGTGTTGAGTAAAGATGGGACTGTGGATGAGGAGGTGCGGGAGAGGGTGCAACAGGGGAAGAGGGTTGTAGGAACGTTGAAAGCAGTAACAAGAAATAGGGTGGTCAGTATGGAAGTGAAGAAGTCCTTGCATGACAGTGTGGTAATCCCGACACTAACTTACGGAAGCGAAGCATGGTCGTTTGGGAAGAGACTTAGACCAAGAGTGAGAGTGGTGGAAATGAGTTACTTGAGAAGTGCGTGCGGAGTTACATGGAGGGATAGACATATGAATGAGGAAGTAAGCAGGGGTGTAAAGGTAACGAAGTACATTTACTCAAGTACAGTACTTAAGTAAATGTTCTCAGTATCTACTTTTTAAAAAGTAGATTTTTTGCCCAGTACTTTTACTTTAACTTGAGTATTATATATAAGAAGTACTTTTACTTTTCCTCCACTACATTTAATTTACTTCTTTTAATTTTGTGGAGTAAAACTTCAGCAAATTTCCGAAATATTCCTTCCAATAGATTTGAAATTCCCAATAGCATTTCCCATTGACATTCCCCTGAGTGTAGGTGTGACATTCCTTTGCTAGTTCAAAGGTCACCACTATATATATATATGGCGCTGATAGGCCTCCCTCTCCCCCAACCCCCCAGGTATCCTAATGGCTCTCCCATTGTCCCACAGGTTTCACACCTCACCCTTTCCACCCGTGATCGACTCAGTGCCAGTGCCACTCTGAACGCTGCCCAACGCAACTATGCTGCCACCAAAAGAGAGTGCCTAGGCGTCATCTGGGCCCTGAACCACTTCCGGTCTTTCCTCATGGTTTCAAAAGTTGACATAATCACCGACTACCAATACCTACAGTGGTTACGACGATCGGAGACTACCTGTGCACTCCTCGTCCGCTGGCGGGAAACCCTGGAGGAATTCGACTTCGAGATCCACTACAGGCCTGGGAAATTACATACTAACGCCGACGTCCTCTCCCGCCTACCAGTCACCGGGACAGAAATAAACAGCATAGTAACCCCATCAACTACATCACAGAAAATGTGACCAAACCAGCCCAAAGAAAACGACTCCCCAACTCTACTAACATCATGACTGACTAAAATATAGCCAAAGTGGATCCCCAAAGACGTCTGCTACTTCTTGCATCGGATAGGTGATCAACTCTACACCGAGTCAGGCCACATGGCTGTCGACCCTCACACAGCCCAAGAGATTTTCCTAATCATCCACGAAGGAAATGGAATCCACCTGGGACAAAGCAAGATGTTGCAAGTATTCCAACAAGTGTATTGGACCACTAGCTCTCCCACCGAAGCCAAAAGAGTCGCTGAAGCCTGCAGGCCCTGCGGCATGGGCAAGGATAGGACCAGAACCCCAGGGCCAGCAGGCAAACTAACCGCCATCCAGCCATGGCAGATCCTGTCTCTGGACGTGATGGGCTCCTTTACCCCCAAACAAGGCAAGAGATTCGTCGTAACTTTCATTGACGTCTACTCCCGCTTCGTAGTCGCCTGCCCCGTGAAAAAATACAGTGCCTCTACAGTAGCAGAAGTCCTCACCAGTGAAGTATTTGCCAACTTCGGACTCCCCGCAGTACTACTCTCCGACAACGCCCCTGAATTCTCTGGCCAAGTTTGGGAACAGTTTTCACAACTCTGTGGCATCAAAGTGTCACACTCTTCCCACTACTGGCCACAAGGGAACTCGGTTTGCGAGAGGAGCCACAAGACCATCAATAACCAGATCCGGACACGCCTCATCGCCCTACAAACCCAGGACTGGCAGGCTCAACTAAAAATTATACAGTGGGGGATGAATACTTGCCCCTGAGAAGACGGCATGACCCCCCATGAGAGGTTTATGGCGTAGCACCCCTGTTACCCTTCAGGAAATTAGCCAAACCACCAACCTCCTCCACCATCTCCACCGACCCTCTACAACACCTGAAAATCGTCCTCCACACTGCCCAAGTTTGCCAGGACGTAGCTCAAGACGCCACCTCCCCCCGGAGCCCTTACGCCGTGGACGACCATGTTATGTTGGACAAACTACTCATCTCCAGCAAGCTGCCCCAGGTACAGTTCCGAGCATATGAAACAGAGACACCGCCTCAGCCCGTCTTTTTTTTTTTTTTTTCTATGTGCGTGAGGGAGGCAAAAGGCAGAACTGCCTATAGCGAGTGCCTCCCCCATAGTTGAATGAGTGACAGGGCCAAAATCAAGGTACGTTCGAGCCAAAATTCCTGGACACACGGAGTTTGAAGCAATTTAAGTCATAGGAAGAGGGAAAGACTGATTCTGGGAGAGAGTTCCAGAGCTCAGCTGTTGAATAGAAGAAAGTTTGAGAGTAACGTTTCACTCTTGGTTGGAGAGTTGCACAGAGTAGGGGTGGGATTGTGTTGCAAGTCAATGAGAACCTCTGGTGTGTCCTTTCTGGCAGGAGAGTTATGGTGGTGGTGGGTGGGGGGAGGAGGGAGTGGAAGTATGCGATGGTAGGAGGGTGATGGTTTGCGGAGTGGGGGTAGAAGTGTTAGGGAGGTGGGAAAGGAAAGGTGGGAATGTGACAAGCTAAGGTGGGAGCATGGAAGTATTCCTTAGTATTGGTATTCGTTGATAAGTTGCAAATATCCGATTAATTACGTAATGGGCTTTGACAAACAGTAATTATATAACCATGATTTATGCTTTGCTATTATGTGGCAATTATTATAAAATCGCCATACATTTGCTTTGATATTCATATTAACGTGATTTATCTGTATATTTTCAGCTGATGGTAAATTTTCATGTCCTAATCTCAACTATTACGAACATTATATAGCGCAATAGGTGGTTAATTATGAGGACTTGGCATTACTATGGCATAGATGTGTAGTACTTTCAAATATTGTCATTAAATATTGAGGAATCAATTGTTAAGGGATTCTATTTACCGCCATCCGAAATAAAACCGACAATAGGATAAATTACACGCAAATATATCAAAATATGTTTATTTTAATACCACAAAATTTCGGGTGTACTTTAACCCTTCCCGCCCGGGCAGCATTTTATAATGACACCGCGGCAGATGGGCAGGAGCCCGGGTGTCATTTTAAAATCCGTAAGCTTGAAAGCCTATTAAGTTTGTTTTGAAAGCCGCGCGTCCGACGTATGTAAACACAGCTGGTCGGAGGTGATGCGTGCACCTCTGAAAGCAAGCAGATGTCGAAGCTTTGTTGTTGTGTGGTCTGCTAAGACAGATTTAGTGATGAAAAGTGTGTCATATTGCTAACATCGCCTCGAAACTCTCCACGGAAATCGTCATCACAACTGAACTAGTTGACTTAGAGAGCTCTACTTAACGCCAGTCTACAGATTGGAACCCGCAGTATGTTTACAGATGCGTGGGGATTTTTTAGCAGTTGAAATAACAAAGATACGGTAGCCTAGGCGTAGAAGATTTTCGGCCATATCGCCCGGATGTCAACAACGTCCTTAGGATAGCGAGCCTGTGCGGGAAGGGTTAAACATGTAAGGGTGTGTATTTCGGTATGTTTGTATATTGCTTGATATGTGAGTATGCTATAATATACCCATTCATAATTAATTGTCATTTGTCATAATATATCATCAAAGCTCAAACAGTAGTGACAGAAATGGTCATTTCGCAATAGGAACCTTCAACAATTCAAATAACTGCTAGTTGTTCTAATTAACTGCGGAAATACTTGCAACCTGAGATATACTCTGACATGTCTTCATTAAATGTGAACTTATTACCTGAGAAACAGGCTTGTTCCTTGAGAATTAAAGGCTATCACACTGGCCTACTTTACGTCTTCCTTCATCAAACCCACGATTTGCGTGGTCCTTCATCTCAATTGAATTCCGAACTTATGATATAAAGACGGAATGTATTTATTATGAACTGCAAAACGATTAAATACTAGCAAAACGATTAAATACTCTGATTTGATTGCGTTTATCTTCAATAATCATATTTGGTAGCTTATTACAGGAGGCTCATGCTGTAATATATAAATTTCCTGGGATCGAGTCTTCCGTTGCAGCGATATTTTTGTATTTATTATATTATTTGTATGTGTTTTAGTTTTTACTTAGAATGGCATTATACGAGGTGAAACAAATAATTTGCAGATATTTTGTCAATGCCATATAAATTACGTTTTGATTGTCTTGGGTTATCATATGCAAAAATACTGTAGTTTAGGATATGGTAATCTAGGTTAGGATTTAAGATTAAGTTAGGATATAATAACTTCAGTTATGCAAGGATAACATTATGTTAGCATAGTTGTGTTAATTAACTTAGGGTAGTTAGTGTAATAACATTTGATCCTAAAATTTTGTAAGCCTACTGTAACCAAGAAACATATTTTTGTGAATTCGATATACTTTAACCAATTTTAAACATGATAGGGTACCATACAGTCGTTTATAACTATCCAAATTAGAAATATAAAAAAGTCGTCGTCCGAGGGGCTCGAACTCCTACACTTAGAATTTATGCCTATTTACGGTTATCACAGCTCTACTTAACCCCTTATTGGCGGCGCGCAACATATGTCGAGTGAAATAAATTTGGACTATGTGGCGGTGCACGACAGCTGTCGAGTGCCATTTTCAGCACGTAATGTTGCTGAGAGCGAGAGCTGAGCGGTGGGACGAGCGTAGTAACCTTATGACCGCTCCCCACGACCACCGCGGGTGTACTGAACTGTATTCTAACTTTCTCAGAAAATTGTCTTCTCACTCGCTACACAGGGAATTATGTACGGAAATTACCTTATTTTAGGTTTTTTGCACTCGTGTTGCACGATCGTTGCAAGAGAACCAGGGGTCGTACAAGGATGGTTCGGGTGTCATTGGAAAGCTCTGTTTACGCCCTTTCAGGGATAGATACTTGTTTTACGCTCTGGGTCTTGTTTATGCATGAAAGTGAGCACGGAAACAACCCTATTTAGGGTAAAAAAAAAACGCTGGGCGGTACATAGAAATTACCGCCTAGGCCGCTCTTAAGGTGTTAATAACCTGACAATGGTTGGTGTATCCTTGTCCATGCTTATCTTACACGTGAGTTGCTACCTTCAATGCGTGTCGACTTTTTTCATTGTATTATAGGTCAAAATTATCATAATTGCGATAATATGGAATAAACTCTATTTTTGTATTAGCGATTGCAAAACATTATTGATACAGAGGGAATCTATTCAGGCCAAAATTGGAGTAAATAAAGTCGAGGAGCGAGTTCATCCGATAATGGTAGATGACGACGGTCATGCATTAAGCCAGTGTGATAAGGAGATGACGATTCCATGCCCAAGGTCGAAGGACGACAGAAAGTAAGTCCCTTTAGGAGAAAGGAGGACTACAAAGGTGTTTTATTTAATAGTGGCCCCTCTATCATTGACGATATGCCTATTAGTATAATAGTCTCCCATCAAACACCGCGGTCGCTAGTTTGAATCTACCACGCGGGAGGACAGGAGTACTATACTTCATAAGGTTAACGCTTATTCTCTTATGGAATCGTCTTATGATCGGGTACTCTACGAAAAAACTTTGTAAAAAATAAAAAATAAAATTAACTTAATACAGTAATTGCTATACTCATGCTTTCCCAATGCGTGGATATCTTGCGTGTGGATTTCTGACGCTGGCCCCCTAGCGGCCATACTTCCTTCCTCCTCCCGCGTCCGTTCCGTGAGGGTGGGTTACTCTGTGCTCCGGCTCATTTGTATATATCTGAGTTGTATTGAACAGAGTTGAGATTAGCTAGCACAGGCTGCCCCATTGGTACGTCCGCATGAGGTGTTTAAATTAGGGTAGGCCTACTATTGTAACAGGCACCTACGTATCCCAGGATCATCGCGCCATGTTTGTTATTTGTGTTTTATTTTTGTGCCTTAGCTTTCTGATAGTTATTTAGGAGGCTACCATTCCGCAAGTTTATGCTTCAGGCCGTCACTATGAGGTATTTGCATAGTTTATTTTAGCAGATGCTCTAGTTCAAGGGTTGTCACACGTGGTGTGGAATCTTCTGGAGTCCGTATCTGCGCGTGGGTCCCTATCGCGGGCCTCTTCCTCCTCGTGCTGCTGCTGCTGGGTTTTCGGAGCGTCTGGTTGCAGCCACCTCGATGTTTCGTCGTCACCTTATGGTCAGCCTCATTAGGGGTCTCCAATGTAGGCTAGGGGTTATTTATTGTTTATAAATTAAGCTCTATATATATTTTAAGCCTAATATTTTCCCCTATATGTGTTTTTGCATGTGTGCTGTACATGCTTTGGGGATTTGGGACACGTCCCGTTTATTTGGTTTTTTTTTGGGAGGTGTTTGACTTTCCCATGTAAGTCCTCACCTCTGAAAATTTTGGTTCGTTTTTCTCAGCAGAGCCGCCGTTTTCTCGTCTCAGACGATAAGAAACCAACCAAATGTCCCGGCGTGGTGTGCTGAACCACGAACCTTCTGGCGGAATTTGCTAAATTCTTAAGGGAGTAAACTCGGCCCGCCGAGTGAACTCGCCCTGACCGATAGCCTCACGCAGGAAGACTCATCTCGCCCAGCGTAACAGTCAAATGGGCTTAACTATGACTCAAGTCATAAAGCTAGTTAACTATCTATCTAGTGCAAATAGTCAATGATAGTAAAATACTTAAGGTCGATTGGGCCAGTGACACTTTGTCACAGGTAAGCAGTTCATATGTATGATAAAAGAAAGACCTGGGGTCTATCTATCAGGTCCAGCGGAAGGTTAGAGTAGCAGTGGCTATAACTAATTTTCCGGCAGAATTGAGGTAGGATGTGTTAACACCTCTCAGGTTATCCTTATGAGCATTGATTCCTGGAAATTGTCTATTTCCAGAATCTCAACACTTCAGTAGTAGCGGTTCCGGCAGCAGAGGAATGGCCGATTACGGCGGGGGGGGGGGGGGTCCCTAGCTCCATCATGCCTCGCTTTGACCTTTGCGCTACGCCTATCTGCTCTCTCTTACCAGTTTTTGCTCACAATTTATGTATAAAATGTGTAGTGTCTTGATCGTTCAAAGGGACAATGGGTATCGAAACGGTGCTCCGTGTGTTCTGAGTTAAGAGCGGTGGTGTTCGATAAGAGAGACTTTTCTTGGTTAGCAGCCTTAACTCGGCAACGGAGAGAAAGCTCTTAAGAAGTTTTACTGGGCAAGGGCGGCAAAGCTCTTAAGAGGGAAGGCCTAAAAAAACATTTTTTTAGGCCCCAGTAGCACTTATTTTTTTTATTTTTGTTTTTTTTCCTCTATACTTCATATCACTCCTCCACATCCCCTTCTTCCCCCCTTTCCCATCCCCCCTTCAATTATCACCCATTTTCCCTATTATTCCCTAATTCGTGGTATATTTTCGTGTAAACATTTCCAAGCCGGTTCTATGGTGTGGTCATGTGACTAGCGAGTGTGTTGCCTAAGGCCAGGGAGAGTGTGAGTGAGTCAGTCTGGCTTGAGGCCTCGTGAAGGGAGGGGTTGCCTGAATTTGCTCCACAATTCATGAATGGGCTGCTCCATGTTTATTCGCGATTTTGACCATAAAAACCTTATTCCCACTTGTTTTATTGTTGTTACAGGTTACTATCTTCATAGTGAAGGTAAAATAGGCACATATGAATAAGTAATAACGATATTTATCGTAAAATGACGATTATAGGCATGAATGGAGCCTAATATGCTCACCCAGAACAGTGGTGTTCAATACCCCCTGCTCGCCGTTTATAGGTTAAAGGAGATTAAATACATTTTTAACGTTTATGCGAAAGACACTGCTCATAAAGCGCTCCATTGCGATGACGAGGCTCTCTGGGAGCATCTAGTCATAAAATCTCCGCTAGTTAAGTCAACTCCGGCCAAGTCAACCAAACCTAAAACTAAATCGAAAGTACTTTCCTAGCAGGTAGTAACTAGTAGTGAAAGTGACAGTGCCGAGCCGCCGCCCCCCCCCCCCCCACCCCCCCGACCGGTCTAAGACGAGACGGGCTTTCACCGAGGTCCAAATCTAGATTACGTTCTAGATCTCCCAGGAAACAGTCCCGATATTCTTCCGTCGAGTCGTCGAGGTCGACAAAATGCCGGAAGGAGGGCTCTGCTTCTTCAGGTCATATAAGTGCCCGTACGGTCAACACGCAACCGCGTCCCTAGCCCTCGCCGGGGTTGCGGCCACCTCCCTCCACTCCTACCTCTCTAACGTCTAACGTCCAATCTGGCGACTCAGGGGTAAGGGCGGAGGGGATGGAGTCTAGTCCCAGGGATGAACAATCTTTGAGTGAGCCGCAAGAGTTTACATTCGCCATTCCTAAGTTAAGTCATGTGCCACGTAAAGGTCCCCCGGTTATATCTAACAGAGTGTTAGCGGATCAGTATAGGGGTTTTTCTTTTTGCTCACGTCAGATTTTTGATAGTTCTCAGGTGATACAGGACTCTCAGCCACCCGCGGCACAAAGTCTGGAGACAATCAGAACCCTCACAGGTTAATCTTACTACTCAGGACATGAATAGGGAGAGTGGACTTGTAGAAACAATACCCTCGTCAGTCCCTGATCTGGTGTGGCCACCGGCGGCCCAAGTATCTGAACCCCGGCCACCAACACCAGAAGTGATAGAACTACCAGGGGAGCCGGAAGACATAGAACTGTCCTCGGCTCAACCAGTTAATAATGAGGTAGAGTCGGAAGGGGGTTCTCAGCCCTCTCGAGGATCCCACAGTAAGTGTGTTACCACTGATGAACTAAATGATATTTTTCACAGAGTGATACAGCAGTATCAGGTACCTCCTTCTCAAGCTCCTTCCACTAGCACATCGGTAGTTCCCCCACTTGAGTCTACGGTAAGGCCGTTAGAACCCTCAGGTGTTTCACATCCCCATACCTCTTTGCCTTCGTTTAACGTAACTCCGGCTACGACCACGGCTAGAAGCACGTCAGTGCCGGCCTCCTTGACTACCACTAACGTCCGTGTCATTGCAGACATTACTCCTTCCCCTCTTGATAAGCCCCCGTAGAGGAGAGGCCCTATGCCTCTCCTCTATGGGCCAGATTGCTCATGGGTTCCATCAGTACCACAGAAACTGCACCTGGCACAAGCTACCGTATCGGGAGATCTACCGGTCCCTAGTGATTGGACCATTGAGGTTATAAGAGTAGGAAGCTTAGAGCTAAGGACGTGGAAGGGAGGTTATTAGATGTTACCATTAAGGCCATACCAAATGTTTATTGTGCTGATTTCTTTGTGTATTCTGCCTCTCCGGCGATACCTCCGGCCTCATCTGTAAAACTGTTTGCGGACTGGTCACGAAATGACGGCATTAATGACATAAAAGCTCTGAATGCACTTGCGCCGGAACTGGATACAGTCCCAATGCTAGATCAGACAAACACACCAGTCTTGCAGATGGGGCAGGTAGGTGTAGGTCCGTGGGTGGACTGGGAACTGGAGGCGCAGGTATTTGCGTCCACCATTACAACTAAATCTTCCCATCAGGTCCCTCAGGAAGTTCATTCATAGTTCACTTTACCTGTTAACAAAGCAGGAGGGGTGTCACCAGCTTTATTTGAATTCCTGGCAGCTCCCAAACTATCACTTTATGACCTGCATGACCCCTTTTCCATACACCCTCCGGCTCACTTAGACAGAGATTTTAAGCTACGTAACAAAGCTTATAGACTGTTCTCTCAATACCTCGTCAGTCGCCAGGTTGCCCAGTCACTCACGAGAACTATAACAGCCATCTCTGACCAACATGTGCGGAAAGTCACGGACTTATCACGTAGGCTCCTTTTGCAAAATCCTATTCAGTCTTTGGGTGATATCACAGAAGCTAACATGGAGGCGGTTAGAGCACAGCAAGCTTTGAGGGTTTACTTGGTAAAGAAGTTGCCGGAGGACATAGCCCGCCGAGTAACTCTTTCCCCGGTATTAACTGCACCCCTTCTCCCTCTAGAGACGTGGAGTATTGTTTTCAATTTGGTAGATGTGTGGAAGCAGAGTACCTCCCAGCCTAAGAAAGAGACCTTTAAGAAACCTTACTCGAAACCTAAAGGCGGCGGAAAGCCCCAACCTACTCAGACTTAACAGTCTTTTTGAGACCCAAGGCCTCCTCAACAGCAGGGAGGTGCTCAGCTCAAACCTAGGCAGGGGAAATATTCAGGCTATAGAGGTAAGTCACACCAAAAGCCTAATCAAGGACAGACGCCTGCCAAAACTAGCCAGCCGTCTAACCTCACTCCGCCGCCACCACCAAAAAACTAGTCAGTTACACTCTCTCTCTCCCGGGGCCTACCGCAGGCGAGTTGGATTCGAGAGTTGTCCTACCGAACAAAGCCAGTACAGAAACTGGGTCGTTCCAAGTGTGTCGCAAGGCTTGGCCCCGGCGAACGTGGGCAAGGACAGTGGTAAGCAAAGGCATAACTTGGCGGTGGCTCCGGCAACCTCGCCTACATCAAACTCTAGAATTCAACAATGTTTATTTAGAGGTGGAGTCACTTGTCCAGGAAATTATCAGCAAGCGAATCATTGTCCCGGTAGATCCAACTTGCCATGTTTTCACCTTCAGACTTTTATGCCAAAGAGGGACAGTGTGCAGATGCGACCAGTAGTCGATCTCTCGTGTCTGAACACACATATTCACAATTCACCCTTCAGGATGCTTACAGTGAATCAAATCAGGTTCTCACTCCTGCCGAAAGGCTGGATGTGCTCATTAGACCTGAACGACTCCTATTGGCATGTCCCCATAAACAAAAGGTTCCAAAAATTCCTCGCCTTGAGGATCAGGCAAGAGACTTACGTCTTTCAGAGAATGCCTTTCGGTTTGAACCTGGCACCGAGAATTTTTACAAAATTAGTCCGGCAGGCCCTCATGCCCTTGCTAGCCCAAGGTATCAAGGTGTTGTGGTATCTAGACGACTGGCTAGTAGTGGCGGAGTCAGAGGAGTTATGTCATCTCCATGTCAATCAAGTATTACATCATGTACAAACTCTAGGATTCAAGGTCAACTTGGCAAAGTCTCTCCTTGTTCCCACAAGAGAAATTCAGTGGATAGGACTGGTCTGGGACACTGCCAATCTGACTCTTACTCAGAGTGCGGACAATCGCAACAGATTTCGCAAGAAACCGTTTCATTTTCTCCACAGTCTGAGTACGACGAGGAAAACGTGGGAGTCCCTGGTCGGTTCACTCAACTGGATCCAATTAACTGTGAAGTTGGGCCGGTTGAAAGTAAAGAGATTAATCATGGAAGGCAACACATTTTTCCCACTATTGCCGGCGGGAAAGCTATGGCCGATTCCTCAATTAATTCACAACTTACTGTCGGTCTGGGCAAACACCGAAACATTGCACTCTATAATGACATGGCATTCTCCTCCACCTACGGTATGGGTAGACACAGATGCTTCAGGAGTAATAGGCTGGGGTTATCAATCCAACCTAGGTCACCAAGCTCAGGGTCTTTGGTCCCAAGACGTAACTTTTCACATCAACAAACAAGAGCTTCTAGTCCCATTATTTTTCCTTCAAGCTCACGGCTCTTCCTTGCAGGGGAAGTCAATTGCATTTCGAATGGACAACATGAATGCAGTTCACTGCATTTGGAAGCAAGGGTCAACGAGGTCTCAAGAGTTGATGGATTTGTCAGAACAGATTTTTGCTCTTGCCGAATCGCTGAGCATTCATCTACACGCATCTTACCTCCCGGGGGTAGCGAACATCTGGGCGGACGCCTTGTCTCGGAGACAGAGCACCCTAGTAGAATGGGCTCTCAAGCAAACCGTCTTCAACAAGATGATTACAGAGCCATACCGTCCACAAGTGGATCTCTTTGCATCCGAGGGAAATCACAGACTGCCTCTCTATCTAACCCGCCGGGCAATAACTCCGGCGGGGGGTCCCGACGCTTTACTGGAGGACTGGAACAGGTGGAATTCAATCTATCTTTTTCCTCCTCTAGACGCTTCACTCATGTGTCAAGTAGTTCACAAACTACGGGGTTACCGGGGCATAGTCTCGATGATCGCGCCAATGTGGCCGGCTCAAGTGTGGTACCACTAATTGCAAATGTGGTGCAGGAACCCGGTGTCACTCCCGGTCTCTACCTTCCACTTGGAGACAATTGGCAACCTTCAGACCTCGCTAACTTTTGCCTTATGGACATTTACAATGCCAAATGGCTAACTCAGTATGAGGAAAGTGTCACTAGTAAATTTCTGAACCAATATACTCTGTCCACCAGGAGACAATACCAATCACATTGGAAAACTTTTACGACCTGGATATTAGAAACAGCGCAATCTGATGCCTCAGTGGCTTTAATTTTTAAATACTTAGATTATTTGTTTGAACAGAAGCGCTTCTCAGTTGTTACATTAAAGAATCACTTATCTGCCATTAGAAATCCATTTTACGACCTAACTGGTCTATCCATACCGCAAGCGGAGGAGAAGGGGTTCATGAGGGCATGTTTCAAACTACGCCCACCACCGCGTCAGCTCATGCCTACCTGGTCGCTAGACAAAGCGTTATCATTACTTCAGTCGCGCAAGTTTAACCATGAGCCAGATTTTGAGTCAGTATTAAAAAAGGCTGTGTTCTTTATGGCTTTGGCGACAGGTAACAAAGTTTCAGAGCTGGCGGCGATGAGCAACGAGCCAAATTGTCTCAGGTTTGGGAGACTGCACGAACATGTGCAGATCGCTCCGTCTTCCACATTTATTGCCAAAAACGAACATTGTGATCATGTTTTCTCAGAATTTCAGTCCCGGCGCTTAAACGTGGACATACGCATCACATTTTATGCCCGGTACAAGCTTTAGTTAAGTTTATAACGGTAGCACAACCTCTACAACCAGGCTTCCTATGGGTCAACCAGACAGGTACTTGCGTCACAAGAAGGAAATTGGCTTCTTTACTCGTAGATGTAATTAAGGAAAGTAATCCCAGCGTGGTAGGCAGAGCCCACGATATTAGAAAGTGGGCCGTCTCCCTTAGATTTATGCAAAAATTTTCCATTGACGACCTAGCCGACACTCAGTTGTGGGCGTCTAATCACACATTCCTTACGCGATACCTGTCGGGTCGCTCTGGACAAACCAAAGCGGACCTGTGTAGCATTGCGGCAACGGGTCTAGTAGTCCATGTGCTAATTTTATGTAAGTTTATTCTTCAGGCAAAAAGGGGGGGGGGAGGTATGTGCAAAATAGCCCAAAGACCCACTAGAACCCTTCCGCCGGAGATTGTGATAAATCACGAGCTGTGATATGAATCGAACTGGTTATACAGTTTAACCCTCTCACGACCATAGGATGCAGAGGTTGCCAGATTAGCAATAAGAAATAGATTACTCTCACTGTTATAATTACCTCTCCAAAATTAGTTTTCTGCCCACAGCTAACTCAAAGACAACTGCAGAGGTTGAAGTAAACAAACTAAAGGTTTATAGATACCCCTGACGGTAACAAAGGATTTAAAGTATCCCTAATAGGCTCAAAAATCGCGTCAGGATGTGAGAGGGTTAATCAAATTTTATTTTAAAGTTTTATTCCTAAGAAATCTATCATAGTTGCATTTATGTAGTATTAACAGAATGTACGAACAATTATATTGTACAAATAATTTTAAGGCCAGAACATAATCCAAGGGATTAAGGTTCAACTTATGAGAATACAAGAGTGTTCTCACTAAACATGCAATAGATCTCAAGTGAAGGTCCAGTCATGTACAAGCAGATCTTCTTTGAAGTAACGCACTGCTTGCCTTCTTTTATATTTTTATATTGTATGTATACAATAAAAAACTTATAATGTTATACGGATTCTCTGTTACCTATGGTATTTAGGTTGGTGGTTTTGATATTGTCACGAATGTCCCCCTCCAATCTTAGATATCAGGCATATCGTCAATGATGGATGGGCCACTATTAAATTATAGGTTTGATTCCCAGAGGGAAGTAATGAAAACCTAATATTTAGTAGGGCCCCATAATCATTGACGATGTAGGGCCCTCCGTGCCATCCTGTAATGCCCTCGAAAATGTCCCGCAACCACAATAATGTACTACCCGAGTTGACGTCAGGTATAGCGTAAAATAGTCGTAGATGGTAAGTCCAATAAACTCATCACGTGATAACACCACGAGACTATCACCTGGTTCTTAAAAATCGGACTAAGGTTGCTATACTTTTAGTACGTACGTGGTAGTACAGTGGGTTAGTGCGCGGGCCTAGTGGTGATGGTGGTGCGTCACAAACCAGGGTTCGAACCCCACCCAAGGCATCTCAAAACCTGTGGGTTTTTAGGAGGGTTAAATTCCCTTCAGAGGTTCGTATCCCGCGCCAGGTACCAGGAAAAGTTGATCCTAAAGGTAGCCTGGGGACAATTCCCATTCCTATTTAACCTGGAAAAACCTAGCATTTCATTGGTGGCAGTAAGGGAACGTGACCTGGTAGCTACGTGCTGGAGCACCCGTCACGCGAACCCTATACCAAGAATTGAGATGGCTAAGGTAAAAAGGCTACGATACCTTACGACCTTACGAGGCTAGGGACTAGCCTAACTAAAAAGGAATGTGGTGTAATGCCCTCGAAAATGTCCCGCAACCACAATAATGTACTACCCGAGTTGACGTCAGGTATAGCGTAAAATAGTCGTAGATGGTAAGTCCAATAAACTCATCACGTGATAACACCACGAGACTATCACCTGGTTCTTAAAAATCGGACTAAGGTTGCTATACTTTTAGTACGTCCGTGGTAGTACAGTGGGTTAGCGCGCGGGCCTAGTGGTGATGGTGGTGCGTCACAAACCAGGGTTTGAACCCCACCCAAGGCATCTCAAAACCTGTGGGTTTTTAGGAGGGTTAAATTCCCTTCAGAGGTTCGTACCCCGTGCCAGGTACCAGGAAAGGTTGATCCTAAAGGTAGCCTGGGGACAATTCCCATTCCTATTTAACCTGGAAAAACCTAGCATTTCACATCCCCTTCCCATTCTCTTGATTTCTTGAGTTTAATCTTGATATGTCAGTGAAGGAAGTATGGCCGCTAGGGGGCCAGCGTCAGGAATCCACACGCAAGAAATCCACGCATTGGGAAAGCTTGAGTATAGCAATTATTAAGTTAATTTTAATTTTTAATTTTTTACAAAGTTTTTTCGTAGAGTACCCGATCATAAGACGATTCCATAAGAGAATAAGCTTACCCTTATGAAGTGTAGTACTCCTGTCCTCCCGCATGGTAGATTCAAACTAGCGACCGCAGTGTTTGATGGGAGACTATTATACTAATAGGCATATTGTCAATGATTACGGGCCCTACTAAATATTAGGTTTTCATTACTTCCCTCCGGGAATCAAGCCTATAATTTGAGTAATGAAAGATAATTTCCTATTTTTTTCTTCTTCTAGCTAATTGTGATTTCATACTCCCCGAGTGACCTTGTGTCAAATATATTGTTTGGTGTATTATACTCTATTAACCCTTCCAGTACCGGTGACGTATAATTTATTTGATTTCAGTTGCATTTAGACGATTTTATGAGGATTAGGAAGGATATATGGTAGCTAAAAGTATGGAATGACATAGTCTGTTGCCTTTTAATTGGTAGATGTCCTTCCTAAGTTAAATACAATCGTCTAACAGTTGCCAGAATATAACAAAAAGGACGTCGCCGGTACAGTAGAGGTTAAATTAAGTTTCATTGGAAAGTATAATAATAGGTAAAATATTATGAGTTTTAGCTTTAAATTAATGTATACAAAACTCTAGGCTAATACTGAGACTTTGTATGCTAGTAAGTTCACACTCTGATGATGACTTATAGATGAGGAGTCGAAATGTTGAAAACAATACTGATTACGTGATTACCTGGGTCCTCCTCTTTCGCCGTGAAAATAATACCTAAGTCATAGTAAGAGTGGCCTATACTAATACTTATTTATAACAGTATTCATTAAAAATATAGTACAGATCATAGTGTTCTGAACATATTAAACTTCTACCATTGATGGTTTAGTTATATTGAAGTCATATATGAATTAATTTATTGAGGAACGGAGGAAAAGGCGCACAAACAGCTTAGGTCAGATCCCGCTGACGCAATAATGTAATACGGCAGGATGAACAATAAAAGGCATAACTATTTTAGTTTTAAGTTAGCAGGTGTAGTCAATTTAATTCCGACCGATCCACAAGCTAATTTGTTCAACCCTATACATATGACAGCAACGGCACATAGCAAGGGGGTCCACTTCATAAGGTGTATTGTGTAATTAAAGAGGTAAGAAAGTTATATTATATAATTATAGATAATGGATATAAAAAAGCGTCTTATATGATTACAGTATCACTTCGATACTAGGTGTTACCAATCTTGCCAACCACAAAATACCAGAACCCGTACAGTTGGTTAACCTGTTCTCCTCAGCACCAATTTGCGTGAGTCCTCAAACAATTGTTTGAACAAATTTCTCCGATTTTTTATGCTAATGCTGCATTACAGATTTAACGGCTCTAGATTATCAGATAATACAAAACGAAACACTTTAACCCCTTAGGGAAGGGCATGTTTGTTGACATGACCATGCTGGTGGGCGGGTATATTTACCGAAAACGAGCTTCATTCCATGCTCTTTTTCATGCATAAACAAGAGCCAGAGCGTAATACAATTATATATTCGTGAAAGGGCGATAATAGAGCTTTCCAATGACACCTGAATCATCCTTGTACGACCACGGGTTATCCTGTAGCAATCGCGTAACCGGAGGTGAAAATACCCTCAAATAAGGTAATTTCAGTAGTTTTTTCCTTGTCTCGCGTGGACGGGCTATAGTGGGGAGACCTAATACCCGTCAGTCACGGCACAACTGTGGTACCGACTATTCCAAGGCCAGCTACCGTCATCCCATCGCGCGGACTCTCTCTCAGAGCTCCTAATGTGCTCAAAATGCCGCCCGTCACATGATGGGCACCGCAGGGGTGGCCAATATTCTCTCGCCCG
The DNA here is from genome assembly GCA_032716605.1 of Paralithodes platypus. Taxonomy (NCBI): domain Eukaryota; kingdom Metazoa; phylum Arthropoda; class Malacostraca; order Decapoda; family Lithodidae; genus Paralithodes; species Paralithodes platypus. The sequence goes on along the minus strand of CM064491.1, from coordinate 24,753,273 downwards.
TCATATGATGGACACCGCGGTTTGAGTGTTAATATCGTGTAAATACGATAGGCTATGACTCTTTTGTGATCCCGTACGTCTCTGTGATGTCACGGTCGTTCCTGCAGCACGGCGTAGGACAAGTAGATCGTATATTATAAGATTGTAATTAAGTTAAGATTATAAAAGGCCTAATATGCTATTAAGCAATATTGACATGGTCTTATGTAGTATATATGAATTTATCGTATATATTAATATAATTTATCGTATAGAGCAACCTAGATGCGGTACGATAATTTGGGCTCCTGGCGTTTGCCAAGGCAGCAAGGTGTGCCTCTGAGGAAGACAGCTCAGAGCCTCCACGAACACCGACCAGTTAACATCTAATTTCCGCCCTCAGTTGATCGAGCTACTGTGCCTCTAATCACAATACACTGACAGCAATAAATACAGCTACACCATCACGACGCTCTCATCGACGCCATGACTGACTGACAGATAAGCATAGTATTCATGTCCATTCCCATATAATAATTTATTCTTTCTTTCACTTGACTCGAGCCTCTGGGCCGAAGTCTTGTTTCCCCATTGTCCGCCATATTGAGTAAACGTTCTCCTTTGCCTCATTGCCACGTGGAACTATTGGTGAGTTAATTCCTGGCTAATATTAACCCTTATAACCTTACCCTATATATAAATTTATTATGTGAGACCTTTGGATATAAATTAACTTGTTTCAGATTGAATTCAATTTAGATAATTTATGGAGTAGTTTTAATTTAGATTGATTTTATTTGATTCATTATAGCTTAGTAATATTTAACTTCCATTGATAGTTTACCACATTGGTGCCCAGACCCCGGGAATTAGCTACCAGTAAGGGATTTTTAAGGCAATGAGCAAGGGGACATATAACAGGATGCAGGAACAACTCTATGATAATCTGGCAGGACTAGCCAAGCGGTGGTTAGAACCGGAATGCAGGGTCGCATTGTTGCACCTGCCCAAGTCCTGCATCCCACCCATCATCTTCCCTCAATAATTTTCTTTTTCATTTCAGACTTCTTGTGACTCATGACCTGACCTAAAAAAAAAATCTTGTTCAATATGACCCTTTAGTAGGTGTTGCTATTTTGTGTGCTATTTTTTCTCCATAACATAGAAGTCCACCCAGTCGGCGTCTCTTAACTAGACTACTTTTTTGCCGTTATTTTTGTAACATTTAGATAAATAGCCTATAGGCTTACATGCACTAAGTAATATTACTTGAGATGGTTCGGCCATATGGAACGTATGGAAAGCGAGAGAATGACTAAGAGGGTGTACGAGAGCGAGGTGGAGGGACAGAGGGGGAGAGGTAGACCGAATATGAGGTGGAAGGATGGAGTGAGGAACTACATGAACGAAGGCGGGGCTGGTTGGGGGGAGGGGCGTCGACTGACTGGGGACAGAGGTGCATGGGGGCGGTTCGTTCGTGGCCACCCCTTCGGGGATCACGGCGTCAGGCAATAGATAGATAGATAGCTTACATGCAAAATGAATAGACAGGAAGAAACACCGTCGAGTGGGGTGCTGAGCAAAGCCCCTAAAAATCAGAGGGCGGGACTTTGGGGAGTATTAAATAGGCTAATTGTAGATGTCAACACTTTCATCACTACTGCTAACCTCAAGGAATTAGAAGCTAGATTAGACAATGTCCAGGCTACCCACTGTCGTATTATGGTTCTGAGTGAGGTGATTGTGGCAGGCATGACAGAGGAGGAAGAGATAGTTACAGAGTGTGATAATCGCGCCCTCTATGATGAACCTGTCTTTAGAGCGTAGCACATATTACAGCGTGCTGTCGCAAGTAAGAAGGGAGGCGAGAACGAGACCCATAGAAGGGTTGACCTAAAACACACTGTGAACCTCCCAAAGCTCAATCTTTCTACATTTGGGGGCAAATTGACTGAGTGGTTAGCTTTTTGGGACGTATTTCGGTCTACAGTACATGAATCCTCTTTGGATAATGTCCGCAAGTTCCACTACCTGAAGGGACAAATGGAAAGAGAGGCCTTACATTTGATAGAGGGTTTTGCGGTAGTGGGTGATAGTTATCTTGAGGCAGTACAATTATTAAAGTCCACATACGGGGATCAAGAGCAGTTGAAGATGGCCCATGTCGTTGCCTTGTTAAAGCTTGCAGAACCACAGTATAAGGTTGAGGAATTAGCAAATTTTAGGGCAAATATGGAGTGCCATACTCGATCGCTAGACACCGTAGGGCTCACCACAGGAAATGATAGTCATTATCTTACGTCAGAAGCTTCCTATGGCAATACTTGATAAGGTTAGATCGTTTGATCTGGCGGAGCTCAAAACTCAGTTCAGTAAAGAAATTAATAATCTACAGTTGAACAAAGGGAGAATGTATGTGTCGGGAGGGAGTGGGAATGTGGAGATGAGGGGAACAGTAAGCATGACGGTGGGGACTAAAGAAAAGAAAGAGGGTACGTATAAGAAACCTGCTCAGATTCTATGTAAGCTATGTAATAACAAACATAAATGGAGTTTCTGTGTAAAATACCCAACAAATGAGACAAAACTAGCACAGGCAAAAAGATTGAAGCTATGTGTAGGTTGTCTAAGTAAAGAACATGGTAAGCAGGGACAATGTACTGCTACATACTTAAGGCCCTGTCGACACTGCAAAGGACATCACTTTGATAAGTTGTGTCCTACAGCAGATAAAGTCAAAGACGTCAAACCAGAGGGTACTACAACTGTGACACTAGGTAGCACGCAAGACACCACTATATTGCCCACAATACAGATTCCCATGGAAGGTAACGACAGTAACAAAGTTTGTCGGGTACTTCTAGATCAAGGGTCTCAACGTTCCTTTATAAAGCGGTCCGTCTTAGTGGGACTGAAGCACCGAATCGTAGGGGCTGAGACTCTTCGATTGCAGGGCTTCACAGGGATTACTGACAAACAAGACTACGAGATAGCGGAGATTTCATATTTCTACCGTAAAAGCCGGTACTTTATGACATGTATCATAGTAGACACCCTACCAGAATATGTATCTGTAGGAGTGAAGAAAGTGAAACACGCATTACGTAGCAAAGGGGTTAACTTGTCAGATCCCATGGGAGATCAGAGTGAGGTGCATGTTCTACTTGGTGTGGATCATTATTACGATGTAGTATACCCTGGATTTAAAAAGATGTGTGGTGTAATATTAATCCCCACTAAATTTGGCTATTGCATGAGCGGAAAGGTGCATACTACACAGTCAAATGTCCTGGTCGACACGGTCTCGATATTAAGAGTCAATGTAACCGCGGCAGAGGAGTTGGGAAGGGAGGATTCCCAACCTAGTGACCCTAAAATGACTGCCGAGTTCGACCTGGAGCGACTGTGGAAATTGGATCACATAGGCATTAATCCTATGGAGACTGATTATGACACGGAAGTTGCGCTGAAAAGGTTTGACGAGTCTGTGAGCTACTGTGCCTCAGACAAGCAATATAAGGTTAGTTTACCCTGGAAGAACAGTGAGATAATCCTGCCTGCCAACTATGGTTTGGCATTAGGTTGCTTGCGCACATTACAACGTAAATTAACTAATGAACCGAGCACGCGCCAGGCGTATGACGATGTATTTCGGAGTTATGAAGATAGGGGCTTTATTGAGAGAGTCGATGTAAAGGAACTGATTAAGAAGGGTAGGGTTCACTATCTGGCCCATCATGGGGTGAGGAAAGACAGCATCACTACACCAATATGGGTGGTGTATGACTGCTCTGCCCACCAAGGTCAACAACCCAGTCTAAATGACTGCCTGCTGACAGGTCCGTCCCTGGTGTCGGACCTGTCCCAACATCTATTGCGGTTTAGGCTGGGGCAGTACGCATTTACTAGTGACATCGAGAAGGCATTCTTGATGGTCAAACTAAAAGAGGAAGATGTTGGTTTAAAGACATTAGCGACTCTGAAAGTTCGGTCATAATCTACCGTTTTCGGGTTGTACTCTTTGAGGCCACGTGTTCACAGTTTTTGTTAAATGCCACAATAAAAAAACATCTATCGGATACTCATGAGGACACAAGTAAACTATCTAAACTATGTACTAAACCTTTACCTCGTAAAGTGGCGGCGTTCGATGACGTTACGTTACACACGTTTTGCGATGCTAGCGCCACGGCATATGGGGTAGCCATATATGTCGTTACTTCATTTGGGGCACATTTAGTTACAGCCCGGGCCAAGGTAGCCCCGGTTAAAAAGGTAACTATTCCTAAAATGGAATTGACTGCCATGCTGCTATTAGCACGTCTGGTGCAACATGTACGAGCAGCATACGAGAGCGAGTTAAACATTGAAATCGTTCACGTTTGGTGCGATAGTCAGGTTGCACTCAACTGGATACATAGCAAGAAGTCTCTGCCAGTTTATGTGAGAAATAGGGTAGATGAGATTAGGGCCCTATTGCCAGATGTTACTTATCATTATGTAAATACAAAAGAAAACCCTAGTGATCTCATAACTAGGGGTATAACGGCTAGCCAGTTAGTGAAGTCCGAATTGAGGTGGCATGGTCCAAAGTGGCTGCTCCACGAATATGAATGGACGATTTGGCATGCTGTTGGTGAGGGACTTCTACCACTGGAAACAGTGGCAGTTACAGCCCAACCAAATGAGCCACCGAGTCCAGTAATAGAGTGGGCAAGATTCGGTGACTATAATAAACTAGTCAGAGTTGTCGCTTGGGTGTTGAGATATGTATCCAATATCAAGCTTAAAGTAACGGGCCAGCTCTGCAACAGGGGTCACAATATTGATGCTCGTGAATATAAAGCAGCTGAAGTAACTTTGATCAAGTGGGTTCAAGCAGAAACCTTTTCCAATGAATTAGAATCTTTGCAAAGCTCGAATAAGACTATAATGCCTAATCTAGTGCATCAACTAAAGTTGCACCTAGATAATGACCTCATCAGGTGTGAGGATCGCCTGAAGTGGTCGGGTGTAACGGACGGCACAAACCGTCCTATACTTATGCCAACAAGACATCACGTTACTGATCTATTGATCATACGTGCACATAGGGAAGTAAAACACTACGGGGTATGTCATATTATATCAAATTTACGTCTCACATGGTGGATACCCAGAGTTCGACAAGTAGCTCGACGCGTAGTAAGAAAGTGTGTAATACGCCAGAGACTAAAGGGTAAACCATATGCAACTGGACCAGCTCCACCTCTACCTGAATGCCGTGTAAAGCACATAGAACCTTTCCAAGCTGTAGGGTTAGATTACACAAGTGCATTGAAGACGAGAGAGCATGAGAAAGTTTATATATTATTGTTTACCTGTGCAACGTCTCGAGCGATACACCTAGAACTATGTGATAATATGTCTAGCGAATAATTTATGCTAGCATTTAGGCGGTTTTGTGCCCGTCGTTCATTCCCTCAACTCATTCTTAGCGACAATGCTCCCACTATGTCCAGGCATCAAAATATCTAAAGGATATGAGCAATGATCCTACAATCATCACTTTTTTGGGAGAGAGGAAGTGCGAATGGAGGTTCATTCCAGTTAAGGCACCTTGGTTTGGTGGAATGTGGGAATGGTGTGTCGGCATATTAAGTCAGGACTCAGAGCGGTAGTAGGACGTGCTCTATTAAAGAAGAGTGAGTTGACAGTCCTCACAGAGATAGAGGCAGTGGTGAATGATCGTCCGCTTACATATGTGTACACCGACCTGCAAGAACCACTACCATTAACGCCAGCTCACTTGCTATATGGTAAACCATTGACTGCGTTTCCATCTGATTTCCAATCCATAGTAGAGTTAGAGGATCCCTCGTTGTACTCTGAGGCAGCGGTGTCCAAGAGATACCAGTATATATCAAGGATAATCGAGGATTTTAGGAAACGGTGGATTAGTGAATATCTGCTAGCATTAAGGGAGAGGAGTGTTCCACCCTCTGGTAGACCGACGGCACCTACTGTAGGTGACGTAGTTTTAATCAAAGAAGATAGTCCTCGTTTATACTGGAAATTGGGCCGCGTGTTGGAAGTATACACGGGGGAAGACTCTGTAGAGCGGGTGGCACTATTGAGGACGGCCACTGGAACTACTGTTCGTCCTATCGCACGTTTGTACGCTTTGGAGCTCGATTCCGCATTGCAATCTGATGCTCCACCTGTTATTGCTGGGTCCGAGGATTCTCAAGGTAACGACTCACCTCTTACTGATGGTGATCAATCTCGGACCGGGACGCGTCCCAGACGCGCTGCTGCTGGCACCGTCGACATGTGGCATCAGAATATAGCCTCTGGGCAACTTTAAGTTTAAGGTGGGGTTCGGGTATTTTTTTGTGGGGGGAGTGTATCGTGTAAATACGATAGGCTATGACTCTTTTGTGATCCCGTACGTCTCTGTGATGTCACGGTCGTTCCTGCAGCACGGCGTAGGACGAGTAGATCGTATATTATAAGATTGTAATTAAGTTAAGATTATAAAAGGCCTAATATGCTATTAAGCAATATTGACATGGTCTTATGTAGTATATATGAATTTATCGTATATATTAATACAATTTATCGTATAGAGCAACCTAGATGTGGTACGATAATTTGGGCTCCTGGCGTTTGCCAAGGCAGCAAGGTGTGCCTCTGAGGAAGACAGCTCAGAGCCTCCACGAACACCGACCAGTTAACATCTAATTTCCGCCCTCAGTTGATCGAGCTACTGTGCCTCTAATCACAATACACTGACAGCAATACATACAGCTATATCATCACGACGCTCTCATCGACGCCATGACTGACTGACAGATAAGCATAGTATTCATGTCCATTCCCATATAATAATTTATTCTTTCTTTCACTTGACTCGAGCCTCTGGGCCGAAGTCTTGTTTCCTCATTGTCCGCCATATTGGGTAAACGTTCTCCTTTGCCTCATTGCCACGTGGAACTATTGGTGAGTTAATTCCTGGCTAATATTAACCCTTATAACCTTACCCTATATATAAATGTATTATGTGAGACCTTTGGATATAAATTAGATTGTTTCAGATTGAATTCAATTTAGATATGGAGTAGTTTTAATTTAGATTTATTTATTTGAATCATTGTAGCTTATAAATATTTAACTTCCATTGATAGTTTACCACAGTTAATTAAGTTTAACTCTTAAATCATTCATTTGAGGTAAAATGGGTTGGCATCTCTCTCCCCCTTTCCCCCCCCCCCTCCTCTTTCCACCTTATACTGTGGTATCTGATACCCCACCAACCACCTTCCTCTGCCTCCGTTCTTGCCACTTCTATCCCCCACCCGTCAAACTATTACCCCCCTCCCCCACCATCGTGTCCATCCCTCCCCTTCTACCCCATCGTAACTCTTCAGCCAGAAAGAATACACCTGGGATTCTCCATGGCTGAGGAGACAGGCTGACGGGCGTCTCTGTTTCATGTGCTCGGAACAGTACATCGAACCTTACAAAGTCACCAAGGTCCCCAACCCGTATCAGATTATCGTGAATTATCACGGCAAATCCCGGGTTTACCGGAATTGTTACGTGAGGATTCACCGTCCTCTGACTATGGACGGGGACGAGGTCACTCCCCCTGAGATTCCTACCACAAACACCACAGCTCGATTTATCTCGCCAACACCCTCGTCGTGAGTTCCATATCCCCCACCTTCTCCCTCATCATCTCAGCTTTCTAGACCCCCTCCTTCACCACATCTTGCTCACTACCGCCAGACGCTGCAGACGCTCTGTCAACGCTCTCACGATATCGATCATCATTTGAGTATTAACTACTCATCCTCTTCATTCTTGTGCATGAAAGGTGGTTAAGAGCACATTTAACCATCCTGTAGCTTAGCACCTTACGAGCGGGCTAGGCGGTAATTTATATGTACCACCCAGCGGGGTGTTTTTACCCTAAATAGGGTTGTTTACGTGATCATTTTCATGCCTAAATAAGACCCAGAGCGTAAAACAAGTATCTATCCCTGAAAGGGCATAAACAGAGCTTTCCAATGACACCACAACCATCCTTGTACGACCACTGGTTCTCTTGCAACGATCGCGCAACACGAGTGCAAAAAACATGTAATTAGGTAGTTTCCCTACATAATTCCCTGTGTAGCGAGTGCGTGAGGGTGGAGGAGGGTGGGATTCATGTCAGTAGGTCCGCCGCGGTGGTCTGGAGCAGTCATACGCTTGCTACGCTCCTCCCACACTCATCTCTCTCTCTCAGCAACATTACGTGGTGAAAATGGCACATGACATAAGTTGTGAACCGCCACTTAGTCCATATTTATTTCACACGACATAAGTTGCGCGCCGCCAAAGAAGGGTTAGTAAGTAACACTGCACGATATTTCGCTGTGTATACTGAAAACTTTGTGTTTATCACAAGACTCCTGCTCGGACAGGGCGCCACTAGCGCCATCTATTGTTTTGTTTTGTTTTGCTTTGTAAGCAAACGCTCTCTTACTATTTTATATAAAGTCGTAGCCCCTAATTTTACCCATTACCTACTGTAGTAAGTATCTATTTAACTGCCTTGTATGTAAGTAAAGCTTTGCATATTAATTTGCTAATAAACAATATTGTTTACTAACTAACCTGCCTACAGGGACTAACGCCGACGCCATTTTGTAAACAAACTTTTTTGGGGGATTATACATATTAAATTCCAACCAATTTTGTACCAAATTTAAGTGCATTCATTTATCTTTTCCCCCTAGATATATTCTTGACTTTTTCTCCTCAGACTGATTTTACTTTAACCTCTGGACTGTGGCAAGACTCTTAAGAGGTTCTACTGGGCGAATGCGGCCAGACTCTTAAGATCCAAGGCCTAAAAAAAAACTTTTAAAATACCCCAGTGGCACTCAAAACAAAGCAATTTGTGTTTAGGTGAGATAATTCCCCTCCATTACTTTCTACCACTCCTACACATGTGTCCCAACCCCTCCTTTCCCCCCTTCTCAATTATCAGGTATTTTCTCTATTATTCCCGATATTTATCAAGTATTTTCATGCGAGGACGGGTGGGAGAGAGAGGGGTGGTGGAGGAGCGTATCTCCAACCCTCCAAGCCAGTCTGAGAGCTCCCCTTGTCTCTCAGTACCATCCAAGACAAGAGAGAGGGAGGGTATTTGTTTCTCACTGCTCAATTGCTGTTACCACTTGCTTTATTGCTTTCCAATGTTCATATTAACCTCTGAAGTGCGCATGGGGGTATGAGACACCTCTGCCTGTGCGCATGTATTTGAGCTGTTTCCATCACTAAAATATTGATTTTACCATAAATAGCATTAATACTTCTCCATATGCGCCTATTATATGTTGATTATAAAGGTATTAACCTGTTACAACAATAAAACAAGTGGAAACAGCGTTTGGATGGTCAAAATCGGCGATAAAGGCCGGGAGTTACATAATGTATGGCTGAGGCAACCTCCTTTCCCGCCACTTTTCCCCAAGTCTGGAGAGACACTGTCGATCGATACTCTCTCTCTCTCTCTCTTGCACTCGCTTGCTAACAGTGATGACAATGCCCTGCTTGCAACTCGCTAATGTTAGCACGAAAATATACCACAGAACAAGGGAATAACAGGGAAAATAGGTGATAACTGAAGGAGGGGAGGAAAGTGGGGAAGGAGAGGAGGTAGAGGAGTGATATTTTGCATGGCCCAGGGGCAAAAAAAAAAAAAAAAAAAAATTGGTGTTTTAAATTTTTTTTTTTCCCCCTGACTCTTAAGAGTCTTCCCGCAGTCCGCCGGGGGAACTCTTAAGAGTCTTCCCGCAGTTCCCGGGTTAAAAGTAAAATAGGCGCATATAGATAAGTATTAATTATATACAGTATATGGTAAGTTTACGGTTTTAGTCAGGAATGAATCAGATTACCTTCGCATGGCGTGCTTTCAAATACCATAGCTGCGCAGCTTAGAGGTTAAGCGAAGGGTGGTATTTGTACAAACTAACCTAGCCTAACCCAACCTGCCAAGCTTTTAACCTAACCCAAACCTAGCCTAGTCTATAGCCAGCCAATGTTTTTTATTATTAACTCTTGTAGATATTGTATTTAGTATCCTACTGTAGCTATATATATCTGTAATTTTAGTTGTTGCTTGCACGATCTTGTAGTAACCTTTGACTGATACACTTTTTTATGTAAAAAGAGTAGGCTACTGCTTTACTAGGCTACAGCGACACCAGGGCCATCTGTTGACACAGTATATTAACCCCTTGTATGCAGTCACACTTTATTTTTAAATAATCTCTATTTGGTGAATTGTATATTTAGTTACATATTCTGTTATATATATATATTTGTTTAAGGTTAGGTTATCACACCTGGTAGCCTATTTCTGCGTATTTCAATTTTATTATTTTCAGTTAGGCTATTCAACGCTGGTAGCCTATTGTTGCGTATTTTAATTAAAAAAAAAACACTTTTGGTTAGGCTATCGCCCCTGGAAGCCTAATTCTGCGTATCTCAACATTTTTGTTTTCGGTTAGGCTATCACCCCTGATAACTAGCTATTTCTGCGTATTTCAACATATTTGTTTTCGGTTGAAGTGATTGAAGTGTTTTTAAAGTGAGTGAAGTGTTTTAAAGTGAGTAAAGTGTTTTAAAGTGAGTGGAGTGTTTTTTTAAGTGAGTGAAGTGATCTGAAGAAAGTGACTGTCACCATGCCTCGCGCTTGTACGAACTGGGCCGGTAGGTTTGGTGAGTCCATGTTTGCTACTGTCGATCTTCAAGTCTGCCGGCTCTGTCAGCAACGAGAGAATTTTACAGTGAAATTAGATGAAGCCTACAACAAGATCAACGTCCTCACCATGAAGCTGGAATCACTCCAAGAGTTTGTAACACTCAACGTTGGAGTACCACAAACTTCAATTGTCACCGCAACTCCAGCAGCCACCAATGCCTCAACGTCAACTGCCAACAATTCAACGCCTGCAGTAGCCACTTCAGCTGATGGTTCCGATACTCAAGAAACAAATAGTGACTCTCTTCCCCCTCAAGACAACTTCCTTGTCGTGAGGAACAACGTTTGCCCCAAGACCAGGAAACCTATACCGATTACCGAGTGTCAAAACCGTTTCCAGATACTCACAGACTCAGATGACGAAGAGGAAATAGAAGAAGTCCGGCTCGTGGGAGACTCGATGATACGTGGTCAGCTCACAGAGTTTTGCGCCAGGGCACCTAAGACCAGGAAGCGTTTTTGTATCCCTGGTGGTAGTGTGGACGACGTAGTTGCTGCAGTTGACGAAGTATCAAAGCTGGCCCCTGCTAATACAATGTACGTCATCCAAGTTGGATCCAACGACGTACAGCGAACCCGGTCGGAAGATTTGCTTTTAAAGTACCAGCAGCTGATCAAGTCATCAAGGATCATCGTCTCAGGAATCGTCCCCCGGCTCGGTGTAGAGAGCCGATTTTACAACATAGCCACCAGCACAAATCGTTGTCTAACAAACTTCTGCAGGAAGGAGAACGTGGAATTCGTCGACACCTGGGACAATTTCTACTACGATGACGGTTTGTTTTCGGACGATGGAGTTCATCTGAACCAGGTGGGAGCAGCACGTTTTGGGCGTCTTCTCAACGATGCAGTGAAGGATTTACGGAGAAGAAATCGACTAAGCACAGGACAACCAGGAAGGAGGACCGAAGACAGCGAGGACGGAAACCTGCAAAGGAATTAAATGCTAATCCGTCAAAAACCGTGAATTTGGATAAAGCTCCATCAACATGACCCAAATTCAAAACCGCCAGGGATAACGACCGAGGACCGAGGACAGCCATGAATGTAAATGTAGATCCGACCAGAACCAAAAATTCGATTAAAGAACGTTCTGTGAGTTCTAAAACCGCAACTTTAAAGATTTTTTATGCAAACGCTCGTAGCATACGCAATAAATTTTCAGATTTAGAGGAACTAGTGTTTACAGAAAATTATGATGTGATTGGCATAACAGAATCTTGGCTCAATACAGAAGATAGAGACTTTTTAGCAGAGTATTCAATTGCCGGTTATGTAATGTTTGAGAACAGCCGAATAAATAAAAATGGAGGTGGCATTTTATTTTATATCAAAGAAAGTCTTAAGCCGACCCTCTTGTCAAAACCTCAAATTGTGAACGTCGACACATCTTTTGTGCTAATAAAGAATAATAAAGGTACAAAAATAATACTTGCATTAATATACAGACCTCCAGCTCAATCAGTGCATACTGACCGAGAAATTTATGAACAAATTGCAGATGTAAGTAACTCACAAGATACTGTATTTTTTGGCGACTTTAATTTACCTGTGACCAAGTGGGGCGATACTCTTACTTCACACTCCGGACATGACTTGTATGCGAACTTGCAAGAGAGTTCACTCTATCAATTTGTTCGATCGCCGACCCGTGGTAATAACGATCTTGACCTTGTACTTGCAACAAAAGAAGAATTAATAAAGAATTTGAATGTTGGTGATGAATTCAGTAACAGCGACCATTGTACAATAACTTTCACTTTAAAGTTTACTAGTAACGAACCAAATAGCAGCATCGGAAAAGTCCCTAATTTCAAGAAAGCAGACTTTCATAAACTTAGTGCTATGTTTAAAGAAACTGACTGGAGCTTTTTAATTAACAATAATGACATAAATACATCTTGGGAATTATTCGAAACCACTTACCTAAAAGCAGTGCAGGACTGCATACCATCAAAAATACGGCGTACAGGCCATACTAATAAGCCCAAATGGTGGAATAAAGATATTTCAAACTGTCTGCTTGCTAAAAAGTTTGCTAATGATAGATTAATATCCTTATAAAATGACGAAGAACGGGTGAAATTTGTAGAGCTACGACGCAAAGCCAAAAAAGTTAATTAAACAAAGTAAAAAGACCCTGGAGTTACATGTTGCGAATCAAAGTAAAACAAACCCGAAAGAATTCTATAGTTATATCAGAAAGAAAAAAGTAGTTACTTCAACTGTTGGACCGTTAGTCGATGAAAATGGAGAATACACAAAAGACGAAGTACAAATGAGTAATGCCCTCAATACCTTCTTTGCATCAGTTTTTACAACGGAAGACCTCAGTGATATCCCTACACCATCGCCGATTCAGATTGATAATTCAGATGTTCTAAGCAATATCACCGTTACAGAATGAGAAGTATTGAATTGTTTAGATAAACTCAAGGTAATTAAAACGCCTGGACCTGATACAATCTCACCTAGAGTCCTAAAGGAAGCTAAGGATGAGCTCTCTAAACCACTGACATTGCTATTCAATAAATCCTTGCAGTCTGGAACTATGCCTGATCAGTGGAAGCTAGCCAATGTAACACCGATATTAAAAAAAGGCAGCAAATCCCTACCCCGTAACTATCGTCCAATTAGCTTAACCTCAGTTGTATGTAAAATGCTAGAAACACTCATAAGAGACTCGTAAATCACTTAGAGGAAAATAACATACTTAAAGATACTCAACACGGCTTTCGTAAAAAACGTTCCTGTTTAACAAACCTCTTAGACTTCTTCCACGATATCCTCAACCTCTACGATGAGAGTAAAGCTGTAGATATTATATACCTTGATTTTCGAAAGGCCTTTGAAAAAGTTCCCCACAAACATTTACTGCTAAAACTAAAAGCGCATGGAATACAAGACGGTGTGTTGAAATGGATAGAAAATTGGCTCAGCGACAAAAAGCAAAGAGTAGTCATAAACTGTAAGGCATCTAAATGGACCAATGTAAGTAGCGGGGTACCCCAGGGATCGGTACTAGGACCAATTCTCTTTCTAATTTACATCAACGACATAGAAGAGGGTCTCACCTGTACAATCTCAAAATTTGCTGACGATACAAAAATTGCAAATAGCGTACTCTCAAAAGAACAAGTTGACGATATGCAACACAATCTAGATAAGTTGTCATGTTGGGCCCAAATTTGGCAAATGAGTTTCAATGCGGATAAATGTAAAGTACTACATATCGGATACCAAAATGAGAAAGCAAACTATTTGATGAATGGCACTCAGCTTAAGAATGTAAACAGAGAAACCGATCTGGGAGTAACAATATCGAGTAACCTAAAACCGAGTCAAAAATGTTCAGAAGTTGTTAAGAAGGCAAACAAAATAATTGGCTTTATAGGCAGGTCATTTGAGCATAAATCCAAAGACGTTATCCTAACCCTTTACAATTCCTTAGTCCGCCCTCTTCTGGAATACTGCGTTCAATCCTGGTGCCCTTATTACCAAAAAGATATAGACAAGCTAGAACGAGTTCAACTTAGAGTTACCCAAATGATACCTAGCCTGAAGAACAAACCATACGAGGAGCGTCTTAGAGAATTAAATCTATTTCCTTTAACCCAGCGCAGATTAAGAGGCGACTTAATTCAAGTATTCAAAATCATCAAAGGCAATCGACAATATGAACTGTAGTAAGTACTTCACCATCGACAAATCTAATTACACGCGGGGAAACGGGTGCAAAATTATTGGTAAATCTTTTAACTCACACGAAGCTAAAAATTTCTTCTTCAATCGAGTTGTCAACTTATGGAATGGGCTTCCCCGAGATGTTATACTATGCAGCACCGTTGATTCATTTAAACTTTGCCTAGACAAATATCTCGCATCAAACCCGCGACTGACTGCGTTTGTAAATGAATAACTTTATTTTATCCTCCCCTCAGTTACTAACCCATCTGTCCCCTACTAACTTCCTAATGCTGCCACAGACATTAGTTCCAGGGCAGTAGTTTCCTTTCCAATGTTCCCTTACCCACTCTAAACCACTGTTTGGACACTTGATCCTCAGTGTTTTGGACAAGCAGCCTAGAAGGGTCACTAGACCTGTTGTTGCTTGATTTCCTTTGTACGCCTTTGTACCTCTATCACTCTCATTTTCACCCCCTTCATCTCAACCTTACCAACGCCCCTCCACTCACTCTCTTCCTAGACGTCTTCCGCATTCTTCAGCTCCCACTCGCCATAAATATTCTTTTCGCCCTCGCTCCCAACTCACTCGTCGAGCCCTAAGCCGACGCCCTTTGAGCACCCCACCACCTAGATCAAAACGCCCTCAACCCTTCTCTACCCACAGAGCCCCCCCCCTCATCATCCTCGCCAGCCACTTCGTCAGTACCTCCACGCTCACCTCCTCGTACCTCACAATCCTCACCTATCATCCCTTCTCCCACCCGCAGACAAATCCCTGTTTTCTCCGCACCCTCTACTTCTTCCCCGCCCTTTGCTATCCCGTCACCTCTCCCCACAACTCCACCCCTATCCATCCAGCATGTCTCCCAACCCGCCAAAATCTTCCGTCTCCGATCCCATTATCCTCTCACCTTCTCTCTCTCCACCCCCCACTCCCAACCTTAGACCTACCCCCGCAACCCCTCCTCCTACCCTCCCCTCCCCCGCCTTGCATGCCTACTTGACCGGCGAGGTAGGCGAAACTGGTAAGACCTCTCCAGCCAAAACCATCATCAGTACAGTTGGAACGATACTCTAGAACGTACCGACAGGCTAGATATCTGGAAAACTTGGGATTATATCCAAGAAAAGTGCCTTGAGGGTGTAAGACACTGGTGTAACTACTCGACGCCTTTTCTCGAAGATATCAAAGATTTACACGTATCCTTGTTGGGCCACACTGGTGCAACCCAACATCGAGCACTTTGCCTTGATATAGGAATTTCTATAACTCGAGTATGCAGCACCAGCCAAGCGCAGTTGTAGTAAACCTACCCCCTCAGTAAGGCTTGGTTGAAAGAGCATAAGACACAGGTGAAACAGCTTCCCTCTAGGTCAGGACATTAGTAGTGGAGGGTGTAAGACACTGGTGAAACAACTCCCTACTTAGTCCTTACGATACGAGAGCGTAAAACACTGGTGTAACGGCTCCTACTCTTAAAATCCCAAAATTCTAACATATAAGTTCTTCCAGAGACTCCCATAGAAATCTAGGTCTGGATTGAAAGAGAGAGCGTAAGACACTGGTGAAACGGCTCCTTACTTTAATCCAATGATACAAGAGTGTAAGAGTCGTATTCTTAAAAACCCATACCTTCCTTTAACTTTCCTTTCCCTTCCAAGGAATTTTCTTTCCCTTCGGTATTCTTAAAGAATTCCTTGGAAGGAAATTTTTCGGAAGTGTTGGTAGCTCTGTTCCACAGGCGAAGCTAGGCGCGTACCAGTTGGTATGCCTGAACTCCCTGAAATAGTAAACAAACCTTGTCAAACAAACGTTTCCAAGGGTTGACTTGCATTATTGTTGCCCAAAACATGATTTAGACCACAAATATTGTCTTCAAAGCATATTATGTTGACTTGCACAAACACAAGAATGAATGGAAAATATTAAGGAAACCACCCACCAATTATTTTCATTTTTTTTTTTTTTAGTTTTAGTTTATTTGCATCAATATATAGTGATTGGCATTAGTTTCAACCTCCGCAAAAATAGTTTTCCCCTTTATCCAACGATCTTAACCCCTCCAACCCGGATGGGCTCTTGAACGCCCATAACAACCTCGGCCCGCGCAACCCGGAAGGGCTCTTGAACGCCCATTGCTTGCATGCGTGCTTTCGAATGCCGCGCGTACATTTTCGGTATCGTGGGACGGTAGGTGGCGCCACCAGGCGTAAACTCCGCCACAGCAACAGTATCTACCCCGACGCCATCATGGACAGTACGCCAAATAGTGATTCCGCTGTGTCCGATACCGTGCTTCCTACGACGCCCTTGCTTGTTCGTCGCGCCTTACCCCGACGCCATCGCCTAAATGTGTTATCTCCCGGAGGTATTGAGACGACATTGAGACTTTATGAGCGAGCTGATGCCAAGCATAATGTTGATGATGAAGTCAGTGACGACTCCAGTAATTATAAGTCGAGTGATTATGGCCATGAGAGTGATAAAGAAGAGCAATTCCTGGGATTTGCGAGAGAACATGACAGTGATGAGAGTGATGTACCAGTTGTTGAGGAAGCTGGTTTACCTAAAGACAGTGAACTTGAGAGTGAGCGAGTGGGAGAGTTCAAGGTCACTCACCAAATTTCGCTTAACCCGGGAGCTGCGGGGAGACTCTTAAGAGTTCCCCCGGCGCACTGCGGGGAGACTCTTAAGAGTCAGAGAAAAAGAAAATCAACTTTTGACATCGAAAAAAAAAAAAAAAAAATTATATTTTTATTTTTTTATTTTTATTTTTTTTTGGCCCCTGGGCCATGCAAAATCTCAGTCCTCTACCTCCTCTCCTTCCCCACTTTCCTCCTCTCCTTCAGTTATCACCTATTTTCCCTGTTATTCCCTTATTCTGAGGTATATTTTCGTGCTAACATTAGAAATCCGATTGGAGGGTGTGGTCATCACTGATAGCAAGCGAGTGCAAGAGAGAGAGAGAGAGTATCGATCGACTGTGTCTCAGTGGCCTTGGGGGAAATTGGCGGGAAAGCAGATTGCCTCACCCATACATTATACAACTCGCGGGCGATATCTCCGATTTTGACCATCCAAACGCTGTTTTCACTCGTTTTATTGTTGTTTCAGGTTAATACCTTTATAATCAACCCATAATAGGCGCATATGGATAAGTATTAATGCTATTAATGGCACAATGAATATTTTAGTGACGGAAACACCTCAAATACGTCAGCACAGGGGGACGTTTCCAATTACCCCCATGCGCACTTCAGAGGTTAAGTGACACGACGCCAAGCCCTTCCCCAGGTAAATCGCCTTTCAAGCTACATTTGTATAAGCAGAAAATACTTGAGAAGGCGGCCGCGGCAGCTAGGGAACAAGCAAAACTACTTGGTGAGAATGAGGCTGTGAGTGAGGGTCAGCGTGGTGACCCTTCTCGTCCGCCATTGTCTCCCTTATCTACCCACGCCACCCAAGATGACCCGGATGCCCCGCATTCTTCCCCACCACCCCCACCATTGCCAAGGGTTGAGGACCCCACACTTTCGGCCTATTTGCCTCCTAGGTCCCCCGACAGGAGACATACTGCTGCCGAAAAGGGGAAAGGTAGGAAATATACCAAGAAAATTAAGAAAAGTAAGAGTTTTGTTCGAGGCTCCCGCGGCGTCCACCCCGGCCGGCCCCAGCCATACGTCCCCGCAACTTTCCCCACGGTCCTCCCCACCTCTCCCGCCTTCAACATGTCTTCCTGAAGAAGTCTTTGAGCTCGCATCACCAATACCTGGCCCTAGTGACAGTGAAACATTGCTTTCTGTCACTCGTCGCAGGCCAAGGAGCCCGGGACCTCGGGGGGACACAGCCTCACCTGCCACTCCTTCCCCACCTCGCCCACCCGCCGCCCACGCATCACTGGTTCCCCGCCAGATTATGTGGGGGCCACTGATGATGAAGGGCACCTCTCTCAAGACTCTGGCCATGATTACATAGGTCCACCGTCAGGGCAAGATGACCACTCTGACGATGACTATATGGACATCGACGACCCTCGACCCATCCGCTTGGCCCGGCGTCGTGCTGCCCGTCGTGCTGCCCACCGCCCTGGCCGCCGCCCTCGCCGCCCTAGGGCGCGCGCCTCCCGAGTTGGCCGTGGGCGTGCTGGGCCACCAGCTGGAGCTCCTCGTCAGCGTAGACAAGACCCATTCTACGTTTTTCAGTGGCAAGACGTAGTTGATGAGGATGCATACAACCCTGATGTGCCAGCTTTTGATGAGGTACTGGAGGGTTCAGGCGTTACCCCCAATTTTCCTGCAGGCCCCAATGCTCCACCACACGAACTGTTTGAGGCCTTCTTTGATGAGGAGGTGGTAGGCTATGTTGTCAAAGAGACAAATAAGCAGCACCAATTCCAGGTCCACTTTTTGGGAAAGGTGACCAAGGGCCACATGAGGCAGTGGACCCCAGTGACTCATAAAGAGTTCATGGTGTTCCTGGCACTCACCATGCTAATGCCTCATGTCAAGAAGCATAGGTTGCCTGACTATTGGATCACCAATGATCTGATATCCACCCCTGCCTTCGGGAAATATATGTCTCGCGACCGGTACCTTGATATCCTCGCAGCGCTCCATCTTGTCACCAACCTTGACGTCCACCTCCCAGACAAGCTGTGGAAGATTAGGACGTTGTATGAGATGATGCGAGAACGCTTCACCTCCTACTTCAAGCCCTTCCGCAAGGTCGTCATTGACGAGTCTCTTGTGCTGTTCCGGGGAAAACTCAGCTTCCGGCAGTACATCCCCTCAAAAAGACATCGCTTTGGCATAAAATTCTTTGTGCTGTGCGACTGCCAAACTGGCTATGTCCTGGACTTCCTGGTCTACAGCGGGAAGGAAGGGGACTTGCTTGTGGACCCCCTCATTGGCTTTGGCGGAGCAGTGGTGCAAGCCATGATGGACCGCTACTTTCATAAGAATCACGTCCTCTACACGGACAATTATTACACGTCCCCCACTCTCTCACAGTACCTGCATGAGCGCAAGACGGGGACTGTAGGCACAGTACGAGGGAAAAGGAAGGGCATGCCACCTTTCCCTCCAAAGACCAAAAAAGGTGATGTGTTCAAGAAGAAGTCGGGGCCCATTCTGGCTATCCACTGGCACGACCAGCGGAAGGTCAACCTCCTGACCACCATCCACAAGGGGGAAATGGTGGAGACTGGCAAGGTGGATCGCCGCACCCAGGCCAGGGTGACCAAGCCCGATGCTGTCCTGGACTACAACATCAACATGAGGCTGGTGGACAAGTCCGACATGCAGATAGGCTTCATTGACTGCCTGCGTACCTCGTGCAGATGGTACAAAAAGTTCTTTCTGCATATGGTGGACATGTCAGTTCTGAATGCCTACAACATATACAAGCTTCGGAATGTGAACACACCCATGAAGTTCAATAGCCTGCGGAGGTTCCAAAAGCAGGTGTTGACGGAGCTCCTGGAGAAGTATGCTACGCCACAGAGGGCAGTGGCACATCCTGGGCCCGCCGTTATTGACCGCTTGCAGTCTGCTCAATACTTGATTAGGCACAGGCTTGGTTCCCTGCCTCAGAATGAATCCAGAAGAACACAGCAGAAGCGGTGCCATGTCTGCTACAACAGCAGGGTGAAGCCGAGGTCAGGTAAAAAGTCAACCCTGGAGTGTGTGGAGTGCAAGGTGGCACTCTGTGCTGTAGATTGCTTCTTTGATTACCACTCCAAGCTGGAGTTCTAATAATCATACTGAAATTGCCAAATAAAATGACAATATGTACACTATAATTATATATAGGCAAAAAGTGGAAGAAAACCAATGTATTGTAATACAAAAGTCATGTATTATGAGAACATTGATACAAATACAATTACACCATAATAATATGTGAAAGTGACACATATGTATATACCAAGTGACATTCATATGATTAGAACCTATAGAAATATATAAATCAGTGAAAAAAGACACAATAAATTGTATATAAAACGTTTACAAATCATATAACTAAGTGAAAGTGACACAAGACCTAATATTTGATGGCCAAAGTATAATAAACACCTGTGATAACGAATAATCAGTGCCTAATACAACAATAACCTACCTCAATTACTAATAAAATGTACGGTATCGAGTGAAAATGAGCATTATCAGTGACAGTGACACTCTCTAAAGCATATTTGTCAAAGTGAAAGTGACACAAGACCTAATATTTGACGGCCAAAGTATAATAAACACCTGTGATAACGAATAATCAGTGCCTAATACAACAATAACCTACCTCAATTACTAATAAAATGTACGGTATCGAGTGAAAATGAGCATTATCAGTGACAGTGACACTCTCTAAAGCATATTTGTCAAAGTGAAAGTGACACAAGACCTAATATTTGATGGCCAAAGTATAATAAACACCTGTGATAACGAATAATCAGTGCCTAATACAACAATAACCTACCTCAATTACTAATAAAATGTACGGTATCGAGTGAAAATGAGCATTATCAGTGACAGTGACACTCTCTAAAGCATATTTGTCAAAGTGAAAGTGACACAAGACCTAATATTTGATGGCCAAAGTATAATAAACACCTGTGATAACGAATAATCAGTGCCTAATACAACAATAATCTACCTCAATTACTAATAAAATGTACGGTATCGAGTGAAAATTAGCAATATCAGTGACAGTGATACCCTAATAAACATATTTTATATAATTGGCCTCAAAATAACTAGAAAATATCAAATAAACATCACATTCTCAATATCAAACACTAAAATCGTCTAAGGGAGATAAATACTTTGGCGCGGCGAGCGACTAGGTGCGTCGTAGCCATGGCCGGGGCGACGCGTCAGAACGCGGGAAGAATTTGCCGCCGAAAAGCACTCGTCTTCCCGCGCTCACCATTATGCAACCAGAGGGGCTAGAGACCTCTACTCAACGCCATTCGACAGAGGAAGGTTTGTGGAACATTATTCTTTTTTATTCACAACATTACACGACATATTCATTGACTTACAGAGTAGTTAACATAGGCCAAAGATCGTCAAAACACCCGGTACCGGAGCACAGTCGTAAGCTATAGCCCCCGGGGCTGGAGGGTTAAGACACGGCGCCCGATAGTGGGGAGGGCTATGAAGATCAGAGAAAATGTGGGGTTAAAGACAAAAAGGCGATATAAGGGTTTTTATGATGAAAGTTGGCTCGGGTTTTGTTGTTTTTCAACTTGAGAAAACTCCAAAATGAAAAAACTTGAGCCAAGTTTTGGCAAAAGTTGGCTCGGATTTTAAGATTTTTCAGCTGCATAAAAGACAGTAAGTGCAAAAAAGAAGTTGGCTCGGGTTTTCTTGTTTTTCAACTTAAGAAAACCCCAAAATTAAAAAACTCGAGCCAAGTTTTGGCAAAAGTTGGCTCGGATTTTAAGATTTTTCAGCTTCATAAAAGTCAGAAAGTGGCAAAAAAAAAGTTGGCTCAGGTTTTCTTGTTTTTCAACTTAAGAAAACCCCAAAATGAAAAAAACAGTCATGTTTTGGCAAAAGTTGGCTCGGATTGGACAATTGTTAGGCTTCATAAAAGCTGAAAATGTAGAAAATGCCAGCCAACTCTTCGCCATTGGATACAGGATGGGGTGTGGGAGAGCTCTGCCCCCCCCCGTGGTTAATTGAAATCATCATCTATGTTGCCCGATAGTGGGGAGGGCTATGAAGATCAGGGAAATTGTGGGGTAAAAGATGAAAATAAAGAAAAATATTGAAGAACTTATTCCAAAAACCCAGTAAGCTAATTATCCATTATCCAACAATTAAGCTACATTAAAGATATTAGCCTAACCTGCCAACCTTACCTAACCTAACCTAGTATTATGAGTGGGGGCTGCCGCCCCCACTGGTTGGATGGTACATGGGATAGAAAATGAACTTACCCAGTAAGCTCATTATCCATTATCCAACAATTAAGCAACATTAAAGATATTAGCCTAACCTACCAACCTTACCTAACCTAACCTAGTATTATGGGTGGGGGCTGCCGCCCCCACCCCCCCGCTGGTTGGATGGTACATGGGATAGAAAATTAACTTACCCAGTAAGCTCATTATCCATTATCCAACAATTAAGCAACATTAAAGATTTTAGCCTAACCTACCAACCTTACCTAACCTAGTATTATGGGTGGGGGATGCCGCCCCCACACCCCCGCTGGTTGGATAGTACATTGGATAGAAAATTAGGTCAATTCCTAGTGTTAATTAGACTGAAATGCAGGGAGAAAGAGGTCCGCCGAGTCGTGTTGTGTGCCGTCTATGTTTTTTACAGTAGCTATAATTGCTTTAATGCATTTCCGCCGCTACTGACATATATAGGAATGAAGTCATAGAAATTGATGGGTGCGCTGTGTAAGTAACGCTAGAATAATACCGAAAAAACACTATAGGTGCAAATAAACTTTATATAAATGTTTACATCTATAATAATAAAAATAACCAACCTTATGTAACAAAGGGACAGTGACGGCGTGTTCTGGACTTATCCTCGTACTAATGGTGTGTACACCGCCAGTGATCTTTATCTGGCCGGTAATGGCAAGGATGTCCACACCTAGGACACTCAACACTTGTAGGCAATATACCGTGGTCTGTAAGTATCTTAAGGGCTGCCTGGTTGTTTTGAGAAATTTGTATAATTATTGTTCAGGGGTAAGTGCACAACCACTACAGACACTGGCCATCCTGCAACTGACATGTAAAACCATGCTGCCTGTCGGTGGGCTGGAGTTCAATGCACTCATTGGCTGACTAAAATGACGTAATTGTCCATATATTAATCCATGATTGGGTGACTCCTTCAATACCGTGACGTATGGTGACGTATACAAAAAAATAACCAATAATATGGCAGAAACGTAGTGACGTGTTGATCATTAGTTCACATAGAGAAAGGCAGAGGGCGTTCTATTAGAATATTTACGATAAAAGCGCTCCTCAATTATAGTATCAACATGGCTGACCTAGCGGGGTGACGTCTGTGGGAAACCCTGGACAAATATCGTTACAGGTTACAGGTTCTAGGTTCTGTATCTCCCTTAATAGAATTTTTCGAGGGTTAACACTTATTTTAACATGGAGTATAGGTTAGCTTACTTTTGCGATTTCCTTAGTTTATTTGTGCTATAAATGTAGGTTATTTGTAGGGTAGTTATTGATAGGGGTCACTTGAGGCATGCTATGCTTACAGGTACCTACCCGATAGCACTATCGTTAGGGAGTGCTGTACTGTATTTTATATATTATTTTGTAATAGTATAGATATCCTATCAATATTTGTATTTTGTACTATTTTAATGTCTTGTCATGTTGCAAATTTGATTTTAAATAATATTTTGACATTTAACATATAGTTTCTTTATTCATGCAGAGTTTAGTAAAATTTGCCAGAACGTCCCGGACTTCCCAAACTTGACTACTTCCTTTAACGTGACGATAGTGCGTTGTTATATGTGCGATTAGTTTGCTTGGGAAACAGATTAACTTGCTCATGTAGTAATGTACACCCTATGTGGTGGATTGTGTTCTTTTATTTAATAATTTTCATTTTAGTAAACGTTGTTTCCACATAGCGATTTTGATAATTTAATTTGACTTTATATTGTCCTTGTCCCAATTTTGGTTTGTTTAGTTTGCAAGTTTTACATTTTAATATTACATCCTAAATGAAATTTTAAAAATGTGTGAAAATTCTTGGGTTGTTTATATAATAGAAGTTACTGTGGGACACGTAATATGTTGAAGGGGGAGCTCTGCCCCCTCTAAACACCCGTCACTTATGTCATCATAATCTGTTGTACTTCATAGGGGGTCCAATTAAGGAGAAAGTTAATTAACAGACGAAATTAGGCCGCAAATTACAATAACATAGCGGGCCGCCGTTTATGGGAGACTTTTTACACATAATTTTCAATGTTAATTTTCTCCCTTAATCGATTTTTCCAAATTATCAAACTTACATAAAAATGAAGTACAGTTTATAGGGATTCCAACATGCATTTCAAAATTGTCATGAAAATTGGTGGGTGGTTTGCTTAATATATACCGAATGAATTGTCAACATGATATTAATAAATACAGGATCCTAGCTCTAAATCGCGCATGTACACCAACAAGCCATATTTTGTTATAGTATTTAGACCTAGCCTATAGGCTATTATCCAAGAATATAATTACATATAAACTGATATGATAAGAAACAGGGATGGAGATAAATTAGATTAGCCGAATGTAGTGCGAATTAGTGTACCGTATATCAAGCATGAGAACTTTTCAATTACAAGGTCAAGTCTTCAATTTCTGACCAAAACTTAACAACTAGGCTATAGGAATCGCACAATAACCCACTATTGAGAAGTATTTACCTTCAAAGTTCAATACACATTATAGCCCGACATATTCTGGTGTGCTGAGTTCAAATACTAACTTGAACTTCTGTAGGCCTAGCCTATATATTATATAGGCCTAGGCTAGATTTGTTTTCTATTCAGCGAACAAAAAATAAAAGCTAGGCTATATTTGATCTGGCCCAATTTGGTAAAAATTGCAATTCATGGCCCATAGTAGATTTACTATGCTATTGAAACTAGTTTTTTTCAATGTTTATATTTAGGCTACCGATATTTATTTATTAATTATCTAATTTGACCGTTTTTTATTTTTATACATTATTTTGGGCAAGAATGTAGTTACCGGGTGTACCGGCAGTACCGCCCACCTTGTTTACACTATGCGGATGCCTTTGGATATAAAAATACATTAGCCTAACCAAACAACCTAACCTAGTATTCATGCAGTAATGACAGGGGGCAAATAGCAGAAAATATAGCGTCGAAATGGATGGGAACGTAAGTGCGAGCGCACAACATGACATCCTTCCCTATTTTGGTAAGGGTTGTGTTAGCGGGCGTACCGCCTGCTTTGTTTCCATATTAGCACACTCGCAGTTAAATTCACGTCTAATTTGACTGCTGTTATTTGCCCCTGGTAATATACTGTATATGATGATGACAATGTCATGGGGGGTGAGGGGACATAGCACCCCTCAAACCATTATTGTATCCCACGGCCAGGTGTTGGGTAAATTGTTTTGCTGTGGGATACAATAATGGTTTGAGGGGGGCTCACCCCCATCATCCCCATGACTTGTCATTATCATACATATTACCAGCAGGGGCAAATAACAGCAATGAAATTAGACGCGAATGTAACTGCGAGCGTGCGACTGTAAACAAAGTGGACAGTACGCCCGCTAACACAACCCTTACCATTATTTGTTATTTGCCCTTCTGCAAACAATATATACTGTATATTGATGACAATAATTCCTGGGAAGGTGAGGCCCCCCTCAACCTAAGAAGCGGACATAATAGAAGTGAACTTAACGGTCATGGCCCAGAGCGTGCAAATCGACGCGGAAGGTTGCTTGGATAATACTGAACCTTTAAATAAGATTCTTCCAATTTTTAAATTGATTTTTGTTCTTGGGTAATCTGAATAAAAGATGAATCACCAATAGTTATGATTTAGGCATCAATGAGTAGGTTATTCATCATATTAGCTATCCATTAGTATACTGTAGTTTTGAAGATTGGGTGATATTCTTATGTTCTTTACTATCCCCTCAAAGGCTAGGCTATCATATAGTTTGGCAAAGGCTGGGTTATCATGTAGTTAGGCAAATATCTTTGTAAGGCCTCGCCCAATTTCTTACCGATTACTCACATACACCAGTGGCTTGCACTATTTGTTTCACTAACTGGCCTTCCTTGTGCAGCCCAATATAATGTGCAATTAGATCCGGTGTCACGTTCTTTCGCTGACCCGTACACACTAAAAACTGACGGGGACTTGTCCACCACTGCCATACTGATCATAATAATGACTGATACCGATCCACCCACCACAGATGCTGGAAGCACTGATGTTCCAACACTGTATATCATTAGTCTGTATGTACTGTATGTAATAATACCATAATTATTCCTAACCTTCAAGACTAGAGAATACTAAGGATGTAAAGTAAATTCAGACAGAAAATCCACAAATTTTAATTGAAACAGTGTGTGGGGGACTCTGGTGACTAGTGGGGTTTTCCTTACAAACATTGAGTAGGCTATATTTGACTATTATTGCTTTGCTGATTCAGTCCTTTCAATGCATTAATATTGTGCACAGTGTGACTACATTTTGACACATGTTAATGTAATAAGTTTGAAAATTCAGGTTTTGAGGCTTGCCAGGGATCAAGAACAATCCCATGTTTTCAACAAAATCTCATACCATACTGTATACAGCCCAAAATAAGTAGCCACATTTTTCATTAGCAATTTTGGGCTCTAATCTTATAAATTTTCTTTTAGCCTACCAGACTTTTAGCTACTACCAATGTTAGTAAGTTAGCCTATACACTCGGCATAATCAAACGCTGTATAGGCCTATTAGCATAGCCTAGGCCTATCTTAGGTTCTCAGGTTAAGTTATATTGTTTGGATATTTAAAGAAAGTAGAGGGATTAGGCTAGGATATACTGTAATGAAAAATTAGGATAGCCTATAATTGTACTCCCAACCAATAGTATTGAATAGGCTAGTGTTTACAAATATGTTTTTCAAGGGATTTTGTTTTGATTAGGCTAATATGATGACAATATTCAAGCAGACACTGCGGCAATATTAGCACGCTCTATGCGTCAGATTTTGCCACTTTTTTCTGAAATCATCCCTCTGCGAGTGGTTATTTGCCTCCTGCAGGCATTATATATGAATATGATGATGACAATTATGTCCAGGGGGGGGGGGGTTTGAACACCAAACACTGTCAAATTAAAAATAAATGCAGAGAGCGTGCAAACTGCTGCTGTAGTCTCCTTGAACTGTAGTTAAGATACCCAGTAGCTACCGAATAATCTAAAAACACGCTCCCTGATAGTGTACAAGGCTATGAGAATCAGGGAAAATATTATAGTGAAAAGGTAACTCGGACTTTCTATAACATAAAGTAATAAAGGTAAGGATGTAGTATTCGAGGAATTTCGAGTTTATCGCCTGCCTTGTTTACACTACTCGCACGCTCGCGATCACGTTTCCGTCTATATTGACTGCCGTGGGATACAACATTAGGTTGAGGGCCCCCCTCACTCCCCCATGACTTATTGTCATCATCATATATAGGCATTTTGCCAGCAGGGGCAAATTACTTAAAAAAAACATGTCAAAAGTCGTGAATCGTGAAGGATGTATCCGGGTGTACGGTCGTCATGTTTACATAGGTAGTGCGCGTGGTTACGTTCCCGTCTATTTTAACGGTTATTTTCCCCCTGCTGGCAATATAATATATGATGATAACAACATGTAATGGGGGGGGGGGGGGGGGAGGACCCTGTCAACCTATTATTGAATCCTGCGGAAGTCAAAATAGACTGGAACATGATCGCGAGCGTTCACTGCTGCCGCCGTTCCGCATAGTGTAAAACAAGGCAGGCGCCATGTAGTATGTCCAAATACTACATCCTTCCCATAGGCCTAATAAATTCACATTTTAAAATCCAAATAGCCTATCTGAGGTGAGCCAATTCTGACAAAATCTAACACATGTTGGCTTGAACATTATGATGGGCTAGCCTAGAGGGACAGAGACTAGCCTAGGTTAGTTTATTCAGTGGGGATGTAGCCTAAGAAAAAAAAAATAGGCCTACAATCCTGTATGAGTCAAGAAATTCATAAGAAAAATAGGGTCAATATACAGGAGGCGCTACAATATAGGTAGCAAAATTATAATGGTAGTTTTGGGTTCCTATCATCATATGCTTCATTTCTATATACTTTTTATCCCCGGGGGAAAAACAAAAAATCTTGGGATTTTTCATTTATTTTCTTGGGATTTTTTGTTTTGGTCATTAACCTAACCAAAAAACCTAACCTAACCTAACCTAATAGCCCCCAAATACATTTAGGTTAGGTTAGGTTAGGTTTTTTGGTTAGGTTAATACAACAAATAAAAACAAAATCCAAGAAAAAAATAAAAAACCCAAGATTTTTTGTTTTTTTCCCGGGGATAAAAAGTATATAGAAATGAAGCATATGATGATAGGAACCCAAAACTACCATTATAATTTTGCTACCTATATTGTAGCGCCTCCTGTATATTGACCAAAAATAGATTAGTCTGGGCTAGGCTAGCTTACATGATGATGTAGCCTACTGTAGGCTGCATCACATCTAGGCTAAGCCTAGGCCTAGCCTAACCCAATATGTGGTACTGGTAAGGTAGGCTAAATTAGTATAGAAGATGATTGACCACTATTACTGTTAGCCCACAAATTTATATTAATATTACAGTATATGCCTAGCTATTTTTAGTTATGTAAAGTATGGTATTACTGCATTTACTGGGAATTGTTGATAGCGTATCTCTGGCAAGCCTCAAAACCTGGTAATGTTGACACTTATTGCATTAACACGTGCCAAAATATATTCACACCGTGCACAAAATTTATGCTTTGAAAGGGCTACATCAGTAAACCAATGAAAATCAATAATAATCAAAATATGTATAAGATGAGGAATAGGATATCAGCTGGCAGCCCAAATCGTCCGCACGCGAATTCACGCCGAGCCTCCGAGATCAGTGGTCTTCTAAAACTTTTAATAATATTACTTTATTTTCAATATCATTTTCAATATCGTGCATTATATCATGTTAATAAAATTACATAGTGGTCAAATCCAATATTTAGTCACACTGACTCCAATTATATAAGAATGTTATGAACAAAATTACGAAGGGAAAACTGAAGACCTGCCTAGTGAGTCCTTCAAATTCCAATATTTTCCCCTGTTTAACCTGACAAGCGCAAAATAGACCTAGGGGCTAGGGTAGTTATTTGTGCATTTCTAGCCTTGGATTCTGACAGAATTCGTTATATTTACAATATAGAGCATTATTTGTTTTCGGTATGCTTTTATTTTACATATATGAAACCTTCAAGAGTGCTAAAATAAGTTGGAAAAGCATTTGGGTGGTGAAAAACGAAGATATTGGCCACCCGGTCATAATCTCAGGCGAGAGAGAGCCACAGGCCCACAGGCAACCCTCCTCTCTCGCTGTCTGTGAGGTAACTGAGACGAGCGGGGCGGTGTGGGCACTGCAGTGCTGCCGCCGTTTTTCCGCAGTTATTTGGTCTGCTGTTTACAATTTGTTTTAAGAAAACGGATATATTGATGGAGTAACTTGGTAAGAATTAGGTGTGCACCTTTTTGTATGTATGTCTGTCAGTCTGTATGTACGTTATGTCTAGGCATGTATGCATTTTATGTATGCATATGTACATAGCTCTATGAAGTTCGTAGTCTCAGAAAATATAATTATTAAATTATGCAATAAACCACTTGCGAGTTTCGTTCTATAAGCAAGTTGGAGTTGTTGACATCGATATTTAACATAATTATACCAGCTAAAATACAGTTATATACAATTACATTTATAGATACATAAAATCCAATTCAACATACTCTTTAGCCATCCGAAACCTACATTATTATTGTTATGCCCGGTCCAAATTGGAACGCGAGATATTCTTTGTACAACGAGCAGCTCTCTAACTGGATAGGTATACCTTAAACTTTAAATAAAGAGACAACACGGCAGGATAGTAAGCACACAGGTAACAAGTTAACATGGGTTTTATTCAGTTTAACACCTGGTTCATGGAGGAGCAAGACATATATTTTATACCTGTAACCTGGAGATCATCAACAACAATAAGAATAATTAAGACATACAATACTCAGGTTATCAAGTAAGCAATAGGAGTCGGACAATGGGTCCGGACTCAAGGTAATAATAATACTCCTAGGATACAATTATAAGGTATCCAAAATGGTGGAGGTACACCTCCTACCCAAATAGATCTCAGAGAGGATCTCAACAAAAGACAAGAGTGCAGTAATGGCAAATGCCGTCTGGATCATGCAATGATGTCCCCGGCATATAGTGACGTTAACTGACTCTAAAGCAATAATGGCCAAGTGGTCATCAACAATGAAGTGGGCTCGGAAAGGCTCACAAATGATATTAATACTATAGGTGTGCTAGATCTCACCTGGCAAAGATTAATCCTTAACTCTAATTGTGTACTAGCAAGGTACTGAAGGCTGAGGCAACAATCGTCGGGAGCTGAGATAGAGTGAAATCTATTCGAGTTATGAACCTGACAGAATGTTAAATGAATTAGGCTAGAAGTTATACAAAGGGACTAGATTACGTGTAAATATGTGTTTATGTTTGATGCTATGGGTCTTATATAAGCACGCCCCCTCTGTCGGGCTATGGGAGACCAATAACCCGAGAAGGTGCATATATAAGGATCCCCTGATAGGTAAGTATGATGGGTCCCGGCAAGTGGGCTAATTAACGTCAATTTAAGTAGGGAGAAGAAAGACCTCTCGCAAGACGTAATGTTAATGAGAACCCCTGAAGATAACTTCTACCACAACCCTGAGTCAACTCTATACCCATAAACGGTACAAAAGCACTTAAAGGAGAGCTGTAGTGAAGAGGAGGGCCCATAGATCGAGGGAGGATCCAGTAGTCCAGAGGGCGGCTGGGCGTGATGACTCCGGAAGTTGGTCCAGGGGGGGGGGGGGGGGGCGGCTGGGCGTGATGACTCCAGCTACTGGTCCAGGGTGAGTCACAAGATGATTCCTTAGACCTTGGCGCCTACCACAGGACAACCGGGTTCCTCTTGCACTCCCACAGTGCAGTGATCCCCAAAGGATATGCTGGAGTTCTGCTACAAGGTTTGGGGGGTTAGGGTGACTAGCATAATGATCTACCTAGAGTGGCAAGCAGTCTAGATAGTGACATTATAGGTAGTCTAAGGGGGGTCAAGGTAAGTGTCTTCCTTCCTTGCTAGTTCGTGGAACTATCAGAACCATGTAGCAAAAAGAGAATCCAGAAAGGGGAGCCCAAAGTGGGTTGCCCAAAATTAGTCCTCTTCCTGATGGGGGGAACCCGATCTGGTAGATCTCTAGTTATTACACTATCCTCATAATCCCTTGAACAAAACAAGGTAGGAATCCTTTGGTACTTGGTTTGTGCACCGCATCGAAGGCCAGAAAGGGGGAGCCCAAAGTGGGTTGCCCAAGCTAGTCCTCTTCCTGATGGGGGGAACCCGACCTGGTAGATCTTCGATCACAGCACACAACTGACAAGTTGAACACCAGCTATCTCTGGCTGTTCTTACCCTGAACTAAATAATACCAAATGGCAAGCTTAGTTAATGATGTCCAGGCTGGGTGAGTATAAGGCAATCTTCTTGCCCCTACTTAAGGCGCCCGGCTTGAGAGGATCAAGGGCGTTTGGCGCGTGGTGGTTATGTCCTTGTGGCTCTGGGGGTGGCGCGCCTGGACTCTGGCTGGCAGGAGTAGGGTTGGCTGCAGGTTTTAGTGGCAGCTAGAGATGCGGTCTTATCATCCTGAGACCGCATCTCACTACCGTCTGGTAGAGAAAAGTCCCGACCCCGGGACTGGAGATGGTAATGTCTTGAAGTATTATCTTCGTAGACAGGGGTCAGGTGCTGGAGGAAGTGGTAATAAATGACTCCCTGGTTGTTAGGGGATGCCATCTTGTCTCCGGTGAGGGTGAGGAGAGAAGAGGAGTCATAGTACCTCAAATGGTCGAGGAGGTGGTGAGGTGACTTGATCACTTTGGTGGAGTCCTTCCGCGCCAGGGTTATCATGTCAATCCGCATCTTGGTGGTGGTCGTCAGCGAGGGCGTTGTCGTGGCTGGAGGTGGTTGGAGAGTGATGACAGAGAGCCTGGCTTGGCCCAGGTCATGAGGTTGTGCGGACGCCGAAGTACCAGGCTGGGGGGTAGGAGCTTGGTGCGGACGCCGAAGTACCAGGCTGGGGGGAGGAGCTTGAAGACGCTTGATCCTTAACCTTTCTCGCTTTAGGCTGAGACAGGGCTGGTTCCCATCTGGTGGGTGGCTTCACAGGTCTTCCACAGCGGGTATGAGAAGGCAGTCTGGGAAATGGGGGAGAGGGAGTTAGAGGTGACATTGAGCGAAATTTTGATATTGTTTTTCGCCTGGGAAGTTGAGAAGGAGGGGAAATAGATTGAGGAGAAGGAGGTAGGGTTTTAGAGATAGGAGGAGTAGGTGAGGGTTTTTTAGGACGGAAGCTGGGGGTGATAGGCAAAGTGGGGGGTATGTTGGTGAGTTGTGGTGGCGAGGGGGGAAGACTAGACGTGGCAAGGTTAATTAAAGGTGACGGTTGAGAAGGAGGTTGCGGAGGTGAAACGAGAGGAGAGGAGATGTGAGAAGATTTGGGCTTAGGAATGCGGGAAGGGGTGAAGGTGACAGGAGGTGAAAGAGAAGAGGGGGAAGTTTGGGTTTGAGTAAAGAGAACAGGAGGAGGTCGATGTTTAGGAAGGTGAGAAGTGGTGAACTAGTTGAGGCGAGTGGGAAGGGTGACAGGAGGTTGCAGTACAGGAGAGTGAAGGGCAGGCAAAGGAGAATTGAGTGGGGGAGTGGAAAGAGGTGGAGGGAGAGGGACAGCATGGTTGAGAGGGACAGGTCCGGAAAGACAGGAAGTTTGAGGGTGAAGGTTTGAAACAGGGGTACAGTCAACATCCTGATCAGGCTCAGCTACAACAGTAATATTCTTATTAATAGGTTGAAACCTTCTGACAAACCTATTCCTATAAGTGAGAGATTCCCCATGATAGTTAATTATGACCTGGAAACAGTTTGGGATCCTAAGGACCTCAAATGGACCCTTGTACCGTGGCTTCAGTTTGGAGGATACAGGTAAGATGGCGACCATGAATAGGTCGCCTACTTGGTGAGGGTTGTTCTTGGGGGCTTCATCAGGCTGGAGATCTTGGGAAAACTGGAGCTGACGTAGGCGGTTCCTGAGGTGGACGAGGTTGGTATTTAGACCTGGTGAGGCCTCAGTAGGGGCAGCTAGGTGACGTAGTGGTATGAGGAGAGGTGGGCTCCCAAAAACCATCTCATGAGGGGTGATCCCGTTGTCTCTGGGGCAGGTGTTTATTCCCCATTGTATGATGCGAATTTGGCTGGTCCAGTCCAATGAGTTCATCTGTTGGAGGCGTGTCCGGATTTGATTGGCGATGGTTCTATGAGATTGCTCGCAGATGGAGTTTCCTTTTGGCCAGTAGGGTGAAGAGTGGCTGATGTGAAATCCAAACATTTCGGAGATCTGCGTCCAAATTTGTCCGGTGAATTCAGGGGCATTGTCGGAGTGGATTGCCTGTGGCAATCCAAAATAGGGAAAGACATGTTGTAATAATGCCTCGGTGACGGCCATAGCAGTGTGTTCTCTGGCAGGGCAGGCGATCACGTATTTTGAGTACGTGTCCACGAAGGTGATGATGTAGCGGTATCCCCTGTCGTTTTGTAGAGGTCCCATGACGTCTACTGCCAAAAGTTGCCAGGGTTTAGAAGCGATGAGTTTGCCGGAAGGTCCTGGGGTGCGTGTTTGGTCTTTTCCCAGGGTGCAGGCACGGCAAGCTTCAGTGATTTTCTTGGCCGTGGTGTAGGGGCGAGGAGTCCAGTAGATGTTTTTGAACGTGTTTACCAACTTCTTTTGGCCTAGATGGATCCCGTTGTTGGTGTGCAAGGAAGACATCATTTGTTCAGCATCCTCAGGCCCTAATACGATCTGACCTTCTGGGGTAAAGAGGGCATCACCCCTTCTTTGTAAGAGGCCAAAAAGTCGGGTGGAGATCCAAGTTGGTTTGTCGTTCCGGAGGTAGGCCTGGATGAGAGGGGGAGTGGTAGTAGGTGGTGGTCGAGGTTCTTGGATGGCATTGAGTTGTTCTGGTGCCAGTGGGAGCCGGGATAAGGCGTCTGCATTGGTATGGAGTTTTCCCGGCCTGAAGGAAATCTCAAAATCAAACTCCTCAAGTGATTCTCGCCAACGGACTGTTAGGGCATTCTTAGAGTCAGATTTCCTGAGCCATTGTAAGGCTTGGTGGTCAGTGATGATGGTGATCTTGACGCCAGCTAGGTAGGCCCGGAAGTGTTGGAGGGCCCAAACGATGCCTAAGCATTCTCTTTTAGTTACCGGGTAGTTGGTTTCTGCCGGGGTTAAGGTCCGGCTGGCACAAGCAATGATGTGCTCTCGTCCTTCTCGATTTTGGGAGAGGACTGCACCGACGCCGAGAAGGGACACGTCGGTGTAGAGTCTAAAGGGTAGTTGGTAGTCCGGAAAAGAGACGACAGGGGAAGACACGAGTAGGTCCTTGAGGGAGGTGAAGGCTTGGAGACGGTCGGGGGTCCACACAAAAGGTTCTTCCTTCCTAGTTAAGTCGTGTAGAGGTCTGGCAATGGTGGCGAAATTCTTCACAAACCTCCGATAGTAGGAGGCAAGGCCTAGGAAAGCTCTTACTCCTTTTACTGACTTCGGGGGTTGGATCTCCTGGATGGCTTGGAGTTTCTTGGGGTCAGGTGCAAGTCCTTCTTCTGACACCAGATGTCCTAAGAATTGGACCTGATGTCGAGCCATGGTGCATTTAGTAGGCTTCAGCTTTAATCCGGCTTGTTGGATCCTCTGGAAAACTTGGCTGAGGCGTTGGAGGTGTTCTGCCCAGGTACGACCAAATACTATGATGTCGTCCAAGTACGCCAGACATGTTTCCCAAGTTAATCCCTGAAGTACGGATTCCATCAGTCGGGAGAAGGTGGCGGGACCGTTACATAATCCGAATGGCAGCACTGAGAACTCGTAAAGCTTCCCTTGGCTGGTGGAGAAAGCTGTTTTTTCTTGGTCGGTGGGGGCGACGGGGACCTGCCAGTATCCGGATTGCAAGTCCAGTGTGGAGAACCATCTGGCCCCTAAGAGGGAGTCTAGGGAGTCGTCGATGCGTGGTAGTGGGGTGGCATCTTTGATGGTGACATCGTTGAGTTGTCG
This sequence comes from Paralithodes platypus, assembly GCA_032716605.1. NCBI lineage: Eukaryota > Metazoa > Arthropoda > Malacostraca > Decapoda > Lithodidae > Paralithodes > Paralithodes platypus. The sequence goes on along the minus strand of CM064491.1, from coordinate 24,717,814 downwards.
GTAGTCGATGCAGAATCGAGATGACCCATCCTTCTTCTTGACCAGTACCACTGGAGAGGACCAAGGGCTAGTTGATGGGTTGACGATGCCAGCTTCTAACATCTCTGCAACTTGCTTCTGTTCTTCTTGGCGCTGAAGGGGGTTCTTTCTTCGTATAGCCTGTCTGACTGGGGGTCCAACAGTGTGAATGTGGTGTTCTAGGACATGGGTGTGGCCTACATCTTGGGGGTTGGTGGCAAAGATGTCCTGGTATTCGGCCATTAACTGGCACAGATCGTCCTTTTGTTGAGGGGTGAGGTGAGTAGGAACGTCTGGGAGTGATGTAGTTGATGCAGGAATGGAGGTGGTGGTGTCGGTTGAAGGCTGGTCATCATAAGTCTCTAGTTCTCCGATGGTGAGACCCCTGGGTAGGGTGATAGGGTGGTCGGAGATGTTGGCTATTCTTACTGCATTTTGTTTTAAAATGGCAGGAGCAGTGAGACAATCCCTGTCAAAAGGGCTCTGAAGAGAGGGAGTGTGAATGAGTTCTCCGTTGAGGGCTGGATGGATGGGGACCCAATGTTCATGATGTGGCAGCAAGGTGATGGGTTGAATGGTGATGGCCGATGCAACACGGATGGCTTTCAAGGTTTGAGGAGGGTCATGGAGCGGTGTGGCAATCTTCGGAGTGGTGAGTCCTGGGGGTTTGGTGGAAAATAACAATCTTCTTTCAACACACTGGATAGTAGTGCGGAGGGCCGTGAGAAGGTCGAATCCCAGGTATCCGTCGTAGGTGGTTTCTTGGGAGGGAAATACCATGAAAGCGTGGTGATGGCCGTGGTTAGGTTGAGGGGTGGCCACATACAGTGGGGCCGTGATGCCAGTACTAGAAATAAGGTTGTCGTTGGCATCAATGAGGGTGGTGGACGAGTGTTGAATTGGTCCAAAAGTGTTGTGATGTCTCTGGTGGTAAGAGGAAAAAATACAGGATCTTGAAGCTCCGGTGTCGACAAGGAGTCGAGAGTTGACTCCCTGGATGGTCAGGTGGGTGTAAATGGGAGGCTTTATCATATCATAGCTGCCCCTATCTCGAGCCCCCGCCAGTTTGCAAGTTGGTGGGCGGGGGCGGTCTAAAAACCCGGTTTGATGACTTCCGGCTCGACTGTACTGTGGTCGTCCGGGTCGCCAACCTCGTCGTAGTCCTCAGCTCCTGCGGTGCCGTCTTCTAGGATGGTGGCAACTCTTCTGGAGGGCTTCAGCCAGGGAATCTGTCCCCAGAACAGTGGAACCCTCGAGCGTTTGGCCAGCAACTCGGCAAAAGACCTCTTCAACCCATTAATAGGGCACTGGGACCCGCAGGGCTTCCAGTCTCCAGGCTTGACTCTGGCCCATTCTTCCGGCTTGTCCTGGTTGCGGCTAGGGTGGTAGGTTGGTCCGGAATGAGCTCCTTGTGGCTTAGTGGGAGCTCGTTGGATACCCGCGATCTTTCCTTGCTCCTGGGATTTTTGCAGGGCCAGAATACAGCGTATGATAGGGAGGTCTGTATCATATCCGGCCGGTTCTGTGATGGCAAAATGGTCCCGGACTGCACGCGGAAGGATCCTCATCAGGGTCCGGCGGACGTTCTCCTTCCTCTCTGCAGCTGTAGCCGTTGTGAATGCGGTGGAAGCCAGCCTGGTAAGCTTGCTGATGGTGGCGTCGAGGTCCCCGTCGTAGGTGATGGCGTGAAATTGCTGGTCGGCTATTACAGTACCTAAGACGGGGTTAATGGCAGTTTTAGTGTATGTTTCAAACTGTTCCCAGGTCATTCCGGGGTTCTCTTTTACATAACTGGAAACTAGGGCCATAGACCGCCCTAGCTTCATGACTACAGTATGTATTTTAGGGGCAACTTCATCTTTAAATATGATGTCAAGCACTGGCTTGACAACCTCTAAATAGGTGGCAATGTCAGTTTCCTCTTGTCTGAAAGGAATAATATCCAGTGCTTTCCCTGCCATCCTGACTACTTATCCCTGTCGTGATACTCTCAAAATATTTAAAGCAGGAAAAACCTGAAAGGCTACCTTCGAGAAAGAGACACCGCTGCCACCAGTGTTATGCCCGGTCCAAATTGGAACGCGAGATATTCTTTGTACAACGAGCAGCTCTCTAACTGGATAGGTATACCTTAAACTTTAAATAAAGAGACAACACGGCAGGATAGTAAGCACACAGGTAACAAGTTAACATGGGTTTTATTCAGTTTAACACCTGGTTCATGGAGGAGCAAGACATATATTTTATACCTGTAACCTGGAGATCATCAACAACAATAAGAATAATTAAGACATACAATACTCAGGTTATCAAGTAAGCAATAGGAGTCGGACAATGGGTCCGGACTCAAGGTAATAATAATACTCCTAGGATACAATTATAAGGTATCCCAAAATGGTGGAGGTACACCTCCTACCCAAATAGATCTCAGAGAGGATCTCAACAAAAGACAAGAGTGCAGTAATGGCAAATGCCGTCTGGATCATGCAATGATGTCCCCGGCATATAGTGACGTTAACTGACTCTAAAGCAATAATGGCCAAGTGGTCATCAACAATGAAGTGGGCTCGGAAAGGCTCACAAATGATATTAATACTATAGGTGTGCTAGATCTCACCTGGCAAAGATTAATCCTTAACTCTAATTGTGTACTAGCAAGGTGCTGAAGGCTGAGGCAACAATCGTCGGGAGCTGAGATAGAGTGAAATCTATTCGAGTTATGAACCTGACAGAATGTTAAATGAATTAGGCTAGAAGTTATACAAAGGGACTAGATTACGTGTAAATATGTGTTTGTGTTTGATGCTATGGGTCTTATATAAGCACGCCCCCTCTGTCGGGCTATGGGAGACCAATAACCCGGGAAGGTGCATATATAAGGATCCCCTGATAGGTAAGTATGATGGGTCCCGGCAAGTGGGCTAATTAACGTCAATTTAAGTAGGGAGAAGAAAGACCTCTCGCAAGACGTAATGTTAATGAGAACCCCTGAAGATAACTTCTACCACAACCCTGAGTCAACTCTATACCCATAAACGGTACAAAAGCACTTAAAGGAGAGCTGTAGTGAAGAGGAGGGCCCATAGATCGAGGGAGGATCCAGTAGTCCGGAGGGCGGCTGGGCGTGATGACTCCGGAAGTTGGTCCAGGGGGGGGGTGGCGGCTGGGCGTGATGACTCCAGCTACTGGTCCAGGGTGAGTCACAAGATGATTCCTTAGACCTTGGCGCCTACCACGGGACAACCGGGTTCCTCTTGCACTCCCACAGTGCAGTGATCCCCAAAGGATATGCTGGAGTTCTGCTACAAGGTTTGGGGGGTTAGGGTGACTAGCATAATGATCTACCTAGAGTGGCAAGCAGTCTAGATAGTGACATTATAGGTAGTCTAAGGGGGGTCAAGGTAAGTGTCTTCCTTCCTTGCTAGTTCGTGGAACTATCAGAACCATGTAGCAAAAAGAGAATCCAGAAAGGGGAGCCCAAAGTGGGTTGCCCAAAATTAGTCCTCTTCCTGATGGGGGGAACCCGATCTGGTAGATCTCTAGTTATTACACTATCCTCATAATCCCTTGAACAAAACAAGGTAGGAATCCTTTGGTACTTGGTTTGTGCACCGCATCGAAGGCCAGAAAGGGGGAGCCCAAAGTGGGTTGCCCAAGCTAGTCCTCTTCCTGATGGGGGGGAACCCGACCTGGTAGATCTTCGATCACAGCACACAACTGACAAGTTGAACACCAGCTATCTCTGGCTGTTCTTACCCTGAACTAAATAATACCAAATGGCAAGCTTAGTTAATGATGTCCAGGCTGGGTGAGTATAAGGCAATCTTCTTGCCCCTACTTAAGGCGCCCGGCTTGAGAGGATCAAGGGCGTTTGGCGCGTGGTGGTTATGTCCTTGTGGCTCTGGGGGTGGCGCGCCTGGACTCTGGCTGGCAGGAGTAGGGTTGGCTGCAGGTTTTAGTGGCAGCTAGAGATGCGGTCTTATCATCCTGAGACCGCATCTCAATTATTGCATTTATGTTTACTATCGATGTCTACAACTCCAACTTCCTTGTAGAACGAAACTCTCATGTGGTCAATTACATTTCTTTTAAGATTGCTGTAGGAAACATTATCACTTATATATGTCTTGATTCATCCTCTTTTTACATTATATATACCGTTCTGTAAATGTAGTTTATACATTAACTGTTGAGCTTCTAATAAATCTAATTAAGATTGTTGGAACTCTGTAAACTGTAGCCAATATTTGGGTATATAACTGTGTAGGTTATATAAACCAACAAACAAAATTAGTGTCGCCGCTCCAAAATGTCTACTTTAATTTTGTCTATTAGAATAAGACAAATGTACTCCTCGCACACCTGAACAAAGCTTGGATATATAAGCTTTGTTCAGATGTGTTAGGGAATAATGTTATCTTTTAAAACAAGAGAGAACCCTAAGGTAGAGATTTTGGAGCGGCAAACACTAAATTTGTCCCTGAGTGTACATCTATAGTATGTATGTACACTCATGGACACATGATTTTAACCATCCTGTGAATAAATTACGCAAGTATTAAATTTTGAATCAACCAGTTTATGTATAATCAATATTTTATGCAATTATCAGTTTGTAAATTTATGGAAAAGTAATTTTGTTTTGTTTTTGTATATACTGTAGGCTATATCATAACATTTAATTACATAATGACATCCTAGTATGGTTAAGAACATATATCCGGGACTATACATGTATATATATGTGTTTATAAATATATGCTCCCTGTTTGACCACTCAACCTAGACCTTGGTACTATAGGTAGGCCTAATGATTTCTTGCTCTTAATTACGATTCAAGTTATGTTCACTTATTTTACTAAAGTTGTCTCATCATGTTGTAATCGACGGAATGCGTGTGTTTTTGCGATTAATATAGTGTATTTGTCTTGAATTTTGGCATCAAATATTCAGATTGCAACTGTATTATGTGTTACTAGCTTTCATTGACATTTCATGTACTCTGTGATATGTTTTATAAGTTGCATGTCCGACACCGATAACGCTCCCTAAAGTGTTGGGGATTGTACTGAGAGGTAATTATAGACCAACCTTTTAAAAATATTGGAACAGTTTTATGCAATACGTTATTATTATTTGAGATAGGGAAGAAAAGCGCCTAGGAAACAAACCACAGAGATGAGGCCCTGCACGCACCAACAACCACTGCCATCACGACACCAAGACAAGAGGGCACAAGCGAGTCCTCACCATGCTTCGCTCAGGTCACCTTCATCACTCAGGCACTTCCCCCAACCCCAGGAAAGAACATACCTGTGAGGACGGCACCTACTGATGATATACCTAACAAAGATAATCCCTCACGACGTCGTAATAAACAAACCGTGCATAAAGATCAACACACCACCGCAGCCGGCCCAGACCCTCCTCCAGGCACAGCCGCCCCTCTAGCCCTGAAATGCCCCACCGAGGAGAACGACGAAAGTGGTAAGACCATCTCAGCCTACCTCTTCATCAGTAGAATTGAACAGATACTATTACCACACCGGTAGGGATAGTATCAAAAGACTTGGTACTATTAACTGAGAAATTACCTTGAGGGAGTAAGACACTGGTGGAACTACTCGACGCATTTCTCAAAGGTACCTTGGATTTGCTAGTATTCTTGTTGGACCACACTGGTGACCACCGAACATCTTTACATTAACTTTGTACAGGATTTACTGTAATTAGAGTATGCAATACCGACAAGCGCTCTAGTTCTAGTAAACCTACAAAAATAGTAAGGGTGGTTGGAAGAGCGAAAGACACTGGTGAAACGGCTTCCTTCTCAGTCAAGACTTGTAGTGGAGGGTGTAACGACACTGGTGAAAAAACTCCCTACATAAGTCCTGCAATACGAGAGCGTAAGTCACTGGTGAAACAGCTCGTACTCGTATAACCACAACATCTAACATCAAAGTTCTTTCAGAGATTCCTGTAGGAAGTCAAGGTCAAGGAATCGTAGTGGAGGGCGTAAGACACTGGTGAAACGACTCCCTACTCAAGTCGTACGATACGAGAGTGTACTACACTGGTGAAATGGCTCGTATTCGTAAAAGACCTCAACCCCGTAGATCTTCAGAGGACCCCAAGGAAGTCTTCGCCAACTCTGCAACCGTCACACGGCAGGACCACCACCACGGACCAGGTCGTCATCAGGAATACAATGCAGCTGCATCTCCAAAGACTGTCTAAACCTGCCAAAGATCTTCCGCTTGAGACGCCTAGTGGATCCTCGATCGTGCTGTTATATTATTACCTATCCATGTCTGATGTAACATTACACTTATAATCATATGTTACTGTGAAATAAGAATAATCTATGTTTGTACTCTGCGTTATATTATCCTCTATTGTCTTCGTGCTTGTGTTTGTGTTGGTCTCCTTTTCTCCAGTCAAGTAAGAATCTATCTAATTAGTCAATACAACCCCAGTAAAAACCTGATATAACATTATTATTATTATTAAGGTAGTAGTAGTAAACATACTGTACGTTTTACGTTTTTTACGTTGATATTAGTTAAAGCCAAATAAATTGCCATTTTTAACAAATATGATCAATACCTAAAATACGAGAGAAAACACGAGACTCAGGATATAGTAGCGACCAGAGCAAGAAAAAAAGAAAACGGAAAGACCAACAAGAACGGGAAGACGCCAGTAGGAAAAAAGGAAGGACAGAAAGACAGAAAATGGGAGGTCCACAAGAATCGAGAAGCAAAACTAGAGCCCCGAGAAATCAGAACCAATGCCATCAGGGAAGTCGACCAAAGCCCTTTAAAGTTGACACCTTAACCCCATACCCCTATTACTCGCAGATACCTCGCCTTGGACTACGTTGCTGAATGTATGACGTGCCCGGTGAAACCAGCAGAGGGCAGACAGGGTGAAGTCAGAGTAGCTGCCGATTCCTAGGTGCAACGTGATCTGCCCGTACACTGGTCAGTGCAGTCAAACATCATCTAGCCCTATCCAATCTCCTGGTCTAATTCCGATTGCCTGTACATTGGTCAGTGCAAGAAGATACATAGACTTGGAGCTTCCTAAACTGTCCCACTTGCCTAAAGATAGTAAAGGAGGAAGTGTATAATAACAACGAGTTCTTAGTACACTTGTCCATACGACTCTAGTTATTGTGCAGATCCTAGGTAATGACTTACTGCCATTATACTGGTCCGAGTAGTCTGTCGAGCCCGGTTATTGAGCTTTAGCATGCTACCAGTCTACTGGTCCGTGTAGCCTGCTATAACTCAGTCCCTGGGTAGTGATCCAAACCCTACCGAGAAATTGTTAGGTGGACAGTACACTGGTCCGAGCCGCCTAATAGATTCTCTGGCCATACCCAACTTGGGTATCGATAGTTGTCCAGGCCATAATGACTTCTCCCTTACTCGAGAGAGAAATTGCGTGGTGGACAGTAGGCTACACTGGTCCGCGCTGCCTAGTAAGTTCTCTAACGGTTTAACCCTCCAGGCTTGGTATCACCAGTACACTGGTCTGTATGTAGCCTGAGACTTGAGTGTAGGAGTTGCTAGATTACCAGTACACTGATCCGTGTTCCCTAGTAATTTCTCTGATCCCACTCCCTTACCTCTCAACACCTGGATGGTAAGGAGCCAACTCACAGCCGTGTCAAGACCTGTTAGAGGACGTTGTTAGAGGACCACCCACCACCAACCCTGACGTTGAAGCCACTACAAGGACGAGCACGAGGAAGATCCGTAGATGTTGGACCATGGCACCAGAACGAAGAACTTAGCTTGCTGAAGGCTGTATAAGTGTATAAGAGACCTCCCTTATCACTTGTTAGGCCTCTATAGACGAGGATACAAACCACACATATTTATCGTTATAAAGTAGAATATTTTGTAAATGAACTCTTTGTGAGATCACATATGGTAATATTTCACTTTATAGCCGCACACACCCATACAGTGATACACATAAAATCAACCCCAGTGACACTATCTTTCCACGACCGTGACCAAATGACTTGTGATTATTTCATTGTGTTTATACTTTCATTTCATGCTAAATTCATTCGAGAAATGCGTCCGTGACTTGTCTAAATCTATGTGCGAAGACTCCTAAGTGCGCTTTTTAGGATACCAATATATCCGTGATAAACTCTGATATATGAGAGAAACTCAGTAAATTATTTATATATATTTTGTAGATGGATTGGGTGGAGGAAAAACACAGGAAAGAGATATGATTCTTTATTCTCTACTCTTTCCAGCTATGTATTACCCATCTTCAGAGAGACTGAGAAAGTTTCTCTGAAGATGGGTAATACATAGCCCAAAACGTTAGCGAACAAAGAAGCATAGCTCTTCCCTGTGTTTTTCCTCCACCCAATCCATCTACCTGTCAATATGAATCATTCACATATATTTTGTGTGTAATTTCTATTGCTAATTCAAAGGAGCAGTAAACCTCCAGTCTTAATATTTGCAATTCATCTTAGGTCCGGTGTATATCATATTCTATTCCATATCCATGATTTTGTGTATGGTATTTTATGCCATTATATGTGTAATGCCCTCGAAAATGTCCCGCACCCACAATAATACTAACCCGAGTTGACGTCCGGTATAGCGTAAAATAGTCGGAGATGGTAAGTCCAATAAACTCATCACGTGATAACACCACGAGACTATCACCTGGTTCTTAAAAATCGGACTAAGGTTGCTATACTTTTAGTACGTCCGTGGTAGTACAGTGGGTTAGCGCGCGGGCCTGGTGGTGATAGTTGGGTCACTAACCAGGGTTCGAACCCCACCCAAGGCATCTCAAAACCTGTGGGTTTTTAGGGGGGTTAAATTCCCTTCAGAGGTTCGTACCCTGCGCCAGGTACCAGGAAAAGTTGATCCTAAAAGGTAGCCTGGGGATATTTCAGGAGACCATGAAATTCCCTTCACACCCAGCATTTCATTGGTGGCAGCTAGGGAACGTGACCAGGTAGCTACGTGGAGCACGCGAACCCTATACCAACAATATTGAGATTGCTGAGGTAATACAGCTACGATACCTTACGACCTTAAAATAGGCTAGGGACTAGCCCAGTTAAAGAAGGATGTAATGTAATGCCCTCGAAAATGTCCCGCACCCACAATAATACTAACCCGAGTTGACGTCAGGTATAGCGTAAAATAGTCGGAGATGGTAAGTCCAATAAACTCATCACGTGATAACACCACGAGACTATCACCTGGTTCTTAAAAATCGGACTAAGGTTGCTATACTTTTAGTACGTCCGTGGTAGTACAGTGGGTTAGCGCGCGGGCCTGGTGGTGATGGTTGGGTCACTAACCAGGGTTCGAACCCCACCCAAGGCATCTCAAAACCTGTGGGTTTTTAGGGGGGTTAAATTCCCTTCAGAGGTTCGTACCCCGCGCCAGGTACCAGGAAAAGTTGATCCTAAAGGTAGCCTGGGGATATTTCAGGAGACCATGAATTCCCTTCACACCCAGCATTTCATTGGTGGCAGCTAGGGAACGTGACCAGGTAGCTACGTGGAGCACCCGTCACGCGAACCCTATACCAACAATATTGAGATTGCTGAGGTAATACAGCTACGATACCTTACGACCTTAAAATAGGCTAGGGACTAGCCCAGTTAAAGAAGGATGTAATGTAATGCCCTCGAAAATGTCCCGCACCCACAATAATACTAACCCGAGTTGACGTCCGGTATAGCGTAAAATAGTCGGAGATGGTAAGTCCAATAAACTCATCACGTGATAACACCACGAGACTATCACCTGGTTCTTAAAAATCGGACTAAGGTTGCTATACTTTTAGTACGTCCGTGGTAGTACAGTGGGTTAGCGCGCGGGCCTGGTGGTGATAGTTGGGTCACTAACCAGGGTTCGAACCCCACCCAAGGCATCTCAAAACCTGTGGGTTTTTAGGGGGGTTAAATTCCCTTCAGAGGTTCGTACCCCGCGCCAGGTACCAGGAAAAGTTGATCCTAAAGGTAGCCTGGGGATATTTCCGGAGACCATGAAATTCCCTTCACACCCAGCATTTCAATATGTGTGAACCATTAGCCAAGTAAGCCATCATATGTTGTTATCTATATTGAATATAATAACTATATACAGTATGTACTCCTGTGTTGTCCTTACACCTCTGCATGTATGTGTGTGTGTCTGTGTGTGAATTCCTTCTCTGCCACACCAGTTAAGTTAGGATCAACTTTTTATCTAGTAAACCCAGCAAAAAGCCTGGTATAACAAAACCCAAATGATGAAATATAGGCTACCTGTGTTTATTAATATATTCGTATATACAGTACAAGTTCTACCATTTAGGAGTAATGAATACAGGGTAATGCTTGCAAATATATACTGTACTATACTGTATACTCAAGCAAAACAAGTCTATAATTGTGTATGTATATATATATATATATATATATTATATGTACTCATATTAACTATAAATCTAGTACATTCTATATTGCACATGTTCCGTCTCTCACTGAGATTGTAGTTATGATAGAAAAAATAGTATTGTTGAATTAGGAGAGTTCCTTGTTATGCAGTAGTTAATTCACCTTCTTATGAAACTGTTAAGATACTACACTCAAATTTCAATTATACTATTTTGTCTTCCATAAATACAATCTCAGAGATAAACGGAACTTGTGCAGGGAACTGTAGCCTACAATGTAAGGAGACCGCGAATGTTTCGGTGTCTGTATTATAAATACTTGTATGTCAATATAGTTACAGGTATATTTTATATTTGTTTTGAGTGGCATGGAAACTATATAGGCTACTGTACATTATGTAATGTTGTACTGAACACATAAATGGTACTTAGAACCGTATTAAACATTATTTATTAATTTTACTCTGCGCGGAAATTAATATTCCGAATTATTTGGATAATGTGGAAATTCGGAATACAATTTCCGCACTTCGTCTTCCCACACTTTAAATTCCGCGTTTGGTGACGTATTTCCGCATTCTGGCAGCCCTGGGTGTGGGCCGGTGTCTGGGTGTTGCATAACGATCTTTTCTGCAACCCACTTGTGCTACATTATCGCGGGAGAGAAAAATAACCGATAAATGATGATAATAAGAGGAAAAATAGGTGATAATTGAGGAGGGGAGGGAGGGGGGAATAAGGTGGGGAAGGAGGGGAGGGGGGTGGGTGAGATTTACATGGATGAGTACTGGAGGGGAATTATCTCACCTAGAGACAAATTCCTTTGTTTTTATAGGCCCTTTTTTTTATGGAAGGTTTTTTTTATGGTCTTGCTTCCGTGAGGCCTATCGCGTTCCCTATAGGAAGCCTTCCGTGAGGCCTATCACGCTTGCCGGGTTAAGGGAAAGATTTTCCCTTCCCAAGGGAAAGGAAAGGGAAGGATTTTTTAAGAATACCAAATCGAAAGAAAATTCCTTCCTTTCATTTTAGAATTGTTTAAGAATACGACTCTAAGACACAGGTGAAACGGCTTGTTTTCATGTAATTAAGACCCTAACATCTACAGTCTTCAGAAGACTTACAAAGGAAGTCTTCCTCTACTTCTGTCACCAATACATGACAGGACCACCACCATGGACCAGGACGTCGTAGGGAATACCAGGCAGCCACGTCTTCTTCAGAGATTGTCGGAACCTGCCTATATCTTCCCCTTGAGACACCTAGAGGATCGTCGATCGTGCAACTATACTGTATATGTAATGCCCTCGAAAATGTCCCGCACCCACAATAATACTAACCCGAGTTGACGTCAGGTATAGCGTAAAATAGTCGTAGATGGTAAGTCCAATAAACTCGAGATCCCTACTGTCTACAGGGTCCAGAACCGAGCCTATAAATCTAGCTCCTGCCCCCAGTCAAATCAGTTGAAAGCTAGACACCAACCAGGGGTCACTACCCTGCAGTTAACTTCTAGCTCTGCCCTTGTGTTGTTCCGGAGTGAGATTCCAGAGCCGGCAGACTCCGTGGCAGATTTGGATAGAAGGACCTGCCCACGTATTTGAGAACTTCACACATATGGGCCCCCTGGACGGCCGCGGAACCAGTCGTTAGCCCCCAACATCATGGACGCAAGATAACCAGGACCAGACCCATCAGATACTACCCAAGATTCCCTTTAGCAGTACTACATATTACTGTGCTGTTTAGAGATTCACTCATTAATATTTCTACGAAGTGGCTATCTCTTTGCCCCAGTATAATTCATATAACCATTCAATTAGGAAGTGCTAAGCGTATCAGTGTTCATTATTTAACAGGCGATACTAACTCTCGTAATCAACCATATGCCCAGATATTATTACCTAGAAGGAAACCCTAGTGATATCTGAAGGTTCGCCCACTGATTTGCGTTCTATGTATTTCTGAGACAAGAATATAAAACTTAGATCAGTTCCCCCTGAGGTTACTAGAATTCCCGTGCTCTAAAATACGCGTGTCTAATCTAGTCTGTCAACTACTACTTGTGCACCAGAGCTACCAGTAATAAATCTAACAGTGAATATGATTCTATAAGTAACATTGATGGTCTTCGGTATATAAACCTGTTTAATTAAAGCCAGTGATCAGAAGATTAATACCTGAACGTTGGAAGTGGGAGACTAGGCTCCATCCAGATCCACTTATGCTAGTGTTGTTCAATTCTATTATATTGTCTTGCACGAGTATTCTGCAGTGGTATATAAATAAACGTGATCGTGTAACTTGCTACCATGTGTTTCTTTGTGTTCTCTATTCCTCATATCTTGTATTGTGCATGCAGCCTTATATACCCAGTCAATTAGAACTCACATTACCCAAGTTAAACCTGTAGAAAAACAGGGCATAACATTGGTGGCAGCGGTGGGATTGGTGGAGGTTGAAAGTTTAGCTGGGCTCATGATGGTGGGGGACCGACTGGTGAGCAGGTGTTCGGTACGCATGAGGGGGGGGGAATCACTTTGGTGGGGGTCACGCGTGAGGGGGGGATTAACGGCCCGTGTGGGAGGATCAGAGTGGTGGGGTGTGTCGGTGGCAGTGACGGTTTGTTTAGAGGTTATCTGGGGTTGGTGGGTTTGTCTGTCATGAGGGGGTGAGTCAAGTGTGGGGTTTTGAAGTTTATTAGGGGTGTGAATTGTGGGGGGGTGGAAGGGAGCTACTGACGGAAAACTGTCACAAGGGAAATTTTGTTGGTGGGGGAATAGCTGAGCATTTCTGGGGGAAGGGGGGGAACATGGTTGGGTCCCTAGGTCGTCACGCGTGAGGGGAGGATTAACGGCGCGTGTGGGAGGGTCAGGGTGGTGAGAGGTGAGCGAGTTAGGAAACGGGATTTGTTGGGGGGACTGCGGCGGGTTGGTGGGGGAAGAGTTAGGTGTAGAACGGGTTATTGGTAGAGGACTGATGTATTGATTTGGGGTTGTTAACAGGACGAATTTGGGGAATTTTCTTGGTGTCAGTCTCGGTCTGGTTAAAGGTTATGTGGGACTGGGGAGGATTAGTGGGGGCAGAGTTAGGCATAGGACATGGGTTATTGAGGGAGGAGTGATGTACTGATTTGGGGTTGTTAACAGGACGAGTTTGGGGAATTTTCTTGGTGGCAGTCTCGGTCTGGTTAGAGGTTATCTGGGACTGGTGAGTTTGTTTGACATGAGAGGGCGAGTCAAGTGTGGGGTTTCGAAGTTTTCTAGGGGTGTGAATTGTGTGGGGGTGGAAGGGAGCTACTGACTGAAAACTGTCACAAGCTACCGACGGAAAACTGTCACAAGGGAAATTTTGTTGGTGGGGGGATAGCTGAACATTTCTGGGGTCATGGGGAAAATATGTTGTGGTAGGCCTACATAGGTAGGCATAGCTAGAATACGGGGCTTGTTGGGGGGGCTGCGGAGGGTTGGTGGGGGAAGAGTTAGGTGTAGAACAGGGGTTATTGGTAGAGGACTGATGTATTGATTTGGGGTTGTTAACAGGACGAATTTTGGGAATCTTCTTGGTGGCAGTCACGGTCTGGTTAGCGGTTATCTGAGGTTGGTGGGTTTGTTTGACATGCATAGAAAAAGGATGGGGTTTATGGGGTAACACAATTGATGGAAGATGATCGTTGGTGGATGGCTGGGCAGGGGAAAATTTAGGGATGGTCAGAGAGGATAGAGGCAAGGAAGAGTGCACTGGGGTTGGACTTTCACCGGAAGTCATTTTGGAAGGGTGCACGGAGTCTTGGATAGGGGCTGAAGGGTTGGATAGGGGATTCATCGAACTGAGTAGGCATTCTTCTCTGATGGAGAGCATATGTTCTTCGAATAAGCCATACGGGTCGAGATGGGCGGTGATGTGGGGTGGGAGGATGTTTAACAATGCGGTGAATAAGAGTTCATTTTGTTGGTCGTAATCTTCATAGCTATACGTGGTCCTCACGTATCTGTAGAGTTGTATGAGGGTCACATTTATATCCCCTTCATACTTGATCTCGTCGATTTGTATTATTTTGGGGGAGATGAGGCAACCCAAAAGTGGCCCTAAGGTCCGGATCACAAGGGATCGAAACTGGTTCCAGGTACTCTCTGGCGTTACCTGTTTAGCAATTTGGGAAACAGCTTTTCCCAACTGCATAATGTGCGATAATGCAACGGTTTTTTCGCGGTCATTTTGAAGTGCCACATCTAACACTGGTTTTATTATGTCTAAGTAAGTGGCAATATCATACGTGTTTACATCATACTTGGGAATGTGTGTGAGTGGCTGCCAATTTCGCGATGTTGCCATGCTTCTACTGTTCCAAACTTGCAGTGTAATGCAACCTTTTATCCGAATCCAATGTTATGCCCTGTTTTTCTACAGGTTTAACTTGGGTAATGTGAGTTCTAATTGACTGGGTATATAAGGCTGCATGCACAATACAAGATATGAGGAATAGAGAACACAAAGAAACACATGGTAGCAAGTTACACGATCACGTTTATTTATATACCACTGCAGAATACTCGTGCAAGACAATATAATAGAATTGAACAACACTAGCATAAGTGGATCTGGATGGAGCCTAGTCTCCCACTTCCAACGTTCAGGTATTAATCTTCTGATCACTGGCTTTAATTAAACAGGTTTATATACCGAAGACCATCAATGTTTCTTATAGAATCATATTCACTGTTAGATTTATTACTGGTAGCTCTGGTGCACAAGTAGTAGTTGACAGACTAGATTAGACACGCGTATTTTAGAGCACGGGAATTCTAGTAACCTCAGGGGGTACTGATCTAAGTTTTATATTCTTGTCTCAGAAATACATAGAACGCAAATCAGTGGGCGAACCTTCAGATATCACTAGGGTTTCCTTCTAGGTAATAATATCTGGGCATATGGTTGATTACGAGAGTTAGTATCGCCTGTTAAATAATGAACACTGATACGCTTAGCACTTCCTAATTGAATGGTTATATGAATTATACTGGGGCAAAGAGATAGCCACTTCGTAGAAATATTAATGAGTGAATCTCTAAACAGCACAGTAATATGTAGTACTGCTAAAGGGAATCTTGGGTAGTATCTGATGGGTCTGGTCCTGGTTATCTTGCGTCCATGATGTTGGGGGCTAACGACTGGTTCCGCGGCCGTCCAGGGGGCCCATATGTGTGAAGTTCTCAAATACGTGGGCAGGTCCTTCTATCCAAATCTGCCACGGAGTCTGCCGGCTCTGGAATCTCACTCCGGAACAACACAAGGGCAGAGCTAGAAGTTAACTGCAGGGTAGTGACCCCTGGTTGGTGTCTAGCTTTCAACTGATTTGACTGGGGGCGGGAGCTAGATTTATAGGCTCGGTTCTGGACCCTGTAGACAGTAGGGATCTCGAGTCTTATGGACTTATTTGAGCTCTCAATAGATATGGGGACTAGGTAAGATAATATTTACTGTTGTGGCACATGGCTATAGGAAGCCTTTATATTTTCATATAACTGAGCCTTAGTAAGAGGTACTATTTTGGCTATACTGGAAGTATTTAGGGGAGAGAGACTGGATCTACTTTGCGAGGAGGATGGGGACAGCTGTGATAGGAGCGTCTCTCTTAGATTGTTCAATCTTCCTTCTATGGTATAGCTGAGGTGCTAATTTAGTGATCAGAGCATGCAAGAAAGGTAAATGGTTTATTGTGAGTTAATAGAGGTTAGTAAAGGTGTTAGTCATGCATGGTTAGTTCATTGATAGGAAGAATTCCTGTGCTACCTGGCAATGACTCGGAAGTCAAAACAGGGGCCAGGTATACCTCCGCGGGGGTGGGGGTCTCCCTCCTCGGGTGGGCAAAAAGGGGGAGCTGGGCGCCCTCTCTGTGATAGTCGTCCGGTGGCTGTGGCTAGGGGCTTGCCATATCACCAGTGTTCGTAATAACCCTCTGTGTATGAGACAGATGTGGGTGTCCTTAATACCAAAACCGAAGGTGCCTTGGCTAGCTGGTTTTACTCGGCTGGTTGTTAATTGTAGGGTTTGCTGGATGTGGTGGAGACGGGGTTGCTAACTCTGCCACATTTATCTGGAAGTATGGCAATAGAAGTTAGTTACTGGCGAGGCGGCTAGCCTCGCACCGACGACCATTGGGTGCAGGGTTGTGAAGGGGTTGTAAGAGAATAGATGGCATGCAAGGGGCTAGTAAAGTTCTAATGTTGTTCTGGCCTACTAAGTGAAGGTAGGCTGGATAGGAGTATATATATAAAAGGTTGGAGAGCGTTAGCAACGGACAATTCAAGGATCTTCAAGAGGTATGAATGAAATGCTAGGTTTTTCCAGGTTAAATAGGAATGGGAATTTATCCCCAGGCTACCTTTAGGATCAACCTTTCCTGGTACCTGGCGCAGGGTACGAACCTCTGAAGGGAATTTAACCCCCCTAAAAACCCACAGGTTTTGAGATGCCTTGGGTGGGGTTCGAACCCTGGTTAGTGACGCACCACCATCACCACCAGGCCCGCGCGCTAACCCACTGTACTACCACGGACGTACAAAAGTATAGCAACCTTAGTCCGATTT
The DNA here is from genome assembly GCA_032716605.1 of Paralithodes platypus. Taxonomy (NCBI): domain Eukaryota; kingdom Metazoa; phylum Arthropoda; class Malacostraca; order Decapoda; family Lithodidae; genus Paralithodes; species Paralithodes platypus. The sequence goes on along the minus strand of CM064491.1, from coordinate 24,700,769 downwards.
TTAAGAACCACGGTGATAGTCTCTCGAGATGAGTTTATTGGACTTACCATCTACGACTATTTTACGCTATACCTGACGTCAACTCGGGTTAGTATTATTGTGGGTAAAATGAAATGCTAGGTTTTTCCAGGTTAAATAGGAATGGGAATTTATCCCCAGGCTACCTTTAGGATCAACCTTTCCTGGTACCTGGCGCGGGGTACGAACCTCTGAAGGGAATTTAACCCCCCTAAAAACCCACAGGTTTTGAGATGCCTTGGGTGGGGTTCGAACCCTGGTTAGTGACGCACCACCATCACCACCAGGCCCGCGTGCTAACCCACTGTACTACCACGGACGTACAAAAGTATAGCAACCTTAGTCCGATTTTTAAGAACCACGGTGATAGTCTCTCGAGATGAGTTTATTGGACTTACCATCTACGACTATTTTACGCTATACCTGACGTCAACTCGGGTTAGTATTATTGGGGGTGCGGGACATTTTCGAGGGCATTACACCACATTCCTTTTTAGTTAGGCTAGTCCCTAGCCTCGTAAGGTCGTAGGGTATCGTAGCCTTTTTACCTTAGCCATCTCAATTCTTGGTATAGGGTTCGCGTGACGGGTGCTCCAGCACGTAGCTACCAGGTCACATTCCCTTACTGCCACCAATGAAATGCTAGGTTTTTCCAAGTTAAATAGGAATGGGAATTTATCCCCAGGCTACCTTTAGGATCAACCTTTCCTGGGACCTGGCACGGGGTACGAACCTCTGAAGGGAATTTAACCCCCCTAAAAACCCACAGGTTTTGAGATGCCTTGGGTGGGGTTCGAACCCTGGTTAGTGACGCACCACCATCACCACCAGGCCCGCGCGCTAACCCACTGTACTACCACGGACGTACAAAAGTATAGCAACCTTAGTCCGATTTTTAAGAACCACGGTGATAGTCTCTCGAGATGAGTTTATTTGACTTACCATCTACGACTATTTTACGCTATACCTGACGTCAACTCGGGTTAGTATTATTGTGGGTGCGGGACATTTTCGAGGGCATTACAGTATAACCTAACCATATCTTATGTAACATTGCACCTCTACCCATATGATTTGTGTGAATAAGAATAATCTATGTTTTCACTCTGTGTTATATTATCCTCTATTACATTCGTGCTTGTGTGATTGTGTTCTCCAGTCGAGTAAGAACCTACCTATAAAGTCAATACAACCCCAGTAAAAACCTGGTATAACAATAATAATAATTATTATTATTATTATTATTATTATTATTATACAGTATGTAGATAATGATAATTATATATGTTATGCCAGGGTTTACAACTGGACTGGACGTAGGTTCTCTTCGAACTGGGCAGGAGAGGAACATAATAATAATAATAATTATAATAATAATAATAATAATAATGATAATAATAATATTTATTCAGTTAGCATTTTACAATGTTGGTACCACATAATATGTTACAAATATGACATGTACCAGCCTTGCATAATTCCAACGAAGGATAGCCCAATAAGGCCATTAGGCGTATTTCCATTGGGGTCCTTGTGGGATTAGGTTAGCTGGGGAAAAAGGGGAGGATAAAAAAAGTAGATACTTTAGAGAACGTATTTCTAGGGGGTTATTTTAAGGTACCTTACATCCTATAGTAATTATCAGTAATCAGTAATCAGTAATCATTTCAGTTTGTTTTGCTTATCTCTTATGTCGCATTTAGTAGTAGACATAAGCTTGGTGCTCCCTTCTCGCAGCTGTCCGGTTCAGGTGCTCCTTCAAGCTACGCCTGAAGGAATACAGTGTTCTCTTTTCACGGACTGACTGGGGTAGGTCGTTCCAGTCAAGGTCCATAGATACAACAGGTCAACCCACGGGGTCGCTCAAACTCCCTATCCGCACGCATGACGTCAGAGTGTTGAAGGGTGAAGGGGTCACCAGTTTCTTCCCGCTCATTCTCAAAATCACAGCCGTTGGAGCAGCATCCTCCGTTTTCTATATCTTCGTGCCGTGAAAGTATAACTTCGATATTTTATAATACAACAGTGACCATAATGCCGTGTGACAGTGTAGCTCTGCTATTGTAAGTGAACAAAATGCCGTTATACTGTGAAGTTGTTGGGTGCAAGTCTGTATTCATTAAACAAGGAAATGTATCATTCCATATATTTCCCAAAGATGAACAACTGAGGGCCAAATGGACTACATTATGTGGAAAAAAAAACAGAGTTACTCCACAATGTGCAAGAATCTGCGGCAAACATTTTGAATCAAGTGCTAAAATCACCAAACTTGAACTGCATAATCCATATGGTTTATCACTAATAACAAGTCAAGTTTTAAGATATCATCAACAATTCTGTTAATCACACTCCCTGAAATGAACCAGAAAATCATGTTTGCATTGTTACAAACTAAAATGCCCCAGAACGAGAGGCCCACCACAGAAGCCACGAGCGAACACCACACAGAAACACCCGAAAGAAAGGCCCACAGAACGAAAGGACCAGGTGACCGGGCCAACCAGTTCAGACAGGCCCAAGCCCGCAGGGCTAAGCAGCTCCAAACCACACCTGCCTACCCCTTCTAAAAACACTGACCTTTCCCACACCTCACGTATACACTACCCTCGTGTCCTACACATCTACCTACATGAAAATGAACATAAATAAACCTTAAGATAGTACACCCATGCTCTGTCCCTAAGTTTAGGATATTAATATCAACATACCCTAAAATACCTTGTCTTGCCAGACTAAGTTTCTGAAGACCAATCGCCCCCATAAATCTATGTATTCAATCCTTTAGGTTAGTTATCTTTATCCGCCATTGTGTTCATCTTTTCCATTTACTTTTCCACAATTGTTATACGTCTTCCAATCACCTCCTTCGTATCCACAGTCCACACTACTCCATTTTGCTTCGTGTCCTACACCTATTACCCGCCAGACTCTACCTACATGATGATGAACAGGAATACACATTCATATTAAAACACCCATGCCCTGTCCCTAGGTTGAGCCAATGCCAACCAGTCAGACAGCCATAAATCTATGTATGTTCTTCCATCCGAGAAGTAGTATGTTAAAACCCCATGTCCTAATTGATAAGAAACTATGATACCCACGGGTACACCATTGTATATATAACCATTGTTCCTGTAAGACCTAGACAGAGAAAATGACTGAAGATGTTAGCCACCATGCAGTAACTCTAATTCTTACCCCAACCAGAGATTGTATAGATAACCTTTTTTTACCATTGTCTATCATAGTACCACGAAACAATAACGAAGTACCCCTATGAACTGCCGCTTTTCTTTGGTCTATATTTCATAGAAAACGCAGTTCCCAGGGACAACTAGACGTACAAGAAATCGTGTCAAATAATAGTGTCCATAACCCCTCGTATTGATGAGTAATAATACACCATGTTTTTCCCTACTTTATCCACAGTCAAGCACACACCTACAGTCAACCTCCTTTTCCCCCACAGCCCCACAGTCCACATGATTCTATCTTTTCCAGACTCATATACCACTCCGTATTTGCATCCCCCGGTAGCATTTGGCTAACGTACTTTCACTGTCATTTCCCCCCAAACTCCAATATCAACTGTAGCCTAATGCCACCCCCACGCCCGGAGACCTTAGGGTCAAACTTCCACGTAGCCCCCTGAACTCTCTCCCTCTCATTAACACCCCGCGCTCCTCGACTCTTTTCCGACCTAGCCTCTCCCTCATACCTCTTGAAGATCCTTGATTTTTCCGTGGCTAACGTTCTCCAACCTTTTATATATATACTCCTATCCAGCCTACCTTCCCTTAGTAGGCCAGAACAACATTAGAACTTTACTAATGTCCCCGAGAAGACGGTATTTCCCCTCATGAACGTGTTTACGGCGTAATAATAATAATAATAATAATAATAGTTCTTAAAGCTAGCGCATGCTAAGCTAGCTAAGGATAGCTCAATAAGGCCGATTAGGCGTATTTCCATTGGGGTCCTGTACTACTACCCCATCTCTTTGCTCATGATGGATGGTAACGACTCAGTGCTTGTGAAAAATCTTTAATGCGCCGAGCGTGGGCGCGAACCCGGGCCTTCTGGGTGGAAGTCCGAGACGCTAGTCACTACACCAAGCGAGCCGCTACCCCCCCTGTTACTGCCATTCCACCATCACACTCACCTCCCCTCCACCACCTCCACAATTGACCCATTGCAACATCTGCAAAACACCCTCCATACCGCCCAAACCTGTCAAGACACCAAAACTGATAACCCCGATGATAAAAACCCTTTCGCCATCCATGACACCGTAATGGTAGCCAACCTCCCTGTCACCAACAAATTAGGCCCTCGCTATGTCGGGCCCTACACCATCATACAAGTCCCAAACGCCTATCAAGTCACCATCGATTATCACGGCGTGACTCGCACGTTCCGAACTAGATTCGTCCGAGCGTTTAAACCTCTAAAACCACAAGACAATACTCCACCCTACACGTCCGACCCGGAATTAAACAACCCTGCTAACCCTTCCACTCAGGCGATGAATATTCCCATACAAACCCCTAAGGGCCTATGCCCTCCGACACCGAACCGACAAAGCATTCCTCAACATACCCCCTAAACTAACCTCCACAAACCCCAAGCCCCCACTATCACACCCTCCTCCACCATGACACCTTCTTTCACTTCTGATAGTCAAGTACCTCCCCAACTTATCCAAGTACGAAAACCTCCACCCACAACCCCGACCACTACAGAAACCCTCCCGTCTAGCCCTGAGATACCTCCCCCAGGCACCACAGTAAGAAAATCCCCACCCCCACCCAAAACCAAGTACACACCCAAACGCACCACACAATCTACCTCAGTAACCTCACGCTACAACTTACGCCCACGACAAAAATCTTTTAAGACCTCCAGAAAACACACCCTGCTAACCAAGTTCCGTAGGGCTGCCAGACCACTACCCTCCTCCTCCTCCTCTTCTTCTTCTTTGTCGAATTCTCCTCCACAAAGGGAAAGAAGACGAATAATCACCAGTAAACACCATAAACCCTCTAACTATATTCCAGAAGTAACAAACCCCACCCCCCCCAAGAAAACACATACCTTCCTCTTCAACCTCATCCCCTCTCAACCCCCACCTCATTACCCCGAATGACCTGCTAGATCTACCCCCCCCACTAAACCTCCTACTTCCACCACCAGCAAATCACCGACCTCACCAAAGAACACACCCCACACCCGTCCCTACCCTCAACCCTCCAACTTAAATCTCCACTCCCTACCAACCCGCATCCACCCCTTTCCCCTCCACTATCCCCGCAACCCCACCCACACATCAACCAACCTCCTCATCTCATCGAACCCCCAACCAACCAACCCCTAAAACATCCCCTCCCACAAAGTCGCCCCTGGGAGAACCCCCATACATACCCCCACCAAATCCTCTTCCATTCCGCCTACCACCCTCACCCAACAAAAACCTCCACACGCATCTACCTCTCAAATAACCCCCGACCTCGCCCCCAATAAATGCCCTCCACCTGTAAAACGTTCTTCCCCTCAATATAAAACCTCGTCGAGCGACTCAAGTCCCACGACAAACATTTACCTTCCCACCAGGACCTCCAAAGGTAGAATAATCAACAGACCCATCAGATTTAAAGACAGTTATACAAAAACAACACCCCGTTCTGACACTAAAGACCCAAGCCACACAACACACACACCCCCTCCTTCTCACACACCTCCTTCACGCACCTTACCTAAACCGATATTGCGCATTGCCTCACTATATTTCCCCAGCCTACAACACCACCCAAGAAAACCCCAAAAACCTCAGACTCATATTCCCCCTTCATCCCCAGCTCCGTTTTGAAGCGTTAATCCCTCCCCTTCAGTTAGTAACCCATTCACCACACTGAAGAGGCCTCCTGTCAGTCCCACACACCTCACTCGATACATGACCTCCACCATGAACAAATCCACACCCTTCGTCGCCCCCTTCCCTACCCCCACGGGGGAAAACTACAAACCATTCATACGAAAGGTCAAAGTAAAAACGTCCACAGGATGCTTAGCCCGTCTACAACGCCCACATCAAGCCCGGGCAACCGCCCTCCACAACACTGAGGACACATTCCTACAGGTCTACATAGACCTGCAAAAGAAACCTGACCCTCGCTCTCTTGCTTGGTGGGACCTTCTCAATACCCTCAAAATGACCCACCATGACAATGCTTATTTTTACTTCACCCTTGAGGCTCGGGGACGAGCCTACAATGAAGGAGAGGGAAGTAAAATGCCCCAGAACGAGAGGCCCACCACAGAAGCCACGAGCGAACACCACACAGAAACACCCGAAAGAAAGGCCCACAGAACGAAAGGACCAGGTGACCGGGCCAACCAGTTCAGACAGGCCCAAGCCCGCAGGGCTAAGCAGCTCCAAACCACACCTGCCTACCCCTTCTAAAAACGCTGACCTTTCCCACACCTCACGTATACACTACCCTCGTGTCCTACACATCTACCTACATGAAAATGAACATAAATACACCTTAAGTTAGTACACCCATGCTCTGTCCCTAAGTTTAGGATATTAATATCAACATACCCTAAAATACCTTGTCTTGCCAGACTAAGTTTCTGAAGACCAATCGCCCCCATAAATCTATGTATTCAATCCTTTAGGTTAGTTATCTTTATCCGCCATTGTGTTCATCTTTTCCATTTACTTTTCCACAATTGTTATACGTCTTCCAATCACCTCCTTCGTATCCACAGTCCACACTACTCCATTTTGCTTCGTGTCCTACACCTATTACCCGCCAGACTCTACCTACATGATGATGAACAGGAATACACATTCATATTAAAACACCCATGCCCTGTCCCTAGGTTGAGCCAATGCCAACCAGTCAGGCAGCCATAAATCTATGTATGTTCTTCCATCCGAGAAGTAGTATGTTAAAACCCCATGTCCTAATTGATAAGAAACTATGATACCCACGGGTACACCATTGTATATATAACCATTGTTCCTGTAAGACCTAGACAGAGAAAATGACTGAAGATGTTAGCCACCATGCAGTAACTCTAATTCTTACCCCAACCAGAGATTGTATAGATAACCTTTTTTTACCATTGTCTATCATAGTGCCACGAAACAATAACGAAGTACCCCTACGAACTGCCGCTTTTCTTTGGTCTATATTTCATAGAAAACGCAGTTTCCAGGGACAACTAGACGTACAAGAAATTGTGTCAAATAATAGTGTCCATAACCCCTCTTATTGACGAGTAATAATACACCATGTTTTTCCCTACTTTATCCACAGTCAAGCACACACCTACAGTCAACCTCCTTTTCCCCCACAGCCCCACAGTCCACATGATTCTATCTTTTCCAGACTCATATACCACCCCGTATTTGCATCCCCCGGTAGCATTTGGCTAACGTACTTTCACTGTCATTTCCCCCCAAACTCCAATATCAACTGTAGCCTAATGCCACCCCCACACCCGGAGACCTTAGGGTCAAACTTCCACGTAGCCCCCTGAACTCTCTCCCTCTCATTAACACCCCGCGCTCCTCGACTCTTTTCCGACCTAGCCTCTCCCTCATACCTCTTGAAGATCCTTGATTTTTCCATGGCTAACGTTCTCCAACCTTTTATATATATACTCCTATCCAGCCTACCTTCCCTTAGTAGGCCGGAACAACATTAGAACTTTACTAACCCCTTGCATGCCATCTATTCTCTCACAACCCATTCACAACCCTGCACCCAATGATCGTCAGTGCGAGGCTAACCGCCTCGCCAGTGACTAACTTCTATTGCCATACTTCCAGATAAATGTGGCAGAGTTAGCAACCCAGTCTCCACCACATCCAGCAAATCATACAATTAACAACCAACCAATTAAAACCAGCTAGCCAAGGCACCTTCGGTTTTGGTATTAAGAACACCCACATCTGTCTCATAAACAGAGGGTTATTACAAACACTTGTGATATGGCAAGCCCCTAGCCACAGCCGCCGGACGACCATCCCAGAGAGAGGGCGCCCAGCTACCCCTTTTTACCCACCCGAGGAGGGAGACCCCCACCCCTGCGGAGGTATACCTGACCCCTGTTTTGACTTCCGGGTCATTGCCAGGTAGCACAGTTCTTCCATGCATGACTAACCCCTTTACTAACCTCTATTAACCCACAATAACCCATTCACCTTTTTTGCATACTCGGATAATCAAATTAGCACCTCAGCTATACCATAGAATGAAGACTGAGTAATATAAGAGAGCCTCCCCTATCACAGCTGGCCCAGTCCTCCTCGCAAAGTAGATCCAGTCTCCCTCCCCTAAATACTTCCAGTATAGCCAAAATAGTACCTCTTACTAAGGCTCAGTTATATCACATTATGAAGGCTCCCTATAGCCATGTGCCACACCAGTACTTTACCAGTACCTTACCGGGTCCCCGTATCTATTGAGAGCTCAAATAAGTCCATAAAACTCGAGATCCCTATGGCCTACAGGGTCCAAAACCGAGCCTATAAACCCAGCCCCCGCCCCCAGTAAAATCAGTTGAAAGATAGACACCAACCAGTGGCTGGCCCCCTTAAGTTGACCTCTAGCTCTGCCCTTGTGTTGTTCCTGAGATTTGAGATTCTAGAGCCGGCAGACTCCGTGGCAGATTTGAGATAGAAGCATCTGTCCACGTACAAGAAATCTACGTGCACCTTATAACCTTCACACACACCAGTGGGTATGTAACGGGAAGAAATTGTACTTTCCCTTTTGGTATATGTTGTAAGGTTTGACTAAACTGTAAGACTTTTTCCCCTTCATTCACTCTTCCCTATATTTAACCCGGGAACTGCGGGAGACTCTTAAGAGTTCCCCCGGCGGACTGCGGGGAGACTCTTAAGAGTCAGAGAAAAAAAAAATCAACTTTTGACATCAACATTTTTTTTTTTTTATTTTTATTTTATTTTTTATTTTTTTTTTGGCCCCTGGGCCATGCAAAATCTCAGTCCTCTACCTCCCCTCCTTCCCCACTTTCCTCCTCTCCTTCAGTTATCACCTATTTTCCCTGTTATTCCCTTATTCTGAGGTATATTTTCGTGCTAACATTAGAAATCCGGTTGCAGGGTGTGGTCATCACTGATAGCAAGCGAATGCAAGAGAGAGAGAGAGAGTATCGATCGACTGTGTCTCAGTGGCCTTGGGGGAAATTGGCGGGAAAGCAGCTTGCCTCACCCATACATTATACAACTCGCGGGCTATATCTCCGATTTTGACCATCCAAACGCTGTTTTCACTCGTTTTATTGTTGTGTCAGGTTAATACCTTTATAATCAACCCATAATAGGCGCATATGGATAAGTATTAATGCTATTAATGGTACAATGAATATTTTAGTGACGGAAACACCTCAAATACATGCGCACAGGGAGAGGTGTCTAATTACCCCCATGCGCACTTCAGAGGTTAAGGGAAATTAATCGTTTAAGAAGGGTTAAGTAACCCTCGTCTATGTAAAGAGGGAATTAGCCTAGATCAGGAGGAGAACTAATATTCTCAAATCTATCTAAAATACTTTCAAGCCTAATTTATCCTTTCACCCCCTTTTGTTATTCCCTGTAAAAATCCTTCCTTTTTTAATTTAGAATAATGCCCCTTGTGTAAAAAGACCGCCAATTTCTACCCAAGCGACGCCACCCTTTGTGGTCACCCTCCCCCTTTTTGGCGGGATCCCTGGCACTGGCCCTCGGCCCCTCACTGTCGTGACCCCAGGCCTACGAGAGAGACACCTACCTAACCCTCAGTCTCTGTCATCATTCCCCGCTTCTTCTCCGGACTTAGGCTTCCTTTCCCTCCATTCAGAGGTTCGTAATTAAGGTTTATAGTGTTATAAGGTATTGCTTATTCAGTTAAGTAAGTACTAGGTGTGTAATGTAGGAGGTATTACTGTAATTGACAAATTTGTGAACTCGAGCCTACCATCGGGTTGGTCGACAGGCACCCCTCACCTGCCAAGTGCCTACAACCATACAAATTCCCCCATTATCATTGTGTTCAGTAAAACTTAGTCTGTGCATCTTTGCTAAGTGTTTTTCTGATATTTTAGACTTTGTTATTCCAAATTAACGTCAAATTAATTTCGTGTGTAATAATTTCAGTCAGAGGGACGCCATTTGATGGCCTTCCAATTCTTGTGTTTTTCCCCGACCAAACTTAGGCTAGTCTAATTTGCTAGTTTGTCTCACCGTTTTACATAATCCTGAGGTAGTGCGAGAACACCAGTTAAGAGTAGAATTGAGGACGAAGTTGATTAAAATGCTTTTGAAGCTTGACCGCTATTTTAGGATTTAGATCATCTCGCATTTCGGAGAGACGACCAGGTTGAGTAAATTACTAATGTAGCAGTTGTATTGTATGTTTAGAACTTGTTCATTACTTTGAGTTTATAAAACCATGCATTTTGGTAAATATGATTGTATTTTAACGTGTAAATCAGGAAAGGACATTCGTTTGAGATCGTGTCCTTGAGTTTTGTTTACCTTTCGTGTCTCCGACGTTCCAAAGTTAGGCCTATTCAGATAAGTATTTATAACTAACGTCTCCTAGGCCTGGTTATTGTTAATTTTAAATGTTTTACTGGGTTATAGTGTAAAGAGTTACTTGTTATCTTGATTTAGAGGTCCTCATTTCCCAACCCCAGTACCGGTACCGTCAAATTTCGGGCCCCCATTGGGTCGGGTTTATTTCAGATGATTACTTGTTCTTACCTATTGTTACTTAAAGTTAACTTGTGAAAAGGCCGTTTAGGTATGGGTACTTGCTGAATTATTATGGTAGGTTATATGATTTTACATTTTTAATTAGGCTACCTAACTTTCACCTAATTGGAAGTACAGTAGGCTATTATTAATTATTGTGCATTTAGAGTGTATTATGAATATTGATTGCTATGATATAATTATGTTTGACATGGTCTAATGAACAGAGTTGCCTTGCAAGGGATGGAACGCTGTAGTGAGATTCTGGGCAGCTGATTTCAAGGGATAAGTTACTCGAGTTACAGTAGAAATAACGTTTAGCTTTGTTTGAGCCTTGTATAGCACCCTCCGCATTGAGCAGTCCAACCTGTTAAGTTTGACCATGACAATTACCTTTGATTTATGCCATTATTGTATTGATTTGACTCCATAGATATGCTGTGTAATTATGTATTCCCAATTGTGTGTAGAGTACTGCTGAGTAACATATGTACCTGTACTTAATGAGAGGATCTTTGGATGCCTTAAGAGATTATTTCGGTACTGTACTGTAATGTCATAATTTGATCTGTCATTGTATTTCTGTACTTATATTAGCTCATCTATTTTTATACGTTAATAGGAATCCATGTATTTTTATATGTTTATATTAGCCTATATTTTTTATATGTATTTGTTTTAGCATTACTGTGTACCGTAATTAGGATATTGATTAACCCCATTATTAAGGGTTAGCTATATGTCAACCGTGGGTTAAGAATGTATTCACCTTACCAGGGAACCAGTTTGGGACGGAGTCGATGTGATGCTGAATTGCTAATGGCGGAGAATCGGAGATTCACCCCTCCCATTGGCTGAGTGCAGGATGCTGAACTCGTGTACTGTACGAGGGTTCAAGGACCGCAGGAAGACGTATGATTACCCCCTATACCCCAGGATACGGTAGGCCGAAGAAACCTACAGGCAAGCCTGGCCGATACCGGTATCTAGCGGAATTGGGATGTATAATACTGAGAGGAATGGGGTGGATACAGACAGCAATATTCGAGTCCTACTCCTAGGTTAAGAGACTGTCCCAGTACGGTAATGGATTGGTCCCAGGTTAAGGGTATAGAGATAATTAGATACGGTACCAATATTAAGAGTTGTAAACGGTAAAATGTTCCTTATACTGTATTAATATCAAGCTTAAGATTACTGCAATATGTTTGTATCTATCCTCCCGTACCTATTTGGATCTAAATGTGTTGTCAGGATGGTAAATCGGAGCCGTCAGTATTAAATTGGTCTAAGAGTAGTACCAGTAGCCTAACCGAGAGTTAAAGTCTTGTCAGCCAACATTGAAGGTGAAGTTCTTGATGTGTCTTTGCTAGCTTCCGATTTATCCTACTGTCCTAATGTACCTGAATAATGAGCATGAATCACGATTGCATAAAGAATAAGAAAACCATGGGGACGGCCAGTTCACCTGAAGGTAGGCGATCAAATAATTCGAATGAATTACCGTTTCCAAAAACATCCTTATGTGATATCTAGAAAGTAGAGAATATGCTAGGTCTCAGTGGGGTTTTTGTGGTTCTTTGGTCTTATCATCGTGTCGGAGTTGCAGCCTTTCCCCTTCCTCGAAGGATGTTGGATGGGGGTCAACCAAACAGGGCTGTCCTCTTGTTAATTAGAATGCAATAACGGGTTTGTCGTCATCCCTTCCTTTCTATCCTTGAGTACCTATTTTCCACCTTCGCAGCTTAATCTATCTTTTTCTGTCTTACCCTCTCTCTCTTGTTCACAGCAGAAGAAGGGAAGTGAAGAAAGAGAGATAATCCCCCCCCCCCGTTACAGTGGTGTGCAGCGGTGCGATTTCTTTAGGAGTCCATGGTTTGACATGCTCCTTTTCCGTTCAGGGCTCCTGAATTAATCCCGTACCCCCCGTAGAAGAGACTGTACAGTACTGGTTCTTACACTTTCGCTCGGGTGTTTAGAATCAGTGCGTTGCAGTTGTCATTTTTCACGCTACCAACCCGTGAAATAGTTACCACAAACAGTATTGGCCATGCTACCACATTTCAATACGGTTAGTGTAATATTTCAGGGAATCTTTAAGTGCAGCAGATACCAGCAAGAATCACAGTGACTGTGAAGGAACCGCAAAGTTGAGATAGCGGTGGTTAGTGTTTTCCGGTTATTAGTTGTCTATCAATTATCCTTCTTTCCTGTCCAAGATGGAGAATCCTGATCCAGAACCAAGGCACGAGGTGCAAGACGTTTTAGTCAGGAGGAATGAGGAACGCCAAGAGGCTATGTCCGTCGCGAAAGAGGTCCTGGAACAGACCTCACTGACCATGGCCAGGAAGTTTAGAGACATGGCTAATCGGAACTGCTGGAATGAAAAGGTCAATGTGGACGACATGGTATGGATCAGGAACGAGAATCCACTACCAGGGACAAGCCAAAAGTTGAACGCAAAGTGGGTGGGTCCCTTTAGGGTTACGGAAGTAGTCCGAGACGGGGCTGCGTATAAGCTAGTAAATCCCTATACGGGTGTGTTTATGAAAAGGGCCGCTGAGAAAGTGAAACCGTTCGTTGGTGAGGAGTATTGGCAGGTAGAGCAAGTTGAAATGCCGGTTGAGGAAGACTATCAACCTGAGATTTTAGCACCCAGAGCCCGTCAGCCGGCCCGGCGTTATATAGAATCTTGTTAGAGTGTACAGTAGAGTCCCTGTTGTGGTCGTCTTGTTGTGTACTCCCCTGTGGCCCCCGCATGGTTAATTAATCTTTCCGGTCAAACCCCCGTGCAGCGAAACTTTAAGAGACGTAGGTGCCTAGGTTATGTAGAACGTCATACAGGTGATTGGGACTAGGGTGGTGGCGTTCCCATCAGGACGTGCTGTTGGCTCTGAGTACCTTTATGGTTGACTGGGGTTATACTCCTTTCGTCCCGAGGCTCAGCCAGCGCACAGAGTGTGAAGGGACTCCCACGATACGGGTGTCCACGCTGCTCTCTAGTCTGGTCTCCTGGAGTTTTCCAGCAATAAAGGGGTGGAGAGAGGCTGTCTCTACGGGGACAAGATAGTGCCTGGTTGGCACTCTCCTGAAAAGGAGGGACACTTTATAGAGTGGTATAGTGATTTGTTGATGAAGGAAGGGACGCCCCACAGGCAGAGTACAGTACAGTAATGATGTGTCAGATTCTAAGACGTTGGGTATAGACTGCGAGCTCTGGGCATGGTAAGATGCCAGGCGGATCAGAAACTCTGCTGTAATAAGTTAAGGCTGGATTAATTGGTAACTGTATAATGTTTAAGTTGATGAAAGAGTGAATGAGGTAAAAAGTCTTCAAAGAAAAGGTAGAGCTGTGTAACGGGAAGAAATTGTACTTTCCCTTTTGGTGTATGTTGTAAGGTTTGACTTAACTGTAAGACTTTTTCCCCTTCATTCACTCTTCCCTATATTTAAGGGAAATGAATCGTTTAAGAAGGGTTAAGTAACCCTCGTCTATGTAAAGAGGGAATTAGCCTAGATCAGGAGGAGAACTAATATTCTCAAATCTATCTAAAATACTTTCAAGCCTAATTTATCCTTTCACCCCCTTTTGTTATTCCCTGTAAAAATCCTTCCTTTTTTAATTTAGAGTAATGCCCCCTTGTGTAAAAAGACCGCCAATTCCTACCCAAGCGACGCCACCCTTTGTGGTCACCCTCCCCCTTTTTGGCGGGATCCCTGGCACTGGCCCTCGGCCCCTCACTGTCGTGACCCCAGGCCTACGAGAGAGACACCTACCTAACCCTCAGTCTCTGTCATCATTCCCCGCTTCTTCTCCGGACTTAGGCTTCCTTTCCCTCCATTCAGAGGTTCGTAATTAAGGTTTATAGTGTTATAAGGTATTGCTTATTCAGTTAAGTAAGTACTAGGTGTGTAATGTAGGAGGTATTACTGTGATTGACAAATTTGTGAACTCGAGCCGACCATCGGGTTGGTCGACAGGCACCCCTCACCTGCCAAGTGCCTACAACCATACAAATTCCCCCATTATCATTGTGTTCAGTAAAACTTAGTCTGTGCACCTTTGCTAAGTGTTTTTCTGATATTTTAGACTTTGTTATTCCAAATTAACGTCAAATTAACTTCGTGTGTAATAATTTCAGTCAGAGGGACGCCATTTGATGGCCTTCCAATTCTTGTGTTTTTCCATAATTCCCGGCCAAACTTAGGCTAGTCTAATTTGCTAGTTTGTCTCACCGTTTTACATAATCCTGAGGTAGTGCGAGAACACCAGTTAAGAGTAGAATTGAGGACGAAGTTGATTAAAATGCTTTTGAAGCTTGACCGCCATTTTAGGATTTAGACCATCTCGCATTTCGGAGAGACGACCAGGTTGAGTAAATTACTAATGTAGCAGTTGTATTGTATGTTTAGAACTTGTTCATTACTTTGAGTTTATAAAACCATGCATTTTGGTAATATGATTGTATTTTAACGTGTAAATCAGGAAAGGACATTCGTTTGAGATCGTGTCCTTGAGTTTTGTTTACCTTTCGTGTCTCCGACGTTCCAAAGTTAGGCCTATTCAGATAAGTATTTATAACTAACGTCTCCTAGGCCTGGTTATTGTTAATTTTAAATGTTTTACTGGGTTATAGTGTAAAGAGTTACTTGTTATCTTGATTTAGAGGTCCTCATTTCCCAACCCCAGTACCGGTACCGTTAAATTTTGGGCCCCCATTGGGTCGGGTTTATTTCAGATGATTACTTGTTCTTACCTATTGTTACTTAAAGTTAACTTGTGAAAAGGCCGTTTAGGTATGGGTACTTGCTGAATTATTATGGTAGGTTATATGATTTTACATTTTTAATTAGGCTACCTAACTTTCACCTAATTGGAAGTACAGTAGGCTATTATTAATTATTGTGCATTTAGAGTGTATTATGAATATTGATTGCTATGATATAATTATGTTTGACATGGTCTAATGAACAGAGTTGCCTTGCAAGGGATGGAACGCTGTAGTGAGATTCTGGGCAGCTGATTTCAGGGGATAAGTTACTCGAGTTACAGTAGAAATAACGTTTAGCTTTGTTTGAGCCTTGTATAGCACCCTCCGCATTGAGCAGTCCAACCTGTTAAGTTTGACCATGACAATTACCTTTGATTTATGCCATTATTGTATTGATTTGACTCCATAGATATGCTGTGTAATTATGTATTCCCAATTGTGTGTAGAGTACTGCTGAGTAACATATGTACCTGTACTTAATGAGAGGATCTTTGGATGCCTTAACACCTTACGAGCGGCCTATGCGGTTTATTTATATGTACCGCCCAGCGGGGTGTTTTTAGCCAAAATAGGGCTGTTTACGTGATCATTTTCATGCCTAAATAAGACCCAGAACGTAAAACAAGTACCTATCCCTGAAAGGGCATAAACAGAGCTTTCGAATGACACCATAACGATCCTTTTATGATGGCTAGTTTTCTTGCAATAACCGTGTAACGCGAGTGCAAAAAGCATGTAATTCGGTACTTTCCCCATATAATTCAGTATGTAGCGAGTGAGAGAGGGAGGAGGGAGCTGAGATTCGTGTCAGTAGGTTCGCCGCGGTGGTCTGGAGCAGTCATACGCTCGCTAGTCTCCTGCCACCACTTGTCTCTCTCTCTCAGCAACATTACGTGCTGAAATTGCCACTCGACGTATGTCGAGCGCCGCCACATAGTCCAGCTTTATTTAACTCGACTTATGTGGTGAGCCGCTAATTAAGGGTTAAGAGATTATTTCGGTACTGTACTGTAATGTCATAATTTGATCTGTCATTGTATTTCTGTACTTATATTAGCTCATCTATTTTTATACGTTAATAGGAATCCATGTATTTTTATATGTTTATATTAGCCTATATTTTTTATATGTATTTGTTTTAGTATTACTGTGTACCGTAATTAGGATATTGATTAACCCCATTATTAAGGGTTAGCTATATGTCAACCGTGGGTTAAGAATGTATTCACCTTACCAGGGAACCAGTTTGGGACGGAGTCGATGTGATGCTGAATTGCTGATGGCGGAGAATCGGAGATTCACCCCTCCCATTGGCTGAGTGCAGGATGCTGAACTCGTGTACTGTACGAGGGTTCAAGGACCGCAGGAAGACGTATGATTACCCCCTATACCCCAGGATACGGTAGGCCGAAGAAATCTACAGGCAAGCCTGGCCGATACCGGTATCTAGCGGAATTGGGATTTTAATACCGAGAGGAATGGGGTGGATACAGACAGCAAGGGAACCAGTTTGGGACGGAGTCGATGTGATGCTGAATTGCTGATGGCGGAGAATCGGAGATTGACCCCTCCCATTGGCTGAGTGCAGGATGCTGAACTCGTGTACTGTACGAGGGTTCAAGGACCGCAGGAAGACGTATGATTACCCCCTATACCCCAGGATACGGTAGGCCGAAGAAACCTACAGGCAAGCCTGGCCGATACCGGTATCTAGCGGAATTGGGATGTATAATACTGAGAGGAATGGGGTGGATACAGACAGCAATATTCGAGTCCTACTCCTAGGTTAAGAGACTGTCCCAATACGGTAATGGATTGGTCCCAGGTTAAGGGTATAGAGATAATTAGATACGGTACCAATATTAAGAGTTGTAAACGGTAAAATGTTCCTTATACTGTATTAATATCAAGCTTAAGATTACTGCAATATGTTTGTATCTATCCTCCCGTACCTATTTGGATCTAAATGTGTTGTCAGGATGGTAAATCGGAGCCGTCAGTATTAAATTGGTCTAAGAGTAGTACCAGTAGCCTAACCGAGAGTTAAAGTCTTGTCAGCCAACATTGAAGGTGAAGTTCTTGATTGGTCTTTGCTAGCCTCCGATTTATCCTACTGTCCTAATGTAACTGAATAATGAGCATGAATCACGATTGCATAAAGAATAAGAAAACCATGGGGACGGCCAGTTCACCTGAAGGTGGGCGATCAAATAATTCGAATGAATTACCGTTCCCAAAAACATCCTTATGTGATATCTAGAAAGTAGAGAATATGCTAGGTCTCAGTGGGTTTTTTGTGGTTCTTTGGTCTTATCATCGTGTCGGAGTTGCAGCCTTTCCCCTTCCTCGAAGGATGTTGGATGTGGGTCAACCAAACAGGGTTGTCCTCTCGTTAATTAGAATGCAATAACGGGTTTGTCGTCATCTCTTCCTTTCTATCCTTGAGTACCTATTTTCCACCTTCGCAGCTTAATCTATCTTTTTCTGTCTTACCCTCTCTCTCTTGTTCACAGCAGAAGGGAAGTGAAGAAAGAGAGATCCCTAACCCCCCCCCGTTACAGGTATATAAGTGTGTAGCCAGCAACGATCGCCAAGAGATCCGACTTGAGAACTTCCTACATATGGACCACCTGGACGGCCGCGGAACCAGTCGTTAGCCCCCAACATCACGGACGCAAGATAACCAGGACCAGACCAACCAAATACTATGCAAGATTCACTTTATTAGTACTAACGTGTTACAGTACTAATTAGAAATTCACTTATTAATCTTTCTATGAAGTGGCTATATCTTTGCCCAGTGTAATTCATATATGACCATTCCATTTGGGAAGTGCTAAGCGTATCAGTGTTTATTAATTAACAGGCGACATTAACTCTCGTAATTACCTTTGTCCAGATATTATTGCCTAGAAGTAAAACCCTAGTGATATCTAACGTTCGCCCACTGATTTGTGTTCTACGTATTTCTGCCATAAGAATATAAAACTTAGATCAGTAACCCCCCTGAGGTTACTAGAATTCCCGTGCTCTAAAACATACGCATGTCTAATTCTAGTCTGTGAACTACTACTTGTGCACCAGACCTGCCAGTAATAAATCTAATTAGTGAAATTGAATCTATAAGTAACTTTGAGGTCTTCCAGTATATAAACTTGCGAACCAAACCAGTGATCAGAAGAGTATACCTGAACGTTGGAAGTGGGAGACTAGGCTCCATCCAGATCCACTAATGCTAGCGGTTCGTTTCTATCATTTGTCTTGTACGAGTATTCCTACTTTCTTATGCTCCTTATTAACCTTCTTAAATAAACGTGATCGTATGTCTTGTTACCGTGTGTTTATTTTGTGTTCTCTATTCCTCATACCTTGTATTGTGCATGCAGCCTTATATACCCAGTCAGTTAGAACTCACATTACCCAAGTTAATCCTGTAGAAAAACAGGGCATAACACGAACGCTAATACATTACACTGTTTTCTATTAAAATGCCCCAGAACGAGAAGCCCACCACAGAAGCCACGAACGAACACCACACAGAAACACCCAAAGGAAAGGTCCACAGAACGAAAGGACCAGCTGACCGAGCCAGCCATTTCAGACAGGCCCAAGCCCGCAGGGCTAAGCAGCTCCAGGCTGCACCCATTTACCTTTTCTAAACTGACCATTTTCCACACCTCACGTACACTAACCCCCTCGTGTCCTACACTCCTAACTACAAAGATGATGAACAGGAATATACATTCATATTAAAAACACCCATGCCCTGTCCCGACGTTGAGCCAATGCCAACACATCAGACAGCCATAATTATATCTATGTATGTTCTTACATCCGAGAAGTAGATGTTATATATCTTAGAAGTTAAAACACCCACGCTTGTCCCTAGACCTCGTATATCATTTCCCATGACGAGTATAGATATATGTAACCCGTGCTCAGTCGCCCCTTGCATTGTTCCTCTAGTAACTAAGTCTATAATATTAACTGCCACCAGCATTGATACGACATAGCGGCACTGTCCTTGTGTCGTATTGTGCCAAGTACAGATCAACCAGGTTTCATCACCTTATTAGGACGACGACTATAATGTCATCGTTCATCGATGTATGCAATCCTTAGTTTAAGTATTAATATTAACATTCCCTAACATCTTGTCTTGCCAGACTAAGCTTCTGAAGACCCATCGCCCCATAAATCTATGTATTCAATCCTTAGGTTAAGTATTTTTATCCGCCATTGTGTTCACCTTTTTCCATTTACTTTCCCACAATTGTCATACGTCTTCTCCTTGCCTCCTTCGTATCCACAGTCCACACTACGCCAATTTACTTCGTGTCATGCACCTCTTACCCCAACCAGAGATTGTATAAGATAACCTGGTTACCAGTATCTTTCATAAGTACCCCGAAACAATAACTAAGTACCCCTCCGAACTGCCGCTGTTGTTGGTATATTTATATTTAATAGAAAACGCAGTTCCCAGGGCCAACTAAGAGTATCCATAACCCCTCGGACTGATCACATAACTCTATCTTTTCCAAACTCATATACCACCCCATAGTTGCATTCCCCGGTAGCATTTGGCTAACGTATTCTACTGCCTTTTCAAACTTCCATATCAATTGTAGCCTAATGCCACCCCCACGTCCAGGGACCTTAGGGGCAAAATTTCCCTGTAGCCCTTGAACTCTCCCCCCCCCCCCTCTCATTAAGACACCCGCGCTTCTCTACTCTTGTCCGACCTAGCCTCTCTCTCATACCTCTTGAAGATCCTTGAATTGTCCGTTGCTAATGCTCTCCAACCTTTTATATATATACTCCTATCCAGCCTACCTTCACTTAGTAAGCCAGAACAACATTAGAACTTTACTAGCCCCTTGCATGCCATCTATTCTCTTACAACCCATTCACAACCCTGCACCCAATGGTCGTCGGTGCGAGGCTAGCCGCCTCGCCAGTAACTAACTTCTATTGCCATACTTCCAGATAAATGTGGCAGAGTTAGCAACCCAGTCTCCACCACATCCAGCAAACCCTACAACTAACAACCAGCCGAGTAAAACCAGCTAGCCAAGGCACCTTCGGTTTTGGTATTAAAGACACCCACATATGTCTCATACACAGAGGGTTATTACGAACACTGGTGATATGGCAAGCCCCTAGCCACAGCCGCCGGACGACTATCACAGAGAGAGGGCGCCCAGCTCCCCCTTTTTGCCCACCCGAGGAGGGAGACCCCCACCCCCACGGAGGTATACCTGGCCCCTGTTTTGACTTCCGAGTCATTGCCAGGTAGCACAGGAATTCTTCCTATCAATGAACTAACCATGCATGACTAACACCTTTACTAACCTCTATTAACTCACAATAAACCATTTACCTTTCTTGCATGCTCTGATCACTAAATTAGCACCTCAGCTATACCATAGAATGAAGATTGAACAATCTAGAGAGACGCTCCTATCACAGCTGTCCCCATCCTCCTCACAAAGTAGATCCAGTCTCTCTCCCCTAAATACTTCCAGTATAGCCAAAATAGTACCTCTTACTAAGGCTCAGTTATATGAAAATATAAAGGTTTTCCTATAGCCATGTGCCACAACAGTAAATACCATCTTACCTAGTCTCCATATCTATTGAGAGCTCAAATAAGTCCATAAGACTCGAGTTCCCTACTGTCTACAGGGTCCAGAACCGAGCCTATAAATCTAGCTCCCACCCCCAGTCAAATCAGTTGAAAGCTAGACACCAACCAGGGGTCACTCCCCTGCAGTTAACTTCGAGCTCTGCCCTTGTGTTGTTCCGGAGTGAGATTCCAGAGCCGGCAGACTCCGTGGCAGATTTGGATAGAAGGACCTGCCCACGTATTTGAGAACTTCACACATATGGGCCCCCTGGACGGCCGCGGAACCAGTCGTTAGCCCCCAACATCATGGACGCAAGATAACCAGGACCAGACCCATCAGATGCTACCCAAGATTCCCTTTAGCAGTACTACATATTACTGTGCTGTTTAAAGATTCACTCATTAATATTTCTACGAAGTGGCTATCTCTTTGCCCCAGTATAATTCATATAACCATTCAATTAGGAAGTGCTAAGCGTATCAGTGTTCATTATTTAACAGGCGATACTAACTCTCGTAATCAACCATATACCCAGATATTATTACCTAGAAGGAAACCCTAGTGATATCTGAATGTTTGCCCACTGATTTGCGTTCTATGTATTTCTGAGACAAGAATATAAAACTTAGATCAGTACCCCCTGAGGTTACTAGAATTCCCGTGCTCTAAAATACGCGTGTCTAATCTAGTCTGTGAACTACGACTTGTGCACCAGAGCTACCAGTAAGAAATCTAACAGTGAATATGATTCTATAAGTAACATTGATGGTCTTCGGTATATAAACCTGTTAAATCAAAGCCAGTGATCAGAAGATTAATACCTGAACGTTGGAAGTGGAAGACTAGGCTCCATCCAGATCCACTTATGCTAGTGTTGTTCGATTCTATTATATTGTCTTACACAAGTATTCTGCAGTGGTATATCAATAAACGTGATCGTGTAACTTGCTACCATGTGTTTCTTTGTGTTCTCTATTCCTCATATCTTGTATTGTGCATGCAGCCTTATATACCCAGTCAATTAGAACTCACATTACCCAAGTTAAACCTGTAGAAAAACAGGGCATAACATTGACGGCAGCGGTGGTTCTTGATTCGGATAAAAGGTTGCATTACACTGCAAGTTTGGAACAGTAGAAGCATGGCAACATCGCGAAATCTTCAGCCACTCGCACACATTCCCAAGTATGATGTAAACACGTATGATATCACCAGTTACTTAGACATAATAAAGCCAGTGTATGATGTGGTACTTCATAATGACCGCGAAAAAATCGCCATGGCAATTTTGCATATTATACAGTTGGGAGAAGCCGTTTCCCAACTTGTTGATAAGCCTACCTTTAAAGAATTTATTCGCCAAACTGTGACACAGAATACGCCAGAGTTTACCTGGAACCAGTTTCGATCCTTCGTGATCCGGACCTTAGATCCACTTTTGGGTTCCCCCGTCGCCCCCAAAATAATGAAAGTCGACGAGATCAAGTATGAAGGGGATATAAATGTGACCCTCATACAACTCTACAGATACGTGAGGACCACGTATAGCTATGAAGATTACGACCAACAAAATGAACTCTTATTCACCGCATTGTTAAACATCCTTCCACCCCACATCACCGCCCATCTCGACCCGTATGGCTTATTCGAAGAACATATGCTCTCCATCAGAGAAGAATGCCGACGCAGTTCGATGAATCCCCTATCCAACCCTTCAGCCCCTATCCAAGACTCCGTGCACCCTTCCAAAATGACTTCCGGTGAAAGTCCAACCCCAGTGCACTCTTCCTTGCCTATATCCTATCTGACCATCCCTAAATTTTCCCCTGCCCAGCCATCCACCAACGATCATCTTCCATCAATTGTGTTACCCCATAAACCCCATCCTTTTTCTATGCATGTCAAACAAACCCACCAACCCCAGATAACCGCTAACCAGACCGTGACTGCCACCAAGAAGATTCCCAAAATTCGTCCTGTTAACAACCCCAAATCACTACATCAGTCCTCTACCAATAACCCCTGTTCTACACCTAACTCTTCCCCCACCAACCCGCCGCAGTCCCCCCAACAAATCCCGTTTCCTAACTCGCTCACCTCTCACCACCCTGACCCTCCCACACGCGCCGTTAATCCTCCCCTCACGCGTGACGACCTAGGGACCCAACCATGTTCCCCCCCTTCCCCCAGAAATGCTCAGCTATTTCCCCACCAACAAAATTTCCCTTGTGACAGTTTTCCGTCAGTAGCTCCCTTCCACCCCCCCACAATTCACACCCCTAATAAACTTCAAACCCCACACTTGACTCACCCCCTCATGACAGACAGACAAACCCACCAATCCCATATAACCTCTAAACAAACCGTCACTGCCACCGACACACCCCACCACTCTGATCCTCCCACACGCGCCGTTAATCCCCCCCTCACGCGTGACTCCCACCAAAGTGATTTCCCCCCCCTCATGCGTACCGAACAACTGCTCACCAGTCGGTCCCCCACCATCATGAGCCCAGCTAAACTTTCAACCTCCACCAATTCCCACCAACAAAATTTCCCTTGTGACAGTTTTCCGTCAGTAGCTCCCTTCCACCCCCCCACAATTCACACCCCTAATAAACTTCAAAACCCCACACTTGACTCACCCCCTCATGACAGACAAACCCACCAACCCCAGATAACCTCTAAACAAACCGTCACTGCCACCGACACACCCCACCACTCTGATCCTCCCACACGCGCCGTTAACCGTGACCCCCACCAAAGTGGTTTCCCCCCCCTCATGCGTACCGAACACCTGCTCACCAGTCGGTCCCCCACCATCATGAGCCCAGCTAAACTTTCAACCTCCCCCTCTTCACCGTTACCCCACCCGCCCCAAATTCCACCCCCAAAGATCCCGCTCGACAAAATACCACTCTCATCCCAATCCAACCACAAAACTTTTTCCACCTTGGCTAAACCCCAAAATACTCTCTCTCTCGCCCCAAACAACATAATCAACCTCTCAACTTCAACCACTCCTCGAAATCCCATCCATGTCTCTCCCGGAAATAAAATCAGTCCAAATTCAACCCCTCTCAAACCACAACCCTGCCTGCCCAGACCCCCCCCCACCATCTCCCTATCAAATCCCCACACCCCAAACCTCCAAACCACCCGATCATAGTAAACTCTCAACCTTCAGCCTTACTCACCCTTCCCCAAACCCCACTCACGACCACAACTCTCTACACAATTCAACCCCTCCCCAGCACCAACCTCTTCCGCAACAACAACCCCGACTCGACCTGCCCGTTTCATCTTTAAAACCCCCCTATCACTACCCCCGACCGAAACCACTTAGACCCCCCTCCAAAACTGGCCCCGGGCCAGCTCGCCCCCAGACCCACATTCCTAACGACAAGAACTAACGGTATATCCACCCCGCCCTTCCAAAGTGAAAGTGAACCACCACCCCCTATTACCAGACCGTCACCCAGACTAACGGCGACCCTAAATAACCCCCCCTGATGATGATCAACAAAATTTTATATCCCCCCCGCCCCTTGTCAAACCTCCTTCACCCCAACAACAGAGAGGCACCCATTCCAATATTTACTTAAAATCAGGATTGGTAGAGGAGGTGGGTCATGCCAGCTCGTCCACAGTCCAGCCTCCCTACCACTCTTGACCTAGATTCCTAGCTTCACTTCCCATTAAAATGTATAATTTCACAGACAAAGTACAAGACAACAACCTTTTAACGTAACTTCTTACATTGTTAAACACTTTACCTCTTCTTAATTTCCTGTGTTCTTAATTATCTGTTCTTTCTTAAATTTACATGTTTACCATATACTGTATATATTATTTTTTTCCCTTAGTCATACTACTTTTCTTGTTAACCTACACTTTTCTGACTACCTTTTAAATTTGCTTTATACATTGTTAAACACTTTACCTCTTCTTAATTTCCTGTGTTCTTAATTATCTGTCCTTTCTTAAATTTACATGTTTTCCATATACTGTATATATTATTTTTTTTCCCTTAGTCATACTACTTTTCTTGTTAACCTACACTTTTCTGACTATCTTTTAAATTTGCTTTATACATTGTTAAACACTTTACCTCTTCTTAATTTCCTGTGTTCTTAATTATCTGTTCTTTCTTAAATTTACATGTTTTCCATATACTATATTATATATTTTTTCCCTTGGTCATACTACTTTTCTTGTTAACCTACACTTTTCTGACTATGCTTCTTTTTACTTCACCCTTGAGGCTCGAGGACGAGCCTATAATGAAGGAGAGGGAAGTAAAATGCCCCAGAACGTGAAGCCCACCACAGAAGCCACGAACGAACACCACACAGAAACACCCAAAGGAAAGGTCCACAGAACGAAAGGACCAGCTGACCGAGCCAGCCATTTCAGACAGGCCCAAGCCCGCAGGGCTAAGCAGCTGCAGGCTGCACCCATTTACCTTTTCTAAACTGACCATTTTCCACACCTCACGTACACTAACCCCGTCGTGTCCTACACTCCTAACTACAAAGATGATGAACAGGAATATACATTCATATTAAAAACACCCATGCCCTGTCCCGACGTTGAGCCAATGCCAACACATCAGACAGCCATAATTATATCTATGTATGTTCTTACATCCGAGAAGTAGATGTTATATATCTTAGAAGTTAAAACACCCACGCTTGTCCCTAGACCTCGTATATCATTTCCCATGACGAGAATAGATATATGTAACCCGTGCTCAGTCGCCCCTTGCATTGTTCCTCTAGTAACCAAGTCTATAATATTAACTGCCACCAGCATTGATACGACATAGTGGCACTGTCCTTGTGTCGTATTGTGCCAAGTACAGATCAACCAGGTTTCATTACCTTATTAGGACGACGACTATAATGTCATCGTTCATCGATGTATGCAATCCTTAGTTTAAGTATTAATATTAACATTCCCTAACATCTTGTCTTGCCAGACTAAGCTTCTGAACACCCATCGCCCCATAAATCTATGTATTCAATCCTTAGGTTAAGTATTTTTATCTGCCATTGTGTTCACCTTTTTCCATTTACTTTCCCACAATTGTCATACGTCTTCCCCTTGCATCCTTCGTATCCACAGTCCACACTACGCCAATTTACTTCGTGTCATGCACCTCTTACCCCAACCAGAGATTGTATAAGATAACCTGGTTACCAGTATCTGTCATAAGTACCCCGAAACAATAACTAAGTACCCCTCCGAACTGCCGCTGTTGTTGGTATATTTATATTTAATAGAAAACGCAGTTCCCAGGGCCAACTAAGAGTATCCATAACCCCTCGGACTGATCATATAACTCTATCTTTTCCAGATTCATATACCACCCCATAGTTGCATTCCCCGGTAGCATTTGGCTAACGTATTCTACTGCCTTTTCAAACTTCCATATCAATTGTAGCCTAATGCCACCCCCACGCCCAGGGACCTTAGGGGCAAAATTTCCCTGTAGCCCTTGAACTCTCCCCCCCCCCCCTCTCATTAAGACACCCGCGCTTCTCTACTCTTGTCCGACCTAGCCTCTCTCTCATACCTCTTGAGGATCCTTGAATTGTCCGTTGCTAATGCTCTCCAACCTTTTATATATATACTCCTATCCAGCCTACCTTCACTTAGTAAGCCAGAACAACATTAGAACTTTACTAGCCCCTTGCATGCCATCTATTCTCTTACAACCCATTCACAACCCTGCACCCAATGGTCGTCGGTGCGAGGCTAGCCGCCTCGCCAGTAACTAACTTCTATTGCCATACTTCCAGATAAATGTGGCAGAGTTAGCAACCCAGTCTCCACCACATCCAGCAAACCCTACAACTAACAACCAGC
Source organism: Paralithodes platypus (assembly GCA_032716605.1). Classification (NCBI taxonomy): domain Eukaryota; kingdom Metazoa; phylum Arthropoda; class Malacostraca; order Decapoda; family Lithodidae; genus Paralithodes; species Paralithodes platypus. The sequence goes on along the minus strand of CM064491.1, from coordinate 24,673,701 downwards.
CGAGTAAAACCAGCTAGCCAAGGCACCTTCGGTTGTGGTAATATATTTTCTAGATCTCAAGTGACGGCGTCTCTTTCGTGGATTGACCTCCCAATCTGCCAACCTAGAGGTTGGCAGATTGGAAGCCAAAGCGTCACAATTTTCCTTTGCCCCTCAACTTTCTCTTCATAATTGCTGAGGGGCACAGGGCCCTGGGTGGGGCTTTGGTTTCCCGGGCGTTTCCACACCCTCCTCAGCTCCCCGCCATGGAGTGGCTTCGGTCACCCCGGCTTTATTGTGGTCGGCAGGGGGGGGTTCTGTGGGGGCGCTCAGTTATGGCCTTGGCCTTGCTCGGGGCCTTGGGGCTGTTCGACCAGGCAGCTTGGGGAACAACAACAACAACAACAACTCATAATTCACACAGGAATCTAGGGGCAAAGCATCGTACGCCTTGAGTGCTTTCCCCGTCAATCGTGAAGAAACAAGGGCTGCCCACTTCTCCTCGGGCCATTGGTGCTCCCGGCACTTTTTCTCAAACCGGAGAAAAAATTCTGTAACTCCTAACTCATCAAACACTGGAACCAACTTAAGTAGATGCGACAGGGACTGGTCATGGGCTCGACCCCCCTGGACGACCCGGTTCCTTGTCACCTCTACACGAGTTTTCTCTAGATACACATCGGCACGATACCTTTCAGACTCAAACTTGCGCTCAGACTCTCGCTCACGCTGCTCGAGCTCAGCCTCATGCTTTCGCTGCTCAAGCTCAGCCTGTCGCTCCTGCTGCTTAAGTTTGGCGAGCTCGAGCTGAAACAACATCTCGGCAGACAAACCTTGAGGAGGGGGTGCTACTATCGGGGACCCACCCCGTGAATCACCTAGAGGCATACCCAACCGCCAGCGGGCATCGGCCTGCGGGAACGTACCCGGCTCCGGAGCCCGAGGGGGCGCCATGATAGGAGTCGAGTGGAATGGGGGCTGGGCCGAAGGTGCCCCAGCTCCCGCTCCACCCGAAGCCCCATGCACCCCACCGAGCACACAGGTAACCAGCTCACCTCTCGACAAACCGCTAGTACCGGGAAACCCTAAGATCGTGGCCACACACTGCAGTCCGTACCGGTCTAGCCCCGACACACGATCCGCTGACACAGGCTCCTCCAAAAATCTCCGAGCATCCTCCTCATTGTTCACCACCCGAACGCCGTTAAACAACTCCACCTCCTCGCCTGCCTCCCGCACTGTGCCCTCACTATGCTCAGACCCGTCCAGTGACATGATAGTCAACAAAAAAATTCTCAGTCAAGACAAAAGTAGCCAAAGTTTCGCGCAGCTTTATTTACCAAAACATATTCGAAGATGTTTTCGAGTGCAATACTAGGTCACCAATAACTCCAACAAGTTCTATATATCCTCAAAACAATGTCAACTGCCAACAATGCTAGAAATAAATTCAATCCCAAATGGCAATAAGATTTCTCCAAAAAAAAAAACTGCAATACTCAGTTCACTATATTCTGGTCTAAGGTCGCCATTTGTTACGACCGGCACTACGAAATAAACAAGGGCACTTAAGAATGGACTAGATGATAGGCTATATCTGCAACAACGGTAGGTACGCTAATTCCAAACCCTCGAACTATTACGCCGGTGAACAAAACACTTAAAACCCTCCAGAGTTAATCTCCTGGATAATGGGGTATCAATTAACTGGGTTTTAGTGCACTTCTACAAAGGCTTGCCGATGACGGCAAAGCCTACTCACAACAGGAGTACTTTACGTTAATAAAATGCTCTTAAGTAATAACAATGCTTGAATAAACTATAACAAGATTTAATAAAGGAGTATATGCTTACGTTAACTTTAGTGTGAGTCTGTACTCAACACTAAACTCTACAATGTTCTATGAAAACACTGGAAGTCTAGTCCTACAGCAATCAGATAAAGAATCTTCTGAAAACGTCTGATGCTCTAATATGCTCGTTAATATAGAACAGAAATAATGCAGGGGCAGGACACCAAAGCGGGTATCTTAAATACACCAAAAAGTAGGATACATATATATAACAAGGGAGTGCAATAACTCTGTGACAGCACTAATAATCGCCACTCAAAACAGTACTTCCTTAGCCAACGTAACAGCCAAACTGGGTTGTGCACTATGCATCAACCTAGGCTAAAATAAGGCGTGAATAATTCCTAAAGCATACACAATTAAAGTTAATAAACACAATGCTGTCTTTCTCACTAATAAAGTCTAGCAGTGGCATAAAAGGTACTAGGAAACTAGGCAGAGCGCAAGCATGCTCGTAGCCTACTGTCTCCCCTTGAACAGATTTCCCTTATGTTACATTAAGTGACTTGGAGGCTCTCTTGGAAAGCCCAGATCTCAAGTATCTGGTCTTACCCTGGCGCTTCACAAAGGTCAACAGAATGAGGTAGCAAGCATACAGGTAAGTGTAGGCAAAAGCCCTTCACCTGTATACTGCTACACTCGCAAAGGAAAATATGCACAAGGGTTACAGGCTAGCTAGCTTCGTCGATGTTGTACAGGCTCTGACTTGCCACATACATAACTCAAACAACGACCAAAGATACCTTCCACTATCTAGCATTAAATAATGGGAAAGAACAGCTCAATAATTAGAAGCACCCCAACACTAGGCTACCATATGACTATGACTCTAATAATCCCTAACGCTAGTGCAAACATAAATGTGAGAGCTGGTGCTGGTAATACGACTGGTCGACTGTGGAAGTCGTATGCAGAACCAGAAGGGATAAGTAATTGAATAAAGATGGAAGTATGAAAAAGAAGAAGTTCAGAGAGAGAGATAGTAGTACAGGGGGTTAGATGGGGGGACAGATTATTTATTATTATTATTATTAATTTTTATTTTGCCAATCAAACATACAATAAATTATATGTTAATTTTACAATAAAATAATATCATGGCTGCGCCTTTTGAGAACAATCTCTCTTAAAGGCACCTTGAATACAACTCGATGGTTATTTTACATACAGTAAGATTATTAAAACATATAATATTATATAATTATAGCTAATGAGGCACAGCCCCAGCCCCGCAGCCACAGCAAGAAGGGATTCGGAACAGTGGCCAGGTATAATTACCTAGCCACCACCCCGAACCACCCCCCACCCAGACCGCTGTGGGTAGAGCAAACCCCAGCCTTATATACAGTACGGTACCTACATATTGATCAACACCAGAACAGTATCTTAATTTGGTTCCGATATAAAGGTGATTGTAATTTAGGATTGTGGCAGTTTTATTGTCAAATGTTAAGTAAGATTAATATTTAGACATTAGTGAAGATTTGAGTGATATTTTGAAACTAGGCAGAGTGGGTTTATTTTGTAAGTCAGGAGACAACTGATTCCAAACTTTCGCACCATGGTATTTTATTGATGTCTGGGATTGTCTAGAGGTCATTAGGGGAATATTTAAAGAATTTATATTTCTTAATGCATACCTTTCATTTTCACGATGTATAAATAATTCCACATTGTTATAGCCATGTAATGCTTTGTATACAAAGATAGCACTGCAAAATATGTTAATATCTTCAAATTTTAAGAGATTAAGTTGTCGAAATAATTCATTGGTGTGAGCATATTTGGATCTAAATGTAATTGTTCGTATAACTTTTCTTTGTGCAACTTCAACAGGTTGTAATTTACTTTTACCCGTCGCTCCCCATACTGTATGACAGTATAAGAGAAATGGATAAATTACTGAATAATATAAAAGCTTTAGGGCATTTAAGTCAAGACATTGGCGTGTTAAGTACAGTATACCACATTGTTTATTTAGTTTATTTGTTACGTCCTTTATGTGTAAGTTCCAAGACAGTTTTCTGTCCACCGTTATCCCCAGAAACTTAACGCTCTCCACTTCTCTCACTGATTGATTACCAAATTTAATTGGTTGCATATCATTTGGAACGTTTTTGTTTCTGTGAAAGACTATAAAGTTAGTTTTATTAATATTTAGTGTAAGTTTATTGGTAGTTATCCAATTATGTACATTCTTAAGTTCATTGTTTATAGAAACAATAAGAGAGCGCAAGTCCCGGTGACTGGCGTACAGAGTACTGTCATCAGCAAATAATATATATTTAAATAACATACTTGAGTTTACAATATCATTAACCCGGCAAGCGCGATAGGCCTCACGGAAGGCTTCCTATAGGGAACGCGATAGGCCTCACGGAAGCAGGACCATAAAAAAAGCCTTCCATAAAAAAAAAGGGCCTATCAAAACAAAGGAATTTGTCTCTAGGTGAGATAATTCCCCTCCAGTACTCATCCATGTAAATCTCACCCACCCCCCTCCCCTCCTTCCCCACCTTATTCCCCCCTCCCTCCCCACCTCAATTATTACCTATTTTTCCTCTTATTATCATCATTTATCGGTTATTTTTCTCTCCCGCGATAATGTAGCACAAGTGGGTTGCATAAAAGATCGTTATGCAACACCCAGACACCGGCACACACCGCCCCGCTCTTCTCAGTTGACTCCCAGACAGCGAGAGGGGAGGGCTGCCTGTCTCTCTCTCTCTCTCGCCTGAGATTATGACCGGGTGGCCAATATCTTCGTTTTTCACCACCCAAATGCTTTTCCCACTTATTTTAGCACTCTTGAAGGTTCATATATACATCATATATGTAAAATAAAAGCATACCGAAAACAAATAATGGTTTATATTGTAAATATAACGAATTCTGTCAGAATCCAGGGCTAGAAATGCACAAATAACTACCCTAGCACCTACTGTCATATCGCGCTTGTCAGGTTAATAAATAAAATGAACAACAATGGACGCAGTATAGAACCTTGTGGTACTCCGTAGGATATTATTTGCATATTAGATGAATTGTCCTTATATTGTACATACTGTTTTCGATTAGTTAGATAAGAGTGAAACCATTTGCTAATGGTACCTCTAATGCCATAATGTTCGAGTTTCTTTAGGAGGATTTGATGGTCAACAGTATCGAATGCTTTGGATAGATCTAAAAATATACCAACTGTAAAATGCTTGTCATCAAAAGATTTGAGGATATCGTTAGTAAATAATGATAAAGCTGACTCTGTTGAACATCCTTTTCTAAACCCATGCTGAGCCTCATTAATAATATTGTTAGTTGAACAAAACTCTGTAATCCTTGTATGCATAATTTTTTCTAGGATTTTACTCATAGCTGGGAGTACAGACACAGGACGGTAGTTATTAAAGATTGAACTATCTCCGGATTTATATATAGGAGTAACTTTTGCAATTTTAAGGCAATCGGGAAAAACACCACTGGAAAATTACATGTTACAAAGATATCCTATAACTGGAGACAAAGCTGTAATAACAAACCTTAAAACTTTCATTGGTATTTCATCATAACCAGGAGAGGAGTCCCGTAGTTGTTTTACTGTATTGATTATTTCATCGCTTGTGACGGGAGACATGGAAAAAGGCGTTACTTGTCTATTTTGTAGGTAGGATGTAAAGTCTACGTTTGAAGTATCTATATTTTCTGCTAATTTTTTACCGACATCAATAAAATATGAGTTAAAGTGTTCCACAATATCACTAGGTTTAGTCAACTCGGTATTATTATTAATGAAAGTGTTGTTATTTTGTGTTTAGTTTTCCTTGCAAGAACAGAATTAATTATGTTCCAAACCTTTTTAGCATTACCAGCAGATTCTTGGAGTTTAGATTTATAATGGTTTCTTTTAGCTGATCTTAAAGCTTCTGTTACCTGGTTACGTAGTCTACGGAACTCCACTCCAAATGTGATGGGCCTAATAGCATATTTCCTAGCTAGTTTATTCTTCTGTTTAATCATGATTTTTAATTCTGGGGTTATATACTGCTTATCTAGGTATGCGTTATTTATTCGTTTTGTAATTATTGGAAAATATCTGTTAAAACAAGCATTAAATATTGTCATAAAATTATTATATACAACATTAGGGTCATTGGAAAAATAAACTAGTTCCCAGGACGCATCTTCTATGGCTTTCTTAAATTCATTTAGATTATTTTCACTATAATTTCTATATCTTATAAAAGTATGGTCTTCTTCCCTATTATTAGATGGGCATATCTCAGATTCATAAATGGTAAAGATTGGAAAATGATCAGTTAATTTATTGTATATAATTCCACTGAACACATTTTGCGTGAAATTGTTTGACCAAATGTGATCTATTATTGTTGCTGTTGTAGAAGTTACACGTGTTGGCTTATTTATAGTATTGAAAACAAGTTTAGAATAGCATGTGGAGATAAATTCAGCTACTTTGTTGTCATCTTTATATTTTAATAAGTTAAGATTAAAGTCCCCGGTAAGGTAACATTTTTTCCTCTCATCACTTATTACTGAGATTATGTAATTAAATTTGTCATGAACATATCTGAAATCAGTGTGTGGCCTTCTATATATTATGCCTACTATTATGTTGTCCGAGTTGGTGTTACATATTTCAATAAATAATGTCTCTATACTATTATGTTGAATTGTTAAGTCGTCTCTTACTATGTATTTGTAGCCTGTTTTAAGGTACAAGGACACTCCCCCACTGGTTCGTGTGAAATTGTTATTGAATTTTGTGTAATTAGGAATATCATATAAGTGCTGTATATCAGATGTTAGTTTCGTTTCACATAAGCCTATCACATCAAACTTAATCGAAATTGGGTTCAGACATTGCTCAATGAAATCATCAAAATGCAGTGGTATACTATTTATGTTATAGCTTAGGAGAGAAAAGTTAGATCTGGGAATTTTATGATACTGTTCTTCAAAGCTATGAGGGAAAACATAATTACATAATGGGTTTTTATAATTTAGAGAACTTAATAAATAGTTGTCGGGGTCTACATCGGCATTGTAAGCGTCATCATTGAAGCTAAAAGGGTTAAAGATTAATTTATCTAGTGTGTTTAAAGGGATATTTTCACTGTTGGGATTATACAAATTTTGGTTGATGTGTAATAACAAATCTTCATCATTTAGATGTGAAAAAGGTAAGATGTCGTCCATCTTGAAAGGTTAACTATGTGTGAAACTATATAATTATTTCTTGTTTGGGAATCTAGTTGGTTGTTAGGAATGTCGCTGGTGGTGCTGAGGTGCTGAGGGGGTTGAGTGGTCAGCTTCCCCCAACTGCTCAGGTTCAACCTCTCCCTGTAGACGTTGAGGCAGGTCCAAGCTCGAGCCCCCGGTGCTGGTCTGGGGGCCGGCACCACGTAGGACATCTTCCTGGTGTAACCTGGCAGTGGAGGCTCGGATTTTCGGGGGCGGAGTTCTGCTTGAATTAGAGGTAGGTGGTCGCTCACTGGGTTGTGGGGTGCTGGAGATCCTGGGAGAGGGTAGGGGTGAGGTGGGTAGGGGTTGGTGGTGGGGTGAAACAGTGGTGGATTGGCGAAGTGGTGGTGGGGAGGCGGCAGAGCGTTGGGGGGAGGGTCGAATTGGTGGTAGTGGAGTGGTGGTCCGGCTATGGGGTGGAGGAGTGGTGGTGGTGGTTTGGCGGGGAGAGATGTAGTGTTGTCGTCTGGCTCCAATCCCTCCACGAGGTTCTCTCACAATGAGTGTTCGGTAGTTGAAAAAGGCTGTTTTACCGCTTCTCCTCGCTTCGTTAAGGGAACCAAGCTGACTTCGACGGATTTCCAGGGTGGTGGGGCACAGATCTTCGTTGACGTAAATGTCTGTTCCTTTCAGCTTTGTTCTGTTGCAGTAGACAGCATCACGGTCAGGGAAGCTTGAGAACTTAGCCACAATGTCTCTAGGTCCTACTCCAGTGATCCTGCCAACTCTGTGAACCCTTTCAAAGGGTTTGATGGTTAGATTCATCTTGCTATGTATGAGGGTTTCAATTTTCTTCTGGCTCTGCTCCCAGTTCTCCCCGGTTGCTTCGGGGACCCCTGAGAACCGCAGGTTGTTCCGCCGGCCTTGATCGTCGAGGTAATCCAGTCGTTGTTTTGTTTCCTTCAGCTGGTTTTTCAGTTGTTGGTTTTCCTCCTTCAATTGATGAATAGCGTTCAGGCCAGGTAGCGAATCATCCAGCCTTGATTGAGTGAACTCCAGGCTAGTGATGATATAATTTATCTTCTTGTCTACTTCCTTCACAGATTCCATGAATTGTCGTTGTAAGCGATCTAATGAGTCATTGATGTATTTTCGTTGGACATCGAGCAGCGTTAGGATCTCCTGTCTCTCCATGGTGGTAGTGAGTGAAGATTTTTGAAACTAGTGACGTCACAAAGTTAGTGCGCATGCGCTGACTCCGGAAAATTTTGACGTAGAGGGTAGAGGACTTGTATGCCACTTTTAGAGTTCAAATATAAACAAAGTCCACATATATAAATATCACCTCTTCTCATTAAACGATTCTGGGTGGCTTACTCTTTTGGTCAGTCAACTGGGAAGTTTGCAGATCACCGTATTCACTTCGAAAAAGCTATTTATAGGTAAGAGCTCCGATCGAGTTGTTTACACACGTCGCCATTCCTATCTTTTGCAAAGGACATGTAGGACCAAGCACGCTGTGCCAAGCTCTGCAGGAGAAACGCGAGCAGGAGCCCCCTCAGCACTAACAAAGGCAGCAGCACCCAATCACAGACGACTACGTCATGAGGAGCAAGCGTCATATGACGCGTCAGGCCCGCCAGCCAATCATGAGCGTGGGAAACTCCTCCGGGCGAGGGAGGTAGCACATACACACGCACATATTACCACCTCGCTGTCTACCTCGCTCTTTCTCCTTAACTTCTCACAATGCATCTTATATTCTATCAATGATATAAAATACTTCCAAGTGTCACAGACAAGAATAAAGATCACCACTGATCTGTCTGTGACAACATGAACTCTATGAAAGAAAGAACATCGTTCTACGATTATTGTAGCCCATTTCACTGCCCTGGCGAGCGCTAGCGAGTTACGAGTGCATTCTGGCAAGCTGGCCAGCGTAACACCCCGCCCAAGATGTGGGACGTTTCAGCCTCAGGTGAACTCCACATCTGACCAGACAGAATGCCCACCAACCCCGCATCACCTAGCTACTCTCCCAAGTTGTGAAAACAAGGCACGATCACAAACATAAAACACTGCATTATAAAAAAAATCTGCACAACACTTCCCCAAAATAATAGCATCATAATAATTATATCACGCTCAACGAGCAAGCTTCACCGAGCCTAGCTTACTAAGACAACAACTCAGAGTGTCTTAGATGCTTATATACTATCAAAAAGAAAGAGTTTTTATGTGAGGTTTTTATATTTTTTAATAGTGTTTTTGGCGGCGTTGCACTACAGGGGCAAGCCTAATTTTTCTCCACTCTCAAACAAACACTGACTGAACGGCGAGGGTTCTCCTTCAAACATACCCTCCCGTGACAAACAATCAGCCAGAACATTATCAGTGCCCTTAACATGCCACACATCCAACTTGTGTTCCGGCAGCAAAACAACACCTGACACTGATAAACTGCCCAGTTCCTCACAAGACTGGCACTTCTCTTCTTTCTCTCCGGCAACGGGGCCTGCCAATAACCTTTCACTATCTCCACCTTAGTGACAAACGAGGCAGCCCCGATGCGGTCTATGGGGTCGTCAACTCTGGGTAATGGATAGGCGTCTGTCAGGGATAATGCTTCCACACTCTTGCAATCAACACAAACACGGATCTTGCCACTTAACTCAGGTTGCAAAGTTACTGGCAACGACCACTCACGATATCCCTTATCCCTCAGACCCTTTTCCAACATGTAGTCGAGCTCTGCTTTCACGACAGGCTGTTGAGCAGGATTTATACGGTAGGGAGTTAACTTGAGCCTTGCACTGTCTCCAGCCTCCATGTCGGATTCTACCCCGTACATCAGGCCTGGAGAAGCAACAAACATGCGGACGTACTGCCACAGCCTAGTAAACAACTCCTCTTGTCGCTCAGGAACAAGAGGTTGCAACTTATCTCGAAGAACAACATGCCTAGTGCCCTCCCACAACCCAGCCGAGACCATAGTTTCTACACTATAGTCTCCGTCCTTCTCCACCTTTGTCTCTAGGACAGCCAGGTCATGAGAGGGACAATCTGTACCACCTGTGCAGTCACTCCCATAGTTCATAATTGCTAAGGCTTCCCCGCCGATACCGTACATGCGCACCCCCGCATTCCGTGCGACTACATCTGCCTGCGCAGCATCACCGCCTTCAGCGACATGGCCAGATACAGTCGGTCTATGGTAGGGCTGTTGCATTTTACTAGGGCAGTATTGGGAGGCTATGCGACGGCCGGGCACATCCACTCCACAGCCAACCTCACCAATCTGCTCAATGTCCTGATTCTGACCACCACCCTTAGCAGCCATGGGTCGACCCTGACCTGACAACCCTGCCAAAGCCTCGTCGCCCACCTTGAACCACTGAAACAACGAGGCCAACGGTTTACTAACACTCAAGTGACCTGCCAGCGGAACCTCGTGCACCGCACGAGTTGTGAGGCCTGGGTGCTCGGCACAAACAGTGGGGTATGGACCGATCAGGTGCTGGAGCGCTGCACACTGCTGCTCAGGCAGGTGCTCTAGCGCTTCCACAGCCACCTGACTCGTGTCCCCCGCCCACTGCTCCACCGAGACATGACAATCCCAACTCTCCTCCACCTGTGCCCCACTGCCCCCCTCTCCTTCTCCACCTTGGCCGCTGAAGACCAACACAGGGACAGTAGGCTGCTCAGGTGGTTGCCTCACAAACTCCTCAAACAGGTTCACCTGACATGCTTCCCCGTCCTCGAGTTCAATAGCCCCGTTCCCACAACTCTCAAGACTAAGATCTTCTAGTTGCCCCTGGGAACTACTTTGTCGCGGAGTGCCATCACGCCCTACCATGTCACTAGGGGGGACAGGTTCTGGGGCCACTCTGGAGCTTATCATGGGTGCAAGTACCGAGTCACCAAGGAGTGTCGCTGGATCCAAACTCTCAACCCGACCAGCCTTGACTATCTCCTTCCGACCCTTCCTCCGCTGGTCTAAAACTTGGTGACTAGGCTGTGACACCTGAGTGGACTGAGATCTCTCGAGCCCCTCTTGCCCCTCCCTACTCGTGTCGGCCGCCCTCTCGGCAATGATTAAGGGTGGAACCTCAGAAGTGGGCACCGCAAAGTCATTGCCGAGAAGGAGGTCGACCCCCTCAACTGGCAATTCCTCCACCACACCCACATCCAACTCCCGTGTCACACCGTCCACCTCAAGCTCCATTCTAACCAGCGGGTAAGACCGCGTAGCATTGATACCTTGAACCACCACAACCCGAGCCACGTTAATAGGCTTGCCAGTGAAATTCTTGACTAGTGTCTGGGAAGCGCCCGTATCACGCAGCAACTCAAGCCTATGCTCCACACCAGCCCACCTCACAGTGCCGTGCCCCCTATGACCACAAAAAACATCACGGACGGGTGACGAGCCCTCCTGCTGCTTCTGCACCGGCGATGACTTCGCAACCGACCGTTTACCCTGGGCAAACGCGGAAGACCTCAAAGAAACGCCGATGTTGCTCACTAGTGACACCACTGCTGTAGGCGGTGCGCTCGGACATGAGCGCGCAATATGCCCCTTCTCATGACACTTGAAACACTCCACTTCACTCTTGGACTTCCTCTGAGGTGAGGACGGGCCCTGGCCTTTCTTAAACGGGAAGGGTTTCGACTTGGGTTCATAATTGGCAACAGTACTCTTAAATGGATAATTATTTGTGTCATTAATTCGGGGGGGTGGAGTGGTACGCCCCTGGTTACCTCCCTCAGCTCTCTGTGCAGACCCGCACCCACGAATCAATGACACCCTAAGGTCAGCCAGCTCAGCCGCCTTCTGCAGAGTTTTCGGTTGCTTTTCTTTCAGGTTAAGAGTCAAGTCACTGCCAGTACATTTAAAAAATTGTTCCAGCAATACTAATTGTTTTACTGAATCAAAAGTAGTTGCCTTCTCCGACCTTAACCAATTTTCAAATGCATCTGACAGCTCTCTAGCGTGTTCCTGGAAAGTACTCTCCTTTCTTTTTGGAACTGCCCTAAACTTTAGCCTATAGGTCTCTGGCTGTAGCTCATACGCCCTCAGGACAGCCTCTTTCAACAACTCACAATTCACACAGGAATCTAGGGGCAAAGCATCGTACGCCTTGAGTGCTTTCCCCGTCAATCGTGAAGAAACAAGGGCTGCCCACTTCTCCTCGGGCCATTGGTGCTCCCGGCACTTTTTCTCAAACCGGAGAAAAAATTCTGTAACTCCTAACTCATCAAACACAGGAACCAACTTAAGTAGATGCGACAGGGACTGGTCATGGGCTCGACCCCCCTGGACGACCCGGTTCCTTGTCACCTCTACACGAGTTTTCTCTAGATCAACATCGGCACGATACCTTTCAGACTCAAACTTGCGCTCAGACTCTCGCTCACGCTGCTCGAGCTCAGCCTCATGCTTTCGCTGCTCTAGCTCAGCCTGTCGCTCCTGCTGCTTAAGTTTGGTGAGCTCGAGCTGAAACAACATCTCGGCAGACAAACCTTGAGGAGGGGGTGCTACTATCGGGGACCCACCCCGTGAATCACCTAGAGGCATACCCAACTGCCAGCGGGCATCGGCCTGCGGGAACGTACCCGGCTCCGGAGCCCGAGGGGGTGCCATGATAGGAGTCGAGTGGAATGGGGGCTGGGCCGAAGGTGCCCCAGCTCCCGCTCCACCCGAATCCCCATGCACCCCACCGAGCACACAGGTAACCAGCTCACCTCTCGACAAACCGCTAGTACCGGGAAACCCTAAGACCGTGGCCACACACTGCATTCCGTACCGGTCTAGCCCCGACACACGATCCGCTGACACAGGCTCCTCCAAAAATCTCCGAGCATCCTCCTCATTGTTCACCACCCGAACGCCGTTAAACAACTCCACCTTCTCGCCTGCCTCCCGCACTGTGCCCTCACTATGCTCAGACCCGTCCAGTGACATGATGGAGTCAACAACAAAATTCTCAGTCAAGGCAAAAGTAGCCAAAGTTTCGCGCAGCTTTATTCACCAAAACATATTCGAAGATGTTTTCGAGTGCAATACTAGGTCACCAATAACTCCAACAAGTTCTATATATCCTCAAAACAATGTCAACTGCCAACAATGCTAGAAATAAATTCAATCCCAAATGGCAATAAGATTTCTCCAAATTTTTTTTTTGCAATACTCAGTTCACTATATTCTGGTCTAAGGTCGCCATTTGTTATGACCGGCACTACGAAATAAACAAGGGCACTTAACATTGGACTAGAATCTAGATGATAGGCTATATCTGCAACAACGGTACGCTAATTCCAAACCCTCGAACTATTACGCCGGTGAACAAAACACTTAAAACCCTCCAGAGTTAATCTCCTGGATAATGGGGTATCAATTAACTGGGTTTTAGAGCACTTCTACAAAGGCTTGCCGATGACGGCAAAGCCTACTCACAACAGGAGTACTTTACATTAATAAAATGCTCTTAAGTAATAACAATGCTTGAATAAACTATAACAAGATTTAATAAAGGAGTATATGCTTACGTTAACTTTAGTGTGAGTCTGTACTCAACACTAAACTCTACAATGCTCTATGAAAACACTGGAAGTCTAGTCCTACAGCAATCAGATAAAGAATCTTCTGAAAACGTCTGATGCTCTAAGATGCTCGTTAATATAGAACAGAAATAATGCAGGGGCAGGACACCAAAGCGTGTATCTTAAATACACCAAAAAGTAGGATACATAATTATATATAACAAGGGAGTGCAACAACTCTGTGACAGCACTAATAATCGCCACTCAAAACAGTACTTCCTTAGCCAACGTAACAGCCAAACTGGGTTGTGCACTATGCATCAACCTAGGCTAAAATAAGGCGTGAATAATTCCTAAAGCATACACAATTAAAGTTAATAAACACAATGCTGTCTTTCTCACTAATAAAGTCTAGCAGTGGCAAAAAAGGTACTAGGAAACTAGGCAGAGCGCAAGCATGCTCGTAGCCTACTGTCTCCCCTTGAACAGATTTCCCTTATGTTACGTTAAGTGACTTGGAGGCTCTCTTGGTAAGTCCAGATCTCAAGTATCTGGTCTTACCCTGGCGCTCCACAAAGGTCAACAAAATGAGGTAGCAAGCATACAGGTAAGTGTAGGCAAAAGCCCAAGCCCTTCACCTGTATACTGCTACACTCGCAAAGGAAAATATGCACAAGGGTTACAGGCTAGCTAGCTTCGTCGATGTTGTACAGGCTCTGACTTGCCACATACATAACTCAAACAACAACCAAAGATACCTTCCACTGTCTATCATTAAATAATGGGAAAGAACAGCTCAATAATTAGAAGCACCCCAACACTAGGCTACCATATGACTATGACTCTAATAATCCCTAACGCTAGTGCAAACATAAATGTGAGAGCTGGTGCTGGTAAAACGACTGGCCGACTGTGGAAGTCGTATGCAGAACCAGAAGGGATAAGTAATTGAAATAGGGTAAAGCAAAACATAAACTTTATTTGTATGTAACATGTGTGATGCACATTAATAAAAGGGGATGTGTCGGATGGTTGAAAGCCACAGTTGCTCGCGCGTTTGGGGCTAGCAACACGTATTATGAAAAACATGCATCCTCCTTCATTCACTGTCCCCCCCTTCACTCACTCAACCCCACAATTTGCCGGAGGATAACAGGTTTTTCACAATACGTAGACGGAGGTCTTTAAAAAAAAAAAAAAAAAAAAGTAATTGAATAAAGATGGAAGTATGAAAAAGAAGAAGTTCAGGGGGTTAGATGGGGGGACAGATTGCAAAGGACATGTAGGACCAAGCACGCTGTGCCAAGCTCTGCAGGAGAAACGCGAGCAGGAGCCCCCTCAGCACTAACAAAGGCAGCAGCACCCAATCACAGACGACTACGTCATGAGGAGCAAGTGTCATATGACGCGTCAGGCCCGCCAGTCAATCATGAGCGTGGGAAACTCCTCCAGGCGAGGGAGGCAGCACATACATACACACGACGCACATATTACCACCTCGCTGCCTACCTCGCTCTTTCTCCTTAACTTCACACAATGCATCTTATATTCTATCAATGATATAAAATACTTCCAAGTGTCACAGACAAGAATAAAGATCACCACTGATCTGTCTGTGACAACATGAACTCTATGAAAGAAAGAACATCGTTCTACGATTATTGTAGCCCATTTCACTGCCCTGGCGAGCGGTAGCGAGTTACGAGTGCATTCTGGCAAGCTGGCCAGCGTAACAATAGTCTGTAGCAAAGACGTCAGCTCTCATTTCAGCAAACTCCAACAAGTATTGGAAAGACTTCAAACAGCAGGTTTACGTATCAAGATCAGCAAGTGTGATTTCCTAAAACAGAAAATCAAATTCCTAGGTCATCAGGTGAACGCAGAAGGAATTCACAATATGAATGACAAGATCATCGCGGTACAAAATTTTCCATGTCCAAAGTCGGTTGAGAATGTCAGAAGCTTTATCGGCCTTTCTGGCTATTACCGGTCTTTCGTGAAGAACTATGCGAGTCTAGCGAGGCCTCTGACACAACTTCTCCAGAAGGACGCTCCATTCACATGGGGTCAAGAGCAAGAGGAAGCATTCACCAACCTCAAAGAAGCACTCACCAGAATGCCTGTCCTAGCCTTCCCAGATCATGACAGACCATTCACACTCTGCACCGACGCCTCTCTCAAAGGGCTAGGAGCTGTTCTAATGCAACCAGATGAACGAAGCAAGATGCAAGTCATTGGATATGCAAGTCGTGTGTTGAATGATGCTGAGACTAGGTATCACTCAACGGAATGGGAAACCCTTGCAGTAGCTTGGGCATTGAAACATTTCAGAGATATCATCCTTGGTTATAAAATCCACCTCTACACAGATAATGAGGCGGTAACAAAGATATTCAAGGGTGGTAAGAATCTCACTGGCAGACTAGCGCGGTGGTACGAAACGGTATTAGTTTGATCCTACTCTGTATCACCTCAAAGGTAAAGCTAACGTGGCGGCAGACGCACTCTCACGAAATGTGCAAGTAGCCCCAGTGGTCCAGCTACCGACGCTTATAGAAGAACAAGTGAAAGAAGAGCAAAGCAAGGATCCGCTGTGGTCCAAAGTCATCTATTCCTTAGAATCAGGGGATAACACAACTCTCCCAGAACTACCCGTACCTCACACGCAATTCAGGTTGCTGGATGGAATACTAGTTAGAGTTATTCCCACAGACCTTGACGCACGCCCTCGTGTAGTGATTCCAGACACGCTTACAGAAGTAGTACTTCAACAGCAACATGATGCTCCCCAAGCTGGTCATCCAGGACGGGACAGAACGCTTGACGCTACCAGAAGGAAGTACTACTGGAAAACGATGAGAAAGGATGTTGAACAACACATAGCAAGATGTCTCTCCTGCGCCCAGCACAAGGGAACCTGTGATGGTCCCGCACCAATCTTGGAGTATCCAACGCCTTCACTTCCATTCGACACTGTATCAGTGGATTTGCTGAAGTTGCCGCGGAGTCACCAGGATTCACAGTATCTTCTAGTATGTGTTGATTTCTTCTCAAGATTCGTAGTTTTAGCCCCGCTTAAAACTAAAACAGCAGATGAAGTTGCTCATGCACTAGTAACGCATCTCATCTGTCCGTTCTCCTGCCCTAAGACGCTCCTCTCGGACAACGGGTTGGAATTCAAGAGCCAGGTGATTGCAAGTATCTGTGATATCTACAATATCAAGCAATCGTACATTGCAGCATACCACCCAGCCTCAAATGGGTTGGTAGAACGCATGAATAGGACACTCCTAGAAGTCCTACGCCATGTAACAAACCCGCTCCATGAAGCGTGGGAAGACTGGCTTCCACAGGTGGCAGCTTGTGTAAACGGCACTGTAAACTCCTCTATGGGTAAGATGCCACACTACATAGTCTATGGACAAAACAAGATTCTGCCATATGACCTGCTATCCAAGCCTAGCACCCCAGTCTACAATCTAGAGGACTATGCTAAGAGACAACTCCAGGTCTTTAGCAAGATCCACCATCAAGTCCGAGAACATTTACAGGCATCCCGTGCAGAAATGATAAGGAAACAGCACAAAAGAGCACACCAAACTGTTCTTGAAGTAGGTGACAAAGTTTTGTGCCTAGACCCGACGAAAATGACTAAGCTCTCGCCGAAGTATAGTGGACCCTATGTCGTTACGGACACAGCATCCGGTAACAAGTATGAGGTTCGAGACCCTACCACAAACAAGGTAGAAGTAATTCATGGTGACAGGTTAAAACGGGTGAGCCCAGAACTCTCCGTAGATGGCCATATTATACCTGATCCATCACCTTCGGCGGTGCAACCAAATGCACCGACCAAGACTGACTCCGCACAGACAAACGAGTATAGGCGGTAGCTTCGTTCTGCTAGCAGAGCGTTCTAAGACCACTCTGATAAGAGAGTGAAGCAAGACCACTCTAGTAAGAGAGTGAAGTGAAACCACTCAAGTAAGACCACTCTAGTTAGAGAGTGAAGTATTCTATACACATCATTGTTCTGTCAACGTCACATATCTGACAGAGCAAGCCATTCCCCACGTACATCCTACTGGGCGAGTGAAGTATTCTATTAGTACCCCTACGAGTAGAATATTGCCTTTCTCCCGAGAAAGATGGTCTGGTTAATGAAAGCCCTTCTTCTACTTGGAACACTAATTATGGTTGATTCTACGACACCCTCGTATCTGAAACCTGGCACCCTTGTAGCCCAAGTTGGAAGAGTGCTAATTGCGGAAGATGTAGTAGCAGTTCAGTATGATTTCGGAGACATCTTTGCAATCCCCCATAGTGTTGAGATGCTCCAACGTCGCATAGACAAATTACACTCTACTTTTACCTTTCTACTGACTAATCAGACAATGCCCCGTGACTTACGACTTACAGTTATACTCCAACGCTCACGTGTAGCTCGTATGAATCGTAAATTACGGAAGATCCAATTGGTCCTGCCTGAAGACCCTATCCAGGTAGCCAAACATGCTCACTCACGGCGTACAAAGAGAGGACTTTTCAATTTGTTGGCTTGATCTCCCATGTGCTCTTTGGAACAGCCCAAGCTTCTGATGTTGAAAAGCTGGGAAAGAGACTTAGTGTACTGGAGACAGCAGCAAGAGCCATGAATAGTCTTGAATTACGACTCAATAGCAATGAAGGATGTATTCACGACAGTTAACTCGGTAATTTCGACTATTAATAACTTGACACAAGTAGTTAATTCTCTAGTTTCTGATGGACATTCCACAGATAAAGTAATTTACTTGTCCGAGATCTTGCAAGCTACTGAGGAAAATGTTAGCGATTTATTTCTGGGTACGAAGAGGGTTATAGCAAATCTCGTTGATGCTGCACTAAGCTGAGTCACCAGTGACCAGCTAGTACCTGTAGAACATCTCAGTACGGCAATAGAGATAGCGAAAGATCAGTATTCCCTGATGCCGCTATTTGAAGCAGGTGAATGTGAGTTCTACTACCCTCTATTGGAAGCAGTTCTTACGCACTCATCAATTTTAGTCCACATCCCGTTCAAGTCCTCACACATGTTCAATGCTTGGAAAATTATCCCGTTCCCGTTTCTCGTAGACGGAAGATTACTAACCGTGACTGACACAGCGGACATGATGCTCGTCTCCGACGACCTTCAACTTGTGACTGTGACTGACAATGACGCACTTAACTTATGTAGGTCCTCGTATCTTCATCTATATGTATGTCCAGCGTATGTGTTTTTCTTTACGTCCCCGGACAAAACTGCATGCGAACTTACCTTGACTCAAACCACTGTGACTGACACTGGTGCTATGAAAGACTGTATTTACGCCCCGGCTCCTCAGCTCCCCGTGTTTCATAACACTTGCTAGATATTCAGTTCTTTTACTTCCCTAACCAGACCCAGGTGTCTCTCATTTGTCAAGATTCTAGAAATATATTTCATGCACAAGGGATGTATCAGGCCCCTGATCACTGTGAAGTAAGGAGTTCACTCATTCATACTCTACCTTCTCATCAGCACCTCGCCCTGATTACTAACCTCTCTTCTGAGTTCATCCCAATTAACATTTCTTTCACAGGCAACTCTTCAGACCTGATCATCAAGTCACATAGCATTAAAATGTTAAATGCATTGAATTCTTCTGAGTTTACTAATCTCATTAGTTCATCTCTCCCCATGTCCATCAGCCCAGACGTTATCTATCCTACAGTACTAACCCCTCCCTTGGCTCTCTCAGTAATAATTCTAATCCTTGTAGGCCTCTTCCTTCGCCTATCTTTCAGGGTTGATCGCCTGACTCGTAGACGTAAGGCTAAGCTGGCAACTGCCGAGGCGACTGTGTAAGTTGGTTCTTACCTTTTCATACTTTCTTTGGCATTGCTATACACTGGGAATAGCATTATGTAAGTCATAGGGATGATAGGGATGATATATATATGTTCGGTGGGCCTCACTTTACGTGGCCGAGCGGTGTAACAGCGCATTTTGAGCGACTGTACACTCTAGGGTAACTCATATAATCACTTGTATAGCTCACACCCTTATAACAGTTATTCACTTACTTAAGTATACTACTGTACATTCTAGTATGGGAATGATCTCCCTATAGACAGATCATCTCCCCACCTATAAAAGGACTTGGTACAATTCTTGCAGAGTAAGCAAGCGTTCCCACGGTCTTCTTAAAGTATTTGCAGCAACTCCAATATGATTGCTAGCAACATGTATCGTATGACTCCACACTGGTCAGAAGCCGGCACGCTCGAGCCCCCAGGCATTGACTAGTAGCAGATCAGACAGCCATTAGGAAGGTTAACCCTTCATGCGGCCGTGGTAATTAATATAGTGACAGTGCGATACAGTGCGATAATTGGTATGTGTACCATTATATATTTTCGCTATTCTTATTCTTTATTCTTTTACAGGAATGATTATAATCACAGGAATATAGCTCAATCTAATTGCTTTTATAATATAGTGCAAAGCTGTAGGTATTTCCCAGTCGGGTAGCTACAATACCTTCAAAGACAATCAATAACTCAAACCAGCCCCTAATTAAGCATAATCTATTTTTCTGGTAATAAAAACCCTAGAAAACCCAACAATGTCTTTACTTCAAATCAATACCTTAACAAGTTACCTTTCAACATGTTTTTACAGTGAAAACCTCAACTACAAGCATAATCAAGGACAATTAAGGTAAGAGGTAAAAAGGGCAACCATAAAGTCACCGCTACAGCCCTACCATGCAGGTAAGTAAAATTGACAACCTTCATGACTGACATGTGTTCTATGAACATTATACAATTATTGGCAGAGAAAATTATATAAAAGTGTTGTATATTGTGGCAAAGATATACAACTGTATAAAAATTCTCATATATTTACATAACAATAACAATGCATGGAAACAATTGCGCATAGCTCGCGAACCAATTATGCTATATTATTTTGGTTTTCACCATTAGAAAGAGCATAATTTACCGATTACGGTGATATAAACAGTTATATACGTATCCGAGCAAATAAAGCAACGCCGAGGTGGGGAACAGCTCGGAACCCGGCTAGCGTCGGCGGAACGGAGACGAGTGAAGCGTAAATATTCGCATTTTGGCTCTTCATTTCAAATATTCATAGAGCAAAAAGTATTTGTCGTAGGAACTTCTAGTTTTTTTATTCTCTTCAGCATTATCTGCCGTATTCATACAGCCTAAATTGAGAACCATAGACATCGTAACAACGAAATCATTCGCAAATTTTATAAACCATATCATGCAAAGTCATATTTTTTTGTTTTCGGTCACTGCTTGAGAACTATTGAAGATAGACAATTTCTGTTTACAGATTTGGAAAGAGGAGAAAAAATACTATTATTTGAGCAAATACAAATATATGGTCATCACTCACAATTTCGAGATAGGACGGTGTGAAGACAATTGCCCGGGAAAAACTTTTATTCCGGAGTCGTTTACACTTTCATATTGCAATTTTTTTACATTTTTGTTTTTTTATAATGTAGTATAGTTATTCCTCTTTCCATTGACATATGATACATCACAATAAACAGCATTCTGGTGGATGAAAATACAGAAAAACACAAGGTTTCAAAAACTTGCCCAGCCTGGTATTTCATGGCAAATTAGAGAAGGGCTCACTATATGCAATATATTTAAGTTACCAGAGGCGAGAGGGTTAAAGGTTGAAGTGCCCAGAGATCCCTCCACTTCAACTCTTGATATTGTAGTTATGGTAACTGTGTCTTATAAGAGGAACTGTGTTATTACTGGCATCCCAGTGATTAACCCTTTCACGTTTTTATGATGCAGAGGTTGCCAGATTAGCAATAATAAGTAGAGTTCTCTCACTCTTATAATTACCTCTCCAAAATTAGTTTTCTGCCCACAGCTAACTCAAAGACAACTGCAGAGGTTGAAATAACTAAACTAAAGGTTTCTAAAAAAAACTGATGGTAACAAAGGCTTTAAAGTATCCCTAATAGGCTCAAAATTGCATAAAAAACGTGAGAGGGTTAACATAGCCACCTTCTCTAGGTTACGCTTTCCCTAGTTTAGTTAAAAGTTTAGGAACTCATAGGCATCCCTACTCCTCCATACTTTCACTATTGAAAAACCACAAACATCCTATTAAGAGGATTTGTGTTATACTGGCATCCCAGTCAGTAACATAGATACCTTCTTTTAGGTTACACTTTCCATAGTGAAAAGCTGAGGGACTCAGGCATCCCTAACCCTCAACACTTTTACTATAGAAAGTTCCCCCCGTGTCCTATGAAAGGAACTGTGTTATTACTGGCATCCCAGTGATTAACATAGCCACCTTTCCTAGGTTACACTTTCTCTAGTAGAAAGTTGAGGAACTCAGGCATCCCTACTCCTCAATACTTTCACTATTGAAAGTTCACAAGTGTTCTATTAGAGGAACTTTGTTAGTACTGGCATCCCAGTATTTAACATAGTCGCCTTCTTCTAGGTTACACTTTCCTTAGTAAAAGTTGGGGGACTCAGGCATCCTAACCCCTCAACACGTTATTATTGAAAGTCCACACTCCCACTTCTCACAGGAGATCTTGGCATCCCACGATCTTTTGTGTTAGAAGGCCTTGGCGAGACACCCTCAAGGGGACTCTGCAGACACAAGTCCTAGGTGTATTTCGTTTGTGGCATCCCATTAGACTTTGCAACTAAAAGGTTAAACACCGTCCTGAGTTCCTTAAACCTCTTAAAACGGTCAGAGACAGTCACCCCATTCCATGAGTACCTTAACAGAACTTTATCACCGTTTTTTTTTTTTTTTTTTTTTTTTTTATGTGATTGAGGGAGACAAAAGGCAGAATTGCCTATAGCGAGTGCCTCCCCCATAGTTGAAAGAGTGACAGGACCAAAATCAAGGGACGATCGAGCCAAAATGTCTGGACACACAGAGTTTGAAGCAATTTAAGTCATAGGAAGAGGGAAAGACTGGTTCTGGGAGAGAGTTCCAGAGCTCAGCTGTTGAGTAGAAGAAAGTTTGAGAGTAACGTTTCACTCTTGGGTTGGAGAGTTGCACAGAGTAGGGGTGGGATTGAGTTGTAAGACGGGTACCACTTGCCCTACGTAAAGGAGGTGGTATGCACTGGGAAAGCTCTGAGGAACACTGATTATTATAGTAGCGATAGAATAGCGAGAGAGATGCAACATTGCAGCGGAGAGAGAGAGATTGCAGAGAGTTGGTGAGTGGACGGGAGTAAATGATACGAAAGGCCTTCCTTTCAACTTTGTCTAGGAGAGCGGTGTGAGAGGAACCTCCCCACACATGTGAACAATACTCAATACAAGGACGCACTATGCCCCTGTACAGAGCAAGAAGCTGTGCTGGGAAAAAGAACCCCCTAAGGCGGTTGAGCACACCCAGCTTCTGGGAGGCTGCCTTAGCAAGACTGGTAATATGGTTCTTCCAAATGAGAGCAGAAGAAAAAGAGACACCAAGAATATTGAGAGAAGATGAAGGGTTGATTTTTGTATTGTTGAAGAATAAGGGATAGTCCGCTGGGAGATCCTGATGGGTAGATAGATGGAGAAATTGGGTTTTGGAAGCATTAAAGGTAACAAGGTTTTCTCTGCCCCAATTGGAGATAGTATTTAGATCAGAATTTAAGAGTTCTATGGCTTCATTACGTTTGTCGTTAAGGGATTGCTGGCTGGGGCGTTCTGAAAAACTAATGGAGTAGTGTAAGGTTGAGTAGTCTGCGTATGAATGGATGGGAATTAAGGTACAGTTAAGGAGATCATTTATAAAAATTAGAAAGAGAATAGGGGATAGGACAGAGCCCTGAGGAACACCAGAGTTTATAGGGTGAGGAAGTGAACAATGGCCGTCCACAACCGCGGCTATGGAACGGCCGGAAAGGAAATTAGAGACAAAGGCACAGATGGAGGGATAGAAACCGAAGGAGGGTAATTTAGAAATTAAAGATTTGTGCCAGACTCTATCGAAAGCTTTCGATATGTCTAGTGCAATAGAAAAAGTCTCACCGAAGTCCCGAAAGGAGGATGACCAAGAGTTAGTAAGATATGAAAGAAGATCACCAGTAGAGCGACCCTTAAGGAAGCCATACTGGCGATCTGAGAGCATATTATGAGAAGAGAAATGCTTAAGAAATTTGGAAGCAAGAATAGTTTCAAAAACATTAGAAAGATAAGAGATGAGAGCAATTGGACGATAGTTGGAGGGTTGGGAGCGGTCACCCTTCTTTGGGACAGGTTGAATGTGAGCAAACTTCCAGCATGTAGGGAAGACGTTAGAGGATAGACAGAGACGAAAGAGTTTTCCTAGGTAGGGAGTCAGCACGGAAGCACAGGTACAGGTTTTGAGAACAACAGGAGGAACACCGTCCGGACCGTACGCCTTATTAGTGTTAAGCCCAGAGAGGGTAGAAAGTACATCTTAAAAGAAGAGATTAGGATATTAGGCATAAGTGAGAGGGAGGAATAGCACCAGAATCATCCAAGGTTGAGTTTCTAGCAAAAGTTTGAGCGAAGAGTTTAGCTTTGTCAGAGGAAGAAGTGATGGTTGTACCATCAGACTGGGAAAGGGGAGGGAAAGACGATGAAGAGAAATTGTTGGAGAGGTTTTTGGCTAGATGCCAGAAAGCTTGGGAAGAGCTAGAGTTGGATAGTTCAGTGCATTTATTATTGATGAAAGAGTGTTTGGCAAGTCGAAGAACAGATTTGGCTTGATTCCGGGCAGAAACATAGGAAGAATGAGAGTCTTAAGTTTTAAGGCGACGGTACCGTTTGAATGCTTCCTCCTTGCGGACAGCAGTAGAACAGGCGTGAGTAAACCAAGATATAAAGGTCAGGATAGACGAGTATAAATGATAAAGCTATAGGCTCAAATACTCGCGTTAGTCCGATATGGTGCACAACTGTTTAATTACAAGTTACGGAGCCATATTCAAGACCCCACACCCATTGACCCATCTGTAACTTACTTCACACGACCGGCCAACCTGGACGGCCTACGGAGACTCAGAAGACTTCAAGCAACTAGTGTTCTACATCTCTAAAAAAAGAAAGATCGCAGAAAAGGTACCTAAGGCGATGCCAGTGACGAGGCAGAAATAAGTTAGAGTTCAAAAAGTGATAAAAATATTCAGTCCCCAAACTCCTTATTTTGAAATAAATCAACAGAGTGTTCCTTAATGAGAATCTATAGAAACAGATTCCCTCTACCAGTGTACCAGTGTTAAATTTGTTTAGTACACCTCTCTAACTTAAATAAGGAATTAAATCCAAATAAGACAGATTTCGCATAAAATAACTCTGTCATATTTCCGACCTGTGATAAAATATTCAGTCCCCAAACTCCTCATTTTGAAGAAAATCATTCAAAGTGTTTACAAATTAGAATCAATAGAAACAGATTCCCCTACATTGTATCAGTGTTGTTGTTGTTGTTGTTGTTGTTCCCCCAGCTGCCTGGCCGAACAGCCCCAAGGCCCCGAGCAAGGCCAAGGCCACAACCGAGCGCCCCCACAGAACCCTCCCTGCCGACCACAATAAAGCCTGGGTGACCGAAGCCACTCCATGGCGGGGAGCTGAGGAGGGTGTAGAAACGCCCGGGAAACCAAAGCCCCACCCAGGGCCCTGTGCCCCTTAGCAATTATGAAGAGAAAGTTGAGGGGCAAAGGACAAATGTGACCTTTGGCTTCCAATCTTGGTAGATTGGGAGGTCAATCCACGGAAGAGACGCCGTCACTCGAGATCTAGAAAATATATAAGTAAAAGGAACAGTCAGAGTAAGCTATGGGTATGGCAGAGATCACTCAGTTCTCACTCTGATAGACCAGCCCATCAGTTACTACGCCTTCCTAACATAGAAAATAATTAAATCCAAATAAGACGGATTTTCGCCTAAACTAACTCTGAAATAATTCCGACCAGTGAAAATATTTTCGAGTCCACAAAACTTGAATTCAATCTTGCTAAGTATACCAGTGTGCAAGGTTATAAATTAATAGAAATGCAATAGAGTGACTTATCTTAACCTCGTCAAATAATAGTACTGTAGCTGATTATACCCAAGTTACGGGTAAAATGAACATTAAGGTACCCGACTAAGTATTTATACAATCTTTCGAAAAGAGAATATTGATTTGATCCTATAGAAAGGAAATTCAATTTAAGCCGCATTGAGCATATCTGATCTCCATCTAGATCCGCGATCGTGCTAGAAGATATTTGATTAAGTTGTACCATTTATGTTCTCATGTTAACACATTCTTGTTCAATAATATGTATTTAGGGAATAAGTGAAATAAAGCTGTATTACAAATTATATTTTGGTATTATATGTGTCCTCTATTGTCTTCCTTATATGTACTTGTATTAACTTGGAAATCCCAGTCTCGAAAGAACTCACCTGAACTAATAGTTAAACCTGAATAAAATCAGGGCATAACAATAACAATAATAATGATAATTATAGTTATACTACTAATAATGAAAATATTAATAATAAAATACTGGCAGATTAAAAACATTAATACTCACTCTCTTGACCCTAATAATAATGATAATAATTAAATAATAATAATAATAATAATTAAGGTAAAAAGGCCACCAGCCAACCAACACGCTCCCTTTAACCTTCCCTTTAAACCAGCTGAGTTTGACATTCCGGGCTCGCCAGGTAAACATGCCACGCCCTCCCGGCCGACCAATCAGAAGCCTCCGTTTTCGGAGATGACGGCTACGTGTACCGCCTCGCATTTAAACTCGCTCTCGCTCTCTTCACAGGCCGTTTCCTCTGGTTACAATGGGTCTAATGCATCAGTGCTAGCCCTATACTCCCATAAGCCACTAAAAGACATTCACAACCAGCTTCCAGGAACATATTATGGAGAGAGAAGAGTGGAGTCGAAGGGTAGGAATATTCAAGTCGCGCGGCCAGAACGTTGCACGGCCGAGCGGACGGCTCAGCCAATCACAGCGCCGGAGAGCGGGAGGCGGTACTATATCAAGGGGGTGGGGGAGGCTGCCGGGGTCATTCACTTCTCGGGCTCCACTGGGCTAGCTTCTTGCAACCCACATTCTCTCTCTCGCTTGGGCACTCAAGGGAACTTATTCCAGCCTCCCAGCCCTCATCACTTGTTCCGGTAAAGTCCACCTCGGGCCTAGCATCGCTCTCCCCTACTAGGCGGATGCACCTTCAGTATCCAGCCGCCTGTCGTCACATCGCTGGCTTACATACCTACAGCCAAGCGGTTCAAGAGGGACGAGAAATAGTAGATGGGAGCGAAGATTTCCAGTTGAGCTATTGGCCAGCTCTGAGGTGGTGAAATTGTTCCAGTAAACACCTAGTAGTACTGCATAGTTTTTTTTAAAGGACCCATATTGTGCCCGAACCAGATTCAAAGAAAGAGAGAAAATGCTTGACTAACCCAGTGGTTCCATAAATAATTGTTGATGTGTTCTTATAGGACAAACTAAAGAGAAAGACTTATGTACATAAATAAAATGATGATGTGTTAATAGGATAATAGTTATTCTTGATAGAGAAGGCTCCATGCCGATTAGCTATCAATAGTATAGGATCTGGTAGGACAGCAACTAGATATTAAAATTAAAGTAAGAGGGGATAATTCTTAAATAGATAAGCAACTATAAGGCTCAGGGGATATAAAGAATAGTTGCAATTAGATCAGCTTTAGTTTGAGAAATAGGTAGGGAGGACACTAATCCGTATGATCTACGATTTTTTTTGTTATACAGGAAACATTATCAATTATATTGTTTGAAGGCATAATTATTCGGTCAGTTTCGTGGTAAGCATTACGAGCATTAAGTCCAGGATAATAATGTAATCATAGAATCTATGTAGAGGATTAAAGCAATGAATCTTGTTCTTGTAGGGGTTTTGAGGTACTGATCATATTAAGTTATTTACTGAATTGTATTATTGAATAGGTGATATATGTAACATATGATTTATTGGTAACAGGGTTAAGAGAACATATAATCTAAGAGTGTAGTAATAATAATAATAATAATAATAATAATATTTATTCAGTTAGCAATTTACAGAGTTGGTACCACATAGTTTGTTACAAATATGACATGTACCAGCCTTGCATAATTCCAACTAAGGATAGCCCAATAAGGCCGTTAGGCGTATTTCCATTGGGGTCCTTGTGGGATTAGGTTAGCTGGGGAAAATGGGGAGGATAAAGAAATAGATACTTTAGAGAAAGTATTTCTAGGGGGTTATTTTAAGATACCTTACATCCTATAGTAAATATCAGTAATCCGTAATCAGTAATCATTTCAGTTTGGTTTGTCTATCTCTTATGTCGCATTTAGTAGTAGACATAAGCTTGGTGCTCCCTTCTTGCAGCTGTCCGGTTCAGGTGTTCCTTCAGGCTACGTCTGAAGGAATACAGTGTTCTCTTTTCACGGACTGACTGGGGTAGGTCGTTCCAGTCTTTGATGGCAGTGAAGAAGAATGTTTGCTTACCCTGTCCTTGGATTCTCGGGACCTTAAAATTAAACATCCTGTTTCTTGTATTATGTCCACTCCTCTCATTTGCTTTAACAAAATCATTCTTTAGGTACTCTGGAGCTCTGTCATAGAAAATTTTGAAGGCATTAGTGAGCCTGATTTGTTTGGCCCTGTCAGCGACATTGAGCATACCTAGTGACTGAAGTTGTTCCTGGCCAACATGTGATCTGGGTCCTCGGTTCAGCATGAACCTAACCATTTTATTTTGAGTGACCTGAAGTTTGTGCTGTGCTGATTTAGATGATGCAGAGTACCAGGATGACACAGAATAGTCAAAATGACATTGAACAAGCGCTTGGCAGAGGGTCTTTTTGGTCGCCGCGGGCAAGCATCCCACCTGTCTATACAGGTATTTTATACGTGCTCTACACTTACTCAGGATAGATTCCAAAATTGTTTCACCTGACAAACTCGCGTCCAGTTTTAGTCCGAGATATTTAACTTGTGACACTGTTGTTATAGGAACATCATTACAGTTGACCGAGAAGCCCACAATGTCTTTCAGTTTGCGTTTTGTTCCACATAAGATGGCTTCCGTCTTGCCCAGGTGAAGAGATAGTCTATTGTCCACTAGCCATTCACTACATGATTCTAGTTCTTTGGAAAGTGAAGCGGCAATACTTATTGGGTCTTTTCCTGAAACCAGGAGCATGCTGTCGTCTGCATACAGTAATAATTTACATGAGACGCTCAGTTCCATGTCGTTCACATAACAGAGAAAGAGTAAGGGACCAAGGATGCTTCCCTGCGGGACCCCACAGTTAATTGGCATAGGATCAGATATATTATCGTCAATTTTGACTCTTTGGGTTCTACCACTAAGATAAGATTTAAACCAGTTCACAGATCCTATGCCCATTGCTTGTAGTTTATTACATAGGGTATCATGGTCTACTGTGTCAAACGCTTTTTGTAGATCAAGAAGAACCATACCGGTGTAGTTACCTTTAGACATTTCTTTACGAATGTGATCCGTTAAGTGGATGAGACAGGAGTCTGTCGAGTACATGCATCTGAAACCTGATTGAAACTTATAGAATAGATCATTTTGTTTGAGGTAGTGTTCAATTTGGGTGTATACCGCTCTTTCAAGGATTTTAGATACAATACATAATATGCTAACAGGTCTGTAGTTACCAACTTCTAGTTTATTTCCTTTCTTGAATAGAGGGGTTACAATAGCTTCCTTCAGTTCAGCAGGTACAGTGTTGGTGTTAATTGACAAGTTGATGATGTGGGTTAGGGGGCCTGCTATACCAATGGCTCCATCTCGTAGAAATTTGGCAGGAATTTTGTCTGGTCCTGTGCTTTTATGTACATTTAGGTTAGACAGCTCGTCAAAAGTGTATTTTGGTGTAACATTTTGCAATCCAAATGTGTTTGGGTGTATGTCTTTATCTCTGTAGAAATTTCGAAAGGTGGCCGTTATTGTCGTGTATTTATTGAGAGGTTGAGGTAGGTTCTGTGCAAGTGTGTTTGCTATGGAGGTGAAGAAGGAATTGAAGTAGGTTGAAATTTGTCGTTTATCGTGGCAAATCTGATCATTAATGGTGAGAGCAATATTAGTGTTAGACGAATCCCTTGTCTTGTTGCTGTAGCCTGTTGTTTTTAGGTGCCTCCGTAGTTTCTTTGGGTTATTCTGATATTCCTCTGCCTTATTGTGAAAATAATTAGTTTTCGCTGATTTTATTTTCCTACTTAGTTTATTCCTGGCCCTGTTGAACTCATGTTTCAGACCTTGATCCTGTCTATGTTTCGCTAGCCTTTTTAACAGATTGTCTCTGTGTTCCAGATGGTGTAGTATGTCATTGTTGATCCATGGGTCTGACCTTGCTTTAATTCGTATGTCTTTCAGAGGAGCTATTTCGTCTAGAATGTTTGTGATGATGGTTCTGAAGCCAACCCATGCGTCATTAACGTTTGTACTTCCAAACACTGGAGACCAGTCTGTATTCCATAAAATGTCCAGAAATGTTTCTTTATTGTAGTTTCTGAGTGACCTTGTTTTGATAATCTTGTGATTCTCTAGGGTAATTTGTGTGGTTTTTCGTGTGCATTATGTGACGAAGTGATCACTTATCCCAGTCTGTATAACCCCTGATTGGGATATTTTGTCCTCTCTGTTACAGTTTATGTGGTCTATTATTGTGGCAGTGTTCTCAGAGATACGTGTGGGGGTTGTGATGAGTTGTTTGTGATTGTGCATTGTCAGTATATGCCTATATTCTCGTACAAGCCTATCATTTCGTTGTTTGTAACACAGGTTAAAATCCCCTAGTATGATGGATTCATTCCGAGGGTCTAGCGATGAAAACGTTCGTTCAAATTTGGTCAAGAATTGTGTGTCGTATGGTGGCCTATAGCATACCCCAATTGTGATGGGTCTTGTCCTCGGCAGGTGTAGATCGATCCACAGAGCTTCGTGATTTTCTACATGGAGGTCGGTCCTGGTTGTGTGTGTGAGGTTGTTTTTTACATACAGACATACTCCTCCCCCATGCCTATTGCGATCATTCCTAACCATATTGAAACCTTGAATGTTTATTTCACCATCGTTTATACTTGAATCCAGCCAGGTTTCTGTGATTGCAATTATTGAAGCTTTGGCCTTATTAGCTAACAAGTTTAATTCTGACAATTTATGGTACATTGATCTGGCGTTAATGTGGATAAGATGGAGCCCATTGTTGGTGAACACTCTGTATTCATCTTTGATTTTGAATGTGTCCTGGCTAGATTCTGAGTTATTAATACTAATTGGTTCATTTACATTAATATTCGGTAATGAATGCAAGGCACATATGTTGCATATGAATTCCCGTTCTTCACTGTTGGTCTTCTTAGAGATGCACTTCATGTGAGCTACAGTTTTACACTTAACACAGTTTATGATCCTTTGTTTTCTTGTTATGAGTGATTCACATATTTCACAAATGATTTTAGGACCCTTAATAGCTATTTCCCTACATTTATCGCATTCCACTTCTTTTCTGCTAGTAACGTAAGTACATCGATCGTGTACTGTTTCATTACAACTACTACATTGTGACGTTGTACTCCTTTTGTTGAATCCAATATCGCACACTATACATATTTTCCTGTTACTGTTCATCGTACGTCTGGCGGTGTGGTGATCAGCTGTGCGCCGTGAGCGGCTGATGGTGTGTGAGCGCGTGAGATGAGGACAGGTTGCGGCTCCCCCTTGCCCCCCTCCCACCCCTACCTGTATTTGTTGTTTTATGTCCTTGTTCTTGGCCGTTGTTGCTGCTTTATTGTTGATGTTGTTGCGACTGATCCCTTCTTTTTTTGCTGTTCTGGTTGCATGTTGAGCTACCTGGGTCGCCGATAGTGTTGGGTTGTGTTGTAGTAGGTTTGGTTGATATGTTGTACAGCGGCGTCGTGTTGTGGCGGGTGGGTGGTTTCTCTTGTTGTCTATCTTGTTCGTTGCTGTTACTTCATTGTCGATGTGTTTGCTAGAGCTTCCTGCTTGTTTGGGTGTTCTGGTTGCATGTTGTGTTACTTGGGTCACCGATATCTGTGGTAGTGATGATACAGTTGAGGGAAATGTTGAGTAGGTAGAATGTTGGCACTGTGCTGGCGGTTGCCCTGCGGTCTTGGTTGTGAGTTGGAGCGTGACGGGAGACTTGGGTGCCTGCTGGCCCAGTTTGTTAAAACGAATTTTACTGCTAGGGACTGTTGAAATGTCGGTGTCTGCCTTACTTGTTTGGTGGTGAGGTTTCTTCAACGTTGAACTAGGGCCGGGGTGGGTCTCTACATCTCCGCAGCTAATTAGAGTGTCGCACAATAGGTGTTGTAGCGAGGTTGTGCCAGAGTATTTGCCAAGCCGTGGCGTCTTCCCGATATATGAAATAGACCAGGCAGGAATGATGACAGAAATTTCACTCGTGTGTGATTTCTGTGTGACGAGGTCCCTCAATACTTGTTTAGTGTTGACCTGGTACACTACCGGTCCCCTCTGCACCTGTATATCAGCACAGCCCCTCTGGATATTGAGAAGGATGATACATAGAGAGAGGGCTACGCCCGCACCCTTCATCCCTCCCGCCATCTTACTCGGTAACGCCCTGGTCGTTTGAGTAAATATATTGTATAGGGTTAAGAGAACATATAATCTAAGAGTGTTATAGATAGGACAATCGAGGGCAAGTGTAGTAACGCCCTGGTCGTTTGAGTAGATATATTGTATAGGGTTAAGAGAATATAGAATCTAAAAGTGTCAGAGGTAGTAACGCCCTGGTCTCTGAGAAGACACAGTAGGGTCCGGTAAAGTTATCTTATTTTGGAGTTTAGTTAAGGATAAATCTCTTGTTCTATATAGGAAAATAAAGGTTAGATTTATTAATGCCCTGGTCTCTGGAGTAGACACAGCAGGGCCCGGTAAAACTATATTATTTTAGAGACTAGTAACGTGACTTTGGATCGAAGTCGAAGTGAGTCAATACCTGAATAGCGGGAATCCAAATAGGTTGTAACGGGAGCTCTAGAGTTCCAATGTACAACCTATGGTGGGTCGACGAAATATTCAATCTGTGTCTTGAACTAATTTCGGCCCGAACAGAGAAATAGTTACTAGGTTAGTAGTAAGTTTTGTTAAATAAATGAACTTCTAAATGACTGTCGAATTATTCCCCACCGTAGTAGTATATATGGAATAAGAAATTAAGTACTAAACTACTAATAATAAAAATATTAATAATAAAATTCTGGCAGATTAAAAACATTAATACTGACCCTCTTGACCCTAATAATAATAATAATAATAATAATAATAATAAAAATAATAATAATAATACAAATATTCCTCCCAAACATTTGAGAGGCATTATTTGGTAATGTACATAATTATGCTGTAACACTCTTGTAGCAGGCTGGGTAACTCTCACACCACAGGCCAAGACAGATGAGCTCAGTCAAAGCTAACCTTAGTACTGTATTTGTTCACTGTTTCCTATATGACCATCGAGATATATATGTACGGTCACACTTACATTGAAATTACTCAAATGATACCTAAGTCTACAACAACCTGATATTAATAGATCTTGATGACCAATATATATAATTGTATTCAATGTGTTTTAGCCATGTACTGAATTGACAGGCATTATTCACTATGTCAGCGTATATATAGTGTGTGCATCAATGTAAAAGTATAATTGACAGGCATTATTCACTATGTCAGTGTATATATAGTGTGTGCATCAATGTAAAAGTATAATTGACAGGCATTATTCACTATGTCAGCGTATATATAGTGTGTGCATCAATGTAAAAGTATAATTGACAGGCATTATTCACTATGTCAGTGTATATATAGTGTGTGCATCAATGTAAAAGTATAATTGACAGGCATATTCACTATGTCAGCGTATATATAGTGTGTGCATCAATGTAAAAGTATAATTGACAGGCATTATTCACTATGTCAGTGTATATATAGTGTGTGCATCAATGTAAAAGTATAATTGACAGGCATATTCACTATGTCAGCGTATATATAGTGTGTGCATCAATGTAAAAGTATAATTGACAGGCATTATTCATTATGTCAGTGTATATATAGTGTGTGCATCAATGTAAAAGTTTAATTGACAGGCATATTCACTATGTCAGCGTATATATAGTGTGTGCATCAATGTAAAAGTATAATTGACAGGCATTATTCACTATGTCAGCGTATATATAGTGTGTGCATCAATGTAAAAGTATATTCTGTCTTGAAATTTGAACATTCACATACTTCAATAAGTTTAAAAATCTTTTCACATTTTGATGGTGTCGTCAACGCACAATTCCTGTGCAGAGCTAGATGATGTCCCTAATGCGGAAGGTTGAGTGTTGCTTTGATCTGCACCATCCTCATTCCTAAGGAAAATGTAACTATTAGAATAAAAAGTAAACCAAATAATGATAATTGCAGGATATATTTGATGACTGTTTCCTTTGATCTCTATATTCTCCTAAATGATGATGGCATGCATATCACATATCTCATGATTTGTCAAATTTAGTGGGAAAGTCAATTTACATGGATAATTCGAGACCTATAGATGCCTTATTTAACAGTGATTGGAGGTTAAAATCATAATTTATAAAATGTATGATTAATGTTTAGTGATGGATAATCAAATAAATGTCAGAGTATCTGAGAAGAGGTTTGGTTGAAAGACAATTTATAAACAAAGACATTTACTTTGTTATAATTATATATTTTGCAAAGTTTCGGAAGTCTGTTGTTAGAAAATGGAGGTAGTGGATTGAGTGGTTGGAAACATGATTACAGGAAAATAAGAAAGATGATACACACAGTAAATTAATTACATTAACATCTAGAAGCAAGTTTTATACCTGAATAAATGAAGGGCTTCCTAGAGAGAGCATATTTAGCGATATGGGCACATGGAGGGAATAATGGGTGCTTAGTTAACTGAAATAAAAGTAAGAGACGAAAGGAGAAATGAGAGTTTGAACAATAATATATACTGATATTTGAGTAAATATATCTATGCATAACCTAATCGTATATAGGCCTACAAATATTTTGTCATATACATAGAAGCATATACAGATAAATAATCTCTCTCTCTCTCTCCATTGATGTATGAAGGATATGTGCAGTGTCCCTCATATGATTCTAATATTTTTGTTTTGCTTTCTTTGAAATATGTCATTCAGTAATTCATCTAAATGTCACGTTTCTCAAATAAGCCAATAATCATGAGCCTTATATACGCAGCACATGTACCAAATCAAATGAGGAAACTAATAACGCAACAATATGCAAGATGAATGTAAGCCATATTTGTTGTTATTTGGGTAGGTTCTGGTCTTGTGATTAGTAAAATAGGCCCATGTTGCATTATGAGTGCTCTTCATATGATTGTTTTGCATAAAATCAGCCACAAACACTCAACTTAACCAGGTTTCATTATACACGATTTTATGTAAGCCCTATGCTTGTCCCCGGTGTATACTCAGCTGACCTAGACATTAACCCTTAACCGGCGGCACCCGGCTATTGTCGAGTGAAATAAATGTGGCCTATGTGGCGGGTCACGGCTATTGTCGAGTGCAATTTTGAGCACGTAATGTGCTCTGAGAGAGAGTGGAGCGGTGGGAGGAGCATAGGTTACCTCATGACCGCTCGCCACAGTGGCCTTGGAGCTACTGAGATGTACTCCTTTGTACTCCACCCTCTCTCACTCGTTTCACACGTAATAATGTAAGAAAATTACCGTATTTTAACGATTTTGCCCTTCGGTTGCACGATCGTTGCAAGAAAACCAGTGATCGTAGAAGGATGGTTCTGGTGTCATTGGAAAGCTGAATTAACGCCCTTTCAGGGATACATACTTGTATTACGCTCTGGCTCTTGTTTATGCATGAAAATGAGCACGGAAACAAGCTCATTTACGGTAAAACCCCCCGCTGGGCGGCACAGTCAAATATACTCCTCCACCCGCTCTTAAGGTGTTAATATCCATGGATGTAGTATATGACCGGTGTTTCTCTCACTCACATACACACACACACACACACATACAAACACAAACTTTACCTCGGACACACACCTCCTCCCTGGAGTACCATCACCAAGAAGTATCTATTAAGGAGGAAGGTCATAAACGGGCACCCAATTGATCCCTAGTCTTGACCAAGCACCCCTGAAGATGGCTCTGCCATCGGTGGTGCATCATCTGCACACTTAGAATGTTGTTGGGAGCTGTCAGATGGCATGGCGGCAGATACTAACACGGCATCAAAACAACACGGTCACAGCTGTGTTGTTTGTGGAAAATGCAAGCGGAAACAAAAGCACGTTATATATCACTTCTTTCCCAAAGGTAAGGTGAAGTGCTTAGTCATAAGTAGGGTGTATCTACGAGTATACAGTATATAGTATACTCACATACGAGTATATATCATGGCTGACTGAATACAGATTCCAGAGACTTGATCTCAGTAAATAGCTGACCCATGAATGCTGGCATTTGTATCATTAGATGTTTGTTATGGCTCAAGAACCTTGACATCAATCTGAAGACGAAAACACCTGATCAGCTGAACAAGTCCTGTGTTGTGTGAAGCAGCCATTATTAAGATGACCAGTATAGCGGGGTTGGGCGTCTGAAGTCTGATGCTCCACAATTTACAGATGTTTTAAATAGTATAAATAAATAGAGTAATCTACTCACGTTGTATTATATGCCATCCACCTGTTTGGTTATCTTTAATGTATAAGACATACCCTCAACTTTATGTTCTTAGGTTTGTGGAGTGTGAGGTTGGAATTACTTGTTTATAGAATATTATTCATAAATAGGCCTACTCAGAAAAGCAATAAACGGTAGTGGAGAAATTCCCCTAGCATTGTATTGTGCTGCAGTGGTTGACCTGAATAGTAAACACGTACATCGAGAGAAAATATATGTTATGCCACATTCAAATGAAACGTTCAAATGAAACGTGAGATATTCTGATACAACTTCTAGCTTCTCTACTGGGTGAGGGCTGGCACTTAATATGATACACTAACAACAGGTAATAAATAAAGGCATATGAAAAAATCACACAATATTTTATTCAATTTGTAGCAGAGGTTCATAACATATATGCATACAGTATATGCAAAATAAATATTAATATAGGATCGAGATCAAGGTCTCACAAATATCAATTGGTTAATAACAGACAATACAATGGTAAAATCAAAAGAGACAATAAATGGTTACAAATACAGACAGGGAATCTCCTCAAATACATATAAGTCATTCTAAAATGATCTCTTAAATAGATCCGCAGAGGGTGCAGGATTAGTACAAATACCGTCCGGGCCAAAAGGGTTCAAGTCCACGGTATATATTGACGATTACTGAACAAATGAAATACAAACACAAGAACGATCTAATCATCAAAGATGAACACTGGTGGTAATAATTCACCAATAAAGAATGGATAACAGATAGATGTTAGGCATCTACAAAGGTTTAAACAAGTTAACACAACATATGCTGAAATTTTAGCACAGAATCACTTAGATTGAAACACTCAACTCTGCTTGGCAAATATTCACTATCTTAGTTATGAACCTGGTGAAACCGATGATGAGGCTCAGGTGCCCAGCGAGTTATCCCAAGTACGTGTAGGTGTGTTGTATAGATTCACTAGGGCATCTAATATGTATATTTTCTCTATGGCGAGCCATGGGAACCCAATGACTCGAGAAAGTATATATGCTGATACCCGGGGATAGATGTGGTTTGTTTCCCTAAAACGGGATGACAAGAGCAAAGAAGAAGGTAGAGGAAAGCCCCCTATAACTACGTTAATTGTTGAAGGATACTAGGCACACCTAAACCTTTAACCCTTGGCAAAATCGCATTATCACTACGAAAGAAAGTATGTCACGTAAAGGAGTTTCTGGAGGCACTGAGAGTACATCGGAGGGGCACTGACTGAAGATGTAGACACGGTGGATCCGGCAGGTATCAATCTGGGCCGAACAACTTCTGGATCAGCTTCGCTCGTTTCTTCTCTCGTTCCTGGTCTCGTTTCTTCTCTCGTGGCTTCTCCTTCTGTTCGGCTCGGTGGACACACACACTGGCCTCGGGAACAGGACTCCTCATACTGGTGCTGGGTATCTCAATAGATTTGCTCGGTGTTGATGGTAGGTTTATCGACTTTGATAATATCTTCCGGGTACTATTCTCTAACTGATAGACTTGCTATAGGCGAATACAGGGAAGATAATATGGCTGGTCTAGGGGGCTCCTGTTTGGTTTGGTGCTGTTTCCCAGGGAAGCCCGAAGGATCGACCTGAATAACAGCTTGGACTAGTTCTGTACCTGAATCTCCCCGTGCACGGTCCCCTTTCAGACGTAACCGTGGTCGCTTTGATTGCAGGTAGTTCCCTGAGTCCTGTAGGACCCTCGGATTGTATTCCATGTTCTTCTGGTCAGGCCCTTTGAGAGTTCCGGACTTGCGGTCTCCTTTGAGAAATGACCCAGATGATACGATATGACAAGCCTCAGTTACTTCTAGATTATATTCCACGGCAACGAGGTTATGCCCATTGAGAGTTCCTAACTTGCGGTCTCCTTTGAGAAATGACCCAGGTTGTGTGTAATGATAAGCCTTAGTATCCTTAGTTTTCCTTTCTGTCTTAGGATAACCGTGATAGGATTCAAATATTTGCTTTAAACAAGCAGGCTGATTGCTTGACTTCAGTTGGGTCAGTGTGGCTAGTGTCTTGCTCGGCTGCGTTGTCCCCGGTGGGTTGGTTCGGGGCAGTAAGGGCATCGGTGCAGGGTTCTGGTCTCTCGTAGCTGTAGAAGGAGCAGCAGGGGCGGCAGCTACCTTTGTGGGCAGCCCTTGTAGTCGTGATGAGGTAGAGTGGTGTGGGGCGTCTCTGGCTGCTGGTGGGGCGACGACAGATCTGTTAGCATCTTTCTTGCTTTTATCACTTTTAGGAGGGTATTTACAGGGTTGAGTTGGATGGTTATGAGGTTGTTGGGATGGGCCGGAGATCGTTTACCGGGATCCTTCCAGATGGGCCTTATGGGGTTTGCAAGGGCTTAGCAAAGGGGGGTCTTTGAGTGGAGAAATCAAGGGAAGGATTGTTGAAGCGGCTGGGCCTGGTGGACGCACGTGTTCCGTGCTTGGGCTGCGTTTCCTTCGTCTTCTGGATGGTTTCTCGGCTCTATGGTCATTTCGGGAACTGGGGGCAGTGGATGCTGATGGTGTGTGGGCAGGGGATGGCTCAGGATGTTGCAGGGAGGTTGCTATCGGTCGATCACTGCATTCAAGTTTTGATACTGGCCCGGCTCTAGGACAGTCTGCCCGGTTAAAGTAAGGCGGGGTGTTTTCTGTGGCTCGTAGTGGTGGCTGGAATGTTCTTTTGACTGAGTAGAGGGGGGCCTTGAGCGTTTCTTTGATGGCGTTTTCTGTGGCTGGTAGTGGCGCCACGGCTGGACGTTTTCTTTGACCGAATAGAGGGGGGTCTTGAGTGCTTCTCTGACGGCGTTTTCTGTGGCTCGTAGTGGCGGCTGGACGTTTTCTTTGACCGAATAGAGGGGGGTCTTGAGTGCTTCTCTGACGGTGCCCACTGTAGGTGGTTGGAGTTGTCTGATGGCACCAATTCTCTCCACGGCTGCCGGGACGTCGTTGGTGATGTGGGTTGAAGTGAGGGCAGATGCGGTATTAGCTTTGTCAGGCCGCATCTCAATATATTTATAAACACGTACAACATGTGACAAAAGATGTGTTCCACACTTTTGGTAATGTTGTTGCTGAAGGGATGTGTATTTAATAGTGCAGGGGTAGAGCTGCAGAAACATAAATTACTCGAGAGACCGTCACTGGGATGATTGCTGTGGTTGTCTCGCATATTCCTTCGTGAGAGATAATTGCGTACCGGTATGTCTTTATTTACTCCTCACCAATTAAGCAGTTCAAGTAATATGAGGAACTGTATGATTCACAGTGTGTGTTTATTAATTTACTTTTCAGTAAACATACGAACACTATGGGGAACAATTGGCCGAAATCCATACAAGTACTGAAACAAATTTAAATGTAAGGAACAAAACCAATACAAGATATAGACGTTGAGTAACCTACACATATAACAAAGGTATTATATTAGATAAAGTATTTTATACATAAAAAGGTAAAGTTGATACAAAAATACTAGATTGTATACATGGAATATAGCACAATACATTTAGTTGTAGTAGCATAATATGGACTATAAGGTAGGACAATAATGATAATGACAAAATGGGGATCACAATTAAAACATCACGAATGACAACAGTAGCGTACTATTTATACATAGGCCTATAAGAGCTAATATGAATTGTGAAAAATTAAGAGATATTGAGTACTGTAAGCGGTAGCCTATAGATATTAGAAACTATGTAGTTATAGCTCGAATATAATCGTTATCTAAAGAACGGTACATTCTCTAATGAGGGGTATAAACTGTATAGCTACTGTTCAAAATTAACCGTTCTCTATTGATGGGTGCTTGTCGTTAGATGGGGTAAGTATCAGGGGCCTACAACCAAAAGCAGAGAGTCACTTCTCCTTATTAGATACTTCTTGACAATCACCCTCCCCCCAACACACACGCACCTTACTCCTCCTCCTCTCCCTCCCCTTCCTCTACATCCTACAGCCCCCCCCCCCTCCCCCTCTCCCATAACCTCACACCCTACTAAATTATATTACTATGGGCATGTAGAACATAACATAAGAACATAAGAAAATGGGAGTCTGCAGAAAGCCGATTGGCCTAAGCAAGGCAGATCCCTGTCCCACACAATCCCAATTCAATTACAAAGCCCAATTATAGGCTCAACACTCTAATACCCTGAAGATCATCTTACCAAAACGGTTAGAGATTAACGCAGGATTATGAGGGTCTGCAGAGTGCTGATGGCCCAACCCGGCTGATCCCCCTTCACACCCAACCCTTCTCGTCCATATGCTTATCCAATTTTATCTTAAAGCACCCTACAGTTTTAGATCCACTATAGCCTTGGTAGTCCATTCCACCATTACAACTCTGTTACCAAACCAATATTTGCCTGTATCTTTTCTGAAACAAAATTATCTAATTTGAAACCATTGGTACGAGTTCTTTCGCTATCACTGAGCTTTAGTACATTTGTCATATCCCCTTTGTTAATCCCACTAACCCACTTGAACACCTCTATCATATCCCCTCTAACTCTGCGTCTCTCTAACGAATGT
Organism: Paralithodes platypus; assembly: GCA_032716605.1. Classification (NCBI taxonomy): domain Eukaryota; kingdom Metazoa; phylum Arthropoda; class Malacostraca; order Decapoda; family Lithodidae; genus Paralithodes; species Paralithodes platypus. The sequence continues at coordinate 24,632,763 of CM064491.1, read as the reverse complement.
AAACCTAATTTCTTCAACCTTTCTTCATACGGAAGATTTCTAATATTATGGATCATTTTTGTCATTCTACGCTGTACTCTCTCCAATGAATCTATGTCCATTCTGTAATAAGGACACCAAAATTGGACAGCATAGGCCTAATCCATATGGGGTCTCACTAATGACAAGTAAAGTTTTAAGATAACATCAGCAGTTCTGTTACTCTGTTATTCTGTTAAGTGGTTTCTAATTTTACTAGCAATAATTGACCTCTAGTAGCTTTCCTATGATTGATGTGAGACTAATGGGACGGTAATTGGATGCTATTGATTTATCACCTTTTTTGAAGATCGGAACTACATTTGCAATCTTCCAAGCTTCTGGAACTCAAACCGGTTTCTAATGACTTGTTTAAATAGAAATGTTAATGAGTAACTTAACTCATATCTGCATTCTTTTAATACTCTAGCATATACCTCATCCGGACCAGGCGATTCTGAGGTTTCAGTCTGTCAATTTTCCTTAAGCACATAATTTCTACTTATAGTAACCGCACTTAAGCTATTTTCTATACTATCGCTATATACCTTACAGACTTCTGGAAACTGCCAAATTTTCATTTGTGAAAACGGAAAGAAATGATTATTTAATGTACTGCACATTTCTAAATCATTTTCTGTAATTTCTCTCCTATCGAAGTTTAAGGGGACCAATTACATCTCTAACCTTGGATTTATATAGTTGGTAAAAAAGCTTTAGGATTATTTTTTGATCATTTGCAACCTTGATTTCATAATTTCTTTTCTCTTTCCTAATATTTTTGACCTGTCTTGATAAATTGTGATAGTAAGCAAGTAGGTGAATTTCGCCTTTCTTAATTTGTCTATATATTCCTCTCCTTTTTTCTGAGGTCTAATACTCTAAAAAGCGAGAAAAATATCAAGCCATCGCCAGAATTCATCAGTTCGAGCCCCTGGCATTCGAAACTTCAGGAGTCTTCGGCCCTACCACCCCTTAAGATGGTGAATGAAATAGGCCGTAAAATCAGAGAAGTTTCAGGAGAACCCCGGGAAACCCTCTGGCTCAAGCAAAGACTAGGGATGGCTATCCTCCGGGGCAATGCCACCAGCGTCATGAGCTCAGTTCGACAGGACTGGGTTCATGCCACTGCGTGAGGCCCCGGCAGGAGTGGTGTATCCGTATAGTCTTTCCACAGTAGGGTAAAAACAAAACATAAACCTTATTTGTATGTAACATGTGTGATGCACATTAATAAAAGGGGATGTGTCGGATGGTTGAAAGCCACAGTTGCTCGCGCGTTTGGGGCTAGCAACACGTATTATGAAAAACATGCATCCTCCTTCATTCACTGTCCCCCCCCTTCACTCACTCAACCCCACAATTTGCCGGAGGATAACAGGTTTTTCACAATACGTAGACGGAGGTCTTTAAAAAAAAAAAAAAAAAAAAAAAAAAAAAAAAAAAAAAAAAAAAAAAAAAAAAAAAAAAAAATCTATTTATTCATCCATTTGGGTTGGTTCTGTGCTGATCTAAATTTTCTTTTGGGGATATATTTATTTTGCGCATTGAATACCGACTTGATAAAATTATCGTATGTATCTAACAAATTTGATGTCTCTTCCTGACTTAAGCTAGGGGTAAGGGGTACACTCATTTGGACACCTGGATAGACTTAATTTTTTGACCATAGGGTCCGTTAATAGGGCGCTTCTTAACCCACCATAATTGGCTTTTCTAAAGTCGAGTATTAATGTCGTATTCTCTCTGGGATTACCTCTCCATGTATATTAAAATACACAGAATTGTGGTCGCAATTTCCTTGGTGGTCCCCAATCTCTACATTATTTATCATATGTTTATTGTTACTGAAACTAAATCGATAATATTATTACCTCTAGTTGGCGTATCTATGAATTGAAATAAAAAACTATCTTGTACTACCTCAATAAACTCCTTTGAGTCAGAGTCGCCTATTTGAATGCTGCCAATCTATATTCGGAAAATGAAAATCCCCCGTAATGCACAGATTGCTAAACCTTGAGCTATATTAATTTCCTCCCATAAAGATGTTCCGTCATTTCTACTCATATTTGGCGGTCTATACATAACTCCAATAACTATGGTCTCACTACCTTCGTTAACCTCTACCCAAACACTTTCATTATCATTATTTACTCTAATCCTGATTTAATACAGCTTTTTAATGAACTCCTGACAAACACGGCTATACCGCCGCCCCTCCTACTTGTTCGGTCATATTTAAACAAACTATATCCCGGTATATCAAACTCTGCTAAAAAAAATGCCTGATTTCTGTATTAATCCATGTTTCAGTTAGCGCTATTATTCTATATTTCTTTGCTAACAAGTGCTCTATCTATCTATTGCCTGACGCCGTGATCCCCGAAGGGGTGGCCACGAAAGAACCGACCCCATGCACCTCTGTCCCCAGTCAGTCGTCGCCCTCCCCCCAACCAGCACCGCCTTCGTCATGTACTTCCTCACTCCATCCTTCCACCTCTCATTCGGTCTACCTCTCCCTCTCTGTCCCTCCACCTCGCTCTCGTACACCCTCTTAGTCATTCTCTCGCTTTCCATACGTTCCATATGGCCTAACCATCTCAATTGTTCCTTTTCACACTTTCCAGCACATCTACCTCCACACCACACCTCCTTCTTACTTCCGCATTAGTCTGTCTATCCCTCCATGTAACTCCGCACGCACTCCTTAAAGTAATTCATTTCCACTGCTCTCACTCACTCTTGGTCTGAGTCTCTCAACCAACGTCCTGCTTCGCTTCCGTAAGTCAGTGTCGGGATTACCACACTGTCATGCAAGGACTTCTTCACTTCCAGACTGACCACCCTATTTCTTGTTACTGCTTTTAGCGTTCCTACAACCCTCTTCCCCTGTTGTACCCCGTCTCCTGCACTTCTTCAATCATAGTCCCATCTTTACTCAACACACTGCCCAGATACTTAAAAGAGTTGACGATCTCCATAGCCTGACCGTTCAGCTTCACCTCAACTCTGTGACTTCACCCCTTTTCGAAGACCTAACCTTGCTCTTCCCCCCGCATTTACCTTCAATTCCGTTTTTCGCACACTGTTCCAAACTCATTTACCAACCTGCAACTCCCATTCATTATCACTCATCAAACTGTATCATCCGCAAACAGCAGTATAGGTAGCTTCCACTCAATTCCCTCCCTTTTCAGCGATACACCAACATCTACTGCTCTTGATAGTATTTCTTTCATGACTCCACCCTATATACAGTAAAACACCACGGGGACATCACACACACCCTGTTTTCAAACCAACATTCAGGTCAAAGAACTCGCTCTGCTCACTCTCCCACACGTACTGCCACCTTTGCACCCTCATACATGCTCTTCACTGCTTTCAGCAACTTGCCCTTTACTCTGTATATTCTAAGTACTTTCCACAAACCTTCTCTATCACCACTCTGTCATGGCCTTCTCCAAGTCCATAAAGGCAACATACACCTTTTGTTATTCTCCCAGATATTTCTCCACAACACAATTCAGGGTAAAAATCTGATCTACACATCCTCTTCCCTTCCTAAAACCTCCCTGCTCGTCGCCTATCCATTTCTCCGTTCTCACTCTCACTCTCTCAATCACTACCCTACTGTATACCTTCCCTACTACGCTTAAAAGACATATTGCCTCGGTGGTTACCACACACTCCTTTTTCTCTCCTTTGCCCTTATATAGGGGGACTATTATGCCAGTCTTCCAGTCATCGGGTGCACTCCCCTTCTCCCATGCTAGTTTTCAGATTTTCCATACCCATTCTATCACTATCTCACCACCATACCTCAACATTTCCCCATACACTCCATCTGTTCCTGGTTCTTTCCCCAACTTCACTCTTTTCATGGCTTCCCACACTTCTGACCTCCTGATCCCCACCTCCTCCTCCACTACTTCTCTTCTTCTCCCTCCCATACCATATCCAGCTATGTTTGCTGGCTCTTCATTCCTTACATTTAGCAACTCATTGAAGTACTCCCTCCATCTTTCGACTCTCTCTTGCTTCTCGGCTAGCATTCTCCCATCTGACATGTAGACTTGTCCTCTGGTCATATTCAGCTAACTATGCCCTCAATAACCATTCTTGTAATGACAAATATGAACAGTGTCCCTCATATGATTGTAATATATTTGTAGTACTAAAATTGCATTATAACTTTGGTAGTTGGTAATATTAATCACATTATGTATGTAATCATTGTATTCAGCTAACTATGACCTCAACAACCGTTGATGTAATGAAGAATATGAAGTGTCCCTCATATGATATTGTAATATATTTGTAGTACTATTTAATATAACAAAGAAAATAAACACCACGCCACCCAGATGTGCCAGAGTTGCTACAATAGCCTTCGCGATCCCTCTACAATCCGGCAAGACTATAACAGTTGCAGTAAACAACCCTGATGCTCAAAAGAGAAGGAAAGTCGCAAAGGAAAGGAAGACAACAAAACAACTCCATAAACATCATACCTCCACGCGCCCTTCTTCCTCCAAGCCGTATCACCACTGTGACCGTGGGGCCAGGAGGGACTACCCCAAACACCCCGGGATCTTACCCCCCGTAAATGTGCCCTTATTAGCCGGAGGAGTACCAGGAGGAACGCAGAAAGAGGTATGACTATCACAGGCAAAGTTAAGATCTTTCCAGTTGGAAAGCTATTAACTACCCTCACTGGAAGGTAGATAACAGCTGGAAGATTTGGGTTTAATATTGAAGTAGATCCCTGACAGCACTGGTTGTAAAGCTCTACTTTAATCTTATTTAATATCTTGGCTCATCAAAGGAATTTGTTATTAGATCTCACTGGAGGCCACCTAATATCCGTTCCTCTGCCTTGATATCTGGCGTTACTGTCAATAAAGAATGCTGATTTGTCAAGCGCTTTATTGGTAATAAACCACCCCCCATCTTACTAGAAGTTCACACACTGGCTGGACTCTGGAAAGGCAGGGCTCTGCGAGATACCGTAGCAACACTGCATAATGACACTCTACAAAGAGAGTCCATCCGGTACGGAATCCCAGGCACTGGTTCTTGGGTACGTCTAACGGAAAAAGCCCAAAATTACCTCATCAACTCAGTCACTGAAAGACTCTTATAACGGTCAGAACAGTTAAGAGACGTTGCGTTACAAACAACCCTCTTACGTTATTTCGATGATATGTTACAGATGTACTGGCATATTGTACATGACATTCAAGACCCAGTACCCAAGCGTACTGGAAGGTCTGCATCAAAACTCTTATAACGGTCAGAGTAGTTAGAGAGTTCTCTCTCTAATTTAGCTCGTTGATATTGTACAGATGCACTAGCATATTGTGTGCATTATTTAAGACCCAACACCCATGAGTTCAAGTTTCGATCCACTGTCCACCAGCCACATCAGGACCACCACCACGGCCAAGATCCTCACCAAAAGACTACAGAGTGCTTAATGATATAATACATAGCGAAACCCTTTAAAAGTACTAGTGATGCACCTTTTAGATAAAAGGAAGTACTTCAGGAAATATTATATAATATTAATATGCTATTTGAAACGCATGAGAAGTACTAGTGATATCCATTAACCCTTAACTGGCGGCACTCGGCTATTGTTGAGTTAAATAAATGTGGCCTATGTGGCGGGTCACGGCTATTGTCGAGTGCAATTTTGAGCACATAATGTGCTCTGAGAGAGAGCGGAGCGGTGGGAGGAGCGTAGATTACCTCCTGACCGCTCGCCACGGCCGCCGTGGACCTACTGAGATTTACTCCACTTACATCGACCCTCACTCCCTCGCTACATACGTAATTATATAAAGAAATTTCCGTATTTTACCGTTTTTGCCCTTCGGTTGCAAGACAACCAGTGATCGTAGAAGGATGGTTCGGGTGTCATTGGAAAGCTCAATTTACGCCCTTTCAGGGATACATACTTGTATTACGCTCTGGGTCTTGTTTATGCATGAAAAAGAGCACGGAAACAACCCCATTTATGGTAAAAAAAAGACGCTGGGCGGCACTGTCAAATATACCGCCTAGCCCGCTCGTAAGGTGTTAATCAACCCATTGGCTGCAGGAGACGTTCCGATACGCCATGGGAATTTACAGCAATTTCCAGTCTTTTAAAGCCTGTTAAAGCTGTAGAAATTGAGTGTCAGTGGGCGGGAGCGTGAGGGATCCACCTCCGACCGCCAGCACGTCAGTCCGTGCACCGAGACCCCAGCCCCGGGTCTCAGAAATGCAAAGGCAAAAATAGCGCTACATTGCTAATAAATAGGTAGTTTTCCTCAATGTCTATGTATACAGCGCTGTGGGTGAACCCCATGAGCTACGAAGCTCATTCTAGTGTCATTTTTACAGTAGATTCTTACAGTAGATCCTCTGGAAAAAGGCAAACTATGCCTGTGTATCCAGCTCAGTACCAGTACTTGCACTGCTGCGGTCGTTCACGGTGTTGGCGGCGGCGGTAGCAGACGCAACATTTTTACTATTCTGTATTTTTGTTTTATAATCAAACTTCAAATCTTGTCTTCCCCATGCTTTATCAAGATTACTTTCAAACTCCCTTATTGATTCGGAATCGACTACATACTGGGGCAGTGCGTTCCACTCATTTACCACTCTATCACAAAATGAGTTCTTCGCCTTCTCAAGCCTATTTCTTTCTTTGTAAATTTTCTTAGAGTGTCCTCATGTTCCCTCCCGCATCAAGAAGATACCTTCACACACATCCTCATCGTACTTTCCTGACACTATCTTAAAAGGTCTCTATCATATCCCCTCTCTTCTCCTATATGCCAGTGTCGGAAGTCCCCAGTGTCCTCAACCTCTGCTCATAGCCCGCCGCGTTCTTCAACGTTGGTACCAGCTTGCTAGCTCTTCTCGGCACTTTCTCCACTGCTTCTATATCCTTTACCATATATGGAGCCCACACCATGGTTTGCATATTCCAGGTGTGGCCTAACCAGCGCTGTATATAGATTCCTGAAGATTTCTTCGTCAAGTGGACACAAATGTCCTCCTTATCAGCCCTACAATTCTATTGGCTTTGTTTTATCTTTTCCGCTAAATGTTCTGAGAAATTTAACTTATTGTCTATCACTACTCCTATATCCTTTTCTGCACTCACTTCCTCCATCGCTTCATACATACTGTATCCTACCTTGTCTATCTTGCTGGTCCCAATCTGCATGTACTTGCATTTTTTTTGGATGAAAGGCATTAACCAATGCTCAGACCATCCCTTCATGCCCTCCACATCTCCTTGAAGCAAACCCATATCTTCCTTACTCCTCACTCTTCTATACAGTTTAGTGTCATCCGCATACAGGTATACCTCACTTCCATTAGTTATAACTTCAGGCAAGTCGTTGATAAATATAACGAACAGCAGTGGTCCCAACACAGATCCCTGAGGCAACCCCACTTGTAACTTCCCTCCACCCCCCGAGCCTATTCCATTCACCAATACCCTCTGTCTCCGATCTTTCAGGAAGGCTTCTATCCATTTCACACATTCTCCCCTATATTATAGCTTCTAACTTTCTCTATTAACCTTTTATGTGGGACCTTATCGAAGGCCTTCATAAAATCGCAATATACCACCTCTATTACATCACCATCTTCTAGAATTTGCATCCAATCATCTACCACCTTAATTAGCTGTAGTACCGTCGACCTCCCCGGCAGAATCCGAACTGTCTCCCACTGAAAGTTTGGTTTGACTTCATTGATCCATTATTCCTTCTCTAATTACCGTTTCCATAGTTTTACACACAACACTTGTCAAACTGACTGGTCTATAATTCCCTGGTCATTCTCTTTGCCCCTTCTTAATATAGCTGTTATGTTCGCCCTCTCTCCAGTCCATCGGGATTTGTCCTGTATTAAAACGATACCCTCAAATAACATTTTCAATGGCTCTACTAACCTCTCCCCTCCTTCCTTTATGATTCTTGGTGTATCCCATCCGGTCCCGGTGACCTTACTTGCTGTTCATTTTTTTCTATAGCCCTTCTTATTCTAGCATGGGAAAACTCTACTAGTTCTAGTGCCGGTGCCTGTTTGATGGGAATAGTAGGCACTGCGTCCTCGCTCCACTGTTAGTACCCCCCCAAAGTATTTCCCCAGCACCTCTGCTTTCTCCTTATCAGTCTCCGCTCTACTCCCATCATTCAACCCCCCCACCAGCTCTGGGATCCCTACTCTTCTTGTTAATTTTTCCTGAATGTACTTCCAGAATATTTTTGGATTATCCTTCACATTTCTAGCTATCCTCTCTCTCCCTCTCCTTCACCCCCCTCCTTGTTTCCCACCTTATTTTATTGTTTATTTGTCTACGTTCCAGATCCACTTCCATAGCCTCTATACTAGACCCCCTGTTCTTTTTTAACAATTTTAATCTTTCCCACAATCGTTTCTTTCTTCTAATCAATATCCAAAGCTTTCTTTTCATTGGCAAATCTGGGTTAGTTCTTTTCCTCAATTTTGTTTTATCCTTATATTCCCTTACTGGTACACTTTTGGATACAGCATTCTCCAGTTTGACTCTAATTTTCCCCTCCACATTCCTTCAGCGTCTTCACCGTTCAAATATTCCCCCCAGTCAATGTCCAAACACCGTCTCAGCAGCTCATAATCTGCTCTATCATACATGTATATTTTTCTATTGCTTTTATTATCCCTCTCCAATTAATGTTACAACTAAAGCTTATACAGCATGGTCACTACGACCTATAGGGCTTCCACATTAACATGTTCCACTATATCCTCTTCATGCTAAAAAATCAAATCAAGTACACTCCCCTGCGTCCCATCTCTATATCTTGTCATCTCTACAATATGTTGCGTTAAAAAACAATCCTCTCACTTTCTCTATAAACTTATTTTCCATGCTACCCTGTCCCGCTGGAGTAGTACAATTTGCCCAGTTGATCCTTGGCAAATTGAAATCTCCAATCAAAATTTTATATTTGTTCTCTCTATTATCTATCTCCTCCATTGCTTTCAGTAGGTTATCATCCTCTCCCCGGCTATTATTTGGGCTCTATATATAGAGGCATTAGATTTGATCCTCTTACAAATTTTACTTCAATACACAAATACTCACAATACTGCTGTCTCATATCCACCTCATTAACCTTGAGCTCTTTTCTTACATAAATAAACAGTCCTCTTCCAACCTCTGCTCTAATAGCATTTCTCTCATATAACTCAAAACCCTCCAAACTATATTCCACCAGTTCCCTCTCAATTCTAAAAAATTTTGGTCTTACTTCCTGTAGGGCTATGATATCAGGTTTTTCCTCTTCATCCTGCAACCTACATATCAGTTCTCTTTTCTTGTCCTGAGTAAACACATCCACATTACTAAACATAATCCTTAATCCATCTACCATTCCTCCAGCAATTACACCATCCCGCTCCTCCAGTCCGTACCCTACTCCCCTGTTAGCACTACTGGGTCTGCCTCTTTGTCTCCTGTCTCTCCCTGTGACACCTCCACCCCGTTCTCCTCCTCCGTCACAACTCTCATCACATTCTCTCCACTCCCTCCCTGATCTCCCCCTCCTTTCTACTCTTATAAACCACTTCCTCACTTTTCCGTCCCACTCTCCAGTAAAAATTTCTCTTTTCCTCCTCATCCAACTTTCCATTATTTTCATCAGAGCCTTTTTCTTGTAATTCCTTAATTTTTTTCCTTTGTTCTATACTCAAATCCTTCTTTAGTCTTATGTGTTTCAGTTTATATCATTGTATTTAGCCTCCAACTAAAATTTGTCACAGTCTCCGCCACTACCCTAGTTTTAAACTGTACCCTTATAGGTCTCATCTCTCCCCTTTATATCTACCTATCCTACTGATCTCCTCCACCTGCCCTTCCCATCCATATTCGTCCTCATCCACACCTTTCAAGACCTCCTTCACTGTCTCCATATCCCTCACTTTTCTCACTCCATTATCATTCATATGAGTCTCTATATCTCCATACAAGATTACACCCCTATCCCTGTCCATGGCCTCCCTCACGACACTCTCCTTGTTCTTCATGACCCCTACAACTGCACTCTCAAAACTTTGTTTTGGTCATATTCATTTCTTCCTTTTGCTCTTTCATAATATCCTCCAAATCCTTGACTTTTTGTTTACCTACCACCGTCCATGCAGTCGACTCCTTTACTTCCGTGAAACGTCCTTCGTATTCCTTCAGCTGCTCCTTCAATGCCCTAGTCTCTGCTCCCAGTTCATCTACCCTTTTCAATAACATCTCTAGGCTCTCATTAAACTGCCGAAAAAGGCCTGCATTCACTTCCTTCGCTAGGCCTATTCCCTTCCCCACCTATCACACCACACATTACCAACCAGTGCCTTAACTTTCCACCATATCCCCCTTCCATTTCCCCGTATCACTCATCCACTTTTCCAAATCCTTCACAACAATACTAACCTCTTCTAACTTCTTATCTGTGCTCTTGAATCCCCGAAAACGTTGTAACCTTCCTTCCGCCTCCGTCATACCCGAAATTCCCTCCGCCATGTTTGTTTACAAACTGAACAACTCACAACACTACCGCTGTCCCGTCACTACACACTCTTATTACACTATATATCACCCCTCCACCACACCAATATATCCTCCAAACACTTCACTAAATCCTTCCTCTTCTTGCTAGCCCCGTATGCACTCGATATTCAGTGAATTAATTGTCCATTCCCATAACATATGCCGGAGCCTCAAAACTTGCGTCCGCCTTCCGCCATGGTGTGCCGCCAACGAAGCTATTTTGAAGCTATTTTCGTTTACTTTTCGGCTGAATACATTACATTTCATGCAGATACTTGATTAATCATTCAGAAGTGCCTGAATATGCCCTAAATAGCCCAAATATGCCCACAGAGAAAGGGTTAAGGAAAGTACTTAATATAAAATCATATATCTTTATACCAGTGAAATCTTAAAAGTACTAGTGACGCACCTTATATATAAGGAAGTACTTAGCCCACTGAGCACCAGGCAATATAATATAAATCTACACTCCAGGACCAACAGGTTGTCAAAACAAAAAATTCTCCAAAAAACACCTGGAATGGGTTAGAGATGAAGGAAAAACCACAGAAAACCGATCCCTTAGGTCATTAACCCATAGGCTTCGGGAAACGTAGTACTACGTTTTGGCAAGTTACAGCAATTTACAGGCTTTAAAAGCCTGTAATAGCCGTAGAAATCCAGTGCCAGTAGGCGGGACCGCGAGGGGCCCACCTCCGACAGTCAGCACGTCCGTCAGTGCACTGAGGTCCCAGACCCGGGTCTCAGCAGTGCTGCCGAAGGCAAAAAAACCCGCTACATTGCTAATAAATAGCGAGTTTTCCCCAATGTCTATGGTAGCGCTGCGGGTGAACCCTGCGAGCTATGAAGCTCATTCTAGTGTAATTTTGAAGCTATTTTTGTCTAGTTATCGGCAGAATATATTTCATTTCATGCAGACACTTGATTGATAATTCAGGAGTGCCTGAATATGACCTAAATAGCCCAGATATGCCTACAGAAAAAGGGTTAAGGGGTCCTACGGGGTACCCAAAAGTCGGAATTAACATGGGGAAATGGGTATGCAAAAACATACAAAAACATGTTTTTGCATGCTCACACACACGCGGCTGGACTTTGAAGGATTTTAACCATTGGCATTGTTGCGTGGGATACTTACGGAGTTCCCATACAAATCTGAGCCCTCTAGATGCCATAGGACCGGAGTAATTAACCGCGACGCACCCTATGCGGCTCTTGGGTTTAGCGTTACATACATTGCCGACGCATAAGGTGCGTCTCTGGTACTCAAGGGGTTAAGTGAATTGTTCAATGATATCGTTATGCTATTTGAACTGCATAAGAAGTACTAGTGATACCCATTTATTTAACCCACTGAGCCCCAGCTAGTTAATAATAAATGTACCACCCAAGACCGGCAGGTTTTGAAATTTGTTTTTTTTCCAGAAAACACCAGGAATGGGTTAGGAATGAAGGAAAACCCACAAAAAACCGATCCCCTAGGTCATTAAAGGGTCCTACGGTGCGCCCGAAAGTCTGAATTACAAGAGGGGAAATGGGTAGGCAAAAACAGGTTTTTGCGCGCTCACACGCACGCGGTTGGACTTTGAGAGTTTTCAACCATCGGCATTGTTGTGTGGGATACTTACACAGTTCCCATACAAATCTGAGCCCTCTAGGTGCCATAGGACCAGAGTAATTAACAGTGACGCAACGTATGTGACGCTGGGACTGGCAGAAAATGCATTGCCGATGCAAACGGTGCGTCGCTGGGGCTCAGTGGGTTAAGGGAAGTACTTAAATAAAAGTCCTATTTATCTATCCAAGTAAAATCTAAAAAGTACTAGTGATATACAAAGGAGTACCTAAAGGAAAGTATTCTAGTGAAATATACCTGTATCGTGTGATCTCAAAAGTACTAGTGTCATATCTCGAATGAAAGGGAGTACTAAAATAATATTCACAGGCAAAGTTTTAAGTGTGAGGGAGTATTGTGGAGCCTTGTTCGTGGGTCTATTGTCTATATATACCATTATCTATTATTACTATACGATATCCATATGCAGTGAATATACTATATGAATGTACGCTGTGTTTTATTTATCCTCTATTACCTTTGTGTATGTGTATAAGTGAATTCAACTTCTCCAGTCAAGCAAGAACATACCTAATTTATCTAATCAACCCCAGCAAAAACCTGGTATAACATTGGCGGCAGACGGTGGTTCTTGATTCGGGAAGAAGTCATTTGACACAAAAATCAAAAGGGAATAGAGCATTCTATAACATACGTCATCATGGCTACTCATTCGCACATACCCATACCTAAGTATGAGGCAGAAACATACGATATTCGTACATATCTAGATATGGTAAATCCAGTGCTTAGCCTGGCATATCAAACCGATCACGAAAAGATTGCAGTGTTATTAACTTACCTGGGAAAGGTCGTGTCCCTGGTAGCTGGACAAGTGACCCCTGATTTAACTTGGGATCAATTCCGGAATATTGTGATAAATGCAGTGCAACCTTCACTAGGCACCGTCGTTGCCTGGAGTAAATTCGAAGAAATAAAGTTTGAAGGAGATCTGGACGTTACTCTAGGATTAGTGACCCAGCCGGTGAAAACCGCTTATCCTCTACAAAACCCCGAGCAACAACAACAACAAGTGTTCGGTGCTCCTCAGAATGCTCCCCTCTTTTATTAAGGAGCATTTTACAATCCACGATCCCATCGGGTACGCCAGGGATATTATCACCTTTAGAAAGCTGATGACCACCCCACCTAAAACCTCCACAGTGGGAGCTATTAAACGGTTTCCCACACACCCACAAGGAAGCAGGAAGTCAGGACAATTTCAATGTTATGGATCAAGACCGCAGTATACATTACATGGCCGCCCTCAACCCTTCTCATCAGGCCACCCACAGCCAAGTCAGCGGATCTACCCAAACCATAATCATCCTGGCCGAACCTAGCCATATACCAACCAAAGCAACCAAGGCCCTCAACGTCACATGCCTTCACAACGAAGCCGAGATAGTCCAATAGTCACAATAAATCCTTTCGACTTAATAACCTGCAATTCTTCATGACCTTTACATTACATCCGGGACCAAGCCAAATAGCGGAGCTCATCAAACCGAGTTCTCGCAGCCGAAAAACAAATTGCAGGAGGATTATCAAGACGATGAATATTTTGCCCATGAACTTGATCAAATCCAGTCAGTAGAGGAAGAAGAAGAAGCTTACTCGACTGGAGAAGATGAGAACACACAATAACACAAGCACGAAGGCAATAGAGGATAATATAACACAGAGTACAAACATATATTATTCATATTTACACAAGTCATATAGGTAGAGGTGCAATGTTACATAAGACACGAATAAGTTATATATAGCAGCACGATCGAGGATCCTCTAGGTGTCTCAAGGGGAAGATATAGGCAGGTTCCGACGATCTCTGAAGACGTGGTTGCCTGGTTTTCCCTACGACGTCCTGGTCCGTGGTGGTGGTCTTGTCGTGTGATGGTGACAGGAGGCAGGGGAATACTTCCTTGTAGATCTTCTGAAGACTGTGGATGTTAGGGTCTTACATGAAAACGAGCCGTTTCACCAGTGTCTTATACTCTCGTATCATGAGATTAAAAAGTAAGGAGCAATTTCACCAGTGTCTTATGCTCTCTCTTACAATCCAGACCTAGACTTCTATAGGAGTCTTTGGAGGAACTTATATGTTGGAATTTTGGGATTTTACGAGTACGAGCCGTTACACCAGTGTCTTACGCTCTCGTATCGTAAGGACTAAGGAGAGAGTTGTTTCACCAGTGTCTTACACCCTCTCCACTACTAAAGTCCTGACTTAGAGGGAAGCCGTTTCACCAGTGTCTTACGCTCCTCCAACCAAGTCTTACTGAGGGGGTAGGTTTACTACATCTAAAGTGCGTGGCCAGTGCTGCATACTCGAGTTATAGTAATTCCTATATCAAGGCAAAGTGCTCGATGTTGGATTGCACCAGTGTGGCCCAACAAGGATACGTGTAAATCATTGATATCTTTGAGAAAAGGCGTTGAGTAGTTCCACCAGTGTCTTACTCCCTCAAGGCACTTTTCTCGGATACAATCCCAAGTCTTCCAGATATCTAGCCTGTCAGTACGGTCTAGAGTATCGTTCCAACTGTACTGATGATGGTTGTGGCTGATGAGGTCTTACCAGTTTCGTTGTTTCGCATCTTTGTGTTAGAAGGGTGGATGGTGCTTGGAGGAAGGTCTATGTCGACGGTGGTAGCCCTTCTCAGGATTCGCGCCACGGCGGTGGTGCGTCTCCGAGCAATAAGGGCGCATGGTGGTTTGGGGTTTATGGAGGATTTCTTCTCCCTGAGTTCGTATCGGACCTCTCTTATTTCCCTGGTGGTGTCAGTGGATAACCTTACTGTTAGGTCCTTGTCTGGGGTCGGGGGAAGTGGCGAGGCGATGCTGGCGACCCGGGCCTGACGTGATGAGGAGGCTCTTGTGTCCTCTTGCCTTGGCGGCGTGGTGACAGGAGTTGTTGTTGGGGCGCCTTCCTTGCACCACGATGTTCCTTCCCTCTGCCCTGGTGTTTTTATCCCCATCTCACTCTCCTCTCCGGGGTAATAGCCATGAGCTCTTGGCTGGATTGCGAAGCACCAGACGTCCCCCTGGCGGGTAAACGTGTGGCACCCTTCCAGATATGCCCACCAAGCTTGGGAGCGGGTGCCTGCAGGTCGAGAGGTGTTGGCGTAGATGGTGAGGTAAGAGGTGGTGTGGGAATATTCCAGTCTTGTTTCCAGCTCGTCCTGAAATCTGATGGTGAACAGGGGGCCGGATTTCTCTCCCCATTTCTGCTTTTTGATAAAACGGAGTCCAGGGTTGTCGCTGCAGTTGGAGTCAGGTAATGGAGCCTTAACGGGAGACGTCATGTTGCGGAAGGTTGGTGGGGCGTCTCGAGGAGGTGTTGTGCTGGTGGTGGTTGAGCTGAGAGTGATGTTTGTTGCTTTTACATGTCCAGTTTTATGGCTGTGTGAGGACGCAAAGGTAGCGGTTGACCTCACTCGTGAGTTGATCTGACAGGTGGTGATAATCGAGGAATGGCGAGTTGTGTTAGTTGCACTCGATATTCTGAGTTCTGGTGCTCTTAGGAGTGCATGAGAGGATTTTAAAGTATGAGCAAGTAGAGGAGAAGGTGGAGAGCTAGAAGATGGTGTAGAATTTGGAAAGAAATGAGTAGGTTTTTTTGAAAGGCGGCCCGATCTAGTGCGAACAGGTGAGGAGTGAAAGGAAGAAGAGTGTGAAGTAGGTGTGGAAGGAATTCTAGGTGGCTGGGGGGTAGGGGGAGGGGGGTAGAGGGGGTGGGGGTAGGGGGAGGGGGGTAGAGGGGGTGGGTCTAGGGTTAGGAGTGTGGGGAGGGGGGGGGGGGGGGAGGTGTAGAGGGAGAGGGTGATGTGGTCGGAAATGGATGATTTACCCTTCAAAAGCCAACTGCCAGTGCGTGAACTTTTGAAAGGGTTCAGAGGAGGTCGGTTTACTATCAATAAAGCGCATTTCAAAACAGCATTCTTTATTGACAGTAATTCCTGGTAATCGAGGCAGAGGAACTAATATTAGGTTGCTCCCAGTGGGATCGAATAATGAATTCCTTTGATGAGCCAAGATCTAAAAATCCTGGATAAACCTTTATTTCCCAGTGCTTTAATAGTTTATCTAGTATATACCCAAATCTTCCAGCTCTTAAAGTATTGTGGATATTATTGGAGGAAATGAACTGTAAATTGAAGAACACCACACAATAGTATATTTACCTTGTTGCTGGGGCATAGGCGACGGGATAGGATTAATGTGAAGTGGTAACAAGGCAACAGGTTGGCGATGGAATTATGTGATGACATGTGGTGATCAAGAGGAAATTAGTGGATAGTTAATGATGGAAGGGGGCCTCTTGACTTACATTATAAGGAGGATCATAATAGATAATCGATGAATCGATGGGAATCTACGCTGAGGTTAGTTCTAACATATTAATGGAATGGAATGAGGTGAGGTGAGCACCAGTTGAGTTAGGTCTGGTCGCTGTGGTGGTTTGAGAGCGAGTGAGGGCTCCCTGGCAAATTTGCGGGAGCCTCACTTTTTCGCGCATGCGCAATGAGGTCGGGATATATTTCCCTTCCCAAAAATTACTACCTAAGTTTATAGGAACAATATAGTACTTATTATCTAATACAGAACATAATCTAATATTATTCCCATTTATACTAAATCATATTATCAACTCTGCGTAAGCAGAGTTTGGTATCGCCCCCCCGTATAGTGGGTACCACACGAAAAAAATGTCTGTCGTTGTCGTCGTCGTCGTTGTCGTCGTTGTCCGTCTGTCTCGGAACTCCTCCTAGACCGTTGGACGGATTTTCACCAAATTTCACACGAACATTTGTTGCATGAATGCGAACGTCAGTCAAAAAAGATTTTTTGAATTTATGCAATAGTTATGAATTTAGGTCCAAAATATGGTTTTACCAAGCCCCCCCCCCCCCTTCCCGGACCCCCCTCCTCCCATACCCCCCCCCTCCCCCAGCAATGATGGCGTTCTTAGTGTGTGAGCCCCTTCGGGGCTCACACACTGTGAACGCATTCGTTCTGGGGGCGAAATCATCTCGCTCCTCATTTGCTAGGTTAAGTTAGTTTAGTTGGCATTAGAAGTGATGGCAGTAGTAGTGATGATGGTGACAGTAGAATAAATTATGGTAATATTTGTGACAGTAGTAATGATGATGGTTATAGTAGTAGTGATGATGTTAACAGTAGTAATGATGATTGTAAGATGGTGGTGATGATATTAGTAATGATGGTTGATAGTTGTAGTATCAATGATGATAGTAGTGATTAAAATGCTAGTGACAAAGGACAGTGATGATGGTGAGAGTAGTAGTGATAATCATAATTGTAGTAGTGATGATGATCATAGTAATGGTGATGATGACAGTACTCGTGATGATGGCAGTTGTAGTGATGATGGCAGTAGTAGTGATTATGTTGATTGTGATTAATGATGGTATTAGTAGTGATGATGGTAACCCATCGCAGAGTTGGGTATGCCGTTTTGATTTTGGACAAAACGGCACGTCTACTTTATTATTATTATTATTATCCCCTAACTGGCCTCAAGGTAAATCCATCTGCGAAATAAGTCATAAAACCATCAATAATCAACTAAGGACTTGACTCATCGCTTTACAAACTCAAGACTGGCCAGCCCAAGTGAAAATGATAAAATGAGGTATGAACTCGTGCCCTCGGGAAGATGGCATATCACGCCCCACGAGAGACTATATGGCGTTGCACTCTTACTGCTCCCCTTTCGTGTTTTAGCTAAACCTTCCTCAATAAGCATGTCAACGGGCCCTCTACAACACCTAAAAATCGTCCTCCATACTGCCCAAGTCTGCCAGGACACCACCAAAGACGTCGCGCCCCCACAAAGCTCTTACGCCATCAACGATCTGGTAATGGTAGCCAACTACCAGTGTCAAACAAACTGAGTCCTCGATACATCGGGCCATATAAAATCACTAAAGTCCTTAACCCATATCAGATTATCATAAATGATCACAGAGAGTCTCGAATAAACCAAAATTGGTTCGTGAGGATTAATAGTCCTCTGATTATGGATAGAGACACCTCCAAGCCCTGCACAACCTCTCCGTCATCCACCACACCACAACCCACACCACCTACTGTTTCCCCCTCTCCTCTTCCTTCTGCTCCACCCTATCCACTCTGCATAAGCAGAGTTTGGTATCGCCCCCCCCCCCGTGTAGTGGGTACCACACGAAAAAAATGTCTGTCGTCGTCGTCGTCCGTCTGTCTCGGAACTCCTCCTAGAGCGTTGGACGGATTTTAACAAAATTTCACACGAACATTTGTTGCGTGAATGCGAACGTCAGTCAAAAAGATTTTTTGAATTTATGCAATTGTTATGATTTTAGGTCCAAAATATGGTTTTACCAAGCCCCTACCCCTTTCCAGAGGCCCCCCCCCCCCCCCCCCCCCCTGGGCGCCCATCACGGACCCCCACCCCTGGGCGCCCATCCCGGACCCCCCCCCCCTCCCCTTACCCAGCAATCCTATTCTTAGTGTGTGAGCCCCTAAGGGGCTCACACATTCACGCATTCACTCATTCACGCATTCATTCGGAGGGCCAAATCATCTCTATGCATTTGCTAGGTTAAGTTAGTTTAGTTGGCATTAGAAGTGATGGTAGTAATAGTGGGATTGATGGTGATAGTAGTGATTATGGTGATAATAGTAGTGATGATGATTGTAGTTGTATTTATGATGATGACAGTAGTGATGATGATGACAGTAGTAGATATGATGGTGACAATACTAGTAGTAGTGATGATGGTCATAATAGTAGTGATGATGGTGACCAGTAATGATGATAGTTGTAGTGATAATAATGACAGTAGTGATGATGGTAGTGATTATGGTGTGAGTATTAGTGATGATGGTGAGTAGTAGTTATGATGGTGAAAGTTGTAGTGATGATGACAATAGTTGTGATGATGAAGATCATAGTAATGGTGATGATGGCAGTAGTAGTGATGATGGTGACATTAGGATACGTGATGGTAATACTTGTGACAGTAGTAATGATGATGGTTATAGTAGTAGTAATGATGTTAACAGTAGTAATGACGATTGTAAGATGGTGGTGATTATAGAAGTAATGATGGTTGATAGTTATAGTATCAATGATGATAGTAGTTATTAAGATGGTAGTCACAATAGTTACAGTAGTACTGATGATGGTGAGAGTAGTAGTGATGATCATAGTAATGGTGATGATGACAGTAGTCATGATGATTGTGGCAGTTGTAGTGATGATGGCAGTAGTAGTGATAATGGTGTTTGTGATTGATGATGGTATTAGTAGTGATGATGGTAACCCATCGCAGAGTTGGGTATGCCGGTTTGATTTTGGGCAAAACGGCAAGTCTACTTTATGATTCTTATTCCTACAAACTTATTACTTAAGATTACACTTAAATTTAGACTGTCCAATACTTAGGGATATAAAGTATGGACAAGTATCTTCTAGTGAAGGATATTTAAGAGCTTTCCAACTGTATAGATCTTAACTTTGCCGGTCATAGTCTTACCTCTTCTGGCGTTCCTCCCGGTGTCCCTTCTCTAGGTAAGAAGAGCAGCTGTGCTGGGAGGAGGCCCTGGAGGGGCTGGGGTAGCCCCTCTGGATTTCCCTCTTATGGTGGTGATGCGGCTTGGAGGAAGAATGGAGCGTGGAAGGATAGGACTTATGCAAGTTTCGGCTTGCCTTGCCTTTCCTTTCCACTTTTCCTTCTCCTGTCATCACTCATGTTGCTGATGGTGATGATGGTATGGTGGTTAGGGCTTCTTTCCTTGGGGTTGTGGTGGTATGGGTGGTAATATCGCTTGGTGGTAGTGGCGTGGTGTTTTCCTTTTCCTTTATATTATATACCTCCCCAGGAGAGAAGCTACGGCCTCGTGGCTGTATAATAAAACACCAGGCGTTGTCTTGGCGTGAGAAAATATTATCTTTGAGCAGGAAGAGATGTGGTTTGGTAACATGCTATGTGTAATGCTGGTTCTATTAATGATTTGTGGTGTGGTTGCAAAGTATGTGCAAGTGAAAGGAATGGATATGAGCTAGAAGTCGTAGAAGAAATGGAAGAGAAACGAGAAGGGGGCTTAGAGAGACGGCCTGATCTAGTGTAAACAGGAGAGGGGTGAAAAGAAGAAGTCAGAGGGAGAGGAGGGTGACGGGTGTGGGAAGGGGGGAGGGGGTGCATTGGGGGAGGTCTAGGATTAGGGGTGTGGGGTGGTGGAGAAGGGGAGAGGTGAGGTTGAATGGTAATAGGTATAGAAATAGATGATTTAGGACTGATGGGGGGAATGCTGGAGGGGAAGGGTTGAAGGGTTGGAGCTAGGCGACAGGGAAGGTTAGGGGTGAGAGGGGCTATTCGGGTTTGGCGAAGAGGGAAAGGGGGAAACAGGGATTTGATTGCGAGAGGAAGAGGGAATTTGTTGACGAGAGGAAGTCGGGTTAGGGGGTGAGTGTGTAAGTGAAGGAGATGAATAAGTGGGCTGAAATGGAAGGAAAAGGTGGTCTATATTTGGTAATGGGGGGGGGGGGGGCGCTTAGGGCGAGGAGGAGGAGTGGTAGAAGGGCATCGAGTTATAGCACGGCATTGGGGAGGAAAAGGTCTGGGTGGAGGTCGAGGTATAGGGAGATGGTGGGGAGGGCGATTAGGGAGAGCGGAAGGGAGGGAAAAACTTGGGGAATAGGGTGGAGCAGAAGGAAGAGGAGAGGGGGAAACAGTAGGTGGTGCGGGTGAAGAAGGAAGAGGATATGGTAACTCACAGGGTGGCTGGTGGCGGTGTGGTGTGGTGGACGACGGAGAGGTTGTGCAGGGCTAGGAGGTGTCTCTATCCATAATCAGAGGACTATAAATCCTCACAAACCAATTTTTGTTTATTCGAGACTCTCTGTGATCATTTATGATAATCTGATATGGGTTAAGGACTTTAGTGATTTTATATGGCCCGATGTATCGAGGACTCAGTTTGTTTGACACTGGTAGTTGGCTACCATTACCAGATCGTTGATGGCGTAAGAGCTTTGTGGGGGCGCGACGTCTTTGGTGGTGTCCTGGCAGACTTGGGCAGTATGGAGGACGATTTTTAGGTGTTGTAGAGGGCCCGTTGGCATGCTTATTGAGGAAGGTTTAGCTAAAACACGAAAGGGGAGCAGTAAGAGTGCAACGCCATATAGTCTCTCGTGGGGCGTGATATGCCATCTTCCCGAGGGCACGAGTTCATACCTCATTTTATCATTTTCACTTGGGCTGGCCAGTCTTGAGTTTGTAAAGCGATGAGTCAAGTCCTTAGTTGATTATTGATGGTTTTATGACTTCTTTCGCAGATGGATTTACCTTGAGGCCAGTTAGGGGATAATAATAATAATAATAAAGTAGACGTGCCGTTTTGCCCAAAATCAAGACGGCATACCCAACTATGCGATGGGTTACCATCATCACTACTAATACCATCATCAATCACAATCAACATAATCACTACTACTGCCATCATCACTA
The DNA here is from genome assembly GCA_032716605.1 of Paralithodes platypus. Taxonomy (NCBI): domain Eukaryota; kingdom Metazoa; phylum Arthropoda; class Malacostraca; order Decapoda; family Lithodidae; genus Paralithodes; species Paralithodes platypus. The sequence goes on along the minus strand of CM064491.1, from coordinate 24,611,012 downwards.
CAACTGCCATCATCACTATAATTGCCACAATCATTACGAGTACTGTCATCATCACCATTACTATGATCATCATCACTACTACAATTACGATTATCACTACTACTCTCACCATCATCACTGTCCATTGTCACTAGCATTTTAATCACTACTATCATCATTGATACTACAACTACCAACCATCATTACTAATATCATCACAACCATCTTACAATCATCATTACTACTGTTAACATCATCACTACTACTATAACCATCATCATTACTACTGTCACAAATATTACCATAATTTATTCTACTGTCACCATCATCACTACTACTGCCATCACCACCATTACTATGAACTTCATCACCACAACTATCGTCATCATCACTACAAATTTCACCATCCTCACTACTACTCACCATCATCACTAATACTTACACCATCGTCACTACCATCATCACTACTGTCATTATTATCACTACAACTATCATCATTACTTGTCACCATCATCACTACTATTATGACCATCATTACTACTACTGTCACCATCATATCTACTACTGTCATCATCATCACTACTGTCATCATCATCAATACAACTACAACCATCATCACTACAATTATCACCATTATAACTACTATCACCATAAATCCAAATATTACTACCATCAATTCTAATGGCAACTAAACTAACTTAAACTAGCAAATACGTAGCGAGATGTTTTCGTTCCCAGAACGCCATCATTGCTGGAGGGGGGGGGGGGTTTCCGGGAGGCTTGGGGGGGGGGGGGGGGGGGGGGGGTCCGGGAGGTGGGGTTGGGAGGGGGGGCAAAACCATATTTTGGACCTAAAATCATAACTATTGCATAAATTCAAAACATCTTTTTTGACTGACGTTTGCATTCACGCAACAAATGTTCGTGTGAAATTTGGTGAAAATCCGTCCAACGGTCTAGGAGGAGTTCCGAGACAGACGGACGACGACAACGACGACGACGACAACGACAGAACTTTGTTTTGTGTGGTACCCACTATACGGGGGGGGGGGGGAATACCAAACTCTGCTTACTCAGAGGTGATAAAGTAGACGTGCCGTTTTGCCCAAAATCAAAACGGCATACCCAACTCTGCGATGGGTTACCATCATCACTACTAATACCATCATCAATCACAATCAACATAATCACTACTACTGCCATTATCACTACAACTACACTACACTACAAGGGGAGGTGTGGTGGAGTGGTCTTGCCACTGGCCTGGTAATCCAAAGGTCCCGGGTTCAAATCCCGATGTATCAATGGGAAGATATTATTGGGATGGAATTTGTGCTGTACCTGGTATCAGTGCATTACCACAAGCCCACCGAAACGTCAATAAAATACCCTCATTGTTCCCTGATTAAATAGCACTGTATGAATATTCCCATATTCAAAATATGCTATAGGGGTGCAATGCCTGGTGAGTTATCTGCTCAACAGGTGGCGTTGTGTGTGTGTAAGTGTGAGAGTCCGAGTGTAGGGGGTGAGACAGTGAAGCACGGGAACGAGGTGGCTTCAGAGATGGGGTCATTTCGGGCCATGAGTGAGCACCGTGCCTCATGTGAAGGCAAGATGGCAGGTGCTCGATGTACTCTACGTGCTTCACATGTCTCACTCCCTAGACTGGAACAAGACCTCACAGGCTTCACTGTTCATTGTAAAGCGGTGAATGTTAAGGCTCTCAGCCTATGCCCGAGAGGAAGTAAGTTGGAATATAGAAAAAAAAAAAAAAAAAAAAAACTGCCATCATCACTACAACTGCCACAATCATCACAAGTACTGTCATCATCACCATTACTATGATCATCATCACTACTACAATTACAATTATCACTACTACTCTCACCATCATCACTGTCCATTGTCACTATCAATATATCAATGGTAAGATATTATTGGGATGGAATTTGTGCTGTACCTAGTATCAGTGCATTACCACAAAGCCCACGGAAACACGAAAAAAATACCCTCATTGTTCCCTGATCAAATAGCACTGTATGAATATTCCCATATTCAAAATATGATACAGGGGGGCAATGCCTAGTGAGTTAATTGCTCAATAGGTGGCATTCTGAGAGTGAGGGTCCGAGTCTAGGTGGTGAGACAGTGAAGCACGAAGGCGGAGCAGCTTCAGAGATGAGGCTGCTTCGAGCCGTGAGTTGAACTCTAGTCACGTGCTTCACGTGTCTCACTCCCTAGACTGGAACAAGACCTCACGGGCTTCACCGTGTTGAGCGGTTGGATGTGCAGGCTCTCAGCCTATGCCCGAGAGGGAGTAGTTGGAATATAGGAAAAAAAAAAAAAAAATATATATATATATATACCGGTATATATATATATATATATATAGAGAGAGAGAGAGAGTAAGTAATAATGTTACCTGGTGTTGGTGGAGTTTTTTGGTGGATCTTGATATTGTTTATAGTTCCAGGACTGAACGGATGCCGAGCTGAACTTAAGGAAGAATATCTCTGCTATGATGTACGGCGGCACACACGTCCAGAACACATGCCTCCACTTAGTCATAGCCGGCTGCAGGAGAAAATATATATATAGATAATTAGATTTTGAAAATTAACTGCACTCTGGACTGCATCAGATTGGTAAGAATTGAACATAAGAATATTATGTTGCCCTTCATATTACACACACCATACATACTGTACAGTTGAGGAAAGGAGTTTCTACAACGCACTTGGTACTTACCTACCCTACCCCCTGACCAAATATGGCATGATTGCGGTAGTAATGTAAAAACATGGAGATACCGCCGTTCTCCGGCACAAATATCGCAGTTTGACGGAGCTATGATGCAGCCCGCACTGGGTGGGAAGCAACGTCTTTTAACGGAGGTAAATTGTCAGCCTCAATACGGTATGGATAATGCAATACAAGAAATTTAGAGAACACACTAAGCATTACAAAATGGCCTTCATCAAATGGTGGATGTAATCAAATATTCTATAACCAAATGGTGGATGTAATCAAGTATTCTATAACCAAATGGTGGATGTAATCAAATGTTCTATAACCAAATGGTGGATGTAATCAAGTATTCTATAACCAAATGGTGGATGTAATCAAATGTTCTATAACCAAATGGTGGATGTAATCAATCTATAACCAAATGGTGGATGTAATCAAATATTCTATAACCAAATGGTGGATGTAATCAAATGTTCTATAACCAAATGGTGGATGTAATCAAATATTCTATAACCAAATGGTGGATGTAATCAAATATTCTATAACCAAATGGTGGATGTAATCAAATGTTCTATAACCAAATGGTGGATGTAATCAAATATTCTATAACCAAATGTGTATTGTTCATTTTTTGTTCCTGTTCGATTTCGATTTGCTTCATATATCTTTGTATGAGAGATTCAAAATGTCCATGAATCATTTTTAAATGTGAAGTCATGCACGACAAGCATAATATGTTACAATGTTTATTATCTATCTATCTATATGCTCAGGCCCAATCCCCATTTTGGGGGTAGCCGACTCAAGACAGAGCAAGAACAAGGAAAACACAAAAACAACATAAAACAACAAATAAACACAGATAAAAAGCACAAACTCACACACATCCAGGTCACCCAGGAGAAGACCCAGAGACCAGGGTGACCAAGGTCGCTCCAGCACTCCCCCGGCCCCCGACCACCCTTATTAATGTTTATTAGGATAGTGTAAAATAATTGACCAAAATAAAAAAAGATTTATCACCTCAAGACCTTTAGAAACTTACCCTGCATTCTCGAATGAAAATACATATATTTTAACTAACACGATATTGCCTTTGCAGTGAAATCCCAGGCAAAGAACAACAAATATTATCGATACACTTGAAAACAAAGATGGCCATTGGTCTATCATTCCTCTCTAACCTCAGAAAGTCAAATTACGCAAACTAAGCAACTACTCTTAGCCTAATCAGTAATAACACACACACAGAGAACATTGCATTACTACCAAGAAGTCAAAATAGTCCTATATAACCTATTGGATACATTAAGGGGGGATGGTTCACTTTTTGGGCGATTTTTGCATGTATTCATTATTTTTCTAGTTTCCTCCCTAGACCTCCATCAAATAAAAAATAAAAAATATCCATTAGATCCCCCTTCTAGATTAATTTTGTACATTTTTCGGTAGAAAAATGTCCCGGCCGAAGGCCGGTTCTTCCAACATTACAGGCTCACTATCGTTCGCCAGGGAAAAAATCGACACCTAAATAGCACGAAAGGACTAAATATTGACGAAAAAATGGGGCGAAAGGTCTTAAAATCGACTAACTAATGGGGCAAACATCTTAGCATTTGAAAACTATCTATCTATCTATCTATCTATATGCTCAGGCCCAATCCCCATTTTGGGGGTAGCCGACTCAAGACAGAGCAAGAACAGGGAAAACACAAAAACAACATAAAACAAAAAATAAACACAGATAAAAAACACAAACTCTCACACATCCAGGTCACCCAGGAGAAGACCCAGAGACCAGGGTTACCAAGGTCGCTCCAGCACTCCCCCGGCCCCTGACCACCCGGAGAGGTTCCGATCTCGGCAGGCAGACATGCAGCGGAGCCAAAGCCACAAGCCCTCCCACCACACTTCCAGGCACACCCTTCATATTAATCGTCTCCCCGGGCCAGGCGCCTGATGGACTATTATCTAGTCCAACTTGCGCCCGACCCCTTACTCCAAATGACCACGTGTTCACTCAACTATTCACAAGCATTCTCCATTCACTCCTGTCCACCACCACTTCCCCTGCCTGATCTATAGTCATTCCTCTATCATCCAAAGCCTTTCTTACACAGTCTCTCCATCTCAATGGGGGTCTTCCTGCCCTTCTATCTCCCCTTGTACCTGACTCACATATTCTCTTTGTAAGCCTTTCATCTCCCATTCGTTCGACATGACCATACCAGCTCAGCACCCTTCTGTCCACTCTGGCTGACAAATGTTCTTGCTGCCCCACTCTCCTACGTATCTCTGTATTTCTCAATCTGTCTCTACGAGTAACTCCACACATACTCCTCAAGCAGCTCATCTCCATCACATCCAGCCCTCTTTTCTCCTTTTTCTTCAGAGCCCATGTCTCAGCCCCATACATCACTGTTGGCACAACAATTCCTTGATACAGTGCACTTTTTACTTTCACTCCGAGATTTCTCGTCTTCCACATACTTCCCATTGCTCCGAAAACCTTCCTTCCTTCACACACTCTCTGTTTTACCTCCACTTCCATACCTCCACTCCTGCTTATCGTTCCTCCTAGATATTTAAAACACTCTACTTATTCCAATATTTCCCCATCCAGCCTCACATCTAGATTCACCCTATGCTCTCCCCTATTACACACCATTACTTTACTTTTATTGACGTTCACCTTCAGTTTCCTCCTTCCACAAACCACACCAAACTCTTTGACTACCCGCTGCAGTTTCTCATCAGAATCCGCCACCAATGCTGTGTCATCAGCGAACAGCAACTGATTCAACTCCCAATCTCTACCATTCTTTCCTACTAAACCCAATCCTCTTCCCATAGTTCTCCTTTTCACCTCCCTCACCACACCATCCATAAACATATTAAACAGCCATGGTGACATTACACAACCCTGTCGTAAACCTACCTTTACCTCAAACCATTCACTCAACTCACCATTTCCTACTCTCAAACATGCTCTGCTCCCTTCATAAAAACTCTTAACTGCTTCTAACAAATTTCCTCCTATTTCATAAATCCTTAACACCTTCCACATTGCTTCACGGTCCACACGATCATACGCTTTTTCCAAGTCCATAAAAGCCCAAAATATCTCCTTATGCTTCTCTAAATACTTCTCGCATAACTGTCTTACTGCAAACATCTGATCCACGCACCCTCTTCCCCTCCTAAAACCGCACTGTTCTTCTCCTATTGCAACTTCCGTACACTTTATTATCCTCTCTATCAACACCCTGCCATACAGCTTTCCAACCACTGACAATAAACTAATACCTCTATAACTTGAACACTCCTGCCGATCTCCCTTCCCTTGTACAACGGCACAATACATGCACTCTTCCAGTCTATTGGTACCATTGATACAGCAAAGCACACATTGAAAAGTCTCACCAACCAATCTATTATCACATCTCCACCCTTCTTTATACACTCCACAGCAATACCATCCAAACCTTCTGCTTTTCCCGCTCTCATTTGTTTCACTGCTTCTTTCACGTCATTTTCCTCAATCCTTTCATTCATTCCCTGCCACCTGGGTGGCCTGGGTAACCTATCTCCATCCACCTCTGCTTCAATCACTGCTTCTCTTCCATCTCTTGTATTTAACAAAGATTCAAAATACTCGGCATATCTTTTTCCTCACTTCAACTGGTTCCACTAGTAATTCTCCATTTTCATCTTTCACTGACTCTTCCCTCTTTTGTCCTCCTTTCCTTACTTTATTTACCTCCTTCCAGAACATCTTCTTTCATTCTTCAAAATTCTCACTCAGCCATTGGCCCCACCTTTCGTTTGCATCTTTTTTTCGCTTCTCTAATTTTCCGTTTTGCCTCTCTCCTTTTCTCCTTGTACCTCTCCCATACCTCAACACTACCATCCTGTAAAACCCTCTCAAAACACTGTCTCTTCTCCTCAACTGCCTTTCTCACCGTATCATTCCACCACTCGCTTCCCTTCCTGATACCTCTGCCTCCTACTTTCCTTTTGCCGCATACTACCTCTGCACTTGCTTTCACTCCTTCCTTAAACTGTTGCCATTCAACCTCTACTTCTCTCTCTTCCATCTCTCTCACTTCCATCCACTTTTCATTTAGTCTTTCCTTGTACTCCCTCTCTTTTTCACTCTTCTCTAACTCACTAACTTTTATTACCTCTCTTACTTCACGCTTGTCTCTTATTCTCCTGTAACTCTTAACTCTTAGCTTTCCCTCCACCAGGTAATGATCTGACATACCCTCTGCCTCACCTCTCATCACATTCACATCCAGCAGTCTACACAATCTTTCCCTTGTCACCAGTACATAATCCATCAATGCCCTCTCTACAATCTCTCCCCTCACAAGTCTATGCCAGGTGTACTTGTGTATACGCCTTTTTTTGAAGAACGTATTACCTACACTCAATCTACACTCTTCACATACATTTTTCAGTCTTTCTCCACTCTCGTTTACACCATCCACACCAAAACTACCGATGACTCCCTCAACAGGCTCATTTCCTACCCTAGCATTTAGGTCCCCTAAAACTATAACATTTTCATTTTCATCAAACCCTTGTAGACAATCTCTCAAATCCTCCCAGAAACCCTCTACCTCGTCTAACTCTCTTTCACTTCCTGGTCCATACGCACTTACAAAAACCCACCTTTCACCCTTAAACCGCATTCTCACCCACATTAGCCTTGATGACACCTCTTTCCACTCTTTTATAAACTCTCTCAACTCCTCCTTCACAATAATAGCCACTCCTTCTTTCCCCCTGACTCCCTCGTCTACTCCAGAATTTCTACCTATCACGTTTCCAAAATCCACTTCTCCCTCTCCTTTCATCTTTGTTTCATTCAGTGCTAAGACATCATACATCCTTCTTTCAAATAACCTTCCAATATCCTCTCGCTTCTCATTCGTACTACATCCACGCACATTCAAAGCTCCTATTCTTAGGGTCCGGGACCACGAACGCGTTCCCTCGCCCCTATCTCTGAAATGAAATATCTTTGAAAACTAATGGGGCTAAACATGAGGGAGAAAGTGGTCCAGAAAACCGGCCCATCCCCCCTTAAGCATTATCAGAGTTAATACAATTTTATAGAGGATTAAATTTCGGTTGCAGTGTTGACCAATTAGCAAAGTATTTATTAAGTAACAATATTGAATATATGCTACACAATGAGATACATATCATAATATATGCTACACAATGAGATACATATCATAATATATGCTACACAATGAGATACATATCATAATATTATATTTCTGTTGGGACTGTAGCAACAAACAGTATTGATAAGATAAATAAATTGGAGCATAAATATTACTTGAAATTTACCTTCTTATTATATGTTAATTTCGTAGTCTATAATGACCTCGATTCATAATATAGGCCCATTGATTATATTATATAGGGTGTTTTAGTTGTTTGGTAGAGTAGAGAATATTATAACGAAGGCTGGATGGCCGTGATTATTGCAGAAGACTAACTTGGTCAGGGCACTGGAGGACACGACTGTGGCCAATTATGAGAGAGAGAGAATGATCTTTGTTTACATCCAGGACAATGACTTAGTTATTTGTTAATTATTAATTTCTTAGGCATAGCTTTTCATTGATATACATCGACCAGATGTAATATAACTAACTAAATCAGTGTTTATTGTTAAACACAATCACTGCGGCAATTGTCATATGACAATTGCTTGGTCTGCATTGTACCATACGGGAGTTTTGGCCTAAAAGTGACCTTCATTCCCTGCACATATTAATTTATAAACAAGAGTTAAAACGTAATTCAATGATATATCCCTGAAAGTATAAGGAATAGACCTTTCCAATGACATCTGAATCACGTCGATATGACCATTGGTTGTTGTGCAACGATATTGCAAACGTGGACCAAAATCGATAAAAATAAGCGGTTTATAGGTATACCTGTGTTCGCCCTCATCCCTGGCATGCCAGGCGGTAGATGTACAGGTCTCTTGCTGCCCTACCCTTACACCAAATTATAACTCATACAATCCTATTTGCCTCAAGAGATTGGTACTAGGTAGTTTTGAAGATATGTGGTTCAAAGTGTCCTATTCTCTCTTAAAGGATTCCCTTTGTACTAGCTTAATAATTTAAATCTCGACAGCACTGATTTCATAGATAGATAAGGAAGGAGTGACTGTTATGTTAAGCTCATCTTCCTGAAATTACGCTGCAAATTATGTACATAACGATATGCCCAGGCAACTATTCTTACTGCCTTATCATAGCAAATCTATCCCAAAGTACCGTGAAACTATCTATATCCTGAGTGACCATTGTCGTGGCTGTAAAATTTACAAGAATTTTTATGGGAATGTTTACGTGGTCTGGTTCAGCCGTTGTCAGATCCTCCGGCCATTCTTGTGTTGTGAGCCACGAAGACCCCTGCCACCACAACGAAGAATTTGACAACTGTCTGGCGCAGAAATACCTCTAGTCAAAAGCTCACTCAGATTATCTTTAGAACACATGTATTAAATTATAGCAATGCCCATGGATCTCATTCACCCTGTTACTAATGTGGGGAATTTACATAAAGGTTAAATTATTTAATCACTGGTACATAAATTAATCGCAACAATAAGATTAAATATGTTAATTGCCAGCTTGAAATCTGAACATTTTGATGGGTAGATTTACAGTCAACTCACATAAGATATTAGCTAATATGTTATTATTAATTGTAAGTTAATTATTAGTTTGAATGCATATATCTATACATTAATTTTGGATGTATAATGAAACAAGCTCACAAGTTCGAAATATTATTGGAACCGGTAGCCATATTGTATTACGACAGCTGAGCTCAGATCAGTCTCACATTAACAGCCGTAAACCCAACACGTCCCCCCGGTTCTGATTTATCCTAGGCACGAATAACCACTATTAATATAGATCTTCAGTCCTACATCACCGATCCTCAATAAGCTAAGTTCATTATGTACTGATATTGTATTAGGTATAAATTCTTACATGTCGTTCGTGTGAACAGTGCGAGGTGACTGGAATTCTACCCATCGAAATCTTCAGATTTCAATCTGGTAAATAATTTATTGTCGGGATTATTTCATGTACCAGTGATTAAATAATTTAACATTTATGTAAATTCCCCATAATAATTGGTCCTTCGATCCTTTGGTGTTATTATCTTATCATATTAGTGTTTCTTTACATCCATGTTTACTTGTGGGTATACAAATGGTTGCCGCGTTAGGTGTTGGGCCACCGTCCCGTGCTTTCTTCATTTTTGCCTAGCTTTTTCCTCAGTTACTATTTTCGGGGGTGCCCCGTCCCTATTTTGGGGGGAGGACTCGTTTCCCGTTTTATTGGACGTGGCGCTCCTTAGCATTTGTTTGGGAGCTTGCTAGGCTCGTACTGTGTGTGAGAGGGTGTTAGTTTGGTTCCATTTCGCGCAGTTCGGCCTGCAGGTGTCTGTGGTTGTTTTTTCATTTCACTGTTAGTGGTTCTTGGTGTCCTTCATGTGTAGTGAGACTAATAATTTTTGCTGGTGGGGAGGGTGACTTATTTTAATTATATTCCTTAGCTTAGTTGCTTATAGTTACGGTTATGAGAGTCGGTCTCTGTTGATCCTAAGCGATTGACAGTCAGTAGTCAGACCTCATGATTGTGGCATAGGCAGCTGGGCTAATCTAAGTAGTCAAATCCGTCAGTTCTTGTCATTGACCCATTTTTCTGAATGGATATCACTCTTGTTTCTGCTATTTGTCCATCATGGCTCAAATAAATCATCCTACTGCAGCTTCTGGGAGTGGAATCGGTGTGAATCTTGAGAAGTCAGACTCACACAACAAAAGCCCTAGGAAGGTGGTAGGTATCTTGGGGCATAGCTACGTATCCAGATTGGGTGTGCCCCTTTGGGAGGTATATGAGTCGGGATTTGTTGTGAGGGTGTTTGGTGCCCCAGGAGCCACTCTCGATAATATAAAGACGAAGCAGGCCTGGGAAGACCTGGTGACTCTACGACCCAAGAATACTGTGCTGGTATTGGGAGGCAATGATATAGTCTCTGGGGTCGTACCGCGGGAATTGGCTGCCAAATTGAGGGATTTAGCCTTTGAGATTGAGGCTCAAACCAACGGTCGCTGCATTGTATTGGATATTGAACAGAGGGCGTCTCCTCGGGGTTTTCCGGCTGATTATCACTAGGTGAAAAACTCTATAAATGCATTGATGAAAAGAAAATATACAGACCTTGAGGGTAGGTTTTCCCCCTATAGTTTTGGAAGCCAATACCTAGCTAAGGGTGGCGTCCATCTAACCCGTGAAGGCAGCGAGCGTTTGTTAACCCAATTCCTCAAAATAATAAGGGACTACCTTTCTTCATAGTAGGCCGGTTTCCTCTCTTGTATCCCAATTTGTAAAGTATGTTGACAAATTTCTTCATTATTAAATCAATTCTATTGCCACATCATTTTGATTAAAAGGGAGGACATTTTTTAAGTAACTTGTTTGCTTTGTACTTTAGAGAGTTAATAGAGTAAGAATTTAACAATGGCTGATTTAAAGAAGCTGATGATTTTGAAAGGAGGGATGAAGGGAAGTAATAATATATATATAATGACGTGAACATTACTCAACCAGTGCTCACAGAGGTCAATTATTTCGCGGTCCTCATTGCCGCAATACAAGTGTACCAGCAAGGGTCAAGAGAACTTGCGTCTCCATGGTTTCACTGGTGAAGGCGAATCCTGTGATTATGATGTCTTGGAAATGTCCTATGTCTATAGAAGGAAGGTATGTCCCATCAAGGCTGTAGTGGTTGACAAACTTCCCAGTTTCTATGTAGCATCAGAGATTCAACCACAATTGAACTATCTCAGGAGCAAGGGTTTCAAACTGGCTGATGATCAACTCTCTGCTAACAATGGAATTATGCTACTGGTCGGAGCTGATTATTACTATGACCTGAATCCCGGCGTATAAATAAACTGGTATTACTCCCCAAGCAGTTCCGCTTGGTCATAATCTCACTGTCGCAGGGTGTGTGGCAGAATGAAATACAATCTGTGGTAGTATCCCATTTGTGGCCTAAAAACTTCACTGCACTATCTCAGTAGCTACACCTCCAGAAGCAAATTGGCTCTTTAAAAGATCACTATTAGTGGCCCATTCCCTTAGATACAAATGAGCCTTGGCAAATATATTGCGGACCTCCCAGTACCTTTCCAGCAGTATATCTTCATTGTCTCCAGTGCCCTGAAGATTATCCACATAGATCACCTGTCTAATCTCCTTCTTGAAGTCAGGCTCTAGCCCAGCTTCCTCAAGATGTTGCAAGATGATAGCGTTAAGAAGGAACTGGAAACAGGTCACTCCGAACAATACGACTCTGAATCTGTACACTAGATTACCTGAATCTAAATCCATTGGGTCCCTTGGCCATCAAAATCTAGTAGAGATGATGGAGTTGAAGCATGAGGAAGGCTGTCTCAATATCGGCGAGTCGGCGACCCAAGCAAACTTATTACATCTGAAGCACAACAAAATAAGCATGAGATCAGAGACCAGGGATGGACATGTGTGGAGACAATCATTCAGGCTATACGAGCAATCACTAGATATACAGTGTGAACAGGAGTGGTCGAACTGTCCTTTTTTATCCCATGGTGAGCAAGGTAATGAATAGACTCACCAGACTCACTGGGATCTACCCTTTTAAAAAACCCACGTTGTCCCTGCTCTTCAAGCACTGCCGCATAAATCGCACAATATTTGGGATCCTTGACAAATTGTTACTGAAACATACCAAAGTGCAAGATTGAAGTTCGTAGGCAATTTACTCTTATTCTCATTCCAAGGGAGCTTCACCACATACTGATCCATGCCAGAATGATATGTCACAGTTTCTTCGCATGAACTCAACGCCAGCTTGGACTCCCGATCAAGTTCATGAGGGTCAATTCCAATATTATCTAAGTCCCATAGCTTATTTATATCAGTGCATGGATTTTCGGGGACAGTAGTCCTAACATATTTGTCTATGGAGCTTACTGCTACTTTATTGACTGTAACTACTTCCACCTTTGGTCCTGAGAAGAGGTAGCATATATATATTTTTTTTCAATGTGAGTGAGGGAGGCAAAAGGCAGAACTGCCTACAGCGAATGCCGCCCCCATAGTTGAAAGAGTGACAGGGCCAAAATCAAGGGACGTTTGAGCCAAAATGCCTGGACACACAGAGTTTGAAGCAATTTAAGTCATAGGAAGAGGGAAAGACTGATTCTGGGAGAGAGTTCCAGAGCTCAGCTGTTGAATAGAAGAAAGTCTGAGAGTAACGTTTCACTCTTGGGTTGGAGAGTTGCACAGAGTAGGGGTGGGATTGTGTTGCAAGACGGGTACCACGTGCCCTACGTAAAGGAGGTGGAAGTTACTGGGAAAGCTCTGAGGACACTGACTATTATAGTAGCGATAGAATAGCGAGAGAGATGCAACATTGCGGCGAAGAGAGAGATTGCAGAGAGTTGGTGAGTGGACGGGAGTTAATGATACGAAAGGCCTTCCTTTCAATTTTGTCTAGGAGAGCGGTGTGAGAGGAACCTCCCCACACATGTGAACAATACTCAATACAAGGACGCACTATGCCCCTGTACAGAGCAAGAAGCTGTGCAGGGGTAAAGAACCCCCTAAGGCGGTTGAGCACACCCAGCTTCTGGGAGGCTGCCTTAGCAAGACTGGTAATATGGTCCTTCCAACTGAGAGCAGAAGAAAAAGAGACACCAAAAATATTGAGAGAAGATGAAGGATTGATTTTTGTATTGTTGAAGAATAAGGGATAGTCCGCAGGGAGTTCCTGACGGGTAGATAGATGGAGAAATTGGGTTTTGGAAGCATTAAAGGTAACAAGGTTTTCTCTGCCCCAATTGGAGATAGTAGTTAGATCAGAATTTAAGTGTTCTATGGCTTCATTCCGTTTGTCGTTGAGGAATATAGTGCTGGGCGGGTATATTTAACGAAAACGAGCTTCATTCCATGCTCTTTTTCATGCATAAACAAGAGCCAGAGCATAATGCAATTATATATCCGTGAAAGGGCGATAATAGAGCTTTCCAATGACACCTGAATCATCCTTGTACGGCCACAGGTTCTCTTGCAACGATTGTGTAACCGGAGACGAAAATACCCTAAAATAAGGTATTTTTCCCCGTTTCTTTTCTTGTTGAGCGAGGTAGGGAGGTGGTGATGAGATATAGTACGTGTCAGTGACAGCCACATGGTGGTGGCGAGAGTCCAAGGCCGGCTATTCTCACTCCCGTCATATGACGGTCACCGTCGGTTGAGGGTTAAGCGCATGAACCTCATAAGATGGAGCAGGCAAATCACACAAATTTGTTATGTGAGCGGCTATGGTTCTGTAAGGCTGACCATACGTCTTCTCTAGTAAGGATATGCTGGTGACATAGCTACCAGCTACTAATTTAAACCACTCTAATAGTTTCTGGGCTTCCCTTTCCAGCTGCCCACGTAAATATGTAAACTTCTGAATTTACGACAACTCCGTGTTATCATGGATGGTACAGCGGAAGAGGTCCTAGAACCCAGTCCATAGAGCCGGGTCACCCCAAAATTTCAGGAGGTGAATGGTTGGTAATTTAACTCTGGCTGGTTTTGTTGGAGTTTTAGAGGAAGGATGCATGTGGAATTAATAAGTGCCTCCAATTTAGCTACCAGTGTCTCCGTTGATTCGGAATACTCATCGGTATCCCCCGGAATTGGTTCAATGTCATCCTACCCATCATACAGTTCAATCATGTGGTAATTTATCGACTCCCGCTGATTACGTCGCTAATGGATTAAAGTAATTTTAGCCTTAGCTTCTGACGCAAGTTCCCTAAATGCATCGATATCCTAAGTTAGCCTAGTTAAACACCTCCTAGCGATCCTTTTTTCTTTTTCAATTCAGGAAGGGTGGCAGTCATGATTGCAGAATGCTAGGCTGGGCTACAACAACACAAAGTACAGTACTAACGGTGTCACTACTATCCCCACTACTTGCATGATAGTCCTAAAGATGTTTTTCAAACATGGCAAAATTGTTTCCAAAACCGGCAGACTAGTCCCTGATTATTTCCTCAAATATTACCCCCCCCCCCTCCCTTTCGGCATCTCCTGTATGTGAAACCCCATAGCCTTCGCAACTGTAAATTTATGCCTAAAATTACAGAATATACTAGGTTGATCAATGTTTAATATGCACAAATATGCCGTAGTGCCGTAGTATGGCAACACTCCCGGCCACGAGGAAAAGACAGCAAAGAACCGGCTGTAGCAAATGATCCGCGGAGGCAGCCTAACAATCGCCAAATACGAAAAGTGGGGTAATTGAGGACAGGAATTAGAATAAGGAAAATGGAAAAATCGAACCAACTTCCGAAGGAGTAAGCATATATGGGAAACATTAACAATATTGTCTAGGTTCGAAAGACCATTATTAGTTGGGACTGTTCCAACTGTAGCAAAAACAAAATAAAAAAAACGTAGTATTGAACAGATAAATAACATGGAGCATCGTATTGCATTGCTATACGTTGACCAGATGTATTATAACTAATTCAGAGTCTATTGCTTAAACATTAAGTTAACTTGACATTTTAATAATATAATTGATAAGAGCATCTGCTATATATTGCGTTATTGTTAGTACAATATCCTAATTCTAAGCAAATATCCTGCAATCATATAATATACCTATTCATACACAATCTTCTATTATATTGTACATGGTAATAAATCTACTATTTTTGTCTATATGCATTGCTTATATATAAATGGGGAACTTTTACCTAACAGAAAACGCATAATATAAGGTAACCTAATGTAACAGAAAACTTATATTTTAAGGGAAACTATACTATAATAATTAGATGCTTAACCCCATGGTATAAAAACAATAGTAAGTATAGGCATGAGCCTATTACTGGAACCACGAAAGTCACGTGATCAATCTTTGGTGACGTCACGTTGGGTACGACCCTACTGGTCTCCCAGCAAAATATTTTATCATATTGTGGGGAAGCCAAGACATTGCGCGGTTAATGGATGTGAACATGGTATAAAGACCGACGTTGGATATATTGGTACCGCGACAGAAGATGGTGACCTTCATTCGACTCGCCTAAATATGGTCCTCAAACAGGATCGGTATATTGTGTTTTCCACCGAAAATGTAAAGTGACATGGATAAACATAGACATATATACAATAGTGTGACAGTCACTGACAGGACCTTAGTCTATTTGCTAAAGTTGTTATTTTTTGCATTTGAAGATTATATATAGGCTATCGCTATGAGGTAGTTTACAGCCAACGACGCTTCAAATTTGACTGTAGAAATGCGAACATTTTACGATCGCTATGGTGTTTTTGTTCACCTAATATGTAGAATAACGTTGATTGATATCGACAATGATATTGTAGTAGGACCCAATCTACATGTTAGCATTGTTATTCGACATATTTGTAGTTTATATGAGGAGATATTTCGAAGGTGTTTGTGATTTTCACTTCGTTGGTCGGGAGAAAGGATGGAGGTAGCCTATATGGATTCTCGCTCATCCCTTGTTCAACTTCCTTTAAATTCACGTAGTTTGCTGACGACACTCGTCGACTTTCACCCAGGGATGGCGTGTGAGGGTGTATGAAGGCCCAGGGGATGTGGAGAGATGATATGTATAAGTATATGGACAGTTAAGAATCTAAGAGGGAATCAGGGATTTCGACGAAGCTAAATGTTGGTGGGGGAGCCGGGTGGCGGAAGAAGGGACGTTGCTGCCATCTCGCGGCCAGGGAAAAGACTATAGCGGAGCCTAATGTCAACACAAAAGTGACGCTGGTATACGAATATTTCACTAAATATTCGCTTAGAATAATCAACGTTATTCTGACAACTATAACCTATATTATGACGGTACCATGGTTGAGCGTGAAGTCAGAAGAAAAAGAAGTGATAGACATCTGTTTACTGCTTTTTAGAAGCCTGCATGTATGAGTTCAAGACTTTCAGTGCATTTACCTTGTGAAGTTATACCATGTAAAATAACACAATTTACCCGGCAGCTGCAGGAAGACTCGTAAGAGATTTTACTGGGCGTCTGCGGGAAGACTCATAAGATCCTAGGCCTAAAAAAAAACATTTAAAACACCCCAGTGGCATTAAAAAAAAACAATATGTGTTTAGGTGGGATAATTTCCCTCCATTACTTGCTACCACTCCAACACATGCGTTCCCCCCCTCCCCCCCTCCTCAATTATCAGGTATATTTTCTATTATTTCTGATATTTATCGAGTATTTTCATGCGAGAACGGGTGGGAGAGGGAGGAGGGTGGAGGAGTGTAACTCCGACCATCCAAGCCAGTCTGAGTCCACCCCTTGTCTCTCAGTGCCACAAGAGACACGAGAGAGGGAGGGTGTGTCTCTCTCGCCGGTCTGGGCCAGATTACGACTGCGGGGCTAAAATATACACTTTTCACCAGCCAATTGCTGTTACCACTTGTTTTATTGCTTTCCCATGTTCATATGTTCATATTAAAAATAAAATAGGCGCATATGGATAAGTATTAATTATATATATGGTAAATTAACGATTATAGTGAGGAATGAATCAGAATACCTTCGCACCACGGGCACTTTCAAATACCATACCTGCACAGCTGCCGAGTTAACAAAGACCCCCACAACGAACAAAAGGAAAACACCTGAGGAACGGGAAACTAACATCCAACAAACGAAATACGATGCCCGCACAAAACAACTGAGAAATGTTCCAGGAGAGAGGAAGAAGGAGGAACTAGAACAAAACCAACAACATCGAAGGCGGGAATAACAAGAAAAGAAATGAACACGATGCCCCGCATACCAGCCCCCCACATCACCCCCGGGAGAAACGAGAACAAGAATAATAAAACCAACTCGCCCGCAAAGAAGATAAAGACATCAGCAGCATCAGAAGGCACACAAATAGTGAAACCACGAGAAAGTAATAATAAACAAATGATACAAGACGCCCGCCCAGATCAACAGAGAAAACGTGCCCAGAGAGAAGGAGAAGGGGAAACTAAAACAAAACCAACAACACCGAAGACGGGAATAATAAGAAATAAAATAAACATGATGCCCCCGCATACCAAAATTACCCCACATCACCCGCGAGAAGAACGAGAACAAGAATAATCAGCTCGAGACACACACAAAGAAGATAAGGACATCAGCAACACCAAAAGACACACAAAAAGGTGAAACCACGTGTGCGAGATCACCACCAACATACTACAAAGAAATACCCCCATTCATAAACCAGTTATCACTTCTTCCACGCCCTCTACGAACAGCGGACGGGACGCCAAAATTGCCATCATAACACCAGAGCTTCCGTCAACACCAGGAAAAACTATCAACATAATAGCACAACAACATGAGGCTCCCAGGAAGAGAATATAATTCAGCCAGGGACAGAAGGACCAACCTCACCATCAGAAGAGAAGTAACTTACGCCCTACTTCCATCCAAAGGCCGAATCACCTGCCCGCGAACTTCTAGGGGTCGCTTCTAATCACCCTAGATCCACCCCTACTGGACTTATGACCCTTTGACCCCTGCACACCTACCCCGGGACATCTCAGCCAAAGTCGTCACTACTCCGACGAAACCTGAACAAGGCAAGCAATTCTAGGGCTTCATAACACTGACGTACTAGTGGTGTAGTCCTAAAGTTACCCTCCCATTAAAGTAGGATTGAAGGCATGCCGAATATCCCGAAAGGTCTGAGGAGTTCTAGCCCCTATTGAGGAATTAATGTTATACGTACCATGGTATAGTCATAACATTGTGATCCCCAATAGGCTACACTTTTAATACTAGAAGTATACCCTTACGGACATGTCTCTAATTTACTTCTTGTATTAAATCCGCACTCTATAAACTATCGAAGGATACTTGACATGGCAAGGTCATTCGACTAGTTTCAGGGCTTTGCGAGACACCGTAACTAGCACTCAGCATATAGAAGTCCTTAGTACATCTGTCCAACACCATGGTAGTGGACACTTGCAATTAAAAAGTTTAAACACCGCCCCGAGTTCTTTGAACCTCTTATAAAGGTCAGTTGGCAGATCGAGGAACATAGTAATGGTCATGACCTTATTATCTACTAGCATTAGCCCAATATGTTGTCACTGTGTCATGACATTTTATTTTATCATATTAAAGACCCTACACCAAGAGTACGGAACTTCAACACCGATTAGTATAACGATCAGGATAGTCGAGTAGCTCTAGCTCTATGCTAAACATACTCGCGTTCGTCTGATGAATGTGCCCAGTGTCATGACATTAAGGAGCTTCATTTAAGATCCAAAACCAACTAATCCATCTGCAACCCAAACAACTGATCCACACGACAGGCCAACCTGGACGGCCCAACGGAGACTCAGAAGACCCCAGCTGTTACCTCAACTCATCACCTCTCCAGCTCCAGGGTGGGGAAATAAAGTTAGAGTCCACAAATAGTAACTCTGCTTAATTATCACCAGTGCGAAGGTGTGCATATAAAGTTATAGAGTTCATAAGCATCGACTCTGTCTAAATCCTCGCCAATGTATAAGTGCCTAGATTATTATAGTGAAATATTTAACTAGCACCATTATTAGTACGACTTATAAGAGTTTTAAAATAACAGTTCATGAGTTGATTAAGAGGCAAGCTAAACCTATTGTATACCTGATCTCCATCTAGATCCTCGACGTGCTAGGACAGTTCATGTTGTATAAACCATTATTAATCCATATGTACACTCGGATACCATAGTCTCTAGCCCACTCCTCTCTGGCAAGAGGTGAGGATCCTCGACGTGCTAGGACAGTTCATGTTGTATAAACCATTATTAATCCATATGTACACTCGGATACCATAGTCTCTAGCCCACTCCTTTCTGGCAAGAGGTGAGGATCCTCGACGTGCTAGGACAGTTCATGTTGTATAAACCATTATTAATCCATATGTACACTCGGATACCATAGTCTCTAGCCCACTCCTCTCTGGCAAGAGGTGAGGATCCTCGACGTGCTAGGACAGTTCATATTGTATAAACCATTATTAATCCATATGTACACTCGGATACCATAGTCTCTAGCCCACTCCTCTCTGGCAAGAGATGAGGATAGGACCCTTACTGGACGGCGGCCCACAGTGATAGTTAGGGGTGGGGTTGAGGGGAGAGGGCAACGCACACACGAACACACTGTGAAGCATTTGAGGTCTTTGAATCCTGCCTTAGCCTCACAAATAAGTATGACATTTATCTAATATTATTATTATTGCAATTATCATTATTATTATTATTATTATTATTATTATTAAAGTAAAAAGGCCATCCACCAATCAACGCACCCCCTTTAACCTTCCCTCTAAATCAGCTGAGTTTGACACTTTGGGCTCTCGACATAAACATGCCACGCCTTCCCGGCCGACCAATCAGAAGCCTCCGTTTTCGGTGCTGACGGCTACGTGTACCACCACACCTTCAAACTCGCTCTCGCTCTCTTCACCAGCCATTTCCTCTGGTTGCAATGGGTCTAATACATCAGTGCCAGCCCTATACTCCCGTAAGCCACTAAAAGACATTCGCAACCAGCTTCCAGGAACGTATTATGAAGAGAGAAGAGTGGAGGCGAAGAGAGAGAGAATTCAAGACGCACGGCTAGAGTGACGGGTGGCCGAGCGGCCGGCTCAGCCAATCACAGCGCCGGAGAGCAGGAGGCGTGACTATATTAAGGGCGTGGGGGAGGCTGCAGCATTCGACGAGAGATTTCCAGCAGCAGAGATCAGTCAGACAATCACCATGCCTGATACTCCCAGTGCCACCACTAAGCTCACTGGCCACGTTAATTGGTTCAATGTTAAAAAAGGCTTTGGTTTCATCACCTACAGTGGAGGTGACATTTTTGTCCACTCCACTGGCATCTCCAATCCCAATCCTCTCCATCTGGTGCCCTCTCTTGCCACCAATGAGAGGGTATCATTCACCATCAAGAGGAGGAGAGGAGATGAGGCCATCAATGTCATGGGCCCTGATGGAGAGATCCTGAAGGGTTCAAGGCATGGTAGAAGAGGTAAGAGGGAGGACTACCACCAAGCCAAAGCAGCAGTCAGTTGTACAACACCGGATTTGGTCCAGGTTGTTGTCACAACTGCAGTGACCCTCTGTAAAGGGGATCACAAGCTGCTTCAGGAGTATCTTCCTACACTCCTGAAGACAAACAACCTCCCTCCCATCATCATTCCACCTCTTCCAGGACCATCTTCACCACCCAGCCTCATTCCCACTCAGGCTATGAGGCAAAGAAGCCACCCGAGAAGGAGACTGGACATCCAGAAGCCTCTCACAAGACCTCCACCACCACCACAAACAACAGTCTCTGCATCACCACCGCCATCACCAGTCAACGTCGCCGGACCAGCAGTAGCCTCGACTCCAGCACCTGCCACCCAAGATCCAGTGGCAACCAACTCCTCCGCATCGTCTGAGTACTCCGACTCCACCACAGGAGAAGACGTCGATGTGGAGGGGATGGAGGAGAAAGAAGAGGACATCGACCTGGGAATGACCACCAGCGAGCTGGAGAAGACCATCAGCGACTTGACTGCAGAGATCCAGCAGACTGCAGCAGCAGGAAGGTGTCCCCCTATAGCGGCCCAGAAGATGCTGACTAAGTTGCTACACTTATCATTCCAGCAAAAATAAACAATGGAGCACTCTTGGTTGAGCCCGAGAACTTTTCATCTCCTACTGTTCTTCGCACTTCTCCACTTTATCTTCCTCTCTCCAAAACTCCAATCTCCTACTTTACTCAAGCCATCATCATCATCATGCAGTGGTCATTCACCTCTCGGACTCCACTGGGCGAATTTCTTGCAACCCACTTCCTCTCTCTCGCTTGGGCACCAAAGGGAACTCGGAACCACTTATTCCAGCCTCCCAGCCCTCACCAAATGTTCCAGTAAAGACCACCTCGGGCCTAGCATCGCTCTCTCCTACTAGGCGGATACACCTTCAGTATCCGGCCGCCTGTCGTCACATCGCTGGCTTGCATACCTACAGCCAAGCGATTCAAGAGGGGCGACAGATAGTAGACGGGAGCGAAGATTTCCAGAAGAGCTATTGGCCAGCTCTGAGGTGGTGAAATTGTTCCAGCACACACCTAGCAGTATACAATATATATTTTTAAAGGACCCATATTGGGCCCGAACCAGACTTAAAGAAAGAGAGAAAATGCTTGCAATTAGATTAGCTTTAGTTTGAGAAATAGGTAGGAAGGACACTAGTCCGTATGATTAACGAAATCTTTGGTTACAAAGGAAACATTATCTATTACTATAGTTAAAGGAATATTCGGTCAGTTCCGTATTAAGCGTTACGGGTGTTAAGTCCAGGATAATATTGTAATCATAAGAATCTATGTAAAGGGATTAAAACGGAGAATCTTGTCCATGTAGAGGTTTTGAGGTACTGCTTACAATAGGTTAAGAATTATTATTGACTAGGTGGTATATGTGAATATAAGTTGTTTGTAATAGGATTATGCGAACCTATAATTTGAGAGTGCTTTCGATAGAGGCAATCAAGGTCAAGTATAGAAATGCCCTGGTCATTTGAGAAATATATTGTATAGGATAAAGATAATAGTATATGATCCAAGAGGTTTTAGAGAGGGCAATCGAGGTAACCTGTAACAACGCTCTGGTCATTTGAGTCAATATATTGTATAAGCAAAGAGTGTTTTCGATAGGGCAATCGAGGTAATTTGTAACAACGCCCTTGTCATATGAGTAAATGTATTGTACATGGTTAAGAGGAAAAATTAATTAAATGGTCATATGTAGTAACGCCTTGGTCTCTGGAGTAGACATAGTAGGCCCGGTAAAAGTATATCATTCTGAAGTTTAGTTTAGGAATATAACTCTTGTTTTAGATAGGTGAATAAAGGTCTGATTCATTGATGCCCTGGTCTCTGGAGTAGATACAGCAGGGCTTGGTAAAAAACATATTATTTTAGAAACTAGTAACGTGCCTTTGGATCGAAGTCGACTTGAGTCAATACCTAATACCTGAATAACGGGAATCCAAATAGGGAGTAACGGGAGCTCTAGGGTTCCAAAGTATAACCTATGGTGGGTCAACGGAATATTCAATCCGTGTCTTGAACTCATCTCGGCCCGAACAGAGAAACAGTTACTAGAGTAGCCGTTTGGGGCAGAAGGAGGCCTCCGATCGAAAAAGTGTATGGAACGAAATTTGTTCGCAGCACCCCAAAATGGGGGTATAGATGAGGTCAGATCCAAAATCGGAGGTCATTTAGTGGCCGAAATCGAGGTCGCCATTTAATGAGGCACAGGGAGGTCGAGGCCGGTGATTTTTTTTTTTTTTTTTTTTCTATGTGATTGAGGGAGGCAAAAGACATAACTGCCTATAGCGAGTGCCTCCCCCATAGTTGAAAGAGTGACAGGGCCAAAATCAAGGGACGTTCGAGCCAAAATGCCTGGACACACAGAGTTTGAAGCAATTTAAGTCATAGGAAGAGGGAAAGACTGATTCTGGGAGAGAGTTCCAGAGCTCAGATGTTGAGTAGAAGAAAGTTTGAGAGTAACGTTTCACTCTTGGGTTGGAGAGTTGCACAGAGTAGGGGTGGGATTGAGTTGCAAGACGGGTACCACGTGCCCTACGTAAAGGAGGTGGTATGCACTGGGATAGCTCTGAGGAACACTGATTATTATAGTAGCGATAGAATAGCGAGAGAGATGCAACATTGCGGCGGAGAGAGAGAGAGATTGCAGAGAGTTGGTGAGTGGACGGGAGTTAATGATACGAAAGGCCTTCCTTTCAACTTTGTCTAGGAGAGCGGTGTGAGAGGAACCTCCCCACACATGTGAACAATACTCAATACAAGGGCGCACTATGCCCCTGTACAGAGCAAGAAGCTGTGCAGGGGAAAAGAACCCCCTAAGGCGGTTGAGCACACCCAGCTTCTGGGAGGCTGCCTTAGCAAGACTGGTAATATGGTCCTTCCAAATGAGAGCAGAAGAAAAAGAGACACCAAGAATATTGAGAGAAGATGAAGGGTTGATTTTTGTATTGTTGAAGAATAAGGGATAGTCCGCTGGGAGATCCTGACGGGTAGATAGATGGAGAAATTGGGTTTTGGAAGCATTAAAGTTAACAAGGTTTTCTCTGCCCCAATTGGAAATAGTATTTAGATCAGAAT
Organism: Paralithodes platypus; assembly: GCA_032716605.1. Lineage (NCBI taxonomy): Eukaryota > Metazoa > Arthropoda > Malacostraca > Decapoda > Lithodidae > Paralithodes > Paralithodes platypus. Next base: position 24,586,943 of record CM064491.1, on the reverse strand, counting down.
TTAAGAGTTCTATGGCTTCATTACGTTTGTCGTTGAGGGATTGCTGGCTGGGGTGTTCTGAAAAACTAATGGAGTAGTGTAAGGTTGAGTCGTCTGCGTATGAATGGATGGGAATTAAGGTACAGTTAAGATCATTTATAAAAATTAGAAAGAGAATAGGAGATAGGACAGAGCCCTGAGGAACACCGGAGTTTATAGGGTGAGGAAGTGAACAATGGCCGTCCACAACCGCAGCTATGGAACGGCCGGAAAGGAAATTAGAGACAAAGGCACAGATGGAGGGATAGAAACCGAAGGAGGGTAGTTTAGAAATTAAAGATTTATGCCAGACTCTATCGAAGGCTTTCGATATGTCTAGTGCAATAGAAAAAGTCTCACCGAAGTCCCGAAAGGAGGATGACCAAGAGTTAGTAAGATATGAAAGAAGATCACCAGTAGAGCGACCCTTAAGGAAGCCATACTGGCGATCTGAGAGCAGATTATGAGAAGAGAAATGCTTAAGAAATTTGGAAGCAAGAATAGTTTCAAAAACTTTAGAAAGACAAGAGATAAGAGCAATTGGACGATAGTTGGAGGGTTGAGAGCGGTCACCCTTCTTTGGGACAGGTTGAATGTGAGCAAACTTCCAGCATGAAGGGAAGACGTTAGAGGATAGACAGACGAAAGAGTTTGCCTAGGCAGGGAGTCAGCACGGAAGCACAGTTTTTGAGAACAACAGGAGGAACACCGTCCGGACCGTACACCTTATTAGTGTTAAGCCCAGAGAGGGTAGAAAGTACATCTTTAGAAGAGATTAGGATATTAGGCATAAGTAAGAGAGAGGAGGGCGGAGAGGGAGGAATAGCACCGGAATCATCCAAGGTGGAGTTTCTAGCAAAAGTTTGAGCGAAGAGTTTAGCTTTGTCAGAGGAAGAAGTGATGGTTGTGCCATCAGAGTGGGAAAGGGGAGGGAAAGACGAGGAAGAGAAATTGTTGGAGAGGTTTTTGGCTAGATGCCAGAAAGCTTGGGAAGAGCTAAAGTTGGATAGTTCAGTGCATTTATTATTGATGAAAGAGTGTTTGGCAAGTCGAAGAACAGATTTGGCTTGATTCCGGGCAGAAACATATGAAGAATGAGAGTTTTGAGTTTTAAGGCGTCGGTACCGTTTGAATGCTTCCTCCTTATTGCGGACAGCAGTAGAACAGGCGTGAGTAAACCAAGATTTTTTAGCATTAGTCTGAGAGAAAGAGAATGGAATGTATGCTTCCATGCCCGATAGGATTACCTCGGTAATGCGTTCAGCACTCTCCGAGGGTCCTCGGCCATGGAAGCAGAAATCATTCCATGGGAAATCAAAGAAGTACTGCCGAAGAGCCTCCCAGTCGGCAGCGCCAAAGTGCCACAAGCGCCGCCGGCTAGGAGGATCGGGTGGCTGTACTGGAGAGATAGGACAGGTGACAGAGATAAGTTTATGGTCGGAGGAGCCCAAAGGAGAGAAAAGATCGACAGTATAAGAAGAAGGGTTAGAAGTTAGAAACAGGTCAAGAATGTTGGGCCGATCTCCGATGCGATCCGGGATACGGGTGGGTTGCTGAACTAACTGCTCTAGGTCATTTAGGATAGAAAAGACGTAGGCTTGTTCACCAGGTGGATCAGTAGTGTGAGAGGAGAGCCATTGGCGGTGGTGAACGTTGAAATCTCCTAAGATGGAGATTTCTGAGAAAGGAGAAATGGATAGAATGTGTTCCACTGTAGAGTTTAGATAGTCAAAGAATTTAGGAAAGTTGGTAGAGTTAGGGGAAAGATAGACAGCACAGAAATATTTAGTAAGAGAATGACAGGAAAGTTTGAGCCATAAAGTTGAGAATTCAGAGGAGTCGAAATCGGGAACACGAGAGCAAGTGAGTTTGTTGTGCACATATGCACAACATCTGCCTTTGGCTTTGAAACTAGGATAGAGAAAGTAGGAGGATACAGAGAAGGGGTTGCTGGATGTTGCTACAGACACCTGGGTTTCGGTGAGGAAGAGAAGATCAGGTTTGTAGGAGGAGAGATGGTGCTCAACAGAGTGAAAGTTAGAGGAAAGTCCGCGAATGTTGCAGAAATGAATAGAAAGAGTAACAGGCCGAGGTCCAGGTAATTGTGTGGGGTCGTCAGGGGATGGTCGGTCGGGTGAGGGGGCATTTATGGTCCCCCCCCCTGGGGACTCCGAGGCTGGGCTAAAATTCATCATTTTGTGTTTTTTAAATTTTGGTGTGGAGGAATGAAGTGTGGTGTGCATGTTTAGTGTAGTGAAGTGGATAGGAGGAGGAGGTGTTTGTGAGAGCTAGCTGGATTGCTCTCAGTGTAAATGAGGCACAAAGAAAATCAGTAAGAGAGGCCAAGCAAATGAAACAGGAGTTCCAGCGACTCTTTATCACATGCCTATAACCTCACCTGGGTCTAGCCCTGATCGATTGGTGCCTACAATCTCCCCACAATCCTATGGTAGTAGTAGTATTGTGATGATTGGCAGCCGCAGTTTTGGACCTGGGGAGCTGAAACTTTGCATGTTGGTATCAATTGACCTGGGTCAGGTCATAGAGGGGGCGAGGCCATGATCGGAGGTCGTTTCGAGGGCGAAATTGCAAAAAAAAAAAAAAAAAAAATAAAATTGCCGTTTGGGGCAGAAGGAGGCCTCCGATCGAAAAGGTGTATGGACCGAAAGTTGTTCGCAGCCTCCCAAATTGGGGGTACGGATGAGGTCAGATCCAAAATCGGAGGTCATTTAGCGGCCGAAATCGAGGTCGCCATTTAATGAGGCACAGGGAGGTCGAGGCCGGTGATTATGGTAGTAGTAGTATTGTGATGATTGTGGTAGTAGTGATTGATGATGGTGATTATGGTAGTAGTAGTGGTGGTAGTAGTGATGGTGATTATGGTGGTACAGTATTATTACCTGGGCAACGCCGGGTACCCCTGCTAGTTATTATTATTATTATTGTTATTATTATTATTATTATTACTTAGATACAAATGCCATAGCCAAGATTTAACTGATATATTCATATAAATGTATGTTAATATATATTGTCTTGGTATTTATTACTTTACTTTTTCATCTCACAATTATGTTAACATTATTATGTATAGAGGAAACATATGCTTCTATCAAGAAAACAATCCATGCGCGTACTGTAGCTTTAAAGTGAACCCTACGAATCACACAACATGCTTCAGACTGAAGTTGTATTCATGGGTATTGCTTTACCTCCGTAGGAATGAAACTTCTCTAACAGTAAGGATAATGAAAATATTTAAATTGATTTACTAATTACCCTAAATGAAAGATATATTTCAGAAAGTTACCAATGACATATATGACTATGATTAGTTATTCACACACACACACACACACACACCCACAAATGTTTTTAATGAAGTTCTATCGTATTCCTATTCAATATTTCCTTTCCAATACCTCCCTTTCACTCTATCTCACTCCCTCTTTGCCTCTCACCACCACAACCACATCTCACATCTCCCTGTTTCTCTGCCTCCCAGTCTGTTACCCCCCTACAAACACTCATACACACTATCCTTCTCTCTCTCTCTCTCTGTGAGTGTGTGTGTGTTCCAATCTGCCATATCTATACTGATCTCTTTTGAAGCCTTCCCTGAACTTCAATTTTGCTAATAATAGAAAGTGCACTACCTAATAACTAATGGTTCACACCGGTAGTTATACTTATTCATGCTAAAGAAAATATTTCATATGTTTGTTCTCAATAGTATGGAATAAAGAATTTTAAATAATGCGAAATGATGCGAACAAATATCAAATAACTACAAGGCAGTATCCAACAAAGATAACTACAAGGCAGTATCCAACAAAGATAACTACAAGGCAGTATCCAACAAAGATAACTACAAGGCAGTATCCAACAAAGATAACTACAAGGCAGTATCCAACAAAGATAACTACAAGGCAGTATCCAACAAAGATAACTACAAGGCAGTATCCAACAAAGATAACTACAAGGCAGTATCCAACAAAGATAACTACAAGGCAGTATCCAACAAAGATAACTACAAGGCAGTATCCAACAAAGATAACTACAAGGCAGTATCCAACAAAGATAGCTTCCTGGATTGCTTCACACAAATGCTTCACAGCGTCTTCGTGTGTGCGTTGCCCTCTCCCCTCAACCCCATCCCTAACCATCACTGTGGGCCGCCGTCCAGTAAGAGTATTGGCTTCACCTCTTGCCAGAGAGGAGTGGGTATTTAGTTTGTTCCCTACGTTTCCATCAAGCTTAAAATTACACCCCCTAGACCCCCTTTTAAGATAATGTTACGCTGGCCAGCTTGCCAGAATGCACTCGTAACTCGCTAGCGCTCGCCAGGGCAGTGAAATGGGCTACAATAATCGTAGAACGATGTTCTTTCTTTCATAGAGTTCATGTTGTCACAGACAGATCAGTGGTGGTTTTTATTCTTGTCTGTGACACTTGGAAGTATTTTATATCATTGATAGAATATAAGATGCATTGTGTGAAGTTTTAAGGAGAAAGAGCGCGAGCAGTGAGGTGGTAATATGTGCGTGTGTATGTACGTGTGCCTCCCTCGCTCGGAGGAGTTTCCCACGCTCGTGATTGGCCGGCGGGCCTGACGCGTCATATGACGCCTGCTCATCATGACGTAGTCGTCTGTGATTGGGTGCTGCTGCCTTTGTTAGTGCTGGGGGGCTTCTGCCCGCGTTTCTCCTGCAGAGCTTGGCATAGCGTGCTTGGTCCTACATGTCCTTTGCAATCTGTCCCCCCATATAACCCCCTATAGGCCTACTACTATTTCTCTCTCTGAACTTCTTCTTTTTCATACTTCTCATCTTTATTCAATTACTTATCCCTTCTGGTTCTGCATACGACTTCCATAGTCGGCCAGTCGTATTACCAGCACCAGTTCTCCATATATGTTTGCACTAGCTTTAGGGATTATTAGAGTCATAGTCAAATGGTATCATAGTATTGGGGTGCTTCTAATTATTGAGCTGTTCTTTCCTATTATTTAATGCTAGACAGTGGAAGGTATCTTTGGTCATTGTCTGAGTTATGTATGTGGCAAGTCAGAGCCTGTACAACATCGACGAAGCTAGGTAGCCTGTAACCCTTGTGCATATTTTCCTTTGCGAGTGTAGCAGTATACAGGTGAAGGGCTTTTGCCTACACTTACCTGTATGCTTGCTACCTCATTTTGTTGACCTTTGTGGAGCGCCAGGGTAAGACCAGATACTTGAGATCTGGACTTACCAAGAGAGCCTCCAAGTCACTTAAAGTAACATAAGGGAATTCTGTTCAAGGGGAGACAGTAGGCTACGAGCATGCTTGTGCTCTGCCTAGTTTCCTAGTACCTTTTTTGCCACTGCTAGACATTATTAGTGAGAAAGACGGCATTGTGTTTATTAACTTTAATTGTGTATGCTTTAGGAATTATTCACGCCTTATTTTAGCCTAGGTTGATGCATAGTGCACAACCCAGTTTGGCTGTTACGTTGGCTAAGGAAGTACTGTTTTGAGTGGCGATTATTAGTGCTGTCACAGAGTTGTTGCACTCCCTTGTTTCATATATATGTATCCTACTTTTTGGTGTATTTAAGTTACACGCTTTGATGTCCTGCCCCTGCATTATTTCTGTTCTATATTAACGAGCATCTTAGAGCATCAGACATTTTCAGAAGATTCAATACCTGATTGCTGTAGGACTAGACTTCCAGTGTTTTCATAGAGCATTGTAGAGCTTAGTGGTGAGTACAGACTCACACTAAAGTTAACGTAAGCATATACTTCTTTATTAAATCTTGTTATAGTTTATTCAAGCATTGTTATTACTTAAGAGCATTTTATTAACGTAAAGTACTCCTGTTGTGAGTAGGCTTTGCCGTCATCGGCAAGCCTTTGTAGAAGTGCACTAAAACCCAGTTAATTGATACCCCGTTATCCAGTAGATTAACTCTGGAGGGTTTTAAGTGTTTTGTTCACCGGCGTAATAGTTCGAGGGCTTGGAATTAGCGTACCGTTGTTGCAGATATAGCATATCATCTAGTCCATTCTTAAGTGCCCTTGTTTATTTCGTAGTGCCGGACGTAACAAATGGCGACCTTAGACCAGTATATAGTGAACTGAATATTGCAGTTTTTTTTTGGAGAAATCTTATTGCCATTTGGGGTGAATTTATTTCTCGCAGTGTTGGCAGTGGACATTGTTTTGAGGATATATAGAACTTGTTGGAGTTATTGGTGACCTAGTATTGCACTCAAGAACATCTTCGAATATTTTTTGGTGAATAAAGCTACGCGAAAGTTTGGCTATTTTTTGTCTTGACTTGAGATTTTTGTTGTTGACTCCATCATGTCACTGGACGGGTCTGAGCATAGTGAGGGCACAGTGCGAGAGGCAGGCGAGGAGGTGGAGAAGGTGGAGTTGTTTAATGGCGTTCGGGTGGTGAACAATGAGGAGGATGCTCGGATTTTTTTGGAGGAGCCTGTGTCGGCGGACCGTGTGTCGGGGCTAGACCAGTACGGACTGCAGTGTGTGGCCACGGTCTTAGGTTTTTCCGGTACTAGCGGTTTGTTGAGAAGTGAGCTGGTTACCTGGGTGCTGGTGGGGTGCATGGGGGTTCGGGTGGAGCGGGAGCTGGGGCACCTTTGTCCCAGCCCCCATTCCACTCAACTCCTATCATGGCGCCCCCTCGGGTTCCGGGGCCGAGTACGTTCCCGCAGGCCGATGCCCGCTGGCGGTTGGGTATGCCTCTAAGTGACTCACGGGGTGGGTCCCCGGTAGTAGCACCCCCTCCTCAGGGTTTGTCTTCCGAGATGTTGTTTCAGCTCGAGCTCGCCAAACTTAAGCAGCAGAAGATCGATCAGCGAATGCATGAGGCTGAGCTCGAGCAGCGGAACTATGACGCTGAGCTCGAGCAGCGAGAGGCTGAGCTCAAGTTTGAGTCTGAAAGGTATTGTGCCGATGTTGACCTAGAGAAAACTCGTGTAGAGGTGACGAGGAACCAGGTCGTCCAGGGGGGGTCGAGCCCATGACCAGTCCCTGTCGCATCTACTAAAGTTGGTTCCAGTGTTTGATGAGTTAGGAGTTACATAATTTTTCTCTGCGTTTTGAGAAAAAATGCCGGGAGCACCAATGGCCCGAGGAGAAGTGGGCAGCCCTTGTTTCTTCACGATTGACAGGGAAAGCACTCAAGGCGTACGATGCTTTGCCCCTAGATTCCTGTGTGAATTACGAGTTGTTGAAAGAGGCTGTCCTGAGGGCGTATGAGCTACAGCCAGAGACCTATAGGCTGAAGTTTAGGGCGGTTCCAAAAAGAAAGGAGAGTACTTTCCAGGAACACGCTAGAGAGCTGTCAGATGCATTTGAAAATTGGTTGAGGTCGGAGAAGGCAACTACTTTTGATGCAGTTAAGCAATTAGTGTTGTTAGAGCAATTTTTTAAGTGTACTGGCAGTGACTTGACTCTTAACCTGAAAGAAAAGCAACCAAAAACTCTGCAGAAGGCGGCTGAGCTGGCTGACCTTAGGGTGTCATTGATTCGTGGGTGCGGGTCTGCACAGAGAGCTGAGGCAGGTAACCAGGGGCGTACCACTCCACCCCCCCGAATTAATGACCCAACTAATTATCCATTTAAGAGTACTGTTGCCAATTATGAACCCAAGTCGAAACCCTTCCCGTTAAAGAAAGGCCAGGGCCCTTCCTCACCTCAGACGAAGTCCAAGAGCGAAGTGGAGTGTTTCAAGTGTCATGAGAAGGGGCATATTGCGCGCTCATGTCCGAGCGCACCGCCTACAGCAGTGGTGTCACTAGTGAGCAACATCGGCGTTTCTTTGAGGTCTTCCGCGTTTGCCCGGGGTAAACAGTCGGTTGCTAAGTCATCGCCGGTGCAGAAGCAGCAGGAGGGCTCGTCACCCATGTGATGTCTTTTGTGGTCATAGGGGGCACGGCACTGTGAGGTAGGCTGGTGTGGAGCATAGGCTTGAGTTGCTGCGTGATACGGGCGCTTCCCAGACACTTGTCAAGAATTTCACTGGCAAGCCTATTAACGCGGCTCGGGTTGTGGTGGTTCAAGGCATCAATGCTACGCGGTCTTACCCGCTGGTCAGAGTGGAGCTTGAGGTGGACGGTGTGACACGGGAGTTGGATGTGGGTGTGGTGGAGAAATTGCCAGTTGAGGGGGTCGACCTCCTTCTCGGCAATGACTTTGCGGTGCCCACTTCCGAGGTTCCACCCTTAGTCGTTGCCGAGAGGGCGGCCGACACGAGTAGGGAGGGGCAAGAGGGGCTCGAGAGATCTCAGTCCGCTCAGGTGTCACAGCCTAGTACCCAAGTTGTAGACCAGCGGAGGAAGGGTCGGAAGGAGAAAGTCGAGGCTGGTGGTCGGGTTGAGAGTTTGGACCCAGCGACACTCCTTGGTGACTCGGTACTTGCACCCATTACAAGCTCCGGAGTGGCCCCAGAACCTGTCCCCCCTAGTGACATGGTAGGGCGTGATGGCACTCTGCGACAGAGTAGTTCCCAGAGGCAACTAGAAGATCTTAGTCTTGAGAGTTGTGGGAACGGGGCTATTGAACTCGAGGACGGGGAAGCATGTCAGGTGAACCTATTAGAGGAGTTTGTGAGGCAACCACCTGAGCAGCCTACTATCCTTGTGTTGGTCTGCAGTGGCCAAGGTGGAGAAGGAGAGGGGGGTAGTGGGGCACAGGTGGAGGAGAGTTGGGATTGTCATGTCTCGGCAGAGCAGTGGGCGGGGGACACGAGTCAGGTGGCTGTGGAAGCGCTTGAGCACCTGCCTGAGCAGCAGTGTGCAGTGCTCCAGCACCTGCTCGGTTCATACCCCACTGTTTGTGCCGAGTACCCAGGCCTCACAACTCATGCGGTGCACGAGGTTCCGCTGGCAGGTCACTTGAGTGTTAGTAAACCGTTGGCCTCGTTGTTTCAGTGGTTCAAGGTGGGCGACGAGGCTTTGGCATGGTTGTCAGGTCAGGGTCGACCCATGGCTGCTAAGAGTGGTGGTCAGAATCAGGACATTGAGCAGATTGGTGAGGTTGGCTGTGGAGTGGATGCGCCCGGCCGTCGCATAGCCTCCTAATGCTGCCCTAGTAAAATGCAACAGCCCTACCATAGACCGACTGTATCTGGCCATGTCGCTGAAGGCGGTGATGCTGCGCAGGCAGATGTAGTCGCAAGGAATGCGGGGGTGCGCATGTACGGTATCGGCGGGGAAGCATTAGCACTTATGAGCTGTGGGAGTGACTGCCCAGGTGGTACAGATTGTCCCTCTCATGACCTGGGGGTTCTAGCGACAAAGGTGGAGAAGGAGGGAGACTATAGTGTAGAAACTATGGTCCCGGCTGGGTTGTGGGAGGGCACTAGGCATGTTGTTCTTCGAGATAAGTTGCAACCTCTTTTTCCTGAGCGCCAAGAGAAGCTATTTACTAGGCTGTGGCAGTACGTCCGCATGTTTGTTGCTTCTCCAGGCCTGATGTACGGGGTAGAATCCGACATGGAGGCTGGAGACAGTGCAAGGCTCAAGTTGGCTCCCTACCGTATAAATCCTGCTCGACAGCCTGTCGTAAAAGTAGAGCTCGACTACATGTTGGAAAAGGGTCTGAGGGATAAGGGATATCGTGAGTGGTCGTTGCCAGTAACTTTGCAACCTGAGTTAAGTGGCAAGATCCGTGTTTGTGTTGATTGCAAGAGTGTGGAAGCATTATCCCTGACAGACGCCTATCCATTACCCAGAGTTGACGACCCCATAGACCGCATCGGGGCTGCCTCGTTTATCACTAAGGTGGAAATAGTGAAAGGTTATTGGCAGGCCCCGTTGCCGGAGAGAGCGAAGAGAAGTGCCAGTCTTGTGATGGACTGGGCAGTTTATCAGTGTCAGGTGTTGTTTTGCTGCCGGAACACAAGTTGGATGTGTGGCATGTTAAGGGCACTGATAATGTTTTGGCTGATTGTTTGTCACGGGAGGGTATGTTTGAAGGAGAACCCTCGCCGTTCAGTCAGTGTTTGTTTGAGAGTGGAGAAAAATTAGGCTTGCCCCTGTAGTGCAATGCCGCCAAAAACACTATTAAAAATATAAAAACCTCACATAAAAACTCTTTCTTTTTGATAGTATATAAGTGCAGTATATCACAGCAAGAATCTAAGACACTCTGAGTTGTTGTCTTAGTAGGCTAGGCTTGGTGAAGCTTGCTCGTTGAGCGTGATATAATTATTATGATGCTATTATTTTGGGGAAGTGTTGTGCAGATTTTTTTTATAATGCAGTGTTTTATGTTTGTGATCGTGCCTTGTTTTCACAACTTGGGAGAGTAGCTGGGTGATGCGGGGTTGGTGGGCATTCTGTCTGGTCAGATGTGGAGTTCACCTGAGGCTGAAACGTCCCACATCTTGGGCGGGGTGTTACGCTGGCCAGCTTGCCAGAATGCACTCGTAACTCGCTAGCGCTCGCCAGGGCAGTGAAATGGGCTACAATAATCGTAGAGAACGATGTTCTTTCTTTCATAGAGTTCATGTTGTCACAGACAGATCAGTGGTGGTCTTTATTCTTGTCTGTGACACTTGGAAGTATTTTATATCATTGATAGAATATAAGATGCATTGTGTGAAGTTTTAAGGAGAAAGAGCGCGAGCAGTGAGGTGGTAATATGTGCGTGTGTATGTACGTGTGCCTCCCTCGCTCGGAGGAGTTTCCCACGCTCATGATTGGCCGGCGGGCCTGACGCGTCATATGACGCCTGCTCCTCATGACGTAGTCGTCTGTGATTGGGTGCTGCTGCCTTTGTTAGTGCTGGGGGGCTCCTGCCCGCGTTTCTCCTGCAGAGCTTGGCATAGCGTGCTTGGTCCTACATGTCCTTTGCAATCTGTCCCCCCATATAACCCCCTATACTACTACTATTTCTCTCTCTGAACTTCTTCTTTTTCATACTTCTCATCTTTATTCAATTACTTATCCCTTCTGGTTCTGCATACGACTTCCATAGTCGGCCAGTCGTATTACCAGCACCAGTTCTCCATATATGTTTGCACTAGCTTTAGGGATTATTAGAGTCATAGTCAAATGGTATCATAGTGTTGGGGTGCTTCTAATTATTGAGCTGTTCTTTCCTATTATTTAATGCTAGACAGTGGAAGGTATCTTTGGTCATTGTCTGAGTTATGTATGTGGCAAGTCAGAGCCTGTACAACATCGACGAAGCTAGGTAGCCTGTAACCCTTGTGCATATTTTCCTTTGCGAGTGTAGCAGTATACAGGTGAAGGGCTTTTGCCTACACTTACCTGTATGCTTGCTACCTCATTTTGTTGACCTTTGTGGAGCGCCAGGGTAAGACCAGATACTTGAGATCTGGACTTACCAAGAGAGCCTCCAAGTCACTTAACGTAACATAAGGGAAATCTGTTCAAGGGGAGACAGTAGGCTACGAGCATGCTTGCGCTCTGCCTAGTTTCCTAGTACCTTTTTTGCCACTGCTAGACTTTATTAGTGAGAAAGACAGCATTGTGTTTATTAACTTTAATTGTGTATGCTTTAGGAATTATTCACGCCTTATTTTAGCCTAGGTTGATGCATAGTGCACAACCCAGTTTGGCTGTTACGTTGGCTAAGGAAGTACTGTTTTGAGTGGCGATTATTAGTGCTGTCACAGAGTTGTTGCACTCCCTTGTTTCATATATAATTATGTATCCTACTTTTGGTGTATTTAAGATACACGCTTTGGTGTCCTGCCCCTGCATTATTTCTGTTCTATATTAACGAGCATCTTAGAGCATCAGACATTTTCAGAAGATTCTTTATCTGATTGCTGTAGGACTAGACTTCCAGTGTTTTCATAGAGCATTGTAGAGTTTAGTGTTGAGTACAGACTCACACTAAAGTTAACGTAAGCATATACTCCTTTATTAAATCTTGTTATAGTTTATTCAAGCATTGTTATTACTTAAGAAGTACTCCTGTTGTGAGTAGGCTTTGCCGTCATCGGAAAGCCTTTGTAGAAGTGCACTAAAACCCAGTTAATTGATACCCCGTTATCCAGTAGATTAACTCTGGAGGGTTTTAAGTGTTTTGTTCACCGGCGTAATAGTTCGAGGGTTTGGAATTAGCGTACCGTTGTTGCAGATATAGCCTATCATCTAGTCCATTCTTAAGTGCCCTTGTTTATTTCGTAGTGCCGGTCGTAACAAATGGCGACCTTAGACCAGTATATAGTGAACTGAATATTGCAGTTTTTTTTTTGGAGAAATCTTATTGCCATTTGGGGTGAATTTATTTCTCGCAGTGTTGGCAGTGGACATTGTTTTGAGGATATATAGAACTTGTTGGAGTTATTGGTGACCTAGTATTGCACTCAAGAACATCTTCGAATATTTTTTGGTGAATAAAGCTACGCGAAAGTTTGGCTATTTTTTGTCTTGACTTGAGATTTTTGTTGTTGACTCCATCATGTCACTGGACGGGTCTGAGCATAGTGAGGGCACAGTGCGAGAGGCAGGCGAGGAGGTGGAGAAGGTGGAGTTGTTTAATGGCGTTCGGGTGGTGAACAATGAGGAGGATGCTCGGATTTTTTTGGAGGAGCCTGTGTCGGCGGACCGTGTGTCGGGGCTAGACCAGTACGGACTGCAGTGTGTGGCCACGGTCTTAGGTTTTTCCGGTACTAGCGGTTTGTTGAGAAGTGAGCTGGTTACCTGGGTGCTGGGTGGGGTGCATGGGGGTTCGGGTGGAGCGGGAGCTGGGGCACCTTTGTCCCAGCCCCCATTCCACTCAACTCCTATCATGGCGCCCCCTCGGGTTCCGGGGCCGAGTACGTTCCCGCAGGCCGATGCCCGCTGGCGGTTGGGTATGCCTCTAAGTGACTCACGGGGTGGGTCCCCGGTAGTAGCACCCCCTCCTCAGGGTTTGTCTCCCGAGATGTTGCTTCAGCTCGAGCTCGCCAAACTTAAGCAGCAGTCTGAGTTCGAGCAGCGAAAGCATGAGGCTGAGCTCGAGCAGCGGAAGTATGAGGCTGAGCTCGAGCAGCGGAAGCATGAGTCTGAGCTCAAGTATAGGTATCAGGCTGAGTCTGCAAGGTATTGTGCCGATATTGACCTAGAGAAAACTCGTGTAGAGGTGACGAGGAACCAGGTCGTCCAGGGGGGGTCGAGCCCATGACCAGTCCCTGTCGCATCTACTAAAGTTGGTTCCAGTGTTTGATGAGTTAGGAGTTACAGAATTCTTTCTGCGTTTTGAGAAAAAATGCCGGGAGCACCAATGGCCCGAGGAGAAGTGGGCAGCCCTTGTTTCTTCACGATTGACAGGGAAAGCACTCCAGGCGTACGATGCTTTGCCCCTAGATTCCTGTGTGAATTATGAGTTGTTGAAAGAGGCTGTCCTGAGGGCGTATGAACTACAGCCAGAGACCTATAGGCTGAAGTTTAGGGCGGTTCCAAAAAGAAAGGAGAGTACTTTCCAGGAACACGCTAGAGAGCTGTCAGATGCATTTGAAAATTGGTTGAGGTCGGAGAAGGCAACTACTTTTGATGCAGTGAAGCAATTAGTGTTGTTAGAGCAATTTTTTAAATGTACTGGCAGTGACTTGACTCTTAACCTGAAAGAAAAGCAACCAAAAACTCTGCAGAAGGCGGCTGAGCTGGCTGACCTTAGGGTGTCATTGATTCGTGGGTGCGGGTCTACACAGAGAGCTGAGGCAGGTAACCAGGGGCGTACCACTCCACCCCCCCGAATTAATGACCCAACTAATTATCCATTTAAGAGTACTGTTGCCAATTATGAACCCAAGTCGAAACCCTTCCCGTTAAAGAAAGGCCAGGGCCCTTCCTCACCTCAGACGAAGTCCAAGAGCGAAGTGGAGTGTTTCAGGTGTCATGAGAAGGGGCATATTGCGCGCTCATGTCCAAGCGCACCGCCTACAGCAGTGGTGTCACTAGTGAGCAACATCGGTGTTTCTTTGAGGTCTTCCGCGTTTTCCCGGGGTAAACAGTCGGTTGCGAAGTCATCGCCGGTGCAGAAGCAGCAGGAGGGCTCGTCACCCATGTGATGTCTTTTGTGGTCATAGGGGGCACGGCACTGTGAGGTAGGCTGGTGTGGAGCATAGGCTTGAGTTGCTGCGTGATACGGGCGCTTCCCAGACACTTGTCAAGAATTTCACTGGCAAGCCTATTAACGCGGCTCGGGTTGTGGTGGTTCAAGGCATCAATGCTACGCGGTCTTACCCGCTGGTCAGAGTAGAGCTTGCGGTGGACGGTGTGACACGAGAGTTGGATGTGGGGGTGGTGGAGAAATTGCCAGTTGAGGGAGCCGACCTCCTTCTCGGCAATGACTTTGCGGTGCCCACTTCCGAGGTTCCACCCTTAGTCGTTGCCGAGAGGGCGGCCGACACGAGTAGGGAGGGGCAAGAGGGGCTCGAGAGATCTCAGTCCGCTCAGGTGTCACAGCCTAGTACCCAAGTTGCAGCCCAGCGGAAGAAGGGTCGGAAGGAGAAAGTCGAGGCTGGTGGTCGGGTTGAGAGTTTGGACCCAGCGACACTCCTTGGTGACTCGGTACTTGCACCCATTACAAGCTCCGGAGTGGCCCCAGAACCTGTCCCCCCTAGTGACATGGTAGGGCGTGATGGCACTCTGCGACAGAGTAGTTCCCAGAGGCAACTAGAAGATCTTAGTCTTGAGAGTTGTGGGAACGGGGCTATTGAACTCGAGGACGGGGAAGCATGTCAGGTGAACCTATTAGAGGAGTTTGTGAGGCAACCACCTGAGCAGCCTACTATCCTTGTGTTGGTCTGCAGCGGCCAAGGTGGAGAAGGAGAGGGGGGTAGTGGGGCACAGGTGGAGGAGAGTTGGGATTGTCATGTCTCGGCAGAGCAGTGGGCGGGGGACACGAGTCAGGTGGCTGTGGAAGCACTTGAGCACCTGCCTGAGAAGCAGTGTGCAGTGCTCCAGCACCTGCTCGGACCATACCCCACTGTTTGTGCCGAGTACCCAGGCCTCACAACTCATGCGGTGCACGAGGTTCCGCTGGCAGGTCACTTGAGTGTTAGTAAACCGTTGGCCTCGTTGTTTCAGTGGTTCAAGGTGGGCGACGAGGCTTTGGCAAGGTTGTCAGGTCAGGGTCGACCCATGGCTGCTAAGAGTGGTGGTCAGAATCAGGATATTGAGCAGATTGGTGAGGTTGGCTGTGGAGTGGATGCGCCCGGCCGTCGCATAGCCTCCCAATGCTGCCCTAGTAAAATGCAACAGCCTTACCATAGACCGACTGTAACTGGCCATGTCGCTGAAGGCGGTGATGCTGCGCAGGCAGATGTAGTCGCAAGGAATGCGGGGGTGCGCATGTACGGTATCGGCGGGGAAGCATTAGCACTTATTAGCTGTGGGAGTGACTGCACAGGTGGTATAGATTGTCCCTCTCATGACCTGGCTATTCTAGCGACAAAGGTGGAGAAGGAGGGAGACTATAGTGTAGAAACTATGGTCCCGGCTGGGTTGTGGGAGGGCACTAGGCATGTTGTTCTTCGAGATAAGTTGCAACCTCTTATTCCTAAGCGCCAAGAGAAGATGTTTACTAGGCTGTGGCAGTACGTCCGCATGTTTGTTGATTCTCCAGGCCTGATGTACGGGGTAGAATCCGACATGGAGGCTGGAGACAGTGCAAGGCTCAAATTGGCTCCCTACCGTATAAATCCTGCTCGACAGCCTGTCGTAAAAGTAGAGCTCGACTACATGTTGGAAAAGGGTCTGAGGGATAAGGGATATCGTGAGTGGTCGTTGCCAGTAACTTTGCAACCTGAGTTAAGTGGCAAGATCCGTGTTTGTGTTGATTGCAAGAGTGTGGAAGCATTATCCCTGACAGACGCCTATCCATTACCCAGAGTTGACGACCCCATAGACCGCATCGGGGCTGCCTCATTTATCACTAAGGTGGAAATGGTGAAAGGTTATTGGCAGGCCCCGTTGCCGGAAAGAGCGAAGAGAAGTGCCAGTCTTGTGATGGACTGGGCAGTTTATCAGTGTCAGGTGTTGTTTTGCTGCCGGAACACAAGTTGGATGTGTGGCATGTTAAGGGGACTGATAATGTTTTGGCTGATTGTTTGTCACGGGAGGGTATGTTTGAAGGAGGACCCTCGCCGTTCAGTCAGTGTTTGTTTGAGAGTGCAGAAAAATTAGGCTTGCCCCTGTAGTGCAATGCCTCCAAAAACACTATTAAAAATATAAAAACCTCACATAAAAACTCTTTCTTTTTGATAGTATATAAGTGCAGTATATCACAGCAAGAATCTAAGACACTCTGAGTTGTTGTCTTAGTAGGCTAGGCTTGGTGAAGCTTGCTCGTTGAGTGTGATATAATTATTATGATGCTATTATTTTGGGGAAGTGTTGTGCAGATTTTTTTTATAATGCAGTGTTTTATGTTTGTGATCGTGCCTTGTTTTCACAACTTGGGTGAGTAGCTGGGTGATGCAGGGTTGGTGGGCATTCTGTCTGGTCAGATGTGGAGTTCACCTGAGGCTGAAACGTCCCACATCTTGGGCGGGGTGTTACGCTGGCCAGATTGCCAGAATGCACTCGTAACTCGCTAGCGCTCGCCAGGGCAGTGAAATGGGCTACAATAATCGTAGAACGATGTTCTTTCTTTCATAGAGTTTATGTTGTCACAGACAGATCAGTGGTGGTCTTTATTCTTGTCTGTGACACTTGGAAGTATTTTATATCATTGATAGAATATAAGATGCATTGTGTGAAGTTTTAAGGAAAAAGAGCGCGAGCAGTGAGGTGGTAATATGTGCGTGTGTATGTACGTGTGCCTCCCTCGCTCGGAGGAGTTTCCCACGCTCGTGATTGGCCGGCGGGCCTGACGCGTCATATGACGCCTGCTCCGCACGACGTAGTCGTCTGTGATTGGGTGCTGCTGCCTTTGTTAGTGCTGGGGGGCTCCTGCCCGCGTTTCTCCTGCAGAGCTTGGCATAGCGTGCTTGGTCCTACATGTCCTTTGCAATCTGTCCCCCCATATAACCCCCTATAGGCCTACTACTATTTCTCTCTCTGAACTTCTTCTTTTTCATACTTCTCATCTTTATTCAATTACTTATCCCTTCTGGTTCTGCATACGACTTCCATAGTCGGCCAGTCGTATTACCAGCACCAGTTCTCCATATATGTTTGCACTAGCTTTAGGGATTATTAGAGTCATAGTCAAATGGTATCATAGTGTTTGGTTGCTTCTAATTATTGAGCTGTTTATTTAATGTTAGACAGTGGAAGGTATCTTTGGTCATTGTCTGAGTTATGTATGTGGCAAGTCAGAGCCTGTACAACATCGACGAAGCTAGGTAGCCTGTAACCCTTGTGCATATTTTCCTTTGCGAGTGTAGCAGTATACAGGAGAAGGGCTTTTGCCTACACTTACCTGTATTCTTGCTACCTCATTTTGTTGACCTTTGTGGAGCGCCAGGGTAAGACCAGATACTTGAGATCTGGACTTACCAAGAGAGCCTCCAAGTCACTTAACGTAATATAAGGGAATTCTGTTCAAGGGGAGACAATAGGCTAGGAGCATGCTTGCGCTCTGCCTAGTTTCCTAGTACCTTTTTTGCCACTGCTAGACATTATTAGTGAGAAAGACGGCATTGTGTTTATTAACTTTAATTGTGTATGCTTTAGGAATTATTCACGCCTTATTTTAGCCTAGGTTGATGCATAGGCAAACTCTTTCGTCTCTGTCTATCCTCTAACGTCTTCCCTTCATGCTGGAAGTTTGCTCACATTCAACCTGTCCCAAAGAAGGGTGACCGCTCTCAACCCTCCAACTATCGTCCAATTGCTCTCATTTCTTGTCTTTCTAAAGTTTTTGAAACTATTCTTGCTTCCAAATTTCTTAAGCATTTCTCTTCTCATAATCTGCTCTCAGATCGCCAGTATGGCTTCCTTAAGGGTCGCTCTACTGGTGATCTTCTTTCATATCTTACTAACTCTTGGTCATCCTCCTTTCGGGACTTCGGTGAAACTTTTTCTATTGCACTAGACATATCGAAAGCCTTCGATAGAGTCTGGCATAAATCTTTAATTTCTAAACTACCCTCCTTCGGTTTCTATCCCTCCATCTGTTCCTTTGTCTCTAATTTCCTTTCCGGCCGTTCCATAGCCGCGGTTGTGGACGGCCATTGTTCACTTCCTCACCCTATAAACTCCGGTGTTCCTCAGGGCTCTGTCAAATCTCCTATTCTCTTTCTAATTTTTATAAATGATCTCCTTAACTGTACCTTAATTCCCATCCATTCATACGCAGACGACTCAACCTTACACTACTCCATTACTTTTTCAGAACGCCCCAGCCAGCAATCCCTCAACGACAAACGTAATGAAGCCATACAACTCTTAAATTCTGATCTAAATACTATTTCCAATTGGGGCTGAGAAAACCTTGTTAACTTTAATGCTTCCAAAACCCAATTTCTCCATCTATCTACCCGTCAGGATCTCCCAGCGGACTATCCCTTATTCTTCAACAATACAAAAATCAACCCTTCATCTTCTCTCAATATTCTTGGTGTCTCTTTTTCTTCTTCTCTCTTTTGGAAGGACCATATTACCAGTCTTGCTAAGGCAGCCTCCCAGAAGCTGGTGTGCTCAACCGCCTTAGGGGTTCTTTTCCCTGCACAGCTTCTGGCTCTGTACAGGGGCATAGTGCGCCCTTGTATTGAGTATTGTTCACATATGTGGGGAGGTTCCTCTCACACCGCTCTCCTAGACAAGGTTGAAAGGAGGCCTTTCGTATCATTAACTCCCGTCCACTCATCAACTCTCTGCAATCTCTCTCTCTCCGCCGCAATGTTGCATCTCTCTCGCTATTCTATCGCTACTATAATAATCAGTGTTCCTCAGAGCTATCCCAGTGCATACCACCTCCTTTACGTAGGGCACGTGGTACCCGTCTTGCAACTCAATCCCACCCCTACTCTGTGCTCTCCAACCCAAGAGTGAAACGTTACTCTCAAACTTTCTTCTACTCAACAGCTGAGCTCTGGAACTCTCTCCCAGAATCAGTGTTTCCCGCTTCCTATGACTTAAATTGCTTCAAACTCCGTGTGTCCAGGCATTTTGGCTCGAACGTCCCTTGATTTTGGCCCTGTCACGCTTTCAACTATGGGGGAGGCACTCGCTATAGGCAGTTATGCCTTTTGCCTCCCTCAATCACATAGAAAAAAAAAAAAAAAATAGTGCACAACCCAGTTTGGCTGTTACGTTGGCTAAGGAAGTACTGTTTTGAGTGGCGATTATTAGTGCTGTCACAGAGTTGTTGCACTCCCTTGTTATATATAATTATGTATCCTACTTTTTGGTGTATTTAAGATACACGCTTTGGTGTCCTGCCCCTGCATTATTTCTGTTCTATATTAACGAGCATCTTAGAGCATCAGACGTTTTCAGAAGATTCAATACCTGATTGCTGTAGGACTAGACTTCCAGTGTTTTCATAGAGCATTGTAGAGCTTAGTGGTGAGTACAGACTCACACTAAAGTTAACGTAAGCATATACTCCTTTATTAAATCTTGTTATAGTTTATTCAAGCATTGTTATTACTTAAGAGCATTTTATTAACGTAAAGTACTCCTGTTGTGAGAAGGCTTTGCCGTCATCGGCAAGCCTTTGTAGAATTGCACCAAAACCCAGTTAATTGATACCCCGTTATCCAGTAGATTAACTCTGGAGGGTTTTAAGTGTTTTGTTCACCGGCGTAATAGTTCGAGGGTTTGGAATTAGCGTACCGTTGTTGAAGATATAGCCTATCATCTAGTCCATTCTTAAGTGCCCTTGTTTATTTCGTAGTGCCGGTCGTAACAATAAATTTGTACATTTTTCGGTAGAAAATGTCCCGGCCAGAGCCGGTTGCACTTAAATTACAGGCTCGCTATCGCTTGCCAGGAAAAAATCGACACCTAAACCCTCCGGGCCCGTGCTGGTATGCCGAAGGACGGTCGCCTGTACCCGGGCGAAATGGCCGAAAAACGTCTAGGCCTAGGCTACTGTATTTTGGTTTATTTTTACTGCTAGAAATTTCCCACGCATCTATAAACGTAGTGCGGATTTCAATCTGTAGACTGGCGTTGAGTAGAGCTCTATAAGTCAACTGGTTCAGTTGTGATGACGATTTCAGTGGAGCGAATTTTGCCGCGATGTTAACAGTATCGGAGCTTTTCACACACTAATTTCGTCTTACGTCACAACAATAACATTGATCCGACGTCTCCTTCTTGTTTTCGGAGGTGCGGTGACGCAACGATCGGTTTTGTTTACATGTGTCGGACGCACGGCGTTCAGACCAAGCTGAATAGGCTTGAAAGCTTGCTGCCTATTAGCATGACACCCGGGCTCCTGCCCTTATTTTGTGGTGTCATGCCAATATGACACCCGGGTAGGAAGGGTTAATGGCACGAAAGGTCTTAAAATTGACAGAAATGGGGCAAAATGTCTTAAAATGTCCAAACTACTAGGGCAAACATCTTAAAATCTCAAAAGCAATGGGGCTAAACATGAGGGAGAAAGGGGTCCAGAAAAAAATCCCTCAAGTGGAAATCTCCCCTTAACCCGTACAGCCCCAGCGACGCGCCTGACGCGTCGGCGATGTATGTAACGCACAGCCCCAGAGACGCGCCTGGCGCGTCACCCTAATTGCGCCGACCGTGACCTCAGGTGTAGCCACTCAAGAGGGCTCAGATTTGTATGGGAGCTGTGTACGTATCCCACGCAACCGTGCCGATGGTTGAAAACTCTCAAAGTCCACGTGCGTGCGCGCGAGCGCGCAATAACCTGTTTTTTTGGGATAATTGCCTTCAATTTTTTACTCTTGTAAAATCCATTTTCGGGGGCTCTGTAGGACCATTTTTTAAGCTTTTTGAGCTGTTTTTCGTGGTTTTTCCTTCATTCCTAACCCATTCGCTATTGTTTCTGGAATAAAACCATTTTTTGAAAACCGGCCGGGTTCTGGTGCGCAAACATTACAAAACTAGCCGGGGCTCCACGGGTTAAGTAGAACCTAGCAAATCCAATCTCATAACCTGGTAAAAACCCTGGTATAACACCATGGTGAACCCCTTCTCTACCGGCAACGTTTATAAATGATATTCTAGCAATATTTAGACGATTTTGTTCAGTTTAAGAAAGATCTGTGGTAGTAATAAGGATTATGCGATATATTTCGAAGTCTTTTAATTGCTGGAGGCACTTTTTAAACTGAATAAAATCGTATAATAGGAGCAAGAATAAAATTAAAAAGACGGCACCGGTACAGAAGGGCTTAAATACTTTCGAGTTTTGACAATTTCGTCACACTTTATGTAATGATGGTTGGACATAATGTTAGCCATATCGAGTGTTTGCAATGCATACCTGTGCGTTTGCATATGCTTGTGCGCGTGTGTTAGTGTAGTAATAATAGTTTAGAAAATAATGATAATTAGAAGTTGTTAGAACAAAAATATATATCTTAACCCTTCTTTGGCGGCACCCGGCTATAGTCGGACAAGAGAACCAAGGACTATGTGGCAGGGCCCGGCTATAGTAGCATGCGTTGTTGAGCACATTATCGGCTCTGAGAGAGAGTCCGACCAGTGGGAGGAGCGCGGGTTGGCTCTGACCATTCGGCATGGACCCAGTCCCGCCACTGAGGGTAACATCACATCCCACTACATCCCTGGTCCCGCCATACAGGGTAAAAACTGAAGGAATTGCTGTATTTTAGGGATTTTTCCTTCGTGTTGCACGATCGTTGCAAGACAACCAGTGGTCATAGAAGGATGGTTCAGGTGTCATTGGAAAGCTCAATTATCGCCCTTTCACGGATACATAATTGTATTACGCTCTGGCTCTTGTTTATGCATGAAAAAGAGCACGGAAATAAGCTCGTTTAGGGTAAAACTACCCACTTGGCAGGTAGTAGAAGTTACCGCCTAGGCCGCTCGTTGAGTGTTAAAGGTATTTTTTCATATTAGTAGACAATTAGTGTATTGGGTTAACAGCGAAAGTGTTTATTACATGCGTTTCTCTATGAATCTTAAAGCTTCCTAAAATGGGCTTTTATTACCTGATCTCCCTCAAGCATGAAGCCGACGAAAATTGGAGATACGAAGCCCACCACACTGGCCATCGTGTTCTCTATGCCGAGGAGTGTCCCTGTAACAAATAGGAGAACAAGGGTATATTGAAGTTACATGGCATCATAAGAATATAGAAAAGGTGAGGAAAACAATACATTTGATTATATTACTGTCTTGAAGCAAAGAAAGGGACAGAGGGAGCTGGTGGAGGGGTTAATTAATAGAGACTACATATTTGCACAATTCACTCATGTCTGCCTGTGCGCTTGAATAAAGAGAAGGGAGTTACCTCAATTTCTTTGACACCGAATTACATCTCGACCACATAGGACATTAGAAAATTAAATTAGTGAATAGTATGAAGGTTGACTTTTGACCTTGACCTGTGAACTTGACCTTTATGTAAGATTTCATTTTTTGTATGCATTAATGTAACCCTGGAAAATCAAATAAACATGCCAAATTTCATTAAAGATCCGTTAGTTTCAAAGGTATTAAAAGAATAGTTAACCTTTGACCTTCATGATATCTGAAAATTAAATATTATTATTTTCATTTAGAGCACGACTGTCTCAATGAATTTTGTGAAGTTTGCATGAATAGTAAAGATATTAGCATATTGACCTTATATTTGCCATTGACTTGTGACTTTGACCTATCAAATGGAATTGTATTTATTCTTGTATGACCTAGGTATTCCAAATATACATGATATGCCTAGTGAGAATTTACAGTTAATATGAAATACTAGTAAAAATCCTATTTTGACCTTTGACCTTGACCTTCGACATTAGAAATTCTTATCGAGAATTTAGTTAGCTTAACACCAATGTTAGTATTTACTAGCGTTATGAATATCGTGAAATTTGTATAAACTTATAGATAAGAAATAGTGACCATATACTGTGACCTTGACCTTTGACTAAATATAATAAAACATATCTGGATGGTAGTCACATTGACCAACTGAATTTGCCTTCACAATTTTTTGACAATACATTAAACAGTCTAGGAGGAGTTTAGGGATAATGACGAACAATCTTGTTTTTACCTTTGACCTTTACTATTACAATATATATATATATGAAATGTGATATGTACTGTATGCTATTAAAGCAATAAGCAACTAACACAGCCTGTTTTCCGGAATTTGAGTATTTTTTGTATTAATAATATGACCTTTGACCTTAACCTGTGACCTTGACCTTTATGTAAGAGTACATTTTTTGATTACATTGATGTTGCCCAGGAAAATCAAATAAGCATGCCTAATTTCATTAAAACCCATCAGTTAGTTTCATATATAATAATCAAATAGTTGACTTGGACCTTTGACCTTTATCTTGACCTTTATGATGTCTCAAAACAAAATATTTTCCTTTTCATTTATAGTGTAACTATCTCACCAAATTATGTTAAGTTTGCATTAAAAATATAGAAATTAGCATATTGACCTTTTATTTGACCTTGACCTGTGACCTTGAACTTTCATATGGAATTGTAATGTGTCTTGTATGATCTTGGCCTAGGTATTCTAAATATACATGGTAAGCCTAGTGAGAATCTAACAGTTAGTTTAAGAAAGACTAAGTAAAAAACATATTTTGCCCTTTGACCTTGCCCTTTAGAATATTTATCTAAGATTTGGTCAATAGGATATCAAGGTTACCAGTAACTTGTATAGTGAAAATTAAGAAATTTGAGTAAAAACTAAAACAAATGTGAAATATTGACCTTATTTTTAACCTTGACTTTTGACCTTAATCTTTAAGTTAAATAAAACAAATCTTTTTGACAGACCTTCACATTGACCAAATGGATATGCCTGTGAAATTTGGTGAAAATCCATCAAACGGTCTAGGAGGAGCTTCCAGACGGACGACGACGACGGAGACAGACAAGCTGACTGGTGGTTCACAGTATACTGGCGGGATCTGTGTGCGCGATACCATTCTGCTTCACAAAGTTGATAAATGTACTCCTGTGTTGTCCTTACACCTCTGCATGTTTTTGTGAACGTAACTTTTCTCTGCCCAGTTAAGCCTGAGTCCACGATATAGCCAGTAGGCCTACCCCCAGTAAAAATCCTGGTATAACAACTACGTTCCTCCTTCTCCATTCTACTTTCTCTGGGTGTAGATAGGTTTGCCTTCCACTGTTCCTCCAGTTGCAGGAAATAGGCATCGGGAAATGGGATAATCAGCCACCGCAGGTTTTGCAACTTATAAAAATTGAGGCCGGTGGCAGCAACATTATTTTGTACAACTTAGTATTCAGCTTCAGGTTTGGGGTCTGGAGTCATCGGAGATTGTGGCGATGGTGGCAGGGAGAGGGGCCTGCTGTAGGTACAGGTGAGGATGGGAGGGAGAGGGCTGTTGGCTTGTAGGGCACTAAGTAAATACTGGCTCTTCCTGGGGGATTCTTGGCTTCTGGCTTCGGTATTCTCCCGAGGCAATCCCCTGGGACTTGTTTTTTCTGTGCTTGTCCTCAGCCAATCATCTGCCTAGTATTGTTGCTCTGGTTATCCGGGACTTGTCCTGTCCTGTCAGGTGTAAAGTAGCTAGGTTCTGTGGGTAGCAGGATAGGCTCGGCGGTTAATATGGCCGGCTGGGCTCTGAGGGACATCAAAGGAACGGGACCGACAGTGATGGGGGCGCTTGGTGTGTACCGTGTGCTCACAGGGTATGGTGTACAGGGCATCTGTGTCCATTGCACTGCACCAACCAAGGGATTGAGTGAGGTATCAAGAAGTATTTAGTGGAGGGCAGCTGGGCAGCTCTGATCTCTTTCGCCGCTACGAAGGGAGGCAGCGTCGTGGGCAGTGTGGCTATCATGGGCGTCAAATAGCATCTGGGTAATAATAAAACTTTGTATTGTCTTGTTTCGGTTCATTCCTGGCTCCTGGGTATGAAGCAACGTAGCTATTAATCCCTTCTTTACTGGCGATGTCTTTTCGATTATATTGTAGCTATTTTTAGATGATTTTGTTCTGTTTAAGAAGGATCTGTGGTAGTAAAAACGGTTAAACCGGAAACTGCTGGAAGACTCTTAAGAGTTCCCCCGGCGGACTGTGGGAAGACTCTTAAGAGTCGGGGAAGAAAAAAATCCATTTAAAACCCCAAAAAACAATTTTTTTATTTTTTTTTTTTGCCCCTGGGCCATGACAAATATCACTCCTCCACCTCCCCTCCTTCCCCACTTTCCTCACCTCCTTCAGTTATCACCTATTTTCCCTGTTATTCCCTTATTCTGTGGTATATTTTCGTGCTAACATTAGCGAGTTGCAAGCAGGGCATTGTCTTCACTGTTAGCAAGCGAGTGCAAGAGAGAGAGAGAGAGTATCGATCGACAGTCTCTCTCCAGACGTGGAGAAAAGTGGTGGGAAGGGAGGTTGCCTCAGCCATACATTATGTAACTCCCGGCCTGTATCGCCGATTTTGACCATCCAAACGCTGTTTCCACTTGTTTTATTGTTGTAACAGGTTAATACCTTTATAATCGACCTATAATAGGCGCATATGGATAAGTATTAATGCTATTTATGGTAAAATAACGATGTTAGTGATGGGAACAGCTCAAATACGTCAGCACAGGAGTGTGGTGTCTCATACCCCCCATGCGCACTTCAGAGGTTAAGAGAGATACTTCGAACCTGTTAATTGCTAGAGGCCCTTTTTAAACTGAACAAAAATTGTCTAAAAGTAGCCAGAATAGTTAAAAAAACGTCTCCAGTACAGAAGGGGTTAATGCTCTTGACTGTAGTATGGATTGGCTCAACTTAATTATACTTTCATTCTAATCCATACAAGTTACCTGCAAAGTTTGGCGATAGGTCTGTGTGGTTGACCATGTAGCTGGCAGACACAGCACCATTAAGGAAGAGAGCAGTACACAGTAGCACCACGGCTGACACCCATCCGCAACCATTGTACGCCACGCCCAACAATCCTGCTGCTGGCCCGAGCATCGCTGACCATAGAAAGCTTATAATAATGTGTGTATTATTAGATATACAAGACCTGCTTACTATTGTCATAAGCACTATAATTTCACAATCGTGGATTAAAATACAGTCACTATCCAGATATCCTAAATGCAGAGGCGGTGGAGTACAAAGGAAATCAAACAAAAACATATCTAGTGACCCCTCTAGGCTGCTTGTCCTCCAACACACTGAGGATCAAGTGTCCAAACAGTGGTTTAGAGTGGGTAAGGGAAAATTGGAAAGGGAACTATATGTGTGGAAGGTAAGTGTTGGGTTCGAACAAGTGATGGGATTGAAGTACACGAACAGAAACTAAATATTTGTTTATTATCTTATTATTTATTTATTTTCAAACTGGCATCCGATTTAATCTGGCATTCCATAGGTAACTTGATGATGCCACCTATGATGTATAGTTTGGTGGTTAAGGCTAAAGCTTATTTACATTCGTTTACAATTGATTATGGATTATGAATGATGTATTATGCAATAATATTGATAATATTGAGTATTTTTTATATACTGATTTATTTCAATATTGCAACCATTCATAAGTCACTGCCGACTGCTTTCATGCATCATTGGGACTCAGGAAAATCAATACAAGCTTTTGTTAGGTCTGCTTACAAGCAGGAGTCACATGACTGACTGGCTATGTGTTTTTGTTCTTGTTGGTTATACAGACCATCCGCAACGACAACAAAACTTTCTCTATTGCGGTTTTAAGTGGTTTTAAGCCATGAAACAAGGCTGTGGAGCTACGTATGCCACCCGTATCTAAAATGCATTATGATAGTAGAGTGTGTGTAGGAATACTTATAATTTCATATATATATACTGTATATATATAACCTGAGGAGCGCGCCATTAATGTTTTTGAAAAGCCCGTGTATGTTAAGAAAAACTTTGATTCTGACTGTTTTCGTTATATTTACCATATAAAGCATTATTTCTACTCTATGTACGTTTATTTTACTTATATGATGAACATATGGACAGTCAAGATCAGAATATAGGCGTAAACAGCAAATATCTAGTGAAAAACACATGTGTGGTAGGAGAAAGAGGAGGAAGGTGAGAGAGAGTGCAACATAGGTGTGCTTCCTGGGCCTGCTCGGACAAACTGAGCCTCCCAGTTGTCATCCACGCATGTGCAGGTGACGAGGGTGTGTGAGATACCATGACTCATATTTCGAGCAGGGAAAGGAAGGAATGGCAAAAATAGAAGGAGAAATAACCAATAATTGAGGAGGGGGGAAAGAGGGGGAAGGAGAGGGAGGGAGGGAGGGGGAACACATGTAGGGGAGAGAAAGGAGGTACTAGAGAGTGTGTATGCTACCTAATCACTTATTGCCTCCATTTGAGTGCCTGTGGGGCATTTTTTTGGATATATTTTCATGGGCTTGCTTCCAAGAGGCCTATTGCGTTTGCTATACAGACACTTCCGTGAGGCCTATCGCGCTTGCTGGGTTGAAAGATATTCTTGAGGAAAGCGTATTTATAAAATCAAATACTAGGAGTAGGGACTTCAGGTTTGTTTTGCTGCCTTTCTCATGTACTAAGCTATACATATTACATATGTGAGAACCGCAATGGTATACTCCTGCATTATTATATTCATATCAAATTAACTATTGACGATAGACAAATGAAAACTAGATTTTTGGAAAGTGTTCGGTAGTGTTCTGTTATTTCCTATATAAACCTGTTGTCGTTGCTCAAAAATGTTATGAAGTCGACAGACAGTTCCCAACAGACAGCTTCTTCCAGTGAATGTTCAATCACCATTGCTTAATCCACCAATTAATGAAGATTTTGCCTCCTTTGCCGAGGTAAGGGAGTCCGTGGCTAAGTTGAAGGGTGGGAAGGCTCCTCGTATTTGTGGCATTCCTAGAGAACTGCTGAAAGCTGGGGTGAGTCCTTGTTCGAGGGTTACATGCGGTAGTGACTGCTGTACGGCAGACAGGTACCATTCCTATTGACTGGAGAAGGGGTCTGGTCATCCCTTATCTGGAAAGGGAAAGGGGACCGACAAGACTGCAGTAACTATCATGGTATTACACTGCGCAGTGTGCCAGACATGGTTTTTGCCCATATTTTGCTGGTGCGAATCCGAGGCCACCTGATAAAGGAGCCGAGACCTGAGCAATCTGGATTTACACCCAAGAAATCAACAATTGACCGGATTCTGGTGCTCCGGGTACTTGTGGAACGCCGACTTGAGTTTAAAAAAGGGCTACTTGCAGTCTATGTTGATCTCAAGAAGGCATTTGACTCGGCGCATTGAGAGAACGATCTGCAAGCTGCTACGGATACGCGGATTCCCGTGGCAATTGTTGACCTGGTGTCTTGACTCTATACAAGAACTGTGAGTTCTGTCAATGTGGTGGGGGAATATCCTCTTTCCTCTCCATTGAATTCAGGTGTGAGACAGGAGTGTGTGGACACTTAACAGCGAGTTGAAGAGACGCATCAACTCCTTTGGTACTAAATATCTTTGCAGATTGATTGTTGTTTGTTGTTCCCTAGGCTGCCTGGCCGAACAGCCCCGAGTCCCTAAGGAAGGCCATGGCTGCGATCGGGCTTTTCCACAGGGCTCTCAAGGAGTGTAGATTATGTTGTTGGCGTAAGTGATTGTGTGGAATGCAGTCTTCTATGATGTGTTTAATAGTATGTGTATTGTGTTGCATCCTGGGCAGGTGTCGACGACGGAGTTATCCAGTCTCTTCTGATAGCTCAGAAGAGCTAGATGGTGCCCACATCTCAGCCTGGCCAGGTGGACTCTGTCCTCGCGAGGAAGGGAGGATTCAGAAGGATGAATTTCGGGAGGTCCTTGCCTGCAGCTGCGTGTTGTCTTTGAGTGACTGGATGGAACGGCAAGAGATAGGAGTATGGATGTGCTTCTGGAAGCTGGTTTGGGGTGGGCAGGCAGGGAGAGATGACAGTATTTGTGTCTAATATCGTGTGCTGGGTGTTGTTTTTGATATTCCTTGGAGTCTGTGGGTGTGTTGCCATGTGGTGTTAGTTTGTGGAGGCTGCAGCCAGGAATTGAGTGCCTCTCATGCCTAGGTGGTCTTTGACTTGAGGACTTTGGTGTCTTGATGCATGTGATCTGTAGGTGTAGTAGCTGTGCCAGCCTATGATAAATTTTAGGGCTTTGTTTAGAATGGTCTGCAAGGTCTTGTGATGTGTTTCAGATAGATTAGAAGCCCAGGCAGGGCTTGCATTATTCTATCACTGATCATGTATTGCTTGCATACTGTGGTGGTAGTGTCTTTATTGTGTCCAAATTTTGTGTGGGCAAGTGACCTAAGGGCGTTAAGTCTGGTGTCAGTATATTTGTTATGTCTGTAATATGTTTGTTTGAATGTCATTAGAGTATCATATGTTACTCCTAGGATATTGTGTGTGTGTGTTTAAGGGGGTGTTTGTTTACGATGAGGAGTGGGGCGTTTCTGTATTCGGCTGTCCAGCTTGTGAGGAGGGTTGCAGTGGATTTGGCTGGGGTTAATTTAAGTCTGTTTGTAGTGCACCAGTCATGTAGTGTGTTGAGATACGGTTGAAGGAGATGTTTTGCTGTGCCTGAGTCTTGGTGTGTACATGTGAGTGTTATGTCGTCTGCGTAGGAAGCTATATTCATTTGGGGTGTGTGGGGTGTGGGTATATCATGCATGCATAGGTTGAAGAGTGTGGGCGAAAGACGGATCTTTGCGGGACTCTTTGTGTTGTAGATTTTGTTTGTCAGGTTGTGGCGAGGGATGGCATCGAAGGCTTTACTAATGTCGAGTGTTTTATTTTTTTATTTTTTTTTCTATATTCCAACTACTCCCTCTCGGGCATAGGCTGATAGCCTTTACACTCAACCGCTGAACACGGTGAGGCCCGTGAGGTCTTGCTCCAGTCTAGGAGTGAGACATGCGAAGCTTCACGGCTCGAAGAAACTCCATCTCTGAAGCTACTCCGCCTCTGTGCTTCACAGTCTCATCCCCCAGGCTCGGATCCTCACTCTCAGAATGCCACCTATTGAGCAATTAACTCACTAAGCACTGCACCCCTGTAGCATATTTTGAACATGGGAATATTCATAGAATGCTATTTAATCAGGGAACAATGAGGGTACTTATTTGGCGTTTCGGTGTGCTGTGGTAATGCACTGATACTAGGTACAGCACAAATTCCATCCCAATAATATCTTCCCATTGACATATTGGGACTTCGACCCCGGGTCCATTGGATTACCAGTCCAGGGGCAAGACCACTCCGCCACACCTCCCAAAAGTAGTGATCTGTGTGGTGGTCTAGCTGAGTTGATGATGCCAATCAAAAGCTCTTTGTGTAAGGTCTTTAAGAAGAGTGTTTGTGGAGTGTAGTGACCTGAAACCATGTTGTGTTGGAGCTAGGGGTAGAGTGTGTGTGGTCAATTGTAGTAAGAGGCGTTCTGAGACTTTGGAGGGGATGCAAAGGAGTGTGATGGGGCGGTGCGAGGAGGGTTGTGTGGGGTCTTTGTTGGGTTTGGGGAATGTAATGATGACATCATGTTTCCAGATGTCTGGTATTGTGTTGTGTGAATAACTGTAGTTTGAGATGTTGGTGAGTGCTTGTATGCCTTGTGGTCTGAGGTGTATGTTACTTATGTTGTCTGGACCACAGGCGGGTGAGTGCTTGAAATTGTTGCAGGATTGTAATAGTATCTACATTATTTTATATTCCTATGTTCATTTATATCATGTTCTAGTTTAGTTTTGTACAGTATTCTGCTACGTTCATTGATGGAGTTTAAAGTGTATTCCTTTCCTTTAAAGGGAGGAAGAGAGCGAGGGGGGGTTTTGAGTTTCACAAAGTGTGAATGCCAAACTGTGAAGGCGGTTGCCTTGTTTGGGCAGGCAGGAGACGGGATCCTTCTTATATTGGAGGGCCATAGACCCTTCTATGATCCTTTAAGGTTAACTAGATGATACATTGTTTTCCTGCCTTGCTTTTGCCTATGTTGTGTATACATCCAATAGGGACGGAGTCCTTGAATCTAAAATTTGTATGGAGTTACTATCACCAAATTTTTGCACATATAGTCAATTACGAACAATTTAATTGTTCGCTAAAATAATAGGTATCTACAATTAGTGCATAATTTTAGGTAATTATTCCTTTACCTCAATGGGCGATGTATGGAATGACCTCCCATATATTTACTTTGGATTATCTTCAAAGCATAAGCAGAGATCAATGCGAATATTGATGACTATATTCCATAAATACCTACATTAAATTGACAAGCTTATGGTGATGACTGTATTAGCTAATTCTGACACTGATCCACCAAATCGTAGCTTAGCACTATAATCAAAAGTTAGACAATAAATTACACTTGTACTTACGAACTGAATAACATTTGTTCAGTATTCTTTGTACTAAGGATTTTGCTATTCATTATAATATGAAAGAAAGAGTTAAAGGTTCTAGGAATCGATGAAGGGAAGGAATCGGCTCATCACTTTATTGATTGCCACTCATCTTGATTTTGTTTATATTATTGTGACGTATAAATAACTAAGACACTGACCTATGGCACTGGCTCCCCTGCGAGCTGTGTGGACGGAGCAATAACCACGGGAGATGCAATAGTCCGCCAGGCTGCCCCAGAAGATACAACCCAAGTACCGAGACACAAACGGTTGTGCAGATACCACTCCGTTCTGTATGAACATGGGAACAATGGAGATTATCCCTTTATGTATTTGAAGACATACTGTTTCATATTATTTAGGCTCTCGTTAGACGATATATATCAGTTTGGGAAGGATTTATGGAAGTCGGCGTTTGATTGAGAAAGCCTTTACCATTTTTCCTACCACATGTTCTTCCTAAGCTGCATGAAATTGTTTAAATATCAGCCAGAATAATATGAAGGCAGATGTCCAAATACTGAAAGTACTAATGTATCACACATAACAAAAATCCCTATTTGTCATCTACTTCTTGAATCCCAAGACTTACTTTCTGCTCACCAGTGGCTCGCTGGTGTAGTGACTAGCGTCTTGGACTTCCACCCAGACGGCCCGGGATCGCGCCCTACGCTCGGCGCAGTAGTAAAGGTTTTTTTTTCACAAGGCAACTGAGTCGTTAAACCGTCCCTCATGGGGAGTAGACAAGGGGATGGGTAAGTAGTACAGGGACCCCAATGGAAATACGCCTAATCGTAATTATTAGAGGGCGATCCTTTAGCTGGTCTTAGCATGCGCTAAGCGCTTTAAGAACTATTATTATTATTATTATTAACAATTATTATCTAAGAAAAAACAATACTACTTCTTTGCAAAGGATTGTAATAGCATGCAGCTTAAAGGTATTGTTCATTGAAACAACACTCATTACTCTGTGCCTCTTGGCAACGTTCCCCCACAATTGGCTCGTCAGTGAAGATTTTTGTTTTTTTTTTATTTTTTTTATATTATAACGGGAACTTGTCACTCCAAACATAATTCCTGTATCATTCAATTTGCTACGGACCAAAGTCCCCAGCCTCTTTTCTTTTTTGACAGAGGACCCAAGTAACATCTACCTCTGGACATATCCAGATTCCTATTTTCCTCCCTTCCTGGACCTATAAAGTTGGCTTCACAAAAAACTGAAATCGCCCTGGAGGAGGTTACTAATTTCACATTGTCCCTATTATGACTATTCTGGTTTTCAAATTAACTGTTTTGGTAAATTTAAGTACATCTGTTCCACATTACCGTGTCCCAAAAAAGCCCCCTTCCAGAGCCGAGTCTTTGTATCTCTGGTCCTTCCCAATTCAGTCTACTCAATATAAATGTGCTCTGCTTCAGAAATCACAGTACTGGGTGATTTGACTGTCCATATATGGTTGGAATTGGGGCTCACTCATTCAACCAGGACTGATGACCCTGGTCTTGAGTGTAAGCTACTTGCAAACTCAATTAATCTCACCCCCCGCCACACCTCCCCCGCTAGTCAACCAACCAAAGCCGTATAACCCAGGACCATAATTCCCCGACCTAACTGAACTTGTTTTAAAACCAACCAATTCAGAAAATTATGATGTTGAAGTGATGTCCCCCACTTGGCAACTTTGACCACTGTCTGATACACATGGGCCAGTTGCTTAAGATCGCTACAACCCATCCTTCCCACTCTGAACCGGTGTTTGAAGGTGACCAAATGGTAGTATGACTGGGAGGGGTCTTCACAATGTTTTTTTTTCATGGACATTCGGTTGTAACCCTTCTTTCTTTTATCTAATGAGGCAAGCTCTACCTTGGTCGCATTCACGATTTTATTAAAAAATTAAACCACATTTATATAAAATTATTCCCTTATCAAAAGTAAAGGGCTTAAAAAATGTCTATATTCTCCTAGCACAACTCTCTGCTAGAGGTCAGGGGCGTTAGCTAGATATTTGGGGGCCGTCGGGCAGCATATTTCCCGAAGTCGAGACTAGTATAGTTATATCATAGGGAAATTAGGACCAATGCAGAGGGGCCGCAGATGGCAAGTGGACGTCAGACCCACAAGGGGAGGAGCCAGATCTGTCTGATCCACTTCTCTCTCTTCTCTGCTCTGGGTTGAGGAGCCTGCCAGCCTCTCTTTGGTTTCGTCTCATTCTCCTCCTCTCATGGTAAATAGAAGGAAGTTAAGTCACAACTAGTATAACCACAGTTATTTTTAAATATTAACTACATTAAAGGATTACATTATGATTGTGCTTATGTTATGGTGATGAGTTAAATAAGAGTAGCCTACCGTATTAACGCGTACTTTGCATCAACCATGGGACAGAAATTCCCTTGACAATTTTTAGAAGGCACAATATTATTTCATCACACTGGCGCGAACTATATTGATATCCTTTGTGACACTAAGCAGTATTAACCTGTGCTGAGTAATTTGCCAGAAGGAACTTAAGGTCACTCATATATCTAGAAGGGTTATAGACGTTACAGTATATACATAGCCTATACATTACTTGATTTTAAGGTCATTAACACATTAACATTATCAGATAGTACAAGATATGTTAAGCAGCAACTGTTATGAAATAGTAAATGGTTAAAGTGCATAAGGAAGGGCCAAAGGCTAATTAGTAGGCTAAATAATTATACGAAACGAGTTAGTGAGTTGGGCCTAGGCCTATAGGCGAACTTAGAGCCGTATAATTAGGGTTGGGTGGGAAGGGGATCGGCCTTGTGTGAGAAAATAGACTTTCGGTAGACTCCCATTTTCTTTTATTATGATGTATGACAGCTATTTCTATATGTTGCGAAATAGTACTTTGATTGTAGTCGATATGTTATGATGTGACACTGTTAATGAATATTTATATAAGTACAGTAGTGGTTAGGGCTACTTGAACACCTATTAACACCATTATAGCAAGGGCGGTACAATATTGTACCGCACCTAGGTACCTTTAAGCAAATATAATAATCATTTTTTAATAAAGTACAATGTTACAAATAATCCTGATCAGGACACTTGGGAACAACAACAAATAATGATTAAAGCAAAAAAAGCACTGCGTTCAATCAGCCTGTTCTCTAATATTAACGATTTTTATCGTGGAAAGGCGCTGAACATAAAGCAACAATACGATATGAAGTGAGACATTGGGCTATTAAAGGTTAAAATTCACCGGTAAGGTTGGACTGTGATTCCAGATGATACGATGAGATATAATTGTGAATTTTGTTTTTCAATGAATATCAATCTATCACTCCACCCCTCTTCCTATCATTGATCTTTACTTATTCCCTTAGTCTATGTCTCGATCCAGCAACCCCAAGCTATGGGGTACGGTGCCTGAGTGAATACATACATACATACAGTACATACATACAGACATAAAGTATGTAGGCCTAAATCCATAATTATTATGGAATGAGATCAATTACATATGCGGAGGAGAGAGAGTTGAAAAGTGAACATTTATAGTTTATTTACGTTGTGCATGAATGTAAATTTAAATGATAATGATAAAATAAAAACAGGAAACTATTTGAAAAGACAAGTTAACTGTCTAAGGAGAACTGGCAAACACCCTCCTCCTCAAATCTTGGGGACGAAAGATGCCAGAATCGCAAAATTTTCATTGTTTACTCGTTTGCTTTTCAAGTAAAACCATACATTTATGGGAATAAACTATTGTACTCGGGATGCGTATTTAATCTAGACCAGAAACTATGCGGAATAAATATTGATAAACTTGTTATATATAATAGGTGAATTTACTTCTTGTATTTACCAGAGAGAGAGACCAACAAACGAGAGGAAGGCCAGGCTCCTCCACCCAGAGAGAGAGAGAGAGAGACAGACAGACCGATGGCCCTTCCCTTGTGGGTGAAGTAACTGAAACTGACGGCATCTGATTGGTCCTAATTTACCCGATGATATATACTAGTATCGAT